>CM040424.1:156443612-157643612 GCA_022702705.1 Papilionanthe hookeriana x Papilionanthe teres
CGTCATAGGAAATGACTAGCTATAGGATTAGGAACTTGGTCGAAAACCATGACCCTTCCCTTAGCTTTACCTAGGAACTTGCTTAAATATTCTAATTGTGTTTTAAGTGCAGCTTGGGATGATGGGAAGACCCTCCAGGTATGCTTTTATTTTATTGCAATTTACATTATTGCAATTTTTTTAATCGCATCGCACTTACTTTTCTTGCATGATAAACAACTGTTGCATGAAAACCCACACCTTTAGGATAGTCCCTAAAACTGAAACCAAAATTAAATTAAAAGTCATTACAAGATAAAATCCACTGTCACAACATCTTAAAATATAAAACAACTCAAAATTTAATCACAAACAGAATACAAAACTGCAATTACAACTTAATTAAAACGTTCTGTTGGATGATCGGGAATACCTCGGATGATGTAACCTACGTGTTGCTAATAGGATTTCCCACGGTCTAAGTGAAAGTGTGGAACTCATTTAGTTGAGTTTAGCAAATTCATCTGGACTAAGTGAATCCGATAAAAATAACGATGCGGAAGGATGGAACCGTGGGATCTTAACCGGTGTCGTTATAATCAACTTTAAGATTTGTTTTAAATAAAATAAAAAAAAGACACTTGGAAATTAAGATTTTCTCTAAACCAAAACACTTTTCTCATCTTCTGATTTATGACTTTTATAACTAAACCTCTGCAATAACAAGGAGCTCGGAGCATGGTGGGCAGCACGACCATCGTCATCAGCAAAACCTGAGTCTACTCCAGCAAAACTTTCTTAGAATTAAATAATTAAGCCATAGGACTTCGAGGTAGTTTGCCTAGTGCAACATAAATCCTCATCCTTTTGTTAGGCATTTGCATTACAAATTAAACCCTAACCAGTCTTAGGATTCCGAGGTAGTCGTCCGATACGACATAAACCCTCACATCTTCGAGGCTATTTGTATGATCATGTCATACGAACATAAGCCATAATTAATTAAAATTGGCAAGATCAAAACATTAAATAAATATTAGGATTTTCCTAAATCGGAGCCAAACAATTGGATAGTTTGGGAAGTTGCCAAGATTCCTCTTGGATCCTTAACTTCCCCTACTCCTCTTCCTTTGGACTCCTAAAATAAACTGTTCCAAATTTGAGCTATTCCCTATTGAAATTTTCAAAATCCAATTATTTGAAAACCTTAAACTTTGAAATTCTTGAGAGCAAAACCACTGATCATTATCGAGAGTTTTCTTAAGTTATTCCCGTCACTTAGGATGTAATTAACTATAAGGGCTTGCCCTTATAGGGAACTTTAAGAACCCAGGTAATATAAACCCTGCTTATTTCCTTTATATTAAGCAGGGGAACTTGTCGGCTTATAAAATAGGTTCGCAGACCAAACGGATGTCACAAATCTTTTAGTTTATTTAATCGAGCCCCACCATCAAGCAGTGTGTCTATCCTTAGGGTTAGATACACGGTTTGTAGTGCGGTGCTCTTTTATATAAACTATTTGGGATGTGAGATCAGTTTAATTTCATTTCTTAAAATTTTCAAACTTAAAATTATTTTCAAAATCAAATGCTACTTTCTAAATTATATATATATATATTTAAATGAAATTTAAAATCTAAAATTTGCCGACAATTTCGTTAGGCGACCCCTTTTCAAAATAAAACACACAACCTAAAAATATGCCGACAATTTCTGGCGACTCCGCTGGGGAAAATTCCTCTCTCCATTTTAATCGGACAATTCTGCTTTCAAAAAATTGTTAGTGTATCCATGTCCCTTGTGGATCAAGCTACCCTTCTTCTCGTTGGAATACTATGTTCATTTCTACCTTGAACGAGTATAGCCCAACATTCTCTTGGATTTAGGAGCCATTGTTTAGACACCCCTAAACGAGAGGTTCCGAGATCCTTCTACCTCATTTCTGAGGTGAGGTGGACCCCCGATAGGTGTTAGTTTAGGAGTGATCCTTCGAGTCGAGAAGTCTTGCATAAGACTTTCCTTTCCTTTCCAACTCTGAATCGGATTCATTACCTTCTCTACACCTTTGAACATTCCGTTCTAAATAAACAAACCCTCTAATAAATGACTCTTTTAACAAATAACTTCTCCTTATAAATATATGAACAAGAATGTGTTCGGACTCTTTTCGATTCCTTTCTTTTCGTCCTGATGAGAAGAAGCATAACTTGGGACTGACAATCAGAATCTACCCTGCAGAAATGGAAGCCCCAAAGCTGATTTTCTCCTTCACCAATGGACTCGACTTCGCTATTTACAAGGATGAGCTGCCCGACAATGGGATCATCCGGTTTAGACAAGGATTCGAGAACACAAATGTCAAGATTACCGACGTTTCCCTTTTCGCGCTGACAAACAAAGTATCTGAAGCTGAGAAGCCGTTGATCGAGTTCAACCTTAGGTCAACCCAAGAGTTTCCTCCCCGCAAAAGATTCCAGCCGAGGAGAATGCTCGCTTGTCCGCAAGAGGACCGTTGTTGCTACCCCCACTGGTCCGGTTGTCTCCGCACCTACCCCGGCTACGCCAAATTAAAGGTGAAAGAAATCAAGAACTATGGTGAACCTGTTACCGTGGAGGGTACGGACCTTCTCGTGAGACCTTCGTTTTGAAATCGGGTCTAGCTCAAGAATTCCATCACTAACACGGACCCGAAGAAGGAACGAAGTAGGAAGATTGCCGGGAAGGCCGAGGCTGCCGAAGTTGCTTTCTGGAGGAAATCCCGAAATATCCGAGTACACACCACTACCCGAATACATACCATTGCCTGAAGATACACCCTTTTTGGAAGGAAGTAGATTCCACCCCCTTTCCGCCGCAGCTGATGAGGAAAATGTCCGCAGGATTGTTTCTACATTACCTCGACGAGCATACTACGACGACAGCAGAAAGAAAAGGGCTAGGATCACACCATTTGCCCGACTACAGACTGTGATCGAGAAGCTAGAAAAGAAAGAGAAATGCCCCGTATCGGAGATTCTAAGAAGGATAGGGCGGGTGCCAGTCAAATCCCGTCTTGGGCCCCGAGTAGAACCTGCCATCGTTACAGAAAAGCCAAATAAAAGGATGAAGGCTAGTCCGCCCGTCGTTGTTTCGGGATTACGGATTAGGGAGGATACCACCTTCCGAGCATTTGGGCGATAGACCATCCGGTCCTAGACCTTCGCTGCTAGAAGGATGGTATGGCGTCCCACTACCTGGACGAGTTAAGATTGAAACAACAGCCCGAGAAGGAAAGTCTCGTCAGGAGACTTGAATCTGAAGAATGTGCTACTGCAGTAAAGGGGACTCGTGAGAAGGGAACCCGACAGCTATCACACGACAACTGCGAGGATGCACAGAAAGGACCGCTAGAGGATGCTATGGAAAAGTTGAGGACTGATATTCGACGATTAGCAAAAGAAAGAGAAGAGAAATTCGGAGATGAGATTGATTCATCGGAATTCATGGATGATGAGTATGCAGAAATCAACATGGTCGAAACGCGAGCTTCGTCGGCTTCACGAGGTGCTCCTGCGGCCGCGAGAAGAGAGGAGCCGGAAGTGATGAGAAGGCGACTTCAAGAGAAAGATGATACGATAGCCCAAATGGCAAAAAGGATGGAAGAGATGGTTGTAGCCCTAGCCACTCTCCAAAGTCAAGTGCAACCCTAAAGAGAGACACCCCCAGAGGTCATTCACATTGTAGACGGAGAAAAGGAAATTACGTCCTTCAACGGGGATGATCAGCTAAAGAAGGATACAACACAAAGTATGATTCCAGAAAAAGATATCAAGAGCTTGGTGGAACGAGCGGAGTGCGAGAAGCCTTAGTACAATCGAAGAGTGGGACATCCATTCGGACGGGTAGACCTTACCGGAAGAATTCGACGCTGTCCAATACCCAAAGGCTTCGTACCACCTCTCGTTCAAGACCTTTGATGGAGCCAGGAACCCCCGACGGCATGTTGCACACTTTCGTGCCGGTTGTTGCAATGTCGGCGGGAGAGATGCATTACTCTTCCGACAATTCGTCGCGACTCGTCGGGGATCGCCTTTGATTGGTATGCGGAATTACCGAATGGTTCAGTGAAGACATTCTCAGAACTAGAAAACCTCTTCATCAAGCGATTTGCTGGAGCTCAGCACCACATCTCTATAGGTGATTTAGTGGTAGAGAAGCAGAAGCCGAACGAAACTTTGGTGGATTACATACTTCGATGGAGGAATCTAAGTATAAAGTGTGAACCACAATTACAAGAATAGCATGCAGTCAGCATCTTACTTAAAAACATTTACGGCCCCATAGCACTTCTCCTCAAGGGATTTACTATTAAGACTTTTGAGAAGTTGTTAAGCAAGGCCGAGAGCTTGCAAGAGGAGGCAAAGCAATTAAGTTTCGCCGACAAGACAGACGAGCAAAAGCCTGTGAAGACTTTTGAAAAGAAATCCGGGATTGTTGCAGCAGTTGATAAAGGCAAACAACTGATACAAATATCGTCCGAACGGCCGCAGCAACCTCAACAGAATTACCGGCAACACGACCTAGCTATCGATCATCTCCACGAGTATGAACAACCACCTCGTCCGCAACGTACATTAAGGGAGCTTCGAGCGGGGAATATCCATTCAAGAATGAGGCGATGCCGAAAATGTTCCGTAGTACGATGAAGACTCCGGATTTCCAGTTGCCAGAGCCTAAGAGACCAGAAGAGGTCAACAAGAAAGGTGATCCCAAATTTTGCCCTTACCACCGGATGCTTGGGCACAAAATAGAAGATTGCATTACCTTCAAAAGTTGGCTCAACGACAAGCTTCGGAAAGGGAATATAACAATCCCAAAGGAGTACATGAAGGAACCCCAGAAAGGAGGTTCCGTCGATGTTGTCTTGGCCGATCTCATCGTTCCGATAGATCCCTATACAGCCGATGATGGATGGACTACCGCTTGGACGAGGTCTTCGAAAAGATTTTAGACGACATCCGAGCCGCTTCGGTGCGAGCTTCGATTCGAGTTTGAAACCTCGTCAAGTAGGCACTATCACTTGCGATAGAAGAACCACCTCAACAGGAGACGATTGAAGAGAAGAAGAAAATCGATGAAGAAGAGAAGACCGAGGCTCCTAAGGCTAGACTAGGGGCTGCTTATCCTAGGATAGTTGTTTCTGATTTAGGGGAGAAATCCCTCGAACCTCTGACTCTGTATGATTATTTGCTCACTCCAGTGGGATCTTATAATGCTAAGGGTTATGGCGTTGGCTACGTTTTGACTGTTTCTAACGATTACGTAACTAACGACAATCCGGACATCGAATTCGATACCAATGACAATTCTCAAATCATACACAATCTCGACGATCTTAATGACGAAGAAGACATCCATCAAGGAGGCTACGAGAGTTCAACAAGCAACGAATCTATCCGCGAGTTTCGAGGAGCTCCGATCACAATAGATTTAGAGCCTTCGGACTGCGAAGCTAATCCGGAAGAACTCCGTCATTCCGATTCGGAAGAAACACCGACAAGCTCAACACTAGAGTCAGAAGAAATTACAGAAGTTAACTTAAGAAGTGGAAGAGTTCTACCTCCAAGAATGGGTCCGAAGGACAAAGGAAAGCAGGTGGTTGTTCAAGAAGAACCAACCCCGGCAGAAGAAATATCCATTCGAGAAGAAACCGAGACACATGAAAATAAAGTGGACTACAACGTGCTAGCCCATCTAAGGAAACTACTACTAATGAAGACCGGTGACTTAGCAAAGACAACCGCAAAATTTTACATAATTGATTCAGAAACATCGTTCAACACTCTACTGGGCCGACCATGGATACATGAAAACAGGATGGTACCATCATCTCTACATCAGTGCATCAAATACTACGATGGAGGGGAACGAGTGCATCAAAGGTGACTTACAACCATTCTCCGTACACGAAATTGGAATCCATGAAGATGCGACTTATTATGCACCCCGAAGAAAACAATCTTCTCCCGGAGATACCATAACAAATGAAGCAAAGAAAGTTCGGGACAACGAAGAACCCGAGGTTCTAGTCCAACGATCACTCACCACTCCCTTACGGCGAGATGGTGAAGGTTTCTCCACAACTCGCATCCGAGGTCGAGGCCGGAGACAAGGTCGTGGTAGAGACGTTAGGACGATTGGACGAGAGGAAGCCGACCATCAATGTTGATTGGGAAGACAGTTCTGAAGAAGAAAAAGAAATCAAGCAAGAAGCAGCGACAATAAGTCGGAAGAAGCCGCAATTTAAGATATCTCTCGAAGATGAGAAGAATGAAGAATATAAATCGATGTACGAGAAGATTAACCACTATGTACATACTATGACCCTAACCCCGATCCATTCTAATAAGGTCGAGGGTATGGTGGTCAAAGAGGTACATAGCGGCGGTGCTAAAGCCAATCAAATTCTACTTGTGGTGCTCCTTCCTCCAAAGCCGAAAATAATGTACAATTTGAAGATGTCGCTTCATCGAATTAATGGAATTACCTTTTGAGTGGTACTCTCCCCGTGTTCAAAATCTAATTCGGCGTGGTTTCTTACCTCGAAAATGGACAAAAGGTCAATCACAACATTTTGAAAAATTATGGAATAACTCGGTCGTCCATCCAATCCAAAGCATGGTCTCGGATTCGACACGGTAGAGATCGGTTGACGATACCGAATTTTGCTTGGTTGTCACTTGCGAGCCTAATGAAAACCGCATGGAAACTACGGACGAACTCGAAGATTTACAAATTGGAGATGCTCCACCGTAATTCAAAGAAGAGATTAAATCTACGATAGATGAGTTAACGGAAGTTAACTTAGGTACTAGCGAAGAGCCTAGAACTACCTTTGTTAGCTCCTTGCTCGATAAAGAAGACTCCGAAGAAATAATCGAGTTATTAATGAAATTTAAAGACTGCTTTTGCTTGGAGCTACGATGAGATGCCGGGATTAGCTCCGGAGGTCGCAGATCCATAAGCTAGGAGTGGATCCTACCTGCGTTCCGATCGGACAAGGTCCCGGAAGAATGCGTCTAGAAATCGAACAGCAAGTCATAGTTGAAGTTAAAAAGCTAATAGACGCTAAATTTGTCTGTGAAGAACAATACCTGACTTGGTTAGCCAATGTGGTGCCAGTCAGAAAGAAGAATGGTCAGATCAGAATTTGTGTGGATTTCAGAGATTTAAACAAGGCATGTCCAAAAGATGAATTCCCTCTACCGATCCCAGAATTAATGATCAACATTGCTTCGACACATGAAATATTCTCATTCATGGATGGATCTTCAGGATACAACCAGATTAAAATGGCTCCAGAAGATGAAAAACTTATAGCATTAAGAACGCCGATCGGAGTATATTGCTACACAGTGATGCCGTTCGGACTAAAGAACGCAGGAGCAACCTACCAGAGAGCAATGATAAGAATTTTTGATGATCTCATTCACAATCAAGTTGAATGCTACGTGGACTATGTGGTCATCAAAAGCAAAGTAAAGGATAACCACTTGTATGATTTGAGAATTGTTTTCGAACGATTAAGGCAATTTAACCTTAAGATGAATCCCTTAAAATGCGCCTTCGGCGTCACCTCCGGGAAATTCTTAGGATTCGTTGTCCGACATTGTGGAATTGAAATCGATCCGGAAAAGAATAAAGCTATCTTAGAAATGCCGCCTCCCAAAACCTTAAAACAACTACGATCCTTTCAAGGGAAGCTGGCATATCTTCGACGCTTTATCACAAACTTGTCGAGTAGGTGTCGACCTTTCTCGGCACTAGTTAAAAAGGATGCCAAATTTATTTGGGAAGAGAAATGCCGAGAAGGCCTTCGAGGACATTAAACAATATTTAATGACACCTCCTATCTTAGCGACCCCGGTCTCGGGTAGACCGGCGATACTTTATACCGCGGCTTTAGACGACTCTCTCGGAGCCCTATTGACCGAGTCGATGATGAGGGTAAAGAAAATGTTCTTTACTACTTAAGCCGTCGTTTACTTCGACGAAAATAAGGTATCCCGCAATTGAAAAGCATTGTTTGGCCCCGATCTTCGCCGCTCAAAAGCTCGGGCACTACATGCTTTCTCATAAGGTGAACTCGATCTCGAAATTTAATCCATTGCAATACTTGATGACTCGTCCAACGCTTTCCGACAGACTTGCTAGATGGTCAATGATATTATTGCAATTCGATATAACTTTCGTGCCTCTTCGTGCCGTAAAGGGACAAGTCTTAGTAGACTTCCTCGCTGCACACCCTCTGCCGGCAGAATCTCCTCTCAATGATGACTTGCCAGATGAACAAATAATGAGCCTAGAAGACCTTGATGATCGATGTTGGGAATTATATTTCGACGGAGCATCTTCAGCACACAAAGACGAAGAGTCGCAAGTGATAGTGCCCGACGAAGCGGGAATCGGACTAATCTTTATAACACCGGAGCGGGGGATGTTAAGATACTCCTACCACTTGACGAAGCCGTGTACAAACAACGAAGTAGAATATGAAGCCCTCATAACGGGATCGGAATTAACTATTCAAATGGGGATAACGGACATCAACATCTACGGGGATTCACGGTTAATCATTCAACGGATCGCCGGACAAGTATGAATTTTAAAGCTAAGACTCGAGCAATACTTCCGAGTATGCCATATAGTTGTTGGAACAGATTCCGAATGTGACGATCTACAAAATTCCCGTAAAAGAAAATGCTTTAGCGAGATGCGTTAGCCCGTCTAGCAAAAAAATTTGCTCGCTTGCAAGATGAGTCGATAGAAGTGTCGGTTCACGGACGTCGAGTCCTATCACGGCTCGACATAGACACAATACACAAATCGAGGAAAAGAAAAAGGATCGAGTTACAACGGATGACAGAAAACACAGAAGATTGGAGACAACCATTAATAAACTACCTGCAAACAGGAAAACTACCAGATGATAGGTCGCTAGCCCATCAGATCAAGAAAAGAACTCTGTCTTACGCATTAATAAACAATACATTTTACAGAAGGTCTTTCGATCAAATGTGGCTAAGGTGCCTAAGCGGGTCCGAGGCCCGTCAAATTGTTAAAGAGGTGCATTCAGGACTCTGTGGCGCTCACCATTCAGGTCCGAAGATGAAGATGAAAATTAAAAGACTAGGGTACTACTGGCCCTCGATGATGATCGACTGCATGAAAATCGCCAAGAGCTGTCAACAATGCCAAATGTACGGAGTGGTTCTACACCAACCTCCAAATGTGCTACATCCGACAATTGCATCGTGGCCATTTGAATGTTGGGGCACAGATATAGTGGGTCCAATAGAACCACTATCTTCAAAAGGACATCGCTTCATTCTTGCGGCTACAGATTGCTTTTCCAAGTGTGCAGAGGCAGTTCCACTCAGAGAAGTGAAAGCACACCACGTGCTACAGTTTTTCAAGAACCAGGTTGTCTACCGTTTCGGAGTGCCACGCGAGATTATCTCGGATAATGGGTCGAGCATTCGAAGCACACAAATCAACAACTTTGTCGGGAGACACGGAATCGATCGGCGATATTCAACAATTTACTACCCAAAAGCAAACGGCCTGGCTGAGGCTTTTAATAAAACTCTCGTTCAAATTTTAAAGAAAACTTTGGACGATAATAAGTGAAATTGGCACGAGAAGTTGTTAGAAGCCTTATGGGCCTACCGGACAACCTTCAGAACTCCTAATCAAGCTACACCATACGCTCTGGTGTATGGGTCCGAGGCGATATTACCCTTAGAGGTCCAGGCTTCCTTCACTCGGAATTGTCTGTTGCAAACAAAATCATGACGAAGAGAATGTCAAATTACGACTAGAAGAATTGGAAAGCCTCGGAAGGGAAAAGACTTGCAGTGCGACGAGAATTTAGAACTATACCGAGCTAAGATGGTTCGAGCCCACGACAAGCCGGTCCGCCCAAGAACCTTCAAAGTTGGTGACTTAGTTCTCGTTCTTAAGAGACCTATTCTTGCACACCGCAAGATAGGAGGAAAATTTGAACCCACATGGGAAGGACCGTTTGTGGTTGAAGCAGTATACTCAGAAGGCTCCTACCAGCTAGTGAATTGCCAAGGAGAACGACATATGCTTCCCATCAATGGACGATACTTGAAGAAGTATTATGCTACCTGATGTTTCGAAGGAATGAATTCTTCATCCCTAGAAGCACGGGTGAAGTAATTACTTATGACTGGATCCGAACCCAAAAATAATAAAAAATGTGCTAAAATAAATAAAATCATGATAATAAAGCTTTCCTTGTTTTCTCTTCCACATCAAAATCTCTTTCCTGATCTTATCCCACTTCATTCCTGTTAAATTTAAAAAAATATAAGAGTAATAAAAAAAAACTGTCTTTAATAAACATTGTCTTAATGTTCTTGTTCTTATTACAGCCCCTGATCCTTTTCCTTGTCTTTTCGCAGGGAAATGTCGAACGGGCGGTTGGTCCTGAACTTTAGAAATGGCGTAAGCCTTGCACTCGATGAAAAGAGGGTGAAAGATGGAGCGATAATCGAGATTGACTCGGACTTCACACCAGCAGGCCTGCAATATGAGGAAAGTGACTGGGTCCCAGTTGACCGAGAGGAACTGCCCAGTCAGACAGTAATGAAAGTGGGTGGCCCAAGCCACCAATCCAACGAAGAAGAAAAGGAAAACAAACACCGAAGAAGATAAGAAAATCAAGTCCGTAGTCGCTACGGCAGAGGGCGAGCTTGTCGGCGCCGCGCCCACGGAGATTCGGGAAGTACGAAGAGCTACTCTCACGACGAACTCAACGAAGAAATAAGAATCACCGTATCTGTAAGATGTTAACCAAACTAGCAGCGGACCAGCGCGACGAGGCAGTTGCTACTGCCAGTACATACATTTCAAGGATGCTAGTTCACCAGGTACGAGAAGAAAGGAGGCCAGCTCCTAGGATAATAGAAGGGACCAGGGAAATCTCACGAAGATCAGAAGAAAGAAGGCTACCACGCCACCAGATAGAACCACCAGTGATGCATAACCTTGTTGCAGAAGCAACCCCGGAGGATGTCCCGACGGACATCATCCCCGAGGAGCCAAGGTATGCAGGAGAACGTGAAGGGATTGAGCAGTATATCCCACAATACGTCACCAGGCCCCGCCATTTGTAGATTATTCCAGAGTACGAGCTGGAAAGAATGTAGAATGTCGAAAAGAAAACTTTTGAATACTTCGAGAGAATCAGAGGCAGAAGGATCATTATACTAGAAGGCCTCGAGCTACATACGGACGTATTCTCAGAATATGAACAACAACAAATCGTGGATTGCATCCGGGATTTGAAAAGAATGGGCCGAGCGGGCCGCCTAAGAGAAAACACCTACTCAGAACCCCGGAGATGGATGCCAGGGAAAGGAAGAATTACAATACAATGTGGATGCTGCTACAACTTCGCAGAAGACAGGAAGGGAAACCCACCGGGAATACTCCGTCATGGCCAGGTGGATCCAATGCCATTGGTCATCAAAAGAATGGTAAAAAGATTGATAACATGGAGGGTACTGCCAGCAGATTGCATACCCAACAGCTGCATTATTAACATTTACAAGAAGGGTGACTGCATACCCCCGCACATAGATCACCATGACTTTGTCAGACCTTTCTGCACGGTTTCTTTTCTGAATGAGTGTAATATCATGTTCGGATCCGACCTCCGGATGGCGAGCCCGAGTGAGTTCCAAGGGCCGAGTAAAGATACCATTACCGGTAGGTTCCGTCATGATACCGAAGGGCAACGGAGCGAGATGTCGCTAAACATTGCATACCGGGAGTACCGATGAAGCGGATCTCGGTTACTTTCGAAGGATGGACGACAGGAAGACACCTTACCACTTCCGACCGGACCCGCAGCTAGAGAGCCTCCTGCCTTACGAGTTGTGAGTTACATGGAAAATATCACACCTCCAACGTACATCCATACGGCATCCTTGCCAAGGATGGCTTGGAAGGTGATGTTATTGACCATGTACCTCACTATTCAGACATGGATTTCTGACAAATACCTTTTTTTTGATGGATCGACAAAGATCATACATAGTCCGTTTTGAGTCTACATGGATTGTATGAGATGTATTCCAGATCGAGTTGTATGATGTATCTTCAACATGATTGGAATGAAAGTGACCATGTCACATTTTTGGCCTTCACCTCTTTTGTGCAAATTTACTGGGAAACTCCATTAAAGTTAAATGAACTTCGAACAAAGAACAGAAAAGAAATAAAAAAAACAGAATAAAAGAAAACTTTCCTTAAAAATCTAAAAATGATAACCACCAAACTCACATGGACATTAAATAAACGATAAAATAAATTTCAATCGTTAAAGGACAGACAAAATGAACACAAATTTCAAATCAAATTTTAAATCAAATTTTAAATCCAATCTTTCCAAATTTCAAATCAAATCTCAATCAAATTCAAACTCAATCTTCCAAATCTGAAATCCAACCCGTTCTATTCTCTCCCTTGTCTGGGATGGAAGCGGTTGATTCCATTGACGCGGATCGAATCTGATGGCGAGGGATTATATCCAATCCAAACCAGTGACTTCCGATCAACTCTTTTAAACGGGGTATGTAACATCTACATATTCCCTCCTAATCTATTTCCTTCATGAAAGTCTTTTACAACTTTTATGAAATTCTCGAAACACCAAAATTCCACACTTTTCAAATCAACACTATAAATCTTTGCAAAGTCAATGACTATTCAAATTCAAATTCTTGGGGTTGAGGATTTTACATCCGAGACTTCATTGCTTTAGGATCCTTTCCCTATCACAATGAAATACATCAAATTCAAATTCTTGGGGTTGAGGATTTTACATCCGAGACTGCATTGCTTTAGGATCATTTCCCTATCGCAATGAAATACATCAAATTCAAATTCTTGGGGTTGAGGATTTTACATCCGAGATCGCATTGCTTTAGGATCCTTTCCTTATCGCAATGAAATACATCAAAAATCAAACTTTTGGAGTTGAGAATTTTACATCCGAGATCGCATTGCTTTAGGATCATTTCCCTATCGCAATGAAATACATCAAAATCAAACTTTTGGAGTTGAGGATTTTACATCCGAGACTGCATTGCTTTAGGATCATTTCCCTATCGCAATGAAATACATCAAATTCAAATTTTTTGGGGTTGAGGATTTTACATCCGAGAGTGCATTGCTTTAGGATCCTTTCCTTATCGCAATGAAATACATCAAAAATCAAACTTTTGGAGTTGAGGATTTTACATTCGAGACTGCATTGCTTTAGGATCATTTCCCTATCGCAATGAAATACATCAAATTTAAACTTTTGGAGTTGAGGATTTTACATCCGAAACTGCATTGCTTTAGGATTCTTTCCCTATCGCAATGAAATGCATCAAAACCGAATTCTTGGGGTTGAGGATTTTACATCCGAAACCGCATTGCTTTAGGATTCTTTCCCTATTGCAATGAAATACATCAAAACCAAATTCTTGGGGTTGAGGATTTTACATCCGAAACTCGCATCGCTTTAGGATTCTTTCCCTATTGCGATGAAGTACATCAAAATCAAACTCTTGAGGTTAAGGATTTTACATCCAATACCGCATTGCTCTGAGATCTCTCCTCATCGTAATGATTCAATCCAATCAATTCAATTTTCTTTTGAGGTTGAATATGTTACATCTAAAACCACAAAATTCCAATTTTCTTTTCAAGTTCAAATCCCTTCAAATTAATTTTGACAAAACTTCAATCTAAATTGAAACTCCAAACTAAAATCTAAGCTCACACATAAAAAATTAAACTAAAACAAAATAAAATCTAAATTGAAATTCCCCAGTGTCATGTGATTTGGGATTCACCTCCTTTTCCTTTCCCCAGCGAGAGTTCCGGAATCTCCAGCTTCAAAGATATACTTGACACTCCCCAGCGGAAACTCTTCTACTTTGTCCTAAGTTTGTCACTTGGACGTTTGTGTTGGTTTTGTTGATCGCTTCGGTCAACGCCAATACGCGCGGTGTGCTCCGTCACTCACAACACCTATCGGGGGTCCATTTGTCGACCTCATTTTCGATGAGGTCTTCTCTTCTTCTCTTTAGTACTTAGGATCTAGCCTTAGGCTTTTCCTTTCGACTATCTTAGAGGATTAGAATTGGGACCCACCACTTAGAAATTCAAACCACTTCTTAACTCCCTGCAAACTCCACAAACTTGACTATAGACCCCTAATCACCTAGAGGGTTGAAATCAAATGTGGAAGTTTAAAGGATGGGTTCCTATAGGACTCTTTGGCCTTAGGATTGCCCTGGGTGGCCTGGCCTGGTGAAAGGGCTGACTTACACACACACTACACTCATACACTACACTTGCATACACCTCCTAAAACCACACCCATACCCAACTTGACCTCCTGACTCATGTAGGTGATTCACATGGATGGTCCTTAACCCCTAAGCCCTTGGCTAAGAGGGTTGGGAACAACATAGTGAATGCCTTAAATAAGTCCCTTCATGGCTCATGTGGGCTTGATATGGCTTCATAGCACAACCAAAATGATTTCATTCCACTTACATTTACCCAATCTTCAATTTTCCAAATTTTCAATTTTTGACCCCCGGGACCCTACACCCGCCCAAATCTACCCGAAGCCCTCGAAATTACCCAAATTTTTCAAAATTTCCAAATCACCCAAAATTCCTCAAAACCAATCCCAAACATTTCCACATTACTCAAATTGATCATCCATAGCCAAAAATACCAAAAATTCCAAAAATACCTCCCAATACCCTCCAAATACCCAAAATACCCCTCTTGACCCAAAAATCCAAAAATTCAAAAAATTCCCAGAAAATTCCAAAAAATCCCAAATATTCCCAATTTCATTTTTTTAAACTACACCATGGGCCAATTTTGTCAATTTACCCTACTTTTATCAAAACCCCTAATTTGACCCATTTTAACCCAAAGTGAACCCAATGTCAAACCAAGCCTACCCAATTGACCCAAATTCTGGTCCAATTCAATTCTAAACTTCAATTCAACATTCCTAACAAAAATATAGACTAAATCCAAGTTCAATTTGATTGACATTTGGATCCAATTCCACTTTTGACCTTAAAGCCCAATTTGGACCCATGACCCAAACCTAACCCAAACTCACCCAATTCAACTCCAATTGACCCCAAATCTTTTCTAAACCTTCCTTAACATCTCTACAAACAAAACACTAACATGATTTGCCCAACATTTAGACCCAAACCCCACTCAAATCCAACCCAAAACCAATAAGCCCAATTTCGACCTAAACCCAAACCTAACCCAAATAAGCCTAAACCCCAAAATCGAAGCCCAACCAAAGCCAAAACCTCTTTGAAACAGCCCTATAAACATTTCCCAACATTAATTTTACACCAATTTCAACATTAGCTCAACATTGGCCCAAATTAGCCCAATTTGACCTACATTGGCCACTTTACCAAAAAGCCCAAATTCAACCCAATTCAAACCCAAATCACTCCAAACTTGTTTCAAATTACTCATGGCACATTCCTAAACCAAACCCAACAATTATTTGGTCCAAACTTTTACTAATTTCCCATCCACCAATTTAGTTTCAAGCCTAAAGCCCACTTCCCTAAAACCTTTCTAAAAGCCCATCCAAGACAAATTCAAAAGCCCAAATTTCATGCTAAAGCCCATATGCCAAATTCTTCTCATCATATCCTTAATTAAAATCATTCCTAAAGTCCTAATTTATCATTAAATGATTCCAAATCAAGCCTCATGACAATTCCCATCAAAATGCCAAAATTCACAAAATCTTTTTTTCATGAAATTGACCAAATCTTTTCCCAAGCCATATGAAGCCATAAAGCCACATGTAAGCCATTGGCAAGCCATGAGAATCTCTAATTTTCAACCCTTCTTAAATGGCAAAAGGAGGAGGTCCTTTAAGGACCTCCTAAAAGTCATTAACCTTAAACATGTTTCACGTTAACCCAAATTTATTTGGATAGGGACTTATCCATGCCAAACCAGCAGATTCCTTTGACTCCCCACAACACCTAAAGCCACCTTGGAGGGTGAACCAAGCCCAAAAGGATGGGTTGACCCATTTAGAGCCAAAATAGCCACACCCCTCATGCCACTTTGATCCAACTCCTTTACACATGTCCAAACCCAATTGACTTCACCATTGCTAAGCCTTGACCTCCCTGGTCAAGATGGTGACTCATGCCTGCCGGCCAGCCGCCTGGGTCGTCGGAAAACACCACACCTGAGAGCTCACATGTGAGGCAACTTTGGAATTCCACCTTCGCCGAGCCGCTTCATGCCCAATGGCCACCATGGTCGTTCTTCCCATGACCGAGCAGCTCGATCCCGCCCTCGGCCATCCCCGCGAGGCTCTCCAGCCCACCTCTATTTAAACCCGACCCCCTCACGGCCATGAGAGGAGAGTTGCACAAACCTTGCCGAAACTCGCCAAAATTGTTCCAAACCCTTCTCCATCCTTAGAGCGCTTGATCCCCAGTGTCAATTTGCCCTAATCCCCACCAACGTAATCCAATTTCTAACCGAAATTTCACCCAAAACTAGGACACTTTGCCACGATGAGCCAATCCTCAAATCGACCGGTCCTACACCTTCACTCGGACCAAGAGGAGAAGTTTTCCACCGAAAGCCCCATCTCCGAGCCACCCAGTTGCTCCAGCCTCTAAGATTTGTGATCGGCTGTGGTCACTTTCATAGCTAGGCAATTCACCAGACCAGGAGACTTCATCTGGAGCTTGCTGGGATCTAATCAAAGGTGACACAACCCTTAGATCGAAGCCACACTTCTCTAAGCAAAGGTATAGCCTCACTCTTCTTCCCGAGCTTCTGAACATTCTCCATTTTCATTGAGTCAATTTTATGCCACATAAACCGTATGGATGTGTTCGTCTTCTCGAGACAAATCCATAGAGCATAAGAACGTTAAATTTGGTCAAGTATCGAGTGAGATCTTAGGCCTAGAAGACGGACGGCTCTCGGGTAAGGACGCCTGGGGACGATGAACGGATGCCATTCATTTAATACACGCACGGATGGATGGCCAGGAACGCGCCGGATCAGGAGATGGAACGACACAGCGTCCCCCGGAGCTGCCGAGGTTGACGCGGCGCCGCGTGGATAAATAGAAAATTAGGGTATTTTCTGATTTATTTAATTCCCTAAACTTCAAAAATCCAAAACTTTGTGTAGGAAAATCGAAAAATAAAATAAAAATACCCTCTTACTCGAGTGAACGAGAGGAGAATAATGTGGAAAAGAAATCATTTAATTTCATCAAGTATTTTATTTTTAATGATTTATTTCCCTTCTACATTTTTTTAATTCTCCATGCATATAGGAAATTCACCATGGCATGAGACCATAGGGCTTTTGAAGCCTCCGAATTTGGGAACATTCCCCGAATTTTCCAAAGTCGGAGGCCATCCCTATGAGAAGTTATTGATTTTTCAAATTCATGTTACTCGTTTTGAGTATTTTAAATCTAATAATTAGCATGTTGTGAAATAAATTCTAGGAAAATTTGGTGATGTCTCTTATGACCGGAGGACCTTAGGAAAAATAGATTTTGGATTAGTTTATTGAAAATAACCCTAATCGGCTTAAACACCCAAAATAGCTCCTTAATTAATTAGAGCTAACCATACATCAAATTGACTTGAAATCAATTCTCCACTCGACCTTTAGGATCAGAGGAACCCACCATAAAAATTTGAAGTCAATTGACTTGGTTAGCCCTACTAAATGGGTTGATTAAGCCATTTAGCCATTTTAAACTTTAAAAATTCATAACTTTCAAAATACCTTTCAAAAATTCACCAAATTGGTTTTGGAGCCTCTCTGATATCAGGGGAATTTAAGGAAATTAAAATTTCAATTTTCTAAAAAATTTAATTTTTTGCATTATTTTAATATTTTAATAATTAAAAAATAATAAAAATCATAAAAATAATAAAGTTCACCAAAATGTCACATTTTGAATTTTAATCACTTAGGAACAAATCCCATATTTTTCTTAGGTCTATTTGATGATATATTAAATTTTAAAGCCCTAGGGTAATTTAAAAAAAAATGTATTTTCTAGCATTTTCACTAAAATAATTATAATAAATCAAAGAAAAATCAGAAAATTGCAAAAATTGATTCTCCGATTTCCTTGATATCGTAGAGATTTTTGAAAAATATAAATTTCATTTTTCAAGCTTTATTTTATTTTTAAATTAATTAATACTCTAAAACTTAAAATAATTATAATAAAAATAATATAATTTAAAAAATCAACAAAATTGGTCCAAGTGGTGCTCTGGTCATTAGGAATGTCCCATAATTTTCTTAAGGACAGAAACTTTCCCTTGGTCATATTATTAAATTTTACTTGGAAATTCCTATTTTCCACCAAAAATAATTACATAAATAAATTAAATACGTAAAAATCACATTTTCTCCTCTCATGTCTTTATTGGCATATGAGTGAAGTCACATGAAAATTTCAAGTTCATTTAAGCTCAATTTAGTGAGTTATGAAATTATTAAGCTTGAAGGGCAAAAATGGTAATTAAAAAATTTTAACCTTTAATTAAAACTTTAGGTTTAATAAAATTAATAAGTAAAATATTTGATCTTAATCTGATTTGGATGATTGAAATTTAAATAATTAAAGGGTAGAAACCTACTAAACAATTTAAAATAATTGAAATAAACCTTAATTAAATAATTGATTAAATTTGGAAGAATGATAAAGTTGAAATTATTAAAATAGGGATGTTATTAGGAAGAAATTTATTCTTTAATTAAAAAAAAAATCCCTAAATTAATCATCTCAATAATATTTAATTCCTAATTAAAATGATAATTCAAATTTAAGTTTTAAAATATTAAATGACTTAATCATTAAAATTAAATTATTAAACTCTTTTTAAATTTTCAATTAAATTAAAATTAAAAATTAAATTAAATTAAAGATTAAATTAAATTAAATCAAACAAATTAAATTAATTTAAGTTAAATTAAATCAAATAAATTAAATTAAATTAAATTGATCAAATTAAATTAAATTGAATTAAATTTAATTAAAATTAAATTAAATTAATTAAATAAAAAATTAAATTAATTAAAAAATGAATAATTAAATTAAATTAAATTAAATTAAATTAAATTAAAACATATTAAATTAAATTAAATTAAATTAAAATAAAATAAAATCAAATCAAATAAAATTAAAATTAAAATTAAAATTAAAATTAAAATTAAAATTAAAAATCAAAATTAAATTAAAATTAAAACTAAACCAAATTAAATTAAAGTTAAATTAAATTGAATTAAATAACATCACCTAAGACATAAAGAAATTAAATATAAGGCAACTTGAACACTATTCCAAATTTAAATCCGATAACTGAAATTAAACCAAATCACAAACCACTTGAACACTAATCTGCCCTCGAAAACTTTGGTTATCATAACTCCTAAATGTAACATTAAATGAAATGTTACTCCACTTATAGGATATTCAAATGTTCTAGTTCACCGAGCAAGATAACAAAACTTGAATCCTCTGACGATTACTTCACTCGATCAATTAAATTCATTGGGACTTAAAACAATCCTAGCAGTATTGAAAAGATGTTTAAGATTCTTCTTAAGCACTTTCTCAATATGATAGGATATTTATAAGAACAATTGAACTTGATTATTCTTTGATGAAGAAAATTGTCCTCAAACCAAAACACAAGAACCTAGACGTCATAGGAAATGACTAGCTATAGGATTAGGAACTTGGTAGAAAACCATGACCCTTCCCTTAGCTTTACCTAGAAACTTGCTTAAATATTCTAATTGTGTTTTAAGTGCGACTTGGGATGACGGGAAGACCCTCCAGTGCACGCTTTTATTTTATTGTAAGTTACATTATCGCAATTTCTTTAATCGCATCGCACTTACTTTTCTTGCATGATAAACAACTGTTGCATGAAAACCCACACCATTAGGATAGTCCCTAAAACTGAAACCAAAATTAAATTAAAAGTCATTACAAGATAAAATCCACCGCCACAACATCTCAAAATATAAAACAACTCAAAATTTAATCACAAACATAATACAAAACTGCAATTACAACTAAATTAAAACATCCTGTTGGATGATCGGGAATACCTTGGATGATGTAACCTACGTGTTGCTAACGGGATTTCCCATGGTCTAAATGAAAGTGTGGAACTCATTTAGTTTAGTTTAACAAATTCATCTGGACTAAGTGAATCCGATAAAAATAACGATGCCGGAAGGATGGAACCGTGGGATCTTAACCGGTGTCGTTATAATCAACTTTAAGATTTGTTTTAAATAAAATAAAAAAAAGACACTTGGAAATTAAGATTTTCTCTAAACCAAAACACTTTTCTCATCTTCCGATTTATGACTTTTATAACTAAACCTCTCGCAACAACAAGGAGCTCGTAGCATGGTGGGCAAGCACGACCATCGTCATCAGCAGAAACTCGAGTCTACTCCAAGCAAAACTTTCTTAGAATTAAATAACTAAGCCATAGGACTTCGAGGTAGTTTGCTTAGTGAAACATAAATCCTCAACCTTTTGTTAGGCATTTGCATTGCAAATTAAGCCCTAACCGGTCTTAGGATTCCGAGGTAGTCGTCCGATACGACATAAACCCTCACATCTTCGAGGCTATTTGTATGATCATGTCATACGAACATAAGCCCTAATTAATTAAAATTGGCAAGATCAAAACATTAAATAAATATTAGGATTTTCCTAAATCAGAGCCAAACAATAGGATAGTTTGGGAAGTTGCCAAGATTCCTCTTGGATCCTCAACTTCTCCTACTCCTCTTCCTTTGGACTCCTAAAATAAACTATTCCAAATTTGAGCTATTCCCTATTGAAATTTTAAAAATCCAATTGTTTGAAAACCTTAAACTTTGAAATTCTTGAGAGCAAAACCACTGATCATTATCGAGAGTTTTCTTAAGTGATTCCCGTCACTTAGGATGTAATTAACTATAGGGGCTTGCCCTTATAGGGAACTTTAAGAACCCAGGTAAAAATAAACCCTGCTTAATTCCTTTATGTTAAGCAGGGGAACTTATCGGCTTATAAAATAGGTTCGCAGACCAAACAGATGTCACAAATCTTTTATTTTATTTAATCTAGCCCCACCATCAAGCAGTGTGTCTAGCCTTAGGGATTGATACACAGTTTGTAGTGTGGTGCTCATTTATATAAACTATTTGGGATGTGAGATCAGTTTGATTTCATATCTTAAAATTTTCAAACTTAAAATTATTTTCAAAATCAAATGCTACTTTCTAAATTATATATATATATTTAAATCAAATTTAAAATCTAAAATTCGCCGACAATTTCTGTTAGGCGACCCCCTTTTCAAAATAAAACACACAACCTAAAAATATGCCGACAATCCTAAGAACTAATGAGAGGAGAAAAGACCTCACTAAAAATGAGGTCAACAATGACCCACTATGTTTGTGCCCCAACACTTAAATGGGGACGACGCTACTGTTGGGTGTAGCACGTTCTACATTTGGTGTAAGATCACACTGTGTATCTAGAACTGGTGACAGCTTCTGGCAATATCCATGCACTCAGAGATCATCATCGGCTATTAGTATCCCATTCTCTTAATATTCAACTTCTTTTTCGAACATGACTGTTGAGCACCACACAGCCCTGCATGTATGACCCGACCGCAGATAACACAGCAATTTATGCTTCCAATAATATGTTATAGCCAATACTTTGAACCAAATAATAATAGTGGCTAGTGTATATAAATATAATTTTATGAAAAATATTTTACACAGTAGAGGTACTATTCAAGTATACCTATCGTTTCAAGTAATACAGAGCTTTAAATAAAGACCACAGTATCGATCCCACGAGGAGGTTTAGAGATTTTTAAATATTTTAATTTTATTTTTATGTATTTCTTTTAAAGTTATCAATTTAATATTTAATTTACTAAATGCAAAAATAAAGCAATACTAAAATAATGAGTGATGTAAATAATAATAAGCAAATAACTTTCTTCCTTCTAATTAATCCAAGAATTTTTAGATAATGTAATATTTTTGGAGAATATAAATTTATGGTATTGTGCCAAATAGAAGCATTCCTATTCTTTACCTTCGCTCGATAGAATAAAGAACATTTGCTAATCTATAGATAAGGTCTGGATGTATTGTTAGTAGAATGGGTTAATCTAGGCTCACACTACTAGAATGGGTTAATACTAGACTTTAAAATCACCAACTCTTCCAAACTCTCAATACAAACTCTAAATAAAATAAACTCACTAATTTATGAAGGAAAGTAAACTAAAAGTGTGGCCCTATAATTAAAATTATCTCTCTAATTGGGGGACTCTTTTTTTTTGTAGAAATGGCCTCCTATTTATAGGCTTTAAGGGTTGCCTAAAAAACCTCTTCAAAATATGTCCAAATTTAATGAATCTTCTAGAAACTGTGTATGGCACCTAGGCGCCGGCATCTGGAGCCTAGGCGCCGGTATTTGGCTCCTTGGCACCAAACTCCGTGTCCAGTTCTTCACTCCTCTTCTCTTTGGATTGCACCTCTTCTTGATCCAAACTGTTTCCAAGCATTTAGATACAAAGTATCACATGTCCTATAATCCAGGAATAACTGCCAATCTTCTAGAAGGTCCAATAACCGCTCTAACCGTCAAAATAAGTGCCCAAAGTAGTTACAAAATCATAACTGTTTTGGTATCAAGCTGGCTCTTAGGCACCGGATTCTGGCGCCTAGGCGCCAGACCCATTATTTTGGAAATTTTGCATTTTGGCTCCATTTTTGCTCCTTTTTGCTCATTTTTGCTCCTTTTTCATCCATTTTAATCATTTTTTCTTTTTGAACATTTTTACATCACCTGCTTCCAAAAACATAAAAATTACCTTTCATTAAAGCATAATATCCTTAAAATTTTAATAAAAATCGAGGCATAAAAATAGGTATTTTTTCATGGATCAAAAATCCCCCAAACATAAACGTTACTTGTCCTCAAGTAACACTCTTTACTATATAAAATGTATAACAATTGGAATAAAAGGTAAATATTTAAGAATCCTTGTAATTTTTAATTTTATAAAGGCTTTAGTAAATCATTAACCAAATTTCACTAATTAAGTTTAATTTTAAGAATTTAAAGAATAATTAACTACCAAATCATAAGACTTCAAAATTTTTCATTCATTTCGAAAATAATTATAGTTTATTATATTAAGATGACATAAATTAATTACAAGAAAAAGATCTTCATGAAAATCTTTTCTAATAAAGATGCATGTATAAAAATTACGTAAAATATGTAATTAGTTTTCTTCTTATAAGATAATTCAAGTGAAGCCAATTTTTGAATAGGCATCTCCTCAAGCTTCTCCTCTCTTTCTTTTTTTCTTTTTTTTTTTCACAGTGAGGATTATTATATCTAGATAGCCTGTTAATGATTTCCTGTTAATGATTTTGAACTTCACTATCCTTAACTTATACTTTCAAACTTATACATCTTCACTTAATTACTATAACATGAATAGTTTTCAAAAAGACTTTCAATCTTTTCTTTTTTTCAAGTTATAATTCTTGATTTCTTAATACTTCTAAAATTCAATTATCTCTACCATGAAAAAAAAATTCTTAATCTTACTCTTCTTTAAGTTGAATAATTCTATTCTTAAAATCAATCAAAGTTATTAAAATTTTGGTTAAGTCTACTAAATTATTTATAATTTCAAAAAATTAAGTGATCTTAAATAGATTTTTCATTCCTTATGATATATTAATATTTTTTTAGAGAAAATATTAGCACTTAAGGACAAATAAAATTTAAATTTGCATGTATTTTCCCTTCCCCAAACTTAAGTTTTGGTATATCATGAAAATTTTAAAGTATGAGAGAAAGAAAGGCATAATTTAAAAAGGAATTTTATAAGTATGTAAAAACAGTCTACGAAGAAAAATTTACTTCTACACATGCTTTTCATGAATATCACTGAAATAATGAAGCATATATAAAAGTAAGCAGGTTCAATTTTTATATCAGTAGCTAAATTGAACGACTATACTAATCACACTAATAGAAACAAAACAACATCAATAACTAAATAGTACGACAATCATCAGTACAACTAACATCAACAAAACATCAAACAAACATAAACCAATCATACTACTAAGTCTAACACACAGACAAATAAAACAAGAACATAATCTCGACAATCTAATCATCACTCGCAGTCTCCTCCTCATCATCATCATCGTCACCAAAGGAAAAATCCTCAATCTTCTTTGGATCATAAGGTGTGAATCTAGGACAAGTAGGGAACTGAACAGATTGTTCTCCCTTCAGGAATCTAACAAGAGTTTCATCATAATCAGCATCATAATTGCTCTTCCTATGGGTAAAATCAGCAAGATGATCAAATTTCACATCGATCATTTCTATGCGAAAATGAGCTAAATGTAACACATTCTGCTGCTCTGAATACCTCTCATTCATAGTCTCCCAAAAACTAGGTGGTGGTGTAGCAGAAGTAGAAGGTCTAGAAGTAGAACCACTACTTGGAGTAGGTACAGAAGTAGAAGGAGCAGTAGATCTCTTCCCGCGAAGGCGATCATAAATACTAACACTCTCCTGCCCAATAGGCTTTGTAGTCTTCAACTTCTCCTCAAAAATATCAGCAATAACTCCATCGCTCACGCATAAAGAATATATCAAAGATGGGAATCCAAATCCCACAGAAGTGTTGGATCGTGCAGTTGATTTTTCAGAATTATCGATAATGCTGCTAACATCAATCGACTTCCTTTCCTGAATGTAGTAGTTCAAGATAGCTCTATCTTTGGTAACTTCACTCAGGTGGTTGGAAGGAAGTAGTCTAGCAGAAATAAAATAGTGTCGAGCCTTCGAAATGCCATTCAGCTTAGAAGATTTAAATTTTACCCGTTTGTTGTTTTGGATCTTCCAAGCTCCAGTGCTGTCAGTCAGATATGCAATGATCATCTCCAGATCTCCTTCAGATGGAGATAAACTAGAATAGTAGCACTCAACGGTAGGTGGTAGGCCGTAGAAAATGTTGATCCGCTCTGGAGTTAATCCCACTTCGACACCTCTAACGAAGACTTCATATTCTTCCGCATCCATAAAGTTGGCGTAAAATTCTCGTAAAACAGGAATAACGGTAACGGCAGTGAAATGACAGAATTGCTGCCAGTTATGTGCAACGATTGTGTTCTCGATTATCTCTCCAGGAATGTAAAAACTGCTCTCCGAGATAAATTTCCTAGATGTCGCAAATTCATGGTAATGAAAGTGCGCTGCCGTAGTAGCGAACTTGCTGCGATCAAAATTTTCTCGTTCTTTTCTGCGCTTAGATTTAGGTGCCATCTAAACGTGAAAGAAAACAAAATCCATTCGATAGCATTTTTCTTTGTCAGGGTACTTCATTGATTTAAGGACATTGAATTGAATCTCTTGATCATTAAATATCATAGTTAATTCTCCTTTTTTCACATCAATCATAGCCCGTCCGGTAGCTAGAAAAGGTCTCCCTAAAATAATAGGTATTTCTTTATCTTCTTCCATATCAAGTACAATGAAATCCACAGGGAAAATAAATTTATCCACTTTAACAAGGACATCCTCTATAACTCCTTTAGTGGTAAGTGATAGATCTATCGCCTAACTTAAGGGTTACGAGTGGTGGGAGAAATCTCTCCTAAATTGAACCTTCAAAAAATAGAAAATGGCATGAGATTAATACTTGCTCCTAAATCACATAAAGCTTTTTCACAAAATTTTTCTCCAATAGCACAAGGTATAGTGAAACTTCCAGGATCTTTAAGTTTCTAATGTAATTTCTTTTGAATTATTACACTACATTCTTCACTTAATGCAACAGTTTCAAAAGCTTTAAATTTTCGTTTCTTACTTAAAATATCCTTCATAAATTTTGTATAAGTTGGCATCTATTCTAAAGCTTCAGCAAAAGCTATGTTAATGGTAAGTTTCTTAAAAATTTCAAAGAACTTAGAAAATTGTTGACCAAGCTTCTGCTGTTTTAGTCTTTGAGGAAAAGTTGGTGGTGGTTTTTCAACTTCCACATTAGTAGGAATAACAGTTTGATCTCTTCTAAGAGAAGGAGTTTCTTTAGGTTTTTCAATCTCTTCAACCTCAATCTCATTTTCAATTTCATCCTAAATTCATTCATTTAATTCCTTTCCACTTCTATGTTGTACAGCTTTAGCATGTTCATGTTCTTTTCCAGTTTCTTTTGGGTTGATTTCAACATTACTAGGAAGTGTTTCTGGAGGTCTGTAATTAATTAAATTAGCGATTTGTCCCATTTGATTATCAATATTACGAATAGCAGTGTTTTGATTTTGTAATTGATTACTCAGTTGTAAAATTAATTCTTCTATAGATAACTTTTTCTGTTGATTATTAAATCCGGGAGGTTTATAGTTTGAATTTACTTGATTGTTCCAATTTTTAGTTAGATGAGATTGATTATTACCCCATTGTTGTTGTGAATTATTCCAGTTAAAATTAGGGTGATTTTTCTGTCCAAGATTATAATAATTTGAATAAGGGTTATTTTTTCTAGCAATAGCTTGTAAAGTTTCAATAGTTTGAGAATCTTCAATATTGGTAGAGTTGTTATGTGATACATTGATAGAAAAATTATCTAATTTCTTAGATATTGTAGCCACTTGTGAAGCTAAGATAGAAAAGGCTTCATTATCATGAATATTTGTCATTCTCTTAGGATTAACCCTTTCAGAAGGCCATTGAAAATTATCGTTAGTCATTTCTTCAATTAAAGTATAAGCTTCTTCAAATGATTAAGCCATTAAAGAACCTCCAACAGCAGCATCAATAATTGATTTCAGTGATCCAATAAGTTCGTTACAAAATATTTGAATAATTAACCAATCAGGTAAAGCTTGATGAGGACACTTTCTTAATAGTTCTTTAAATCTTTCCCAAGTTTCATAAATTGTCTCCCCATCAAATTGACTAAATGAAGTAATATCATTTCTTAATTTAGCAGTTTGAGAAGGTGGAAAATATTCAGCAATGAATATTTGTGCCATTTCAGCCCATGTTTTAAAAGAACTTGTTGTTAATGAGTTCAGCGACATCTTTGCTTTATCTCTTAAAGAGAAAGGAAAGAGTCTAAGTCTAACAGCATCATCAGAAATATTGTTATATTTAAAGGTAGCACAAAGTTCTAAAAAACTAGCAAGGTGTAAATTTTGATCCTCATTCGGTGTTCCCCCAAATTGACTATTTTGAACCATTTAAATAATAGACGGTTTAAGCTCAAAAGAATTAGCATCTATAGTAGGTATTTGAATATTAATATGAAGTTCATCAACTGTAGGCTTAACATAATCCCTTAATAGTTTGTAAACATTTTGTTCATTAATTTCAATTGGATTCTATAAATTGTTATGTAAATTAGCCATCTCTTGATATTTTTGAATTTGTTTTCCTTTTTTAATTCTTCTTACAGTTCTTTTTACTTCATAGTCTAAAGGTAATAATCCTTCAGATCCAAAACTACACATAAAAAGTAAATAAAAAGTAAAATAAAATAGCAAGAAATAAAATCTCTTCTTTTTTTATTTTTATTTTTATAAATGTTTTTGTATTTTATATTTTCGAATTTTGACAATAAAAGAAATAAATAAAATAAAAAAAATATTTAAAATCTAAAAATTTGCCTCCCCGGCAATGGCGCCAAAAACTTGACCCGACCGCAAATAACGCAGTAATTTATGCTTCCAAAAATATTTTATAGCCAATACTTTGACCCAAATAATAATAGCGGTGAGTGTATATAAATATAAATTTATGGAAAATATTTTACACACTAGAGGTACTACGCAAGTATACGTATCATTTCAAGTAATATAGGGCTTTAAATAAAGACCCCAGTATCGATCCCACGAGGAGGTTTATAGATTTTTAAATATTTTAATTTTATTTTTATGTATTTCTTTCAAAGTTATAAATTTAATATTTAGTTTACTAAATGCAGAAATAAAACAGTTCTAAAATAATGAGTGATGTAAATAATAATAAGCAAATAACTTTTTTCCTTCCAATTAATCCACGACTTTTTTGATAATGTAATATTCGTGGACAATATAAATTTATGGTATTGTGCCAAATAGAAGAATTCTTATTCTTTACCTTCGCTCGATAGTATAAAGGACATTGGCTAATCTATAGATCAGGTCTGGATGTATTGTTAGTAGAATGGGTTAATCTAGGCTCACTACTAGATGTCCAAGGGTGGCTATGGTCGGCCCTACTAGTGAGCTGTTCCCTTTCTATAATGCAAATTAAAAGAATTTAATCCGTCACTTTAAAACTTATTAATTCTACGCCCATTGAATAATATTTTCCTATTTATTTGCACTTCACCTTGAATAACCCGCACAAGGCCTTCGACTACCCAAGGTTTCATGTGATCTCTACTAGTTAAGAATTCTTCTCCATCTAGGTCTCAAAATTCTTCAACAGATTTAAACAACTTAAATGGCCAATTTAAATAGTAAATTAAGATCCGGTATTAATATCATCACAATATTTAAACATATTTAGTTTTTAATTCTCTAACGAATTTTATATTATCTTATTTATCTTTTCATAATTGAAAGGAGAAAGTAAAGTAACTACTCATAACACATTGAATTTAAATAACAAAACACATAAATAAAACTTTGAATCAAATTACAAATACTTATCTCAAGTGTTTCTCCAACTGAACCTTTGATTCCTACTGACTCCAAAGTGAAATAGATTTCAAAAGCACCAACTTTTCCAAACTCTCAATACAAACTCTAAATAAAATAAACTCACTAATTTATGAAGGAAAGTAAACTAAAAGTGTGGCCCTATATTTAACATTATCTCTCTGGGGCCTCTTTTTCTATATAAATGGCCTCCTATTTATAGGCTTCAAGGGTTGCCTAAAGCACCTCTTCAAAATGTGTCTAATTTCAATGAATCTTCTAGAAACTGTGTCTGGCGCCTAGGCGCCGGCATCTGACACCTATGCGCCGGACTCCGCTTCCAGTTCTTCGCACCTCTTCACTTTGAATCACACCTCTTCGCGATCCAAACCTTTTCCAAGCTTCTAGATACAATGTATCACATGTCCTATAATCCAGGAATAACTGCTAATCTTCTAGAAGGTCCAATAACCACTATAACCGTCAAAATAACTGCCTAAAGCAGTTACAAAATCGTTACTGTTTTGGTATCGAGCTGGCGCATAGGCGCCGAATTCTGGCGCTTAGGTGCCAAACCCATTATTTTGGCAATTTTGCATTTTGGCTCAATTTTTGCTCCTTTTTTATCCTTTTTGCTTCTTTTTAATCCTTTTTCATCTTATTTTCTTTTTGAACGTTTTACATCACCTGCATCCAAAAACATAAAAAATACCTTTCATTAAAGCATAATATCCTTAAAATTTTAATAAAAATCAAGGCATAAAAATAGGTATTTTTTTCATGGATCAATGTACTTCCTTGATGATCTTTTGTGATTCTGACTTATTTTAACATCTCATCCATATCTTATCGAATGATCTTTCATATAAGACGTTCTCCACTGAGGCGTACAACAACACTCTCTTCTTGACCCGATGAGCATTGACTTTTCCTTTAGTAATTTTCCATTCTGCAAAGTACTCAACAAACTGCTGACTCCAGTCTTCTATATATTTAGCCACTACAGCTATTGTCTCTATTTTTCCAAGTTCCTATAGGATGTCAATGTCTATTTGAGACAACACATGTCCACCATCAATTGTGACATCAATCAAATTGTCTGACATACATGCTAACTTTTTAGCGAGCTTAACTAAAGCAACTGCATCAACATTATCCCTTCTAGATATTCAGTATATCTTTACATTGTGGATTTGCTCTAACAGCTTCATCGTATAATGAAAGTATAGTTCCAAGTTTGGCTTCAGAGTCATGTACCGACCACTTGCTGGATAATGAGACTTAAGTCTGTGATTAGATGTCAATGTCAGTTATTTCCATTGAGATGCTAACTCTAATTCTGTGATTAGAGCCTCACATACTGCTTCATTATTCATACATTGATCTATTAGGTGATAGGAGTACATTATCATTCCTCGATCTAGCGTAACAAAGACCAAACCAATTTCTACTTTTCTATGAAAATACATTTCCTAATGTTGAGCATTGGGATGCTCTACAATCATTACATGACATCTGTTAGATCATCATTAAGAGGCGAATCAGCTTGCTAAGGATGCGTTGCTAGAAAATCAACTAAAATCTGTCCATTGATAGTGCAAAAGGGTACAAAAGTTATTATGAATTGCAATAAAATAATTCACCACCTTTCCAACCTTCTGAAAGTTTTCATTCGTGTCATCAAATATTGTAACAAATTAGCATTCGAGATTTGGTTAACCCTATGACAGTGCATGTAATGTCTAAGCTTTTAGATGGGGAAAACTAAAGTTAGACAATGCTTCTCGATGGGAGGATACTCTATGAATTTTTCTTTTGTTTTTATTAATGCTAAAAAGGACCGATACCTTCCTGAAAGATTATATATAAGCACTAGGTATGCTTGTTTCCCATAAAAAGATTGTAATTGTTTCAAGGTTTTAGGGGTGGGATTTCTAAGCTGGGTTTATTCTCCTCTGAATCGATTTTGATTCCTCGATGATGGACAACAAATCCTAGATATTTTTCAAAGGAGACACCAAAAGCACACTTTATGGGATTCATCTCAAGATTAAATTATTGTAATCTTTTAAAGACAATCCTTAAATCACATAAATAATCCTCTCATTCCTTACCTCTGATGACCAAATTATCCACATAACATTCAACTTGATCATGGATAAGGTCATAAAAAATTCTCGTCATGGCTCATTGGTAAGTTGCTCTTGTGATCTTCAACCCAAACAATCTGATTGTGTATCAGTAGATCCCTATCGATGTTATGAAAGTTGTAATTGTCACGTCTTCTAGTGACATATTAATTCAGTATACCCGGATGATCCGTACATAAATAAGAAAATGGCTTGTGATGGTTGTCGGCATATAAAAAAATTATGTAAGTTTTGGTTGGGGTTGCCCAGTAGAAGCGGTCGGCCGCCGGAATTGAAATCCAGTCGCCCGCTTTGGAAGGACAGTTTTAATTTACTTATAAATTTAGTTTAGAAAAATATGAAGTCAAACTAATCTCATATTTTCTGAAGTTCAAATGAAAGAGCACTATACCTTAATACTTGTATTTATCGGGAAGTATAAAAAAAAAATTTGAGGATGAGGCTCGATCAAATAAACTAAAGAAGTAAATGACATCCGTTTGGTTTGCAAAACATGTGTATTAGCCAGCAGGTTCCCCCATTTAATACAAAAGAGAATTAAATGGGGTTTATATTAATCTGGGTCATTTAAGATTCCTATAAGGGCAAGCCCCTATAGTTAATTACATCTTAGATAGTTGGGATTACCTAAAAAGCCTTTCGATACAAATCAGGAAATATATTCTTATGACATCAAAAGGCTAAGGTTCTCTTCAACAAAATGTGATAGTCGGAATCCAGTAGGTGAGTGATATTAAATTTTGAGAAAGAGTTTACCGTAGAATCCAAAGGAGGAAGAACTTGGAGAGGGCACGGATCCGAGAAGAATCTCAGTGACTTCTAAAGCTATCTTATTGTTTGGCTCAATTTAGGGAAAGATTTAATTTATGTTTTATCCTGCCAATTTTAATTAAGTAGGACTTACATTCAGTTGATGTCTATCATGTGAATAGCCTGGAAAATGTGAGGATTTATTTCGTATCATAATGACAACCTCAGAAACCGTAGATGAGTTAGGGCTTATAGTGCACTAGGTGCAAAGGCCTAAAAGTGAAGGTGAGGGTTTATGCTACGCTAGGCAACTACCTCGAGACCCTAATGTTTGTTCTTGCTACTAAGGAAAGAAGGTTGCTGTTGTAGACTCATTGTTTGCTCTGTTGAACATGTCCTTCCACATCCTCAATCGTGATGACCTCGGTGTGTTGCCTCGAGCCCCTTGTTGTTGTTGTAGAAGTTTCAGTTTTAGAGGTGAAAAATGTAGGGGGTGAGATAAGTATCGTGTCTTAGAATGTTGAAAATTGAGGTGGCTTAGTGTTTTATTTAAACAAATGTTAAAGTTGATTATAACGCCACCGGTTAGGACCCCACGGCTCCCTCATTCTGGTTACATTATTTCATCAGATTCCCTCAGTCCGGATGAATTTACTAAATCCAACTTAATGAATTCCGTACTTTCATTCAGACCATGGGAGACCTTATCAGCAACACGTAATTTGCATCATCCAAGGAACTCTCGTTCATTCAAAGGGGTGATTTAATTTAGTTGAAGTTGCAGTTTTATTTTGTTTGTGATTAAATCTTGAGTTGTCTTATATTTTAAAATTTTGTGAGGTAATTTGAATTGTGTCATCCCAAGTAGGTATATATATGTTGTAATGTAAAGTAAGCGAGCTAAACTAAACATGTATATGTACTGAAAAGTAAAGCAGGAAACTGTCCCACATAGGTATGTGTACTGAAAAGTAAAGCGGGTAAACTAAAACAAGCAGGTACGTGTGCAGTAATGTAAGATAGTCAAATTGAAACAAGCAGGTATGTATGTGATAAAAAGGAAAATAAGAAAGGCAAGCACACGTACTAAAAGAGCACGAAAGCCTAAAAAATAGGTGTGTGTATGTGACACAGTGTGTGTCTAAAGAGGCCAAGTGTAAAACACAGGCAGTAGACCGAAAGGGAATCACAAGGGAACCCAAAAAGTCTTAAAAAAGGTAACATCTCGTAGGAAATCTAGGAAAGAAAATCTGTAAAGGAAATCTGTAGAAAATCCGCAGAAATCAATGTAGAAAAAACATAGAAAACATAGGACTACAAGTCCGAGAGGACCGTAAGCGCGATGGTGCAGAGGACTCAAAGCTGTGTTGTGAGTCCCACCTTAGGTACTGACTAGTAGACTGACTTTCTGCAGAAGGCAGCCCTAACATGGACCTTTGTAAATTTTCAAGCATTTCAGTTTGGATTCACATGCAGGTAAAAAGCTGTAGGTAAGTAGGCTGTTTTGTTGTGGAGGTAATTTTGTACATTTTTGAAAATATGTATGTGTATTTTATGTAAAGTAATTTGATCCACAGGTTTACTACCCTAATCGAACTAGGAATGCTAACATCATTAAACTACCGGTAGTAGAAACCCCAAGGATGGGTGAATAGTATCGACGATTTCCTTTCTCTACCCTCTCCAGGGTCTCTGAGTCAGGAGATACTATTGTGTGATTCTCTCAGGTCGGTTCTCTATTGCAATTCTATCATTGTCCCTTCTCAACCACTGCACTTACAACCTTGCTTGATGGCCTCACATATAGCAGAGAGCTATACATGCACACTTATGTGTCCTACATAAGCACGTAAATTAAGCCAAGAAACAAGGTGAAAAAAAAAACAAAGGACAAGAGGTCAAGGAAAAGAGAGAGGTGAAAATAATCTACCTAACATAATATAAGAAAGGAGGTGAGTTATTTTCACAAAATCAAAGTAAATAGAAAACGTGTCAAAGTAGCTAACCCTCTCCCAAACTTGGTACAGAGGAGTGACAGCCAAACATGTGAAGTAAATAAGCTAAATCCCTCCCCGGCATGGTGCGAGGATTAGCTACAAAGTGTGTGCAACAAAAGGTGTCAAACCTCTACAATTATGGTGTAGGAGATTATCATGTAATGTAGAGCAAAAAGGCGTAAAATCCTTGCAATTGTGTTATTATGGATCATCATGTAAGGTGTGTAATGTAAAAATGTGTCATTTCCTTACAATCGTGGTGCTAAGGATTATCATGTATGTATGTGATGTAAAAAAGTGTCAAATCCTTGCAATCGTGGTGCTAAGGTTTGTCATGTATGAATGTGATGTAAAAAAGTGTCAAATCCTTGCAATCGTGGTGCTAAGGATTATCATGTAATGGATGTAAAGAAGCTAAGTAAAGTAGTGAAGTAATGTGAGAAAATGTGAAGGGTGTAGTGGTGTGGCAAGGTAGTGTAACATGTGAGGTAGTGTGACATGTGTAGGCTAATGTAGTGATGTAATGAAGTAGTGTGACATGTGAGGGTAGTGTGGCATGTGAGGTAGTGTGACATGTAAGGTAGGAGGTAATGTAGTATGTAAGGTGGGAGGTAATGTACTTTGTATGGTAATGTAGTGTGAAAGACGTGGGGTAATGTAGTGTGTAAAGTTATTATGTAGGACTTGTGGTGACGTATTGTGTAAAGTGATTATGTAGGACATGTGGTGATGTAGTGTGTAAGGTGATGTAATGTTTAAGATGTGGGGTGATGTGGTGTGTAAAGTGATTATGTAGGACATGTGGTGATGTAGTATGTAAGGTGATGTGACATATAAGGTGATTTAGTGAGTGAAGTGGCGTAGGAAATGTAGGAAGTGAAAACAAATCCCCCCATCATGGTGCGGGGATAACTATAAAGTATGTGGAGCAAAAAAGGTTGAGATATGTGAAATCAAAACCAAAAGCTAGGAAAGCAAGGGGGAAACAAGCCCAAAAAGGAATAGAAAAATCAAACCCGAACAAGAAAAATTTTGCAGCAAAACGAAATCAAAATTCAATTTTCCACACCTGCAATTTGCAATCCAAGAAGTACACAAGCTTATATATGAAGCAACATCCAGCACTAGCTTCAATTCCGAATTTTCATAATCACAACAACATGATACTAGAGCAACATAAACTTGTGGCAACATTCCAAGCATTTTAAGCAAGTGAAAGTATAAGTAGAAGAGTGTAAAGAGAGAGGCATCCATCATTAACATGTAAGACTTAAGAGCATTCAAACATATTAAACAAGTAGAAGAGTGTGAAGAGAAAGACTTTTCTTATTAACATGTAGGATTTAAAGCATACCAAGCTTGAATAGCACATCAGAACTCTTTCTTTGAAGTGGTAAGAAAGCCACCTCTTCTCCTTTCTTCTGCACACTTGGAAAACAAGCCAAATGATGCTTAATAATGTAAACTTTAAGTGAGGGCAGCAAGGGAGTATTTAAAGTAAATATGCAAGGCAACCATCCATGCAATTCTCACCATAGGAGGAACAACAGAACACTTAGAACCAACCTACCACAAGCCAAATCATGTATATTTTGTATAGGGGCAGCAAGAAAGTGACCTAAAGTTTCCCACAACAAACACATGAGTGCTAATTTTCCATTTAAACAAGTGTATGAGTGATCAAAACCAACTCCACAAAGTAGTACAAGTGCAGATTTTGCACTTATACAAGTGTAAGAGTGATGGGAAACAACTCTACAAAGTGGTATAAGTTTATATTTTGCACTTAAGTAAGTGTAGGAGTGGTGAGAATCAACTCCACAAAGTGGTATAAGTGCATATTTTACACTTAACCAAGTGTAGGGATGATATGGATCATTCCCAAAGTAGTGTATGAGTGTTGAATTTGATGTAGGTGGTATGTAGGGATGATGTGGAGTGAAAGTGTTAAGTGTATGTGAGTGATATGTGAGTGCTTTTTGGGGGTGAGTGAAGTATGTGTTAAGTATAGGTGTCATGTATGTAACATGTAGGAATATTAAAACTTGATAAAGTGAGCATGAATGTGAAATTTTATGAATGTATCGTGCAGGTTTGATGTAAATTTGTAAAGTGAGTGTATGTGTGGAGTTTTTCATGTAGGTAATGCATGGGTATGTTTTGAATGTAGTGTAAAATTTTATGAAGGTAAAGTGTAGGTGTGTTTCAAAATTTGGGAAGGTGAGCATGTGAGGAGTTTTCATGTAGGGAATGTGTGGGTATGTTTTGAATGTAGTGAATGCATGTGTGAAGTTTTTCATGTATGGAATTTGTAGGTTTGGTGAAATTTGGTAAAGTGAGGGTGAATGTGAAGTTTTTTATGTAGGAAATGTGTAGATTTGGTGAAATTTGGGAGGGTGGGTGTGAGAGTGGAATTTTTGATGTAGGGAATATGTGGATCTGTTGAAATTTGGTAAAGTGAGGGTGAATGTGAAGTTTTTTTATGTAGGGAATGTGTAGATTTGGTGAAATTTAGGAGAGTGGGTGTGAGAGTGAAGTTGTTCATGTAGGGAATATGTAGATTTGTTGAAATTTCGTAAAGTGAGGGGGAATGTGAAGTTTTTCTTGCAGGGAATATGTAGGTTTAGGGAAATTTGGTAAGGAGAGGGTGAATGTGAAGGCGGAGTTTTTGATATAGCGAATGTGTAGTATATTTCTATGGTTGTGGAATGTAATGTAAAATTTAGCGAAGTGAACACATGTGTGGAGTTTTGTAAATATAACATGTAGGAACTCTTGGAGTTTTATGGAATGAGGTTTCATGGATGTGACACGTAGGAGCACAAAAGAGTTTTGGATTCCGACATGAAATAGAGTGAGACATGTGTGAAATTATGGGCCTAATGTTATATAGGTGAATACATGTTGAAATGCATGAAAACAAGTGCTCATGACTTTAAATATGGGTGTTTTATGTGTCAGCATGTCCACATACGAAAATTGCAAAATATTTCACCCATTTGTTTCAATGTGTGTTCCAACCAATGCAAATCTTCACTTAGTGACAACATAGATTTGGCCTAAACCAATTCCAAACAAGTGTATGGGTGCTGATTTACAATTTTGGAGAACATATGAGTGGCCTAGATCCACTCCAAGACATTTTGTAAATGCAGATTTTTGAGTTAAACAAGTATAGGATTGATGTAAACTCACCCCACACAATTGCACAAGTGCAGATCTTGAACTTTGGGATGCATATAATTGATGTACATCCATCCCAAAGCAATGTATAGGTGCAAATTTTTGCATAAGACATGCTCAAGAACAGCCCAAGAAACCTTTCCATGCTCACAATAATATAAACCTTCACTTTGGGGAAATAGGGGATCAATAAAACATCTATTTTAGACATGGAATGGGGTGGAGAATGTATAAAAACAAAGCCTATATGTTATGTATATGAAATGCTAGTGAAACATGTAAGAAGTAAGCATATACAACCTGATCCATGAGTGTTTCAAGAATGGTTAATTTCAAATATGAAAATTGCCTTTAATTTACCAAAATTATCTCCATGTTGGCTAGCCAACATCAAGTCACAATAAAGCATGGAATGAGGTAAGTAATGTGTGAAATTAAATCTCATGTATTATGTGTATGAATACATAGTGAAATATGTGAAAAATGAGCATGTATGACTTCGTTGGCAAGTGTTTCAAATAGGGACACTTTCTAATACGAAAATTGCACATAAGAAATGTATCTTTTCAAGCCTCAAAATATAAAGCCCCAAATAAACTCAAAGCTTTAGCACACAAGACATGTCCCAAAAGCTACAAGTGTATCACATATTTTTGCCATGAAAGGAGGGCTTCAAAAGCCACAAGTAAACCTAATCTTTAGCATATGATAAAGTCTTTCAAAAGCCCCATCTAAGAAAAGCATGTTCACCCTTCCAAGTACATCTCCTTGAGCATAAAGATATACAAACCTAACTAAGGCATATTATGTAAGGCCACCAAATCAAAACTTAATGTAAAAAGTATAGAGCATGTCTTCATCTCAAGATTCCACCATAAGCTTAAAAGAGAACTTACCACATGAAGACTACTCCAAAACCACACATAAGCTTCAATGCATGTGAAAATTTCTAAACCTTTGCATGTAAAGAAAAGGCTTCAAAGTATGTCAAAATTGCTAAGCCTTTACATGTAAATAAAAGGCTTCAAAGTATGTCAAAATTGCTAAGCCTTTACAAAACTGAAATTCTCATGCTTCAAAAAAATTTAAAGCAAAATAACCACAATAAAAAGGTATGTAAACTCCAAATTTTGGCATGTAGAAAGTAGCCTAAAGCCATAAATTCAAAGCCCTTCACATGTCAAAAAAACTTTAAAACTTTGCTATTTGAGAAATCCATAAGATTCAAGCTTGAAATCTAAATCTCACCATTAAATCCACTATCATAAAGCAATTAAAAGTGAAATCATGGGAGGGGATACCTCTCCCACTTACTTAAAACCAAATATCCAAACTTTAGGGAAATTAAAGAGGAAGAAGATACATAGCCCTAAAATGTAAAATCCATACATATGCATTAAATTAGAGTAAAGAATGGCAGCACCTCCCCTTGTCTTTGTAATTTTCGGCCTACCCAAGGGGAAAAAGAGGTTAATTTATAACCTAAGGAGGAGGAAGAAGGTGCACAAATCTTACCCATGGGCAAGGACCATTAGTCCAAGGAAGAAGAAGCCCTTTTACCCACCTTTGAGATGACATATATGAAAAGAAATTTCATGGAGAAGTGACCAAGCATCAAGGAAGTCAAGGGTGCTGCTCTAGATGTGATGGAGAGCAGAAATTCCTTCCCATAGCAAATTTCGTAAGGAGGGGAAGAGGCCACGAGGAAAAGACGCATGGAGGAGAGGAGGTGTGTGACACCTAGGGCTCGGGAAGAAGAATGGCGACAAGGGGAGATGGGGGGAGGGGGTGTTCGGCCCCTCCTATTTTTGCAAACTGCTAAGGTTCGACCGAACCCTTATGAGTGCGTGAGTTTGAGTTCGATGGGCCGCGGTGCGATTTTAAGTGCCAGTTTCACAATTTTAATTGAAATCTCTCCAATTTTCATGACTTTTTCATGTACACAAAAGATAGCAAATTATATGTCAATTCCTACTAATTTTGACGTCCTGAACGCGTTGGCGTAGTCCATTTTGCGATCCAGGGACATTCGAGCAAGTTTTGTCATCATGTAGGTTAAAAAGGTGCCAAATTTGAGCTGTCTCAAAATTTAAGCTTGTCGCCGTCAATTTTAAAATTTAAATGTCGACGTCGTTGAAATTGATGTGAAATGTCGAGACATTCAGTAAAATTTTGGGAATTTTGGGCTCGCTGAGGTATTTTGGTCATTTCGGAGAAATTTTAGGAAAATGTCCAAAATGCCAAATTAATGGCACGGAACAGTGTAAAATGAAATTTAAAATTGAATGACATCATCCAGGAGCATTTCTAACCACTGTGGAGGGTTTTGTCGGGCCTGGAATGCCGTTCAAGTAGTGACTATTTAAGCCACAAGGGGTTCGCGAGTAGCTCAATAGTTTGGCATGTTTACAGTCAAACTTCTCAGTTCCACGAGAGGAACACTACGGAATAAGTTTTGGGAACCTTGGGTGACTCTGTGGAATTTTGTTTTGGGCCCATTTTCAGGGGAAATTTGGTAATTTTGGGGTAAAAATGGAAATTTTGGGAAAAGTGAGGTATTGTCAGACCATGAAGAATGGGATCATTCTAGATGGGTTACGGACCAAGAAAAGTCTCTTTTGGTCCTCTATGTTATGATTTTAGCCCTTTTGGCCGTAGGCTTAAGGCTAGTGGGACCACTCACATGAGTTTCCAAAGGGTCTGAATATCGAAGTGAAATGTATTTGATTTAGGATGTGAGTATGTAATGTGTAATTGTGAATGTCAGTGTGTGACACAGGCTGGCTCCCCGAGGGCTAATCCTAAGGCTTAGTCACTTATATGGAATTCACTAAGACTTTCTTAGTTCGGTCTCTTCCACCCAAAAGTTGGAGGTTAGGCCTTAACATATGAAAGTTCAAGTTGAAATAAGCAAGCATGTGGATTTCCTATGTGACGGGTTCCATTGCTAGTCTTCTAAGAAAAGTCACTAGGAGGTCCTATGGCTAGACCCTAGGCTATCTAAAGGAAAACTAGACCTCAACCAAAAGTGAGGTCAACAAATGGACCCCCCATTAGGTGTAGTGTGCGGAAAGAGCACACCTCACGTATTAGTGTTGACCGACGAGATCAACTAAACCAACACGACTATCTGAGTGTAAACTGCAGATAGAAAGAAGTATCCAGTGAGGATATATCCGCTGGGGATTGAACCTCTGCTAGGGAAAGTGGGTAGAAATCCTTCAAAATAAAGCTCTAGGTTCATGACTCCACATTCTGAAGGGAACCTAGTCCGAGTGATGGTTTAGAATTTGATGGAAATTTGGAGTTTAAGAATATGAATTTTGATTTGAAGTATGTTTGAGAATTTGATTTTGAGGTTTTAACTTGTTGATTTTGGAATTTTGAGAATTTGATTTTGAGGTTTTAATATATTGATTTTGAAATTTTAAGATTTTGATTTTTGAAGGTTAGGGTAGCTGAGTGACCTTACATCACTTTTGAAGAGTGTGTCATGTAGAAACTTTGTGGAAACTGTAGGAAAAGTGGGAGAGAATAAAGAGTAAATGTAAGGAATCGAGCGATCCCGCGCCAATCCTGGGATTTATGACATGTAGGAAAGTATGGAAATTGTAAGGAATCAGACTCTCTCGTACTGATTCTAGAATGTGTGACTTGTAGGAAGTGTGGGAGTTGCATGGAAATGTATGACTTGTAGGAAGTGAGGGAATTGTATGGAACTGTATGACTTGTAGGATATGTGGAAAAGGTAGAGTAAGGAATCAGATGATCGCATACCGACCCTAGAATGTGTGACTTGTAGGAAGTGCGAGAATTGTCTGGAATTGTATGACTTGTAGGAAGTGCAGGAATAGTAAAAAAAGGAATTGGACGATCGCGTACTAACCCTAGAATGTGTGACCTGTAGGAAATGTGGAAATTGTATGGAAATGTATGACTTGTAGGATATATGGAAAAGGTATGGAACAGTATGACTTGTAGGATATGCGGAAAGGTAGAGTAGGGAATCAGATGATCACGTACCGACTCTAGAATGTATGACTAGTAGAAAGTGCAGGAATTGTATGAAATTGCATGACTTGTAGGATATACGGAAAAGGAAGAGTAAGGAATCGGACGATCGTGTACTGAACCTAGAATGTGTGACTTGTAGAAAGTACAGGAATCATATGGAACTATATGACTTGTAGGATATGCGGAAAAAGTAGAGTAAGGAATCGGACGATCACGTGCCATCCTAGAATGTGTGATTTGTAGGAAGTGCGGGAATCATATGGAAATGTATGACTTGTAGGATATACGGAAAAAGTAGAGTAAGGGTAAGGCTAACCGAGGGTCATTACTTGTGATTCCACAGAATTCGATGTGTGAGACTTTGTCATTTGTGGTAAGTTTCATTGTATAGAGTGCAAAAGATCGTGAGACGTCCTCTAAGAACATGAAGTTTCGAAAGGAGGGGAAGATTCAATATTTCGAGGGGAACTCAAATCCGTATTTTTTTAATATGTTTCGTGAATGTTTTGATTAAGTTGGTTTCTTCTTAGTTTTGTGTTGTTCTTTATTCATTTTAATGTGGGAATGATGTATGGCTCCGGGGCTTATTGACCATTGCACAAAAGAAAATGTTCCGAAAATAGAAATATTCATTCATTTACTGAAAAATGTTAATGCAACTGATCTTATGCCGATGAGCATCCAAAAGTAGATCTAGTAAATGCATCCAAAAAGAAGTAAGTGGAATGTCTACAAACTAATGCTAGTGCAGCGTCTGTTGTCTCATGCTGGTGTAAGTAGATATTAGAAATGTTGTTGAAGACTGGTGCAGATGGTGGCCAATGCTGCTCAAAACTATCCTTCAGTCTGGCCAACCTCCCAGAGGCTAGGCTCCTAAACAGGAGTCCCCTTGCCGTCACCCAGAGGTACGGCCTATCCACGGTAGTGGTCGGTAGCTTTCTAGCTCTGGATCCGGTTCATAGTAGAACGATGTTTTATCTTCATCCATCCTCCTGAACGTAACTGAGATCCTTTTTCCTCAAACTCCTGGGACGTAGCGCTTCGCTAGGTTTGCTCCATTTCTTTTGAGCAGTAGGACTGATTCCACCAGTAAAGTGATTTTTGCTGTACCTTGAAACTCTCCATCTCCGACGATTCATATCTCTCGTCCGAATAGGATGTCACTTTCATTTACAAATGAGACAATGTAAAAGAGCCTTAAGAAGTCATGATGGTCGATGTGCGGAGGTATGAAATCCCCATCCTTGTAGATGTTAATGATGCAGCAAACAATAATAAAATAAATAATAAAATAACAAACTATTTTTATGTATTTCTTTTAAAGTTTTAAATTTAATTTACTAAATTCAGAATTAAAACAATAATAAAATAAATAAGTGAAAATAATAAAAAGCAAACAACTTTCTTCCTTTCAATTAATTCAAGAATTTTTAGATAATATAATATTCATGGAGAATATAAATTTATGATATTGTGCTAAATAGAAGCAGTCCTATTCTTTACCTTTGCTCGATAGTATAAAGAACATTGGTTAATCTATAGATCAGGTTTGGATGTATTGTTAGTAGAATGGGTTAATCTAGGCTCACACTACTAGTTGTCCAAGGGTGGCTATGGTCGGCCCTACTAGTGACCCGTTCCCTCTCTATAAACCAAATTACAAGAATTTAGTCTGTCACTCTAAAAACCAATAAATTCTATGCCGATTAAAAAATATTTTCCTATTTATTTGCACTTTACCTTGAATACCCTGCTCAAGGCCTTCGACTACCCAAGGATTCATGTGATGTCTACTAGTTAAGAATTCATCTCCTTCTAGGTCTCAAAACTCTTCAACAGATTTTAGCAATTTAAATAACCAATTTAAATAGTAAATTAATATCCGGTATTAATATCATCACAATATTTAAAACATATTTTAGTTTCTAATTCTCCAACGAATTTTTGATTATCTTATTTATCTTTTCATAATTGAAAGGAGAAAGTAAAGTAACTACTCAGAACAAATTGAATTTAAATAATAAAACATATAAATAAAACTTTAAATAAAATTATAAATACTTATCTCAAGTGTTTCTCCAACTGAACCTCTGATTCCTACTGACTCCAAAGCGAAATAGACTTCAAAAGCACCAACTCTTCCAAGCTCTCAATACGAACTCTAAATAAAATAACTCACTAATTTATGAAGGAGTAAACTAAAACTATGGCCCCTAAAATTATCTCTAAAATTTTAGGATTTCTTATTGGGCTACTTTGATTGGGCGTTTTTCACTGTAGGAATAGCCTCCTATTTATAGGCTTCAAGAGTTGCCTAAGGCACCTCTTCAAAATGTGTCCAAGTTCAATTAATCTTTTAGAAAGTGTGGTTGGCGCCTAGGCGTCAGCATCTGGCACCTAGGCACCGGACTCACGTCCAATTCTTCACACTTCTTCACTTTGGATCACACCTCTTCGCGATCCAAACCGTTTCCAAGCATCTAAATACAATGTATCACATGTCCTATAATCCAGGAATAACTGCCAATCTTCTAGATAGTCCAATAACCGCTAACACCGTCAAAATAAACCGTCCAAATTCGTCAAAAATCTTGACAACATTCTGTATCGAACTGGCGCTTAGTCTCCAGATTCTGGCGCGTAGGCGCCAGGCCCATTATTTTGATAATTTTGCATTTTGACTCCATTTTTGCTCCTTCTTTTATCCTTTTTCATTCTTTTTCATCTTTTATTCTTTTTTGAACATTTTTGCATCACCTACATCCAAAAACATAAAATACCTTTCATTAAAGCACAATATTCTTAAAAATTTGATAAAAATCAAGGCATAAAAACATGTATTTTTTTCATGGATCAAAATCCCCCAAACTTAAACGTTACTTGTCCTCAAGTAACCCTTTTTACTATATAAAATGTATAACATTTGGAATAAAGGTAAATATTTAAGATTCCTTGCAATTTTTGATTTTATAAAGGCTTTAGTAAATCATTAACCAAATTTCACTAAGTTTAATTTTAAGAATTTAAAGAATATTTAACTACCAAATTGTAAGACTTCAAAAAATTTTCATTCATTTTGAAAATAATTGTAGTTTGTTATAATAAGATCACATAAATTATTTACAAGAAAAAGATTTTTATGAAAATATTAAAAATTAAGTAAAATAAGTAATTAGTTTTCTTTTTATAAGATAATTCTGGTGAAGCCAATTTTTTATTAGGCATTTCCTCAAGCTTCTCCTCACTTTTTCTCTTCTTCTTTTTTAATTTTTTTTAGTGAGGATTACTGTATCTGGATAACCTGTTAATGGTTTTGAACTTCACTATCCTTAACTTATATTTTCAAACTTATACATTTTCACTTAATTACTATAACATGAATAGTTTTCAAAAAGTCTTTCACTCTTTTTCTTTTTCAAGTTATAATACTTGATTTCTTAATACTTCTAAAATTCAGTTATCTCTATCATGAATAAAAAAAAATTCTTAATCTTACTCTTCTTTAAGTTGAATAATTTTAATCTTAAAATCAATCAAAGTTATTAAAATTTTGGTTAAGTTTACTAAATTATTTATAATTTCAAAAATTTAAGTGAACTTAAATAGATTTTTCATTCCTTATGTTAATATTTTTTAGAAAATATTAGCACTTTAAGGACAAATAAAATTTAAATTTGCATGCATTTTCCCTTCCCCCAAACTTAAGTTTTGATATATGATGAAATTTTTTTTTAAAGTATGAGAGAAAGAAAGGCATAATTTTAAAAAGGAATTTTTTTTAAGTATGTAAAAACAGTCTACAAAGAAAAATTTACTTCTACACATGCTTTTATGAATCTTAGAAATAATGAAGCATATATAAAAGTAAACATGCTCAATTCTTATATCTTCAGCAAAATTCAATGACTATACTAATCTCAAAAATAGAAACAAAACAACATCAATACCTATATAAGAATACTAACAGTAGGCTGAAAACAGAAATAAAAATTTTTCATAGAAAATGAAAAAATAATTCATCCATATTTCAGTCTTAAACACATATCAAACTAAATACTCTAAAAACAGTCTTAACATAAAATAAAATCCTCACAATGTTAGTTAAAGTAATCGACACTACTAACAACAAACTAATCAGTACTAACAAATAAGAAATAAAATAAAAACAGAATTAACTCATCTCCAGAGTTAAATCAAGCTACTAATCACTATCTGTAGCCTCATCATCATCACCAAAAGAAAATTCCACATCCTTTGGATTAACATACGATGAAAATCTAGGACAGGTAGGGAACTGAACATCATGCTCACCCTTCAAGAATCTAATTAAAGATTCTGAATACTCAGCATGATAATCACGTTTCCTTTGGGTATATTCAGAAAGATGATCAATCTTCTTGTCTATATTATCTACTCTGCAGTGAGTTAGAAATAACTCATTCTGCTGCTCCAAAAATTGATCATGCATTGATTCCCAGAAACGAGATGGTGGCTAAGCAGTAGAAGTAGAAGGTCTAGAAGTAGAAGCCCTACCTGGAGTATGTACAGAAGTAGAAGTAGCAGTAGATCTCTTCCTACGAAGATGATCATAAATACTAACACTCTCCTGCCCAATAGGCTTTGTAGTCTTCAGCTTCTCCTCTGAAATATCAGCAGTAACTCCATTGTTCACACATAAAGAATATATCAAGGATGGGAATCCTAATCCCACAGAAGTGTTGGATCTTGCAATAGACTACACAAAATCATAGATAATGCTGCAAACATCTATCGGTTTCCTCTCCTGAATGCAGTAGTTCAGGATAACTCTATCTATGGTAACTTCACTCAGGTGGTTGGAAGGAAGTAGTATAGCAGAAATAAAATAGTGCTAGGCCTTTGAAATACCATTCAGCTTAAAAGATCTAAAGTTTACTCGTTTCTCATTCCAGATCTTCCAAGCTCCAGTGTCTTCAGTCAGATATGCAATAATCATCTCCAAATCTCTTTCAGATGGAGATAGACCAGAATAGTACCACTCGACGGTAGGTGGTAGGCCATAGAAATATTGATCTGTTCCGGAGTGAATCCCACTCTGACACCTCTAGAGAAGACTTCGTAGTCTTCCGCATCCATAAAGTTGGCATAAAACTCTCGTACAACAGGAATAACATCAACGACAGTGAAATAACAGAATCACTGCCAGTTGTGTGCAACTATCGTGTTCTCGATCATTTCTCCAGGATTGTAAAAACTGCGCTCCGAGATAAATTTATTTGTTGACGCAAATTCGTGATAACGAAAGTGCGCTGCCGCAGTAGAAAACTTGCTGCTGTCAAAATTTTCTCGTGCTTTTCTACGCTTAGATTTAGGTGCCATCTAAACGTGAAAGAAAACACAAATAAATAAAGGAATCAAAGATTTAAACTCTTTTTAGCTTGAGAAACTTAAAATGAGTTAAGAAAATCCATGGAAATTTTCTAAAAATAAAACATTTTCTCCAAAATTTTGGTTTTTAGCAAAAATAGGAAAATCCATGGTAGAAATAAAAAAAATGGATTAGAAGGTAGATCTGACCTTAAGATGAAGAAATAGAGTGATTTTGGGCTCTAAAACTTGACATTTTGACCTCAAGATGGATCTAGGGGGTCAATTTTCGTGAAAATGAGGAAGGGGATGAAGCTTAGGCGTCGTCCATGGCTTTTGGGGGTTTAAATCCTGATTTTCGGGTTGCAGGCCGAACCGGCGCTTAGGCGCCGAATTCTGGTGCCTAGGCGCCAGACTCGCCTTTCACAAAAATCATTTTTAAAAATTTATTTTCCACCAAAACTCACAAATTCAACTTCTAATTACTCACATAAGAGTATTGCTTCAGTTTCTAACTTCCAAAATATTTTCCAAAAATTTAAAAAAATTAAAAATTAAATCCATCAATTAAACACAAGTTTAAGTCAAACTCTTCTAATTTCATTCATAATCTTCAATTTTGGGCTCAATACATTTCAGATAAGTACAATAATAAGATTCAAGTCCTAGCAAACAATAAAACAACACAATTTCAAAGTAAATACAACACACTTTGAACAAAAAAACAAACACACAAACAATACAATCAATTTACCAAATCGATACAACGAAAAACTAGATAAAGTCTCGATCTAGCCACTTTACTATCTAATGTTTGAATTAGAAATTTCCATTTTTATCGCAATGAAGATTACTCGTCCTACTTGGGAAGAACACTAATGCCCTTAGAAAATTTGTAGCCATTTTTTCGTCGATCCATTTGTTCTTCGCATACGTCTCCACTTGAGCATCTTGATAGGCCGCTCAATGATCGAATTAAAGCTTTGCCTGCCATTCCAGATGTTGATTTGATGAAACATCTCATGGAGGCGATCTCCAATGCTTTTGAATTCCACTTCAAACTTATCTAAGCGGCTTGAAAACTTCTCCAAACTAACAGCAATGAAACCATTGAGGTAAGGTTGAGGATCCTTAGAATACTTATTTCTAGCCTCTTCTCCATGATTTCTTCTCTCCATTTCTTCAAAATCTTCTCTTATCTCCTCAAGTATGAAGTGTAAATGTCATGACTATGGTTGCTTAGGGATTGGGGACGAAGATGGGGTAGTTTATAGGAGACAATCGTGTGAAAAGCTGAAAATTTTTTGTTTTTACACGACCAAGTAACCGTGGTGCTGAGGCACCAAATCTGGTGCCTAGGAGCCTAACCCATTGACACATAGTTTAATTTGGTGCTTAGGCGCTGGATTCTAGCGCCTAGGCGCCGGAACCATGTTTGACTCCATTTCACCTAACGTCAAATTTCAAAGTTTTGATCTCAAAAATAGATAATTTTGAATGGTAAGATCAATATAAACTCAGTAATTAAAACAATGAAGGTTAACTTGATCTCCTTTTTACTCACATACAAAATGGAGTGATCCAAAGTCCAAACTTTATATACATGAAGATAATATTTAGCTTAAGTCAATAAAGACTTGTTAGCATCCAATTTTCTAAAGTTTCATAAAATTAGTCAAGACCGAGGAATAACCTTACATTAAAATTAAAAAAAAACACAAAAAAAATAACTATGGGTTGCCTCCTACAAAGCGCTTGGTTTAACGTCGTCAGCCCGACCTAATTAAGTCTTTAATCAGGTAGACTCAACTCATAAGCCTCTTTATAAATCATTTTAATGTCTCCCAAATAAGGCTTCAGTCTTAATCCATTAACTTTAAATATTTTTTTCTGTTTTGGGGTATTTAATATCCATAGCTCCATAATGATATACTTTCTCAATTATATATGGTCCCATCCATTTAGATCTTAATTTTCCAGGAAAAAGTCTTAAACGAGTATTAAATAATAATACTTCTTGTTCAGGCTCGAATATTTTTCCTGAAATCTTTTTATCATGTAATATCTTCATTTTCTCTTTATAAATTTTTGCATTTTCATATGACTCATTTCTTATTTCATCCATCTCATTTAATTGTAATAATTGTTTTTCTCCTGCAGTATTCAAATCAAAATTAAACTCCTTTATTGCCTAATAAGCTTTATGTTGAAGTTCAACAGGTAAGTGACAATGTTTACCATAAACTAACCGGTAAGATGACATTCTGATTGGTGTCTTATAAGCTGTTCGATAAGCCCATAATGCAGAATCAAGTCTATTAACCCAATCAGTTCTTTTAGGATTAACAGTCTTCCCTAAAATTCTTTTAATTTCTCTGTTTGATACTTCAGCCATTCCACTTGTTTGTGGGTGATAAGCAGTTGCAATTCTATGTTTGATTCCAAATTTTTCCAGTAATGATTGAATTCTTACATTTCCGAAATTACTTCCACCATCTGTGATAATTACTTTAGGCATTCCAAATCTAGAAAAATCATTTTCTTTAAAAATTTCAAAACACTTTTGGAATCATAGTTAGGTAAAGCTATAGCCTCAATCCACTTTGAAACATAATAAACTGCTAATAAAATATAAATCTTTCCAGATGATAGTACAAATGGTCCCATAAAGTCTAAACTCCATATATCAAAAATTTCAACTTCCAATATATAGTTTAAAGGCAATTCATATTTTTTAGATATATTTCCCATCCTTTGATATTGATCACATGTTTTAACATAATGTCTCCCATTTTTGAACAAGGTAGGCCAATAAAATCATGAATTTAAAATTTTAAATGCAGTTTTATCTACTCCAAAGTGTCCTCCAAATTCAGAATCATGACATTTTTGAATAATAGCAAAAGTTTCTTCATAAGGTACACATCTTCGAATTACATAATCTCTTCCCAATTTAAATAAATGAGGATCTTCCCAAATATAAGATTTAGTATCATTTTTAAATTTCATAATACATTTGTTATTCAATCCATAAGGTAGAATATTGCTAACTAAATAGTTAACTATATCTGCATACCAAGGTGTTTGGCATCCTTGAATAACATATAACTGTTCATCAGGAAATTTCTCGTTTATATTTTCTTCAATAAAAATATCATTCTTAATTCTAGATAAATGATCAGCAATTTGATTGTCAGTTCCTTTTCTATCCAGTATTTGAAAATCAAATTCTTGCAGAAGTAAAACCCATCTTATCGATCTAGGTTTAGCATCTTTCTTTGACATTAAATATTTAATAGCGGAATGATCAGTATGAACTATGGATTTGGTACCAAGAAGATAAGGTCTAAATTTATCAAAGGCATAGACTATAGCTAAAAGCTCTTTTTCAATAGTAGTGTAATTTCTTTGAGCTTCAGTAAGAGTTTTAATAGCATAATATATAACTTTGAAAATTTTCTCATATTTTTGTCCCAATGCAGCTCCAATTGCATAATCACTTGCATTGCGCATTAATTCAAAAAGTTTATTCCAATTAGGTGCAATAATTATAGGTACAGTTATTAATTTTTTATTTAAAATATTTAAAACATTAACACAATCTTCATTAAATTCAAATTTAGCTTCTTTTTCCAATAAATGACTAAGAGGTTTAGCAATTTTAGAAAAATCCTTTATATATCTTCTATAAAATCCAGCATGACCCAGAAAACTTCTCACATCAATTACAGTAGTAGGTGGTTGCAGTTCAGCAATAATTGTCACTTTTGCTTGATCAACTTCCATCCCTTTTTGTGAAATTTTGTGACCAAGTACAATGCCTTCTGTGACCATAATTGACATTTTTCCCAGTTAAGAACTAAGTTTGTTTCTTCACATCTTTTCAGAACTTTGGATATATTTTCCAAATAAGATTCAAAAGAAGTTCCAAAAACTGAAAAATCATCCATAAATATTTCAATTCCTTTGTCTATCAAATCACAAAATATTGACATCACACATCTTTGAAAAGTTGCAGGTGCATTACATAAACCGAAAGACATTCTTCTAAACGCAAATGTTCCATAAGGACTTATAAATGTTGTTTTCTCTTGGTCCTCAGGAGCGACAGGTAATTGATGATAACCAGAATATCCATCCATAAAACAGAAATATGGGTGTCCAGCTAATTTATCAAGCATTTGATCTAAGAAAGGTAAAGGAAAATGATCCTTCCTAGTGGCGTTATTTTATTTTCGATAATCAATGCAAATTCGCCATCCAGTAACTTGTCTTGTAGGAATTAGTTCATTTTTATCATTGATAATGACAGTTACTCCTCCTTTCTTCGGAACACAATGAATAGGACTCACCCATTGACTATCCGAAATAGGATAAATAATTCCAGCATCTATCCATTTTAAAATTTCTTTTTTAACAACCTCTTTTATAATAGGATTTAATCTTCTTTGAGATTGAATAGTATGTTTAAAATCTTCTTCCATTAAAATCCTATGCATACAGATGGAAGGGCTTATTCCTCTTATATCGGCAATAGTCCAACCAAAAGCTTTCTTATAATTCCTTAACACTCCTATTAATTTTTCTTCTTGATCTAAGCTTAGTTTAAAAGAAATAATAACAGGTAAAGTTAAAGAATTTCCAAGAAAAACATACTTTAAATATTCAAGTAACATTTTTAATTCCAGTTTAGGGGCTTTTTTAATTGAGGGTAAAAGTATATCATTTTGAGTTATGTCTAAAATTTTCCAGTTATCTTTAATATAATGAGTTTCTATAAATAATTCTTCTTCCTTTAGTTCTTCATTTTCGTCAGTTAATAATTCAAAATTTTCTTCATAAATGACTTTACATTTTTCTTGATAATGTTTTTCAATTATATAATCATATATATCTACTCGATAGCATTTTTCTTTATCAGGATACTTCATTGATTTAAGGACATTGAATTTAATCTCTTGATCATTAACTCTCATAGTTTATTCTCCTTTTTGGACATCAGTCATAGCCCGTCCGGTAGCTAGATAAGGTCTCCCTAAAATAATAGGTATTTCTTTATCTTCTTCCATATCAAGCACAATGAAATCCATAGGGAAAATAAATTTATCCACTTTAACAAGATCATCCTCTATAACTCCTTTAAGGTAAGTGATAGATCTATCAGCTAATTGAAGGGTTACAGTGGTGGGAGTAATCTCTCCTAAATTCAACCTTCGACAAATAGAAAATGGCATGAGATTAATACTTGCTCCAAAATCACATAAATCTTTTTCACAAAATTTTTCTCCAATAACACAAGGCATAGTGAAACTTCCAGGATCTTTAAGTTTCTGAGGTAATTTCTTTTGAATTATTGCACTACATTCTTTACTTAATGCAACAGTTTCAAAAGCTTTAAATTTTCGTTTCTTACTTGAAATATCCTTCATAAATTTTGCATAAGTTGGCATCTGTTTCAAAGCTTCAGCAAAAGGTATGTTAATGGTAAGTTTCTTAAAAATTTCAACGAACTTAGAAAATTGATGATCAAGCTTCTGATGTTTTAATCTTTGAGGAAAAGGTGGTAGTGGTTTTTCAACTTCCACATTAATAGGAATAACAGTCTGATCTTTACTAGGAGAAGGAGTTTCTTTAGATTTTTCAATCTCTTCAACCTCAATCTCATTTTCAATTTCATGGTGAATTCTTTCTTTTAATTCCTTTCCACTTCTAAGTTGTACAGCCTTAACATGTTCATGCTCTTTTCCAGTTTCTTTTGAATTATTTCAACATTACTAGGAAGTGTTCCTGGAGGTCTGTAATTAATTAAATTAGCGATTTGTCCCATTTGATTCTCAATATTACGAATAGCAGTATTTTTATTTTGTAATTGATTACTCATTTGTAAAATTAATTCTTCTATAGATAACTTCTTTTGTTGATTATTAAATCCAGGAGGTTTATAATTTGAATTTACTTGATTGTTCCAATTTCCAGTTGGATGAGATTGATTATTACCCCATTGTTGTTGAGAATTATTCCAGTTAAAATTAGGGTGATTTTTCCATCCAGGATTATAATAATTTGAATAAGGATTATTTTTACTAGCAATAGCTTGTAAAGTTTAAATAGTTTGAGAATCTTCCATATTAGCAGAATTGTTATGTGATACATTGATAGCAAAATTATCTAATTTCTTAGATATTGCAGCTACTTGTGAAACTAAGACAGAAAACGCTTCGTTATCATGAATACTTGCATACTTTTTGGATTAATCCTTTTAGAAGGCCATTTAAAATTATTATTATCAATTTCTTCAATTAAAGTATAAGTTTCTTCAAATGATTTAGCCATTAAAGAACCTCCAGCAGCAGCATCAATAATTAATTTCAGTGATCCAATAAGTTCATTATAAAATATTTGAATAATTAACCAATCAAGTAAAGCATGATGAGGACATTTTCTTAATAGTTCTTTAAATCTTTCCCAAGTTTCAAAAATTATCTCCCCGTCAAATTGATTAAATGAAGTAATGTCATTTCTTAATTTAACAGCTTTAAAAGGAGGAAAGTATTTAACAAGGAATTTTTGTGCCATTACAACCCATGTTTTAATAGAACCTACTGCTAATGAGTTCAACCACATCTTTGCTTTATCTCTTAAAGAGAAAGGAAAGAGTCTAAGTCTAATAACATCATCAGAAACATTGTTATATTTAAAGGTAGCACAAAGTTCTAAAAAACTAGCAAGGTGTAAATTTGGATCCTCATTTGGTGTTCCCCCAAATTGATTACTTTGAACCATTTGAATAATAGATGGTTTAAGCTCAAAAGAATTAGCGTCTACAGTGGGTATTTGAATACTGTTATGAAGTTCATCAACTGTAGGGTTAGCATAATCCCTTAATGGTTTGTAAACATTTTGTTCATTAATTTCAATTAGATTTTGTAAATTGTTATGTAAATTAGCCATCTCTTGATATTTTTGAATTTATTTTCCTTTTTTAATTCTTCTTACAGTTCTTTCTAATTCAGAATCTAAAGGTAATAATCCTTCAGAACCAAAACTACGCATAAAAGTAAATAAAAAGTAAAATAAAATAACAAGAAAAAAAATTTGTTCTTTTTTATTTTTGGTTTATAAATATTTTGTATTTTTTTATTTTTGTATTTTTTTATTTTTGTATTTTGATAATAAAATAAATAAATAAAATCAAATAAATATTAAAAATCTAAAAATTTGCCCTCCCCTGCAACGGCGCCAAAAACTTGACCTCGATCCGCGAATAACGTAGTAATTAATGCTTTCAAAAATATGTTATAGTCAACACTTTGACCTAAATAATAATAGCGGCTAGTGTATATAAATATAATTTTATGAAAAATATTTTACACACTATAGGTACTACACAAGTATATGTATCGTTTCAAGTAATATAGGGCTTTAAATAGAGACCCCAGTATCGATCTCACGAGGAGGTGTATAGATCATAAATATTTTAATTTTATTTTTATGTATTTCTTTTAAAGTTTTAAATTTAATTTACTAGATGCAGAATTAAAACAATAATAAAATAAATGAGTGAAAATAATAATAAGCAAACAACTTTCTTCCTTTCAATTAATTCAAGACTTTTTAGATAATATAATATTTGTGAAAAATATAAATTTATGGTATTGTGTCAAATAGAAACAGTCCTATTGTTTATCTTCGCTCGATAGTATAAAGAATATTGGCTAATCTATAGATCAGGTCTGGATGTATTGTTAGTAGAATGAGTTAATCTAGGCTCATACAACTAGATGTTCAAGGGTGGCTATGGTCGACCCTACTAGTGACCCGTTCCCTCTCTATAAACAAAATTACAAGAATTTAGTCTGTCACTCTAAAAACTTATCAATTCTACGCCCATTAAATAATATTTTCCTATTTATTTCCACTTCACCTTGAATACCCTGCTCAAGGCCTTCGACTACCCAAAGATTCATGTGATATCTACTAGCTAAGATATCATCTCCTTCTAAGTCTCAAAACTCTTCAACAGATTTTAACAATTTAAATGGTCAATTTAAATAGTAAATTAAGATCCGGTATTAATATCATCACAATTTTTAAAACATATTTTAGTTTCTAATTCTCCAACAAATTTTAGATTATCTTATTTATCTTTTCATAATTGAAAGGAAAAGGTAAAGTAACTACTCAAAACACATTGAATCTAAATAACAAAACATATAAAAAATATTTTGAATAAAATTACAAATACTTATCTCAAGTGTTTCTCCAATTGAACCTCTGATTCCTACTGATTCCAAAGCGAAATAGACTTCAAAAGCACCAACTCTTCCAATCTCTCAATACAAACTCTAAATAAAATAACTCACTAATTTATGAAGGAAAGTAAACTAAAAGTATGGCGCTTAAAATTATCTCTCTAACTTTTGGATTTCTTATTGGGCTACTTGGATTGGGCATTTTTCCATGTAGGAATAACCTTATATTTATATGCTTCAAGAGTTGCCTAAGGCAGCTCTTCAAAATGTGTCCAAGTTCAATGAATCTTCTAGATAGCGTATCTGGGGCCTAGGCGCCGGCATATGGTCCCTAGGCGTCAGACTCCGCGTCCAGTTCTTTGCACCTCTTCAATTTGGATTGTACCTCTTCGCGATCCAAACTGTTTCTAAGCTTCTAAATACAATGTCCTATAATCCAAGAATAACCGCCAATCTTCTAGATAGTCCAATAACCGCTAACACCATCAAAATAACCATACAAAGTCGTCAAAAATCTTGACAACAATCTGTATCGAACTGGCGCTTATGCGCCGAATTCTGGTGCCTTGGCGTCAGGCCCATTATTTTGATAATTTGCATTTTGGCTCCATTTTCTCTCCTTTCTGCTCCTTTTTCATTCTTATTCATCTTTTTTTCTTTTTTGAACATTTTTGCATCACCTACATCCAAAAACATAAAATACCTTTCATTAAAGCATAATATCCTTCAAAATTTGATAAAAATCAAGGCATAAAAATAGTTATTTTTTTCATGGATTAGTAGTATAGCATACGCCGGGACGTAGGGCTCGACTTCAGGTCATTTTCCAAGTTGTCTTTGTAGTGAGGCAGCTGCATATGCCTCAAAAGTTCCATATTCTTCTAGCTAAAATACGTTGCAGTCTGGGCATATCTAAAATTCCCCTGAAGCTGAAGGAAGTCTAGGTCTGTCTGAGTTGCATGTCGGGCATCCCGTGAAGATTTATTCTAGAATGTCCATCAGCTCGAGCTCCTCAGGAAAATCTGGCTCTAGCTCCGTGTCGGTCCTCGGCGGACTATTGTCGGTCTCTTTCTTCTCAGGTTCGTAGAATTTTTCACGAATTAGTGCTAGTTTGGAGGCTGCTTCTCAAGCTTTTCGTCTCGCATTCCTGTCCAAGAGGCAGCGCTTGCGACGGTTCAAATTTCTCCTTTTAGTGCGCCCCAACGGCGCATCTGGGGGTCACTCGGCTGAAGCAGTAACTAGGTCACCTCTTAGTGCTGTGACCATTGATGGTAACTGTCTAAGTGTACTGCCATAAAAGTGAGGGGATACAGAACCTCTTGTACCTCTGTACCTCGAGGTCTGTTCAGCCTCTCGGTGTGAAAGGTTAAAGCCGTCTCTGAATGCCAGCCACCATCCTGATATCTCCTATGAAAGAATATGGGAGGATTATCAGTGGTATGACATTTTGTATGAACAAGAAAAATAAAGTTATTTACTTATAAGTGAATTATTGTTATTTCATTTTTTATGCCATTATCTTATTTAATATGTATTTGTAGGAATTCAGTGTTAGAAGTTTCATGTTTGATTTTATGGAGAAAAAAGATTTCACTTTTATTTTATTGGGTTTAATGTTGTTACAAAATTAGGACTCAGTCACAGGTACTTCTTTCTTGGAAGGGGTATTTCTTCTTTCATGTTGCTATGTCACGTAGTATCTGTTCAAGTATCATCTATTTATCGGCAACATAGGCCTTTCTCCTTGGGAATCCACCAGTTGGTAAGATCCCCCGAAGTAAACTTTTTCTACCATGAATGGTCCCTCCCAGGTTGGTTCAAAATTTCCACCTATCTTGCGGTGTGCAAGAATAGGTCTCCTAAGGACGAGCACAAGGTCACCAACTCTGAACGACCTCGGGCTGACCAATTTGTCATGGGCCTGGATCAACATTGCATGGTAGAGCTCCAAATTTTGTTGTGCGAGTAATCTGCTCCCTTTGAAGTTTTCCAGTTCCGTAAATCGTAGTCTGGCATTGTCTTATATTGTGATTTGATTTTTAATGGAGATTCTGAGCGATGGTAACTGTACTTCTAGCGGGAGAACTGCTTCGTACCCGTATACTAGAGAGTAGGGTGTGGACTGAGTCGGTGTCCTGACTGTCATCCTGTATGCACAGAGTGCTTCCAGTAACTTATCGTGCCATTGTCTTTTGTGGTCTTCAAAATCTTTACCAGTGTTTTGTTGAATGCTTCTGCCAGTCCCTTAGCGTTGGCGTAATAAACATAGAGCATCTCTAATCTACTCCGTAACATCTGACGAAGTTGTTGATTTTGGTGCTTTTGAAGGCAGATCCATTGTCATAGATGATCCTACACGGTACACCGAAATGGTAGACAACCTGCTCCTTGAAGAACTGTAGAACTTGTTGTGTTGTGACCTGTCGTAACAGAACAGACTCTGCCCATTTTGAAAAGTAGTCTATAGCTGCGAGAATGAACCTGTGTCCTTTAGGAGAAGGAGGGTCTATTGGACCCACTATGTCTGTACCCCAACATTCGAATGGCCACAATACAAACGTGGGGTATAGAACATTCAGAGGTCGGTGCAGGACCACTCCATGTACTTGACATTGATGACATTTCTTAGTTGTGTCCAGGCAATCTGTCATCATCCCCGGCCAGTAGTATCCAAGTCTTTTGATTTTTTCTTTCATCTTAGGCCCTAACTGGTGTGCTCCGCACAATCCAGCGTGAACCTCTTTGACGATATTCTATGCTTCTGCTTTGACGAGACACGTAAGCCACATTAGTCAAAGGATCTTATGTATAAAACACTGTTGATTAACGTGTACGATATTACTTTTTTCTGTATCTGGTGCGATGTAGAATTATCATCCGGTAGCTTTCCAGTCTATAAATATTCTGTTATCGGCTGACGCCAGTCAGACGTGTCATCTGTTACTGTAGCTGCTAGTCTTCTATTTCTCAGTTCATGTAAAGTGTGGAGGTCTATCTGTGAGAGAACCTGGCATCCTCTTATAGTGGTATCTGTAGAATCCTCCGGTGGACTTGCAAATTCTTTAGCCAGTTTAGTTAAAGCATTTGCGTAAGTGTTATTCACTTGGGGAATTCTATAGAATGTTACACTGGAGATTTTCTCCAGTAATTTCATTGTGTATTTGATGTAATCTGTAAGTCTTGATTTCAGAATTTTGTACTGTCCTGCCACTTGCTGGATGACGAGCTGTGAGTTGCCGTAAACGACAATGTCAGTTATGTCCATTAGAATTTCCAATTCCATACCTGTAATCAAGGTTTCGTACTCTGCTTCATTATTGGTGCGTGGTTCTATTAGGTGGTAGTTGAAGCTTAGCATTTTCCGATCTGGTGTGATGAGGATCAGACCAATACCTTCCCTGCCTGGTGATGCACCATAAATATATAATGTTTTTGCTATATAATTTTATCCTTTTTTGGTGATATTGTACTTTAAAGAAAGGTAATTTTCATGATTTGTTGCAGGTATAATGATTTTAGGTGATTGGAGCGAAAAGAAGCGAAAATGAACGAATTTGGTGTGAAAAGGAGCAAAATAGAGGAAAATAGCTTCTGGCACCACTGGCGCCAAAATGGTTGCCGCCGACACCATTTTCCTGAGAGCCCAGAAAATATTTAGACGATAGAGCGCCACCGGCGCCCAATATCGGTGGATTTCAAATTTGAAGATGTCTAGGTTCTTGTGCTTTGTTTAAGGATGATTTTATTCATCAAAGAACAATTAAATTTAGTTGTTCTTCTAAAACATCCCGTCATATTGAGGAAGTGCTTAGGACAAGTCCTAAACATCTTTTCAATATTTCTGGGATTATTTTGAGTCCAAGTAAATTTAGTTGCACAAGTGAATTAATCATCTAGGAGTTTAGTTAAATTTTGTTTCTTGCTCAGTGAACTTAGGTATTTGATTACCTGATGAATGAAGTGACATCTTACTTGATATTCTATCTAAGAGTTATAATAATTAAAGCCTTTAAGGGCAAGTTGGTTTATCGGGAATTTTAATCATTCTTAATTAAAAGTTTGAGTTAATGGTTTAAAGTGTTTTAATTTAATAATGAGGTTTTAATTAGTAATTTTAAGTTTGGAATAGAGTTCAAATTATTTTAGATTCAATTCTTAATGATTTCATTTATGTTTGTTGTCAAATGATTTTAATTCAATTTGATTTTAATTTAATTTTAATTTAATTTATTTTTAACTTAATTTAATTTAATTTAATTTAATTTAAATTTATTTAATTTTTTAATTAAATTTAATTTTAATTTAGTTTAATTTTAATTAAATTTAATTTAATTTTATTTTAATTTTAATTTAATTTAATTTAATTTAATTTAATTTTAGTTTTAGTTTTAATTTAATTTAATTTAATTTGGTTTTAGTTTTAATTGTTAATTTTAATTGTTAATTTGGATTATTACTTTAACTTTTAATTAAGAATTAAGTATTGTCAAAGTGACTTTTTTAGGGATTTTTAAATTAAAGAATAAATATCCTCTTAATAATATCTCTATTTTAATGATCTAAATTTAAATATATTCTTTCAAAATTTTAAATTATTTAATTAATTAAAGTTTCATTTTTGATATTTTCAAAATGTTTAGTGGGTTTCTACCCCTTAATTTTCCTAAGTTTCAATCATCCAAGAGAAATTTAAAATCAAATTTTTTACCCCCTATTTCGATTAAACCTAAAGTTTTAATTAAGGGTTAAAATTTTTAATTACCTTTATGCCCTTTTAAACTTATTTATTTCATAACTCACTAAATTGAGCTCAAATGAATTTGAAATTTTTATGTCACCTCACTCATATGTCAATTAAGACATTAGAGGAGAAAATGTGTTTTTTCTGAATTTAATTTATTTATATAATTATTTTTAGTAGAAAATTGGGGTTTTCAAAGAAAATTCAACAACATGACCAAGTAAAGGTTTCTATCCTTAAGAAAATTATGGGGTGTTCCTAATGATCAGAAGACCACTTGGACCAATTTTCGTGATTTTTTGAGTTATATTTTATTTATTATAATTATTTTGAGTGTCAGAGTATTAATTAATTATAAAGTAAAACTAAAGTTGAAAAATAGATTTTATATTTTTCTTAAATCTCTCTGATCTCAAGGAGTTCAGAGAAATAAATTTTATAAATTTATGATGTTTCTTTGATTTATTGGAATTATTTTAATGAAAAAGGTTAAAAACTCATTTTTTAATATTAAAAATTACATTAAGCCTTTAAAATTCAATATCTCACCCTAGGGACATTGGAAAAATATTTGGTTTATTCCTAAGTGATTAGTAATCGAAATGTGACATTTTTATGATTTTTAATATTTTTATTATTTTTATTATTTTTTAATTATTAAAATATTAAAATAATATGAAAAATCAACTTTTTTAGAAAATTCCAATTTTAATTTTCCTAAACTCCCCTAATATCAAAGAAGCCACAAAACTATTTTTGTGAATTTTTGAAAAGTATTTTTGGAGTTATGAATTTTTAAAGTTCCATTTTGCTTATGAGGCTTAATTAATCCATTTGATAGGGTTAATCAAGTCCAAATGATCTTAAATTTTTATGTGAGGTCTCTCTGATCCTAAAGATCAGTGGAGAATTATTTTCAAGTCAATTTGATTCGTGGTTAACCCTAATTAATTCAAATTCAATTTTGGGAGTTTAGGCTAAATAGGTTTATTATGAATGAATTAACTCAAAATATATTTTTCATAGGGTCCCCTGGTCCTAAGAAACACCACCAAATTTTCCTAGAATTTATTTTACAACATGCTAATTATTGGAATTAGAATACCTAAAATAGTGACATCAACTTGAAAAATTAGTAACTTTTGACAGAGATGACCTTAGACCTTGAAAAAAATAAGGGAATGTTCCCAAGATCAGATGCTTCAAAAGCCCTATGGTCTCATGCCATGGTGAACTGTCTATGCAAATGAAGAATCAAAATACTGAAATCAGTAAATAAATTATTAAAAATAAAATACTCATCCAATGAATTTGATTTCTTTTCCACATTATTTTCCTCTATTCACTGAGCAAGTGGGTATTTTTATTTTATTTTTGTGATTTTTCTATGCAAAGATATGGATTTTTGAAGTTGTGGTATTTAAATAAATAGAAAATAACCCTATTTTTCTACTTATCCACGCGGCGCCACGCAATCCTTAACAGCTCCGAAAGCCTACGCGGTGCATTCCTATTCGACGCCGCCATCTGACTCAGCGCTCCAGGGGCTAGCGGTTTATGCACCATTGCGCTGTCCGGCTTGATCTCGACCGTCCGCTCGATACACGTGCGATCCAACGGCTCCTGGTCATCATCTACAACTGGTGTGCACCCGTGACTGTGCACTCTAAAACCCTAAGAACTCACTCGATTCTCAACGGATTTTCGTGTTCTTATGTTCTATGGATTTGTATTGAAGAGACGAACACATCCATATGATAAACATTCATTGAAATTGACTCAAACAAAATGGAGAATCTCCAAAAGCTCGGGAGGATGAGTGATTTCATACCTTTGCTCAGAGAAGTGAAGCTTCAATCTGAGGGTTGTCTCACCTTCGATTGAGTCCAAGCAAGCTTCAGATGAAGCTCTTGCTCTGGGGAAATGCCTAGGTACAAAAGTGATCAAGGCCGATCACAAATGTTGGAGGCTGGAAGCAATGGCTGGCCTGGTGAGGGGGCTTTTCCTGGGGAACTTCTCCTCTTGTTCTATTGAAGGTGTAGAGTTAATCAATTTCAGGATTGGCTCACTGTGGTGAAGTGTCCTAGTTTTTGGGTGGGGTTTTGGCTGAGAAATTGGGCTCTGTTAATGGGGATTAGGCAAAATGGACACTGGGGATCAACTGCTCTAGGTTGGGAGAAGGTCCTGGAGCAATTTTGGCAGAGTTTTGTTAAGTTTTTGTTCACCACCGTCCATGGCCGAGAGGAGGTGGTGTTTAAATAGGCATGGCTGGAGGGCCTCACAGGGGGAGTTAGGGCTTGGGATCAGCTGCTCCATGCAAGAGAAGAACAACCATGGTGTTCAATTGGGCTAGGACAACTCAGCAAGGCAGAATTGAGAAGTTTGGCTCAGATGGAGCTCTCAGCCATGGTGTTTTCAAGCGGTCGGTGGCTGGCTGGCCAGGGTCAGGTCACTGTTGTCATCAGGGAGGTCAGTGCTTGAGGTTTGTGAGTTCAATTGGCAAATGCCAAGTGTACAGGAGTTGAATCAAAGTGGAAGGGGTAAGGGATCATTTTGGGTTCAATTTGGTCAACCCATGTATTTGGACTTGGTTCGCCTTCCCATGGTCTGATTTTGGGCCAGGGGGGTCAGTTGGGTCAGCTGCCATGGAGTGGTGAAGTCCCCATCCATGGTGAGGTGGCTAAACTTGGTTTAGTGTGTGACATGGTTATGGTTAAAAACGCTTAATGAAGGATTAAGAAAGGGGGCCCTCCTTTTGCCATTAATGGCTTGGTCACATGTCAAACCTTCCATGGCTTCATATGGCTTGTAAATGGCTTGCTCATGGCTCCATGTAGCTTGGGACAAAGCTTGGTCATTTACATGAAAGAAGGTTTTGAATTTTTGGGATTTATGGGTGATTTTGGCATGAGGCATAATGTAGGATCATTGATGATTGATTTAGGACTTAAGGGATGATATCAATTATTGGGGTGATGAAAAGAATGTCATATGGGCTTTAGCATGAAGTTTGGGCCTTTGAAATTTAGTGAAGATGGGCTTTTAAAATGGTTTAGGGAAGTGGGCTTTTGGGATGAAATTTTGGTAAAGGCTTGGGCCAAAAAAATGTTAGGTTTAGTTTAGGGATGTGTCATGGATGATTTAGAATTGGTTTGGAATAATTTGGAGTTGAATTGGGTTTAATTTGGGACTTTTGGTAAAGGAGCCAAAGTGGGTTAAATTGGGGTAACTTGGGCTAAGGTTGGGCTAAAGTTGGATTTGATGTCCAATTACAGTTGATAAATGTTTATGGGAATGTCAAAAAGAGTTTTCAACTTTGGTTGGGCTTTGATTTTAGGATTTGGGCCCATTTGGGTTAGGTTTGGGCTTAGGTCAATTTAAGGGATTTTGGTTTTAGGTTAAGTTTGGGTGGAGTTTAGGTTCAAATTTTGGGCAAATCAAGTTAGTTTTTTGTTTATGGGGGTGTTAGGAAGGCTTTATAAAAGATTTGGGGCCAATTAGGGTTGAATTGGGTTGGTTTGGGTTAGGTTTAGGTCATGGGCCAAAATTGGGCCTAAGGCTTCAAATTGAAATTGGGCCCAAATATCAATCAAATTGGACTTGGATTTGGTCTAAATATATATTGGGGATGTTTATTTGAAGTTTGGAATTTAATTGGACCAAAATTGAGGTCAATTGGGGTGGTTTGGTTTGATATTGGGTTCACTTGAGTTTAAAATGGGTCAAATTGGGGGTCTTGGTAAGAATGGGGTAAATTGGCAAAATTAGCCCATGGTGTAGTTAAACAAAATGAAATTGGGAATATTTAGAATTTTTTGGAATTTTTTGGGAATTTTCTGAATTTTTTGATTTTTGGGCTAAGAAGGGTATTTTGGGTATTTGGAGGGTATTGGGGGGGTACTTTTGGAATTTTTGATATTTTTGGCTGTTGATGATCAATTTGAGTGGGAGGAAATGTTTAGGATTGATTTTTAGGAATTTTGGGTAATATAGGTGATTTTGTAGATTTTTGGTAGTTCCAAGGGCTTTTGGTAGGTTTAGTATGTGTAGGGCCCCGGGGGTCAAAAATTGAAATTTTGGAAAAATGAAGATTGATTAAATTTGAGCAAAATGGATTCACTTTGGTTGAGCCATGAAGCCATATTAAACCCATATGAGCCATGAAAGGACTCATTTGAGGCATTCCCTATGTTGTTCCTAACCCTCTTAGCCAGGGGCTTAGGGGTTAAGGACCATCGATGTGAATTACCTACATGAGTTAGGAAGTCAAGTTGGGTGAGAGTATGGTTTTGGGACATGGAATGTGTGTGAGTGTGTAGTGTATGTGAAAGTCAATCCTCACCAGACCAGGCCACCCAGGGTATTCTTAACGCCAAGAAGTCCTATAGGGAACTCATCCTTTAAACCTTCACATTTGATTTCAACCCTCTAGGTGATTAGGGGTCTACAATCAAGCTTGTGGGGTTTGCAGGGAGTCAAGAGGTGTTTGAATTTCTAAAGGGTGGATTCCACTTCTAGTCCTCTAAGATTAGTCAAAGGAAAAGCCTAAGGCTAGATCCTGAGTACTAAGGAGAGAGAAGAGAAAAGACCTCATCAAAAATGAGATCAACAAGCAGATTTGGAAAATTGTTGCAGATACCTAAGAAATTAACAATAAATATTCCTTTTTTTGAAGCATTAGAACAGATGCTTGATTATGCTAGGTTTATGAAGGCTATTTTGAAAAAGAAAAGAAAGTTTACAGATCATGAAACTGTTGCACTCAGCGGAGAGTGTAGTGCAATTAATTAGAATAAGCTTCCTGAAAAACTTAAAGATCCTGGTAGTTTCACTATCTCGTGTGCTATACGAGAAATTTTTTTTTTGAAGAGCCTTATGTGATATGGGAGCTAATATTAATCTTATGCTTTTATCAACTCTCAAAAGGTTGGGAATAGGAGAAATTTCTCCTACATCTGTGACTCTTCAGTTAGTCGATCGTTCCATTATTTACCCTAAAAGAGTGGTGGAAGATGTGTTTGTGAAAGTGGATAAATTTATCTTTCCTGTGGATTTTATTATAGTTGATATGGACGAAGATAAAGAAATTCCAATCATTTTAGATAAATCCTTCATTGCTACTGGAAGAGCAGTGATTGATGTTCAACAAGGAGAATTAACTATGAGAGTTAATGATCAGAAGGTGACCTTTAATATTTTAAAATCTATGAAGTATCCCTCAATGGAAAAATAAAATGAATGTTTTATGATGGAGGTCTGTGAATATTTGAAAAACGATCATTTTGAAAATATGTTTGAAAAAGAAGTGAAGTATGAGAGTATATTTGAAGAAAAAATTGAAAATGAAGAAAATTCAGATAAAAAAGAAGAATGAAGATTTGTAGTATGTTCAGGAGAGATTTGATGTATTAGACACTATGAAAAGTGGAAATAAAAGCTTAATTCCATCTATAATAAAACCTTTTAAACTTGAGATGAAAATTCTCCCTAATTATTTTAAGTATATGTTTTTAGGAGAATCATTTACCCTGCCAATTATTGTATCTTCGGAGTTAAACGATCATCAAGAAAAGAAGTTGTTGGAAATTTTAAAAAGATACAAGAAGGCTTTTTGATGGACTTTAATAGATATTAAAGGAATTATTCCTTCAATTTGTATGCACAGAATTTTATTACATTGAGGAGATTAAATCCAATAATGAAAGAAGTAGTTAAGAAGGAAATTTTAAAATGACTGAATGCTGGAATTATTTATCTTATTTCGGATAGTGCTTGGGTGAGTCCAATACATTGTGTACCAAAAAAGGGAGGAGTCACTGTTGAAGTGAATGAATGTAATGAAATTATACCCACAAGACAAATTAATGGATGACAAATTTGTATGGACTATAGGAAATTAAATGCCGGCACCCGAAATATCACTTTTCTCATCCTTTTCTCGATCAAATGCTGGACATACTTCTTGGATACAAGTACTACTGCTTTTTGGATGGATTTAATGGTTACCATCAAATATGTATTGCTTTTGAGGATCAAGAAAAGATAACATTTACTAGCTCTTACAGAACCTTTGCTTTTCGAAGAATGCCTTTTGGACTATGTAATACACCTCCAACATTTCAGAGATGTATGATGTTTATCTTCAGTATTATGATAGATAATGGAATAGAAGTTTTCATGGATGATTTCTTTGTATTTGGGACTTCATTTGAAATCTACTTAGTAAACTTAGAAAAAGTTTTGGAGCTTTGTGAGAAAACAAATTTAGTTCTGAATTGGGAGAAATGTCAATTTATGGTTGCAGGAGGAATTGTGCTTGGGCATAAAATTTCTGAACATGGTATGGAGGTTGACCCTGGTAAAATTAGAGCGATTGAGAGATTGCCACCACCCACTACTGTGAGAGAGGTGAGAAGTTTCTTAGGACACACTGGATTTTACATGAAATATATTAAAGATTTTTCTAAAATTACTAAAACTTTATGCCAACATTTAGAAAATGATAGAAAGTTTGATTTTAATGATGAATGTTTAAATTCTTTCAAATTATTAAAAGAGAAATTAATCACTGCATCTATAATTGTTTCACCAGATTGGGAGAAACAATTTGAACTCATGTGTGATGCTAGTGATTACGCGATTGGAGTAGCATTGGGGCAAATGCATGATAATGTTTTCAAAGTCATTTACTATGCTTGTAAAACTCTTAATGATGCTCTAATTAATTATACCACTAGAGTTATTAGATATAGTATTTTCTTTCGAAAAGTTTAGACCTTATTTAATTTGAGCTAAAAGTATTGTGCATACAGACCGTTCAACTATTAAATATTTAATGAAAAAGAAGGATGTGAAACCTAGACTGATTAGATGGATACTTCTTCGGCAAGAATTTGATTTTATGATAGTTGATAGGAAGGGATCTGATAACTAAATAGCAGATCATTTGTCGAGATTAGAGTATGATAACTTATCTGAATTTGAGAAAGAAGTTACAGAAAATTTCCCTGATGAACAAGTTTATACTATTATGGGAAGAAATTTGCCTTGGTATGCTGATATTGTGAATTATATTGTGAGTGATATTGTACCTCCTGATTTAACAAGGCAACAACAAAAGAAGTTCAAATATGATGCAAAATCTTATTATTGGGATGAGCCCTATCTATATAAATAGTGTAAGGATCCGATTATTAGGAGATGTGTGCCATAAGAAGAAATGAATTTAATTATTCAACGATGTTATGATTCTGAATTTGGAGGTCATTTTGGTGTTGATAAAAAAGCTTTTAGGATTTTACAATCTAAATTTTATTGGCCTAATCTTTTTAAGGATGTTTACAAATATATTAAATCATGTGATCGATGTCAGAGAGCACGTAATATCTCTAGAATAAATGAAATGCCTCTAAATTATAATTTTGAAGTTGAAATTTCTGATGTATGGGGATTAGATTTTATGAGACCATTTACTCTTTCATTTGGAAATTTATATATACTTAATATAGTTGATTATGTCTCAAAATGGATTGAAGCTATTGCTTCACCTAAATGTGATGCTCGGATTATTTCTAAATTTTTAAAGAAAAATATATTTACGAGGTATGGAATGCCGAGAGTGATTATAACTGATAGTTGATCCCATTTCAGGAATAATCAAACTAAGAGATTAATTGAGAAATATAACAATATTAATAGAATCTCTACTGCTTAACCTCCCCAGACTAGTGGTTTAGCAGAAGTGTCTAATCATGAAATTAGAAGAATTTTGGAGAAAACTGTGGATAATCATAAATTAGATTGGTCTGCTCGATTAGATACTACAGTATGGTCTTTTAGGAATGCTTTTAAAACCCCTATTAGAATGTCTCCTTATAGACTAGAGTTTGTTAAGACTTGTCATTTACCGGTTGAATTGGAGCATAAAGCATATTGGGCGATAAAAGAGTTGAATTTTAATTTGAAAATTGCTGGAGAGAAGAGATTTATGTAATTGAATGAATTGGAAGAGATTAAAAATGCATCTTATCGCAATGACAGGATCTATAAAGAGAAAATGAAATTGTGGCATGATCGGAAGATATTAAAAAAGAAATTGGAATTTGGACAAAAAGTGTTGTTATACAACACAAGATTGAAGTTATTGCCTGGAAAGCACAAGTCTAGATGGTTGGGACCTTTTACAATTGTAAAAGTTCATTCTTTTGGAGTTGTTCATATTAAAGATCCTGATACTGGAAAGATTTTTAAGGTTAATGGGCATCGATTAAAGCCTTACTTTGACGGGTTTCAACCTGATTTCAAAGAGGTTTTAATATTGAGTCATCTCGATTAATTGAATGGTTTGTTGGGCTGACGACGTTAAACCAAGCGCTTTATGGGAGGCAACCCATACGTATCTTTGTGGTGTGTTTGCTTGTTTGTTGTAGTTGTGCTTTTTAGATAGTAATTTGTGAATCCTAATCGCTCCTAAGTACTTTTAAAATTGATAAATATTGGATCAAATTGAGATATTGGAATATTTTGGGCCAAATGAAGTTTAGTGAAATTTTTAACCACTAGAGCAGCCGGCTCCCAATTACAGAGAAGAATTGCTTAATTTCAGGTTTGAGCTCCGTCGGCGTCCTATCAAGTACCACTGACACCCAAAACCTGTTGACGGTTTTTGGAGTTTCAAAATGCGAGTTTTGGCGGTTTTGAGGGGGATCTTCGTCCTTATAACACCCTAAACTCCATTTTAGACTTCCAAACTCAGAAAAATGAAAACTACCATTCCCAATTCGTTTCCCATGGATTCCTACTCTATAGAAACCTCTTGATCTCGCATCTTCAACCGAAGGATGTTTATAAGTTTCGAGGCGTAGCGATTGTTCAACAAAGTGATGATGAAGAGGAGGATTATTAAGGAAAGTGGCTTTATAAATTGAGGTATGGAAAAACTACAACAAGAATTGAAAGGATAATTAAAGAAAGCCGTTGAGAATTTTATGTTATACTACCGCTGCCATAGTCATTCCAGTTGTGAAGGAATTCTATGCAAATCTGCACGGGATCAACCAAGGATTCTTCTTTGTGCGAGGTAGGTTTGTTCAATTCACTCATGCGAGAATTAATGCTCTTTTTATGATTTAGAATGTACCTATTTGCCACTATGCTAATTTCAATGCCACAAGAGATAATATGAATGATGTGTATTGTTATTTGACGGATGAGAATGAAGATTGAGAGGTTAGAGAAAATGGATATGTTAGTTTCCCTTCTGCATCTTTAAATCCGGTGTCAAAGCAATGGCATTAATTTGATTCAGCAAAGTTATTTCCAACTTTAAAGATTAGCAAGGTAAGAAAGGAAAGTACCATTTTGAATTTCTATAATCAAACTGGGAGGCCGATTGATATTGGTAACATAATTGTGAAATCAGTTTTGGGATTAATTGTTCATGGATCTAAATATGGGCTTGGACACCCTTCCACCATATTTCTGTTATGTAGTCAATCACAAGTTTCATATGAGAGTTGGGAAAAGGTTCTTCTTCCCTGGAGGCCTATTGATCCAACTAATCTTTATGACTACCAAACAGTAGGAGATGAAAATGATATGAATCTGCTTGCTGATCAACCAACTAAGACTTCACAACCAATTCAGCTCTATTTTCCTGAAAGTTCCAGAATGATACTGAGGAAGATCAAAAAGTTATAGAAGGAGGTACATAATGTTATGAATGCAATCAATAATATTTCTGATTTCTTTGATCACATAGATTGGAGGATGAAGGAATAATTTGATCATACTGGTCGGATTGAGATGGGTTTGATTAATCTGATGAAGAAGAACACGGTGATTGCTGAGGATTTATCTAATGAATTCCCATTCCATCCCTTCTACAATTTTTTTGTGCATCAGCAATCTATTAAAGATATTAGAGATGAAGAAAGTTCTGAGACTGATGTGGAGTGATTATTGGACTGTTCTTATGTTTTATGTGTGTTTAATTTACTTTGCTTAATTCTATTTGGTGTGTTTAGTAATTTGCTTTGCTTTGTAATTTGAATTTGGATTTGCTACGCTTAATTTCATGGTGTGTGCTTAGATTTTAGTGTTTTCCTATCGTATCGTACTTCCAACACTAAAAATCTAAAAAGTTGTTGGTTTAGTATGATGAACATATTTAGTGTTTATGATGTAACATAGATTTTATATATGGAAGTATGTTTTGTATTGTTTGTCTAAGAATTGTGTTAGTTATTGCTTGTATGATGAAATAGATGCTTAATGAAGTGTTAAATGTCATTGTGGAGGTCGAAACGATTAAAATTACGAAAAAATTTTCGGACCCAGAAAAATTTTTGGACTAGAGCCGCCGGCGCCCAAATCCAGAGGGTTTTGGCATTTTAAATAAATAGAGGCCAAAAACCCTTTATTTCACAATTTTTACCCTTGGACCCGTGGTTTTTTTCATTGCTATCGTCTTCTTCCTCCATTTTCACGATTTTGAAAACCTTGGGCTTGCTAGATTTCGGATTTGAAGTGACCTCAAAGCTTTTTGAGACCGGATCTACACTTCTCTTGGTAAGAGCTTCACCTTAAGTTAAAAATTTTTCATTTTCACCTAGAAAATCTCTCACATTGCTTAGATTGGAATTTTTGGATTTTTGAAAAAGTTTTGAGATTTCCTATGATGAAATTTGCTCTTACTTGTTTAGAATAGTATTTGGAGTTTGATACATCGTGGATTTGGGATTTATTGGACTTTTATTGCAATTTTTAGAATCCACATGGCTTCGAGGATGAGTAAAGGGAAGAGAAAATTGGATTTTGATGAATAAGAGTTTGTTAATGTTAAAGCACAATTTAACTTTAAATCTTACCTTTACAATAAGAAGTGTGTTCGGGATCGGGCATTTGATAATCCAGAAGGATCTATAGAACAGTTAGTTGCCGAACAGTATTGGGAACGATTATGTTATTTTACTGCAAACACTGTTATGGGAGTTGTTAGAGAGTTCTATTCAAATGAGCCTTAGACCGAAACTGAGTAAGTGTTAGTTAGAAGAAAAATGGCTGAATTTACTCCTCAGTGCATCAATTATTTTTATCAGACTTGGGAACCATTTGTTTGTGAATATAAAAACTTTGATACTCGCGAGGCAAATATAAAGGAAGTGATTTCTTTTCTGACAGATGGAAGAGGGGAATGGAAAATAAGTAAAAAACAGATGATTAATTTCCCTACTTCTAAGTTAAATGTTGCTTCAAAAGCTTGGCACTATTTCATCTCGGCATGACTGTTACCTTCTTATCACCACAGTGAAGTTACAAGGGATGGAACAATTATGAACATTTGTATTCAGAAGTTGAAGAAGATTGATGTTGGAACTATTATCTTTAAGAACATTCATACTATTGCTAGAGGTGAGACCACTAGAGGATTAGAATCCTGCCCTAGTTCATGCCCTATGTGTTCAGTTTGGAGTAGAGTTCAACAGTTCTGAAAAGATAGCTATTCCACTGAGACCAATTACAAAGACTATTATTCGTACTTATGAGTCTCATGTAGGAGCTTGAGTTGAGATTAGGAGTACTAATATTCCTACTATGAGTTATAATGTTCCATCTACATCTGAGCCCCCTACATTATCTGATATTATTGAGCAGCTGAAATTACAGAGTGCTAGTGTGGATAGACTCTATGGTAGGATGGATGTGTATGTGGCTAGAAGCGACTTGAATGAAGATTATATTAGAAGAAGAGTTGAATTTGATATTGCCTATTATGATGCTCAGGTCAGATTCGCTAGGGGTGAGACTGATGTGATGTTCCTACCTGCCTCAGCTATACACCGTATAGACCTGATCAAGCTGACCCTGCTGATCAACATGGTGATGAAGATTTGTAGTTTTTTTTTGTTTCTATGTTTGTTTTTCTTGTTGTGTGGTGTGTTGTATTGTTATGATGTAGTAGTTATTTGCTTTCATGTTATGTGTAAACCTGTTGATGTACTATTTTATTGAAATTGTTAAATGAACTGTGTAGTGATGTGATAGTTGTTTAGTATTGTGGTGTTTTATTAAATGTTCAAATGTCTAAAGTTAATTTCTCTTTACCCATGCAAATCTTTAAAATTTTTATATATCACTGTTACTAACTGTTTCATGCCTGCTAGTTGTAAATTTTGACTAATACTAGATAGCTGATGAAGATTTCAAAATTCCAGCACAAAAAGGTTAGTTTCTTTTACTCTACTGTTTCAAATTTATTGAAAAATTTAAATTTGGGGGCGGGTAAAAAAATATTAACTCTTATTTGCTCTCAATTATTATATTTTCAAAATTTATTAGCATAACTTCTGGCAGTTTAACCTCTTTGTAAGTAACTAAAAATTTTTATTTTAGTTGAATATTATGGAAGCTTTGGATGAAAGTTTTTAGTAATAAAGGTTAAATTTATAGAGGTAAGACATTTGATATGAAAGGATTTGATTATAATAACTATTTAATGTAAGGAAAATTATATTTTTGAAATGTTAAGAGACTTAAAGTATTCTGCGTTAAAAAGAGTTTATGACTTTATAATGAATAAAAAAGCTCATACCTAATTATGAAGTAAGGAGGTATTTCAAGTTTGAACTTTAGAAAGGGGAGAGTGAAGTTCAAAACTGTTACAGGCTATCCAAATATAGTAATCCTCATTAAAAAAAAGAAAGAGAAAAAGAAAAGAAAAGAAGGATTGAAAAACAATCCCAAAAGAAAAGAAAGAAAAAGAAAGAAAAAGAAAGAAAAATATTTATGAGGAGAAGCTTAAAGAGATGCCTAATCAAAAATTGGCTTCACTTGAGTCACCCTGAAGGGAGAACTTGATTTCATTCCTGAATTTATATTTTTAAGTTCCTACATTCTGATGAAGTTTGCATGAACTCCTTTTTCACATAATCTTTCAAGGCAATCTTAATGTGACAAATTATAGTTTATCTTGAAATAAATAGAAGACTAGAACCCTTAGATTTGATTACTGAATATTCTTATACCTGTAGTATTAACCAAAGTTACTAAATTTCTTTCTAAAAGTCTAACCAATATATTATTTTGAATGAAATTTTTTAGTATCTTATAGGTGAATAGTGCTTTGCCTAGAGTAATATTTTTATGTAGTAAAAAGGATTACTTAAGGACAAGTAATAATTAAGTTTGGGGGATTTTGATGCACAAAAAATATATTTTATTTTTGCTATATAATTTTATCCATTTTTGGTGTTATTGCACTATAAAGAAATGTATTTTTCATGATTTGTTGCAGGTATGATGATTTTAGGTGATTGGAGCGAAAAGAAGCAAAAATGAAAGAATTCGGAGCAAAAAGGAGCAAAAAGGAGAAAAACAGATTTTGGCGCTGCCGACACCATATTCCAGAGAGCTTAGCAATTAATTCAACGATAGACCGCCGTCGGCGCCCTATCGTGCGCCACTGGCGCCAATGTCGGTGGACTTCAAATTTGAGAGTTTTTGGCGACTTTTTGAAGGGATGGCTATGGAAACTCATAGGATTTTGATCCTAACTTATAAATAACTGTTATTGGACCAAAATTTGTGTGTGTCCTGTGTAATCTAGAGAGTCTAGTGTATTTTGAGTGTTAGGGCTTAGAAGAGAAGAGTGTAGAAGTGACAATTTAAGAGGGATTCTTCTCTAAGGAGTGAAGAAGAAGGAGTAAGTGAGCGATTGCTTCTTCCTTTCCATTCTAAATAGGGAATTGAGTGTTGCAAAGAAGATAGAAAAGGATTCAAAGGAACATCAAGGGAATTACATTGGGGAAGAGAAAGAGACAAGTTGTATTTTCTTTTGTGGTTTGTATGACTTGTCTTTTATATATAAAATTCATGTTTTATTCTACCTTCTCTATGAATTCTGAGTAGTCTCCTTTGTCTTTCTTCTTGCATAAAGATGTGATGATGTGTTGATGTGGATTTAAAGTGTTTTTAAAGTATTAAAGAAATTGTGATGGTTTTCATTTCGAGCTTAATTTAATTTTTGATCTGGCCAATTGAATTGTTAAAATATGTTGTGGAACATTAACTCTAAAAGGATTTAATGTGTTACAACAACAATGAAGAATGCAATTAATTTCCATGGATGAATTGCGTAGTTCATGGGAATTTAGTGCAAATAAATAGGGAAATGAGTTTTGATGGACATCAAATTGAAGATTTCAGGGTGACAGGTTGAGATCTCCAATTTAGTCTTAAGATTAGTAACTAAACTCGAAGGTTAGCCTTTAGGTAAAGCGTGAGTGGGGGCCCCGTAGTGGTAGCTGGCATCCTCCCAGCCTAGCCTTATATTTAGTAAGTAAACTTAAGATATGTTAATATTCATTTCATGCTTAGAAGAGGGGGTACTCTTTTAAGGGTAAAGAGTCAATTATGCTCCTATTTGGCACAATACCGTTAAATAATAATTCCATATCATCCACACATCATATTATCATTGCAAGAGGAAAGATACTTTTCTTATATATCAAAACTTTTCAAACATATAGCTTACTGTGTGTATGATAGTAAATTTTGTTTTAAAGATATTAGAAGTAGTTGTAGTTTTCTTAAGTGTTACTACTTTATGCATCTTGGTAGTAGAAGTAAACATCAAAATTTAATCATAATTTGAGTTTTGGAATTCCGTATTACATTATCAATAGTGAGATTCACCCCTTCCTTGTGGGATCGATAAACGAGACTCCATTAGAGCCCGATATTACTTGATATGAAACATATACTTGCGTTGAAAGCGTGTATATTACAAAATCATTATAAAAATATATATAAATTTGAGTTCATAAGTTCTTGCAACATTAAAGTCCGGACCGTCGTCACGGCCGTACTCGTATTGGCGGTAGTGGTAATGCATTCTCCCAGACGGAATCTCACTGGGGCACGGGCTGACGGTGTATCAGACTTATCCTTTCTCAAAACTTCCTTTTTCATCTTGTGGGACACTGCACATCCTGTTCTCTTGAGTAGTTCAGAAACAGATCACCCCTCTCTTCCCGCGAGTCTGTGAACCATGGCACGGACTTAAGTGATAACTGAGGGCACCATGTTCAGCTCACCCCGTCTGTGGGTAAGTGGCGGTAACGTAGCAGTAATTTAGTGGAGGCTTTCATTTCTAGTAGTGTGATCTAGTTCGTGAAACCCGCTTCCTCGGAGGAGAGCGGCTTCTGATACATCGAGTTCCTCCCGGTGAGAAATCTCTTCCACCATCGGCAAACTAGCGACCTTGGCCATGGTAGCCCTTAAACTTCTACGTCCGCAATTCCTCTTCTGAGTCTTGGAGCAGGAACCAACCTCGAAGACTGATGGGACAACTTGGTCTCCCTCATTGTCTTCGCATAAGACTTCGTTTTCCTTTGTAGATGCGAAGGTAGGAGTGGTCACAGTGAATCCAGCGGGAGTAGGAGCAGAGGTCCTCCAGGACACAAACACAGCTGACTTGACAGGAGTAAGAACAACTTTTGCCCACTTGACAGTGTGAAAGTCTTGACAGGAGTTCAGGTTGAACTCGGTGGAAGGTTGTTGAACTTCAATAGTTGTAACCTTCACAGTGACAAATGGCGCTTTTCCCAGAATGACCTAAAACTGGTTAAAGCCGGCTCTAAATTGAATTGTAGGAGCAACGAGACGAGCCCCACTGGAGGTGGGCAAGATGCAGGAAAACATAAGCATCGGGATCAACTTTGTCACTGTCGATCAGAAAGGAAATTCCAAGTATTAGCAAAAGGACCCAAAACCTTGTATTTGTAATATAAAAATTACAAATTAACGAAGGTCGATCTGTGAACTGGGTAAGTGTGTTTTATTTTGTTTTGTTTGCTTTTCTTTGTTTTGTTGTGTTGTAGGTGTTTTGGCTTTTTTTTTCAATTTTGTTGTTTATTTAAAGAGGTTAAAATTTCAGAAAACTTTCAGGATTGGATTGAGGAATTTGAAGTTCAACTTTGTAAAATAGCAAAGATTGAAACTGTAGGGTGTGAAGGATAGGTGAGATATGGGATCCAATCCGGGACCCTCTTCTCGACATAGCTCATCCTGGTCAAATTTGTCCACCAATCACACCTATTGAGGATCTGAACCCACAAAAAGATCAAAGAAAAATTCTAAAGCCTCTTGGACTCTTTTGTTAAAAAGGGGCTTAAACAAGCAGTCCTGAAGTCAAGGAGAGTCGATTATACTTACTCCCAAAAGAAATGAGTGAATCATATCGACGGAAGAATGGTAATCTAGTCTATGAGGGACACAGCCACATCTCCAATGTGTAAGAATAAATTTCCTGCATTGTATGGAAAGAGAAAGTTACTCCCTAGCGGAGTCGCCAGAAGCTGTCGACATATAAAAAGTTATGTAAGTTTTGGTTGGGGTTGCCAACTAGAAGCTGTCACCCGCCAGAATCGAAATCCCGTAACCCGCTTTGGAAGGACGTTTTAATTTACTTATAAATTTAGTTTAGATAAATATGAATTCAAATTGATCTCATATTTTCTGAAGTTCAAATGAAAGAGCACTATACCTTAAACCTTGTATCTATCCCAAAGGATAAACACAAAATTTGAGGATGAGACTCAATCAAATAAACTAAAGAAGTAAATGACATCTGTTTGGTCTGTAAAACCTGTATATTAGCCGATAGGTTCCCCCATTTAATAGAAAAGAGAATTAAATGGGGTTATATTAATCTGGGGTCATTTCAGATTCCTATAAGGTCAAGCCCCTATAATTAATTACATCATAGATAGTTGAGATTACCTAAGAAAACTTTGGATACAACTAACGAAATATATTCTTACGACTTCAAAAGGCAAAGGTTCTCTTCAACAAAATGTGATAGTCGGAATCTAATAGCTGAGAGATGTCAAATTTTGAGAAAGAGTTTCCTGTAAAATCCAAAGGAGGAAGGACTAGGAGAAGGCATGGATCCGAGAAGAATCTTGGTGATCCTATTGTTTGGCTCAATTTAGGGAAAGATTTAATTTATGTTTTATCCTGTCAATTTTAATTAAGTACGACTTACATTCACTTGATGTCGATTATGTGAATAGCCTGGAAGATGTGAGGATTTATGTCGTATCAGAATGAAAACCTTGAAAAGCTGGACGAGTTAGGGCTTATAGTGCACCAAGTGCAAAGGCCTAAAAGAGAAGGTGAGGGTTTATGTTAGCACTAGGAAACTACCTCCAGAACCTAATGTTTGTCGTTGCTACTAAGGAAAGATGTTTGCTGTTGTAGACTCATTGTTTGCTCTCTCGAACATGTCCTTCACATCCTCGATCGTGCTGCCCTCAGTATGTTGCCTCGAGCTCCTTGTTGTTGTTGCATAAGTTCAGTTTTAGAGGTGAAAAATGTAGGGGGGTGAGAGAAGTAGTGTGTCTTAGAATGTTGAAAATTGAGGTGGCTTAGTGTTTTATTTAAACAAATATTAAAGTTGATTATAATGCCACCGGTTAGGACCCTATAGCTCTCTCATTCCGGTTGCATTATTTCATCGGATTCCCTTAATTCCTTACATTCATTTAGACCGTGGGAGACCTTATCAGCAACACGTAGGTTGCGTTGTCCAAGGAACTCCCGTTCATCCAAAGGGGTGATTTAATTTAGTTTAAGTTGCATTTTTATTTTATTTGTGATTAAATCTTGAAATGTCTTATATTTTGAAATTTTGTAAGGTAATTTGAATTGTGTCATCCCAAGTAGGTATATATATGTTGTAATATAAAGTAATCGAGCTAACTAAACATGTATATGTACTGAAAAGTAAAGAAGGAAACTGTGCCAAGCAGGTATGTGTACTGAAAAGTAAAGCGGGTAAACTGAAACAAGTAGGTCTGGGTGTAGTAGTGTAAGGTAGGCAAACTAAAACAAGCAGGTATGTACATACTAAAAAAGAAAATAAGAAAGCCAAGCACACGTACTAAAAGTAGAGCACGAAAGCCTAACAAATAGGTGTGTGTATGTGACACAGTGTGTGTCAAAAGTGGCAAAGTGTAAAACACAGATAGTAGACTAAAAGGGAATCACAAGGGAAACCAAAAAGTCTAAAAAAAATGTAACGACTCATAGAAAATCTAGGAATGCAAATCCGTGAAGGAAATCTATAGACAATCCATAGAAATCAATGTAGAGAAAAAAACATAGAAAACAGAGACTATAAGTCCAAGAGGACCACAAGCGCGATGGCGCAGAGGACTCAAAGTTGTGCTGTAAGTCCCACCTTAGGTACTGACTACTAAACCAACTTTTCGCAGAAGGTAGCCCTAACCCGACTCGAGTAGCCAGTCGTGGACCTTTATAAATTTTCATGCATTTCAATTTGGATTCGCATGCAGGTAAAAAGCTGTAGGTAAGTGGGCTATTTTGTGGTGGAGGTAATTTTGTATTTTTTTTAAAATATGTATGTGTATTTTTTGTAAAGTAATTTGATTCACAGGTTGACTATCCTAATCGAACTAGGACTACTAACATCTTTAGACTGCCGGTGGTAGAATTCCAAAGGATGGGTGAATAGTATCAGTAATTTCCTTTCTATACCCTCTCTAGGGTCTTTGAGTCAGGAGATACTATTATGTGATTCTCTCTGGTCGGTTCTCTATTGCAATTCTATCATTATCCCCTCTCAACCACCACACTTACAACGTTGCTTGACGGGCCCACATATAACAGAGAGTTCTACATGTGCACTTATGTATCCTACATAAACACGTAAATTGAGCCAAGAAACAAGGTGAAAAAAAAACAAAGGACAAGTGGTGAAGGAAAAGAGAGAGGAGAAAATAATCTGCCTAACATAATATCGGAAAGGAGGTGAGTTGTTTTCTCAAAATCAAAAACAGAAAACATGTCAAAGTAGGTAATCCTCTCCCAATCTTCGTACAGAGGAGTGACAGCCAAACATGTGAAGTAAATAAGCTAAATCCCTCCCCGGCATGGTGCGAGGATTAGCTGCAAAGTGTGTGCAACAAAAGGTGTCAAACCTCTACAATTGTGGTGTAGGATATTATCATGTAATGTAGAGCAAAAAGGCGTCAAATCCTTGCAATTGTGTTATTAAGGATCATCATGTAAGGTTTGTAATGTAAAAATGTTTCAAATCCTTGCAATCGTGGTGTTAAGGAATATCATGTATGTATGTGATCTAAAAAAGTGTCAAATCCCTGCAATCATGGTGCTAAGGTTTATCATGTATGTATGTCATGTAAAAAAGTGTCAAATCCTTACAATCGTGGTGCTAAGGGTTATCATGTAATGGATGTAAAGAAGGAAAGTAAAGTAGTGAAGTAATGTAAGGAAATGTGAAGGGTGTAGTGGTGTGGCAAGGTAGTGTGACATGTGAGGTAGTGTGACATGTGTAGGGTAATGTAGTCATGTAATGAAGTAGGGTGACATGTGAGGGTAGTGTGGCTTGTGAGGTAGTGTGACATGTGAGGTAGCGTGACATGTAAGGTAGGAGGTAATGTAGTATGTAAGGTGGGAGGTAATGTAGTATGTAAGGTAATGTAGTGTGTAAGATGTGGGGTAATGTAGTGTGTAAAGTGATTATGTAGGACATGTCGTGATGTAGTGTGTAAAGTGATTATGTAGGACATGTGGTGATATAGTGTGTAAGGTGATGTAATGTTTAAGATGTGGGGTGATGTGGTGTGTAAAGTGATTATGTAGGACATGTGCTGATGTAGTGTGTAAGGTGATGTGAAATATAAGGTGATTAGTGAGTGAAGTGGCATAGGAAATGTATGAAGTGAAATCATATCCCCCCATTATGGTGTGGGGGATAATTATAAATTATGTGGAGCAAGAAAAGCTGAGATATGTGAAATCAAAACCAAAAGCTAGGAAAGCAAGGGGGGAAACATGCCCCAAAAGGAATAGAAAAATGGAACCTGAACAAAAAAATCCGGCAGCATAACGACATAAAAATTCAATTTTTCGCTCCTGTAATTTGCAATCCAAGAAGTACACAAGCTTATATATGTAGCAACATCCAACACTTGCTTCAGTTCCGAATTTCCCATAATCACAACAACATGATACTAGAGTAACATAAACATGTGGCAACATTCCAAGCATTTTAAGCAAGTGAAAGTATAAGTAGAAGAGTGTGAAGAGAGAGGCATCCCTCATTAACATGTAAGACTTAAGAGCATCCCAACATGTTAAGCAAGTAGAAGAGTGTAATGAGAAAGGCTTCTCTCATTAACATGTAAGATTTTAAGCCTACCAAGCTAAAATAGCACATCAGAAATCTTTCTTTGAACTGGTTAGCATGCCACTTCTCCTCCTTCCTTCTTTTAACTTGGAAAACAAGCTAAATGATGCTTAATAATGTAAACATTAAGTGAGGGGCAGCAAGGTAGTAATTAAAGTAAATATGCAAGGCAACCATTCATGCAATTCTCACCATAGGAGGAACAAAAGAACACTTAGAACCAGCCTACCACAAGCCGAATCATGCAGATTTTGTATAGGGGCAGCAAGAAAGTGGCTTAAAGTATCCCACAACAAACACATTAGTGCTGATTTTGCATTTAAACAAGTGTACGAGTGACGGGAATCAACTCCACAGTGGTACAAGTGCAGATTTTGCACTTAAGCAAGTGTAGGAGTGATAGGAATTAATGATGGTCGGACTTTAATATTGCAAGAACTTATGAACTCAAATTTATATATATTTATAAAGATTTTGTAAATTCCATGCATTCAACACAAGTATACATATCGTATCAAGTAATACAGGGCTCTAATGGAGTCCTGGTTATCGATCCCACTGGGAAGGGTGAATCTTACTATAGATAATGTAATACTGAATTCCAATACTCAAATTGCGATTAAAGTTTATTGTTTACTTCTACTACCAAGATGAAGATAATAGTAATAATTAAGCAAACTATAATAACTTCTAATATTTTTAAAACAAAATTAACTAACAGACACACACTAAACTATATATTTAAAAAGATTTGATATATAAGAAAAGTATATTTCCTCTTGCAATGAGATTATGATGCATGGATGATATTGAATGATTATCTATGGTATTGTGCTAAATAGGAGCATAATTGTTTCTTTACCCTTAAAAGAATACCCCCTCTTCCAAGCATGAAAAGAACATTAACATATCCTAAGTTTAGTTACTGAATTTAAGGCTAGGCTAGGAGTATACTAGATGTCACTACGGAGCTCCCACTCACCCTTTACCTAAAGGTTAACCTTCGAGTTTAGTTACTAATCTTAGGAATAAATTGGGGATCTCAGTCTGTCACCCTGAAACCTCCAATTTGACGTCCATCAAAACACATTTCCCTATTTATTTGCACTCAATTCCCATAAACTACGCAATTCATCCATGGAAATTGAATGGGTCTTCATTGTTGTTTTAAGACGCCAAATCCTTTCAAAGTTAATGTTCAACAACATATTTTAACAATTCAATTGGCGAGATCAAAAAGTAAATTAAGTTCGAAATGAAAAACAATCACAATTTCTTCAATACTTTAAAAACGCTTTAAATTCACATCAACACATCATCACATATCTATGCAAGAAGAGAGAAAAAGGAGACTACTCAGAATTCATACAGAAGACACAATAAAACATGGATTTTATATATAAAAGAAAAGTCATACAAACCGCAAAAGAAAATACAACTTATCTCTTTCTCTTCCCCAATGCAATTCTCTTGAAGTTCCTTTGAATCCTTTTCTATCTTCTTTGTAGCACTCAATTTTTTTTTTTGATTGCAAAGGAAGAAGCAATCTCTCACATTACTCCTCCTTCACTCTTTAGAAATGAATCCCTCTCAAATTATCACTTCTACACTCTTCTCTCCTAAGCCCTAACACTAAAAACAGAACAGACTCTCTAGAATACACAGGACACACACTATTTTTATCCAAAAACATTTACTTATATGTTAGGAACGAAATCCCAAGAGTTTCCATAGGCATCCCTTCAAAAAGTCGCCATAACTCTTCAAATTTAAAATCCACCGACATCGGGTGCCGGCGGCGCCCAATATGGCTCCGGCGGCACTCTATCGTCGAATTAATTACAAATCTGTAGGGAAAATGATGCCAGAATATGTTTTTCTCCTTTTTGCTCCTTTTTACTCCGAATTCATTCATTTTCGCTTCTTTTCACTCCAATCATATAAAATCATCATACCTGTAACAAATAAAAAAAAATTCCTTACTTTAAAGTGCAATATCACCAATAATGGCTAAAATTATATAAAAAAATAAAATATATTTTTAGTGCATCAAAATCCCCCAAATATAACTTTTACTTGTCCTCAAGTAATCCTTTTACTACATAAAAATATAACTCTATGCAATGCACTATTCACCTGTTAGAGACTAGAATTTTTTATTCAAAATAATATATTGATTAGACTTTTAGAAAGAAATTTAATAACTCAGGTCAAAACTACAAATATAAGAATATTCAACAATCAAGTCTAAGTGTTCTAGTCATCTATATATTTCAAGATAAACTATAATTTTTCACATTAAGAGTGCCTTGAAAGATTATGTGAAAAAGGAGTTCATGCAAACTTCATCAGAGTGTAGGCCAATACTTAAAATATTAATTCAGGAACGAAATCAAGTCCTCCCTTTAGAGTGACTCTAGTGAAGCCAATTTTTGATTAGGCATCTCCTCAAGCTTCTCCTCATAAATATTTTCTTTCTTTTTCTTTCTTTTCTTTTGGGATTTTTTTGCAATCCTTCTTTTATTTTCTTTCCTTTTCCTCTTCCTTTTTTTTAATGAGGATTACTATATCTGGATAGCCTGTAATGATTTTTAACTTCAGTCTCCTCTTTCTAAAGTTCAAACTTGAAATACCTCTTTACTTTATAATTAGGTAAGAGCTTTATTATTCATCATAAAGTCATAATATCTACTTATCACACAATGGTTTAAATCTCTTAAAAATTCAAAAATACAGTTTTCTTTACCTTAAATAGTTAACTATAATCAAATGCTTTCATACCAAATATCTTACCTCTTTAAAATTAACCTTTATTACTAAAAACTTTCATTCTATCCTTCCATAATATTCAACTAAAATAAAAAGTTTTAGTTACCTACAATTAGGTTCAACTGCTAAAAGTTATGTTAATAATTTTTGAAAATATAATAATTGAGAACAAATAAAAATTAATATATTTTTCCCCTCCCCTAAACTTAAATTTTTCAATAAATTTGAAACATTAGAGAGTAAAAGAGACTAACCTTTTTGTGCTGGGATCTTGAAAGCTTCATCAACTATCTGGAATTAGTCAAAATTTAGAACTAGCAGGCATGAAACAGGTTGTAACAGTGATATATAAATATTTTAAACATTTGCATGGGTAAAGAGAAATTAAATTTAGAAATCTAAACATCCAATAAAACACCACAATACTAAACAATTATCACATCACTACACTATTTATTTAGCAATTTCAACATAACAGTACATCAATAGGTTTACACATCACATAAAAGCAAATAACTACTACATCACAACAATACAACACACCACACAACAAGAAAAACAAAAATAGAGACAAAGAAACTACAAATCTTCATCACCAGGTTCATCAGCAGGGTCAGCATGATCAGGTCTATACGGTGTATGGTTGGGGCAAGTAGGGAATATCACATCAGTCTCCCCCCTCATGAATCTGACCTGAGCATCATGATAGGCAATATCAAACTCAACTCTTCTTCTCTTATAATCATAATTTACATCACTTCTTGCCTCATACACATCCATCCTAATGTTGAACTCACTTTTGGTTGAGGTCTATTATCTCTTTAGAATAGCCTAGGGTCAAGTCATAGGACTCTCTTGGTGACTTTCTTAGAAGACTAGTCATGTAACCCTCCCCATAGAAATTCAAAACTCTTCTTGCTTCACTAGGGGTTTTCATAAGCTTAAGGCCTAACCTCCACCTTTTGGTAGGAAAAAGGCAAGCATAAGGAACCCTAGGGGAAGTCTCCTATAGGTGTTCAGACCTTAGAATTTGCCCTGAGGGAGGTCTAGAGTTCGCCACACACACACTTCACCATTCACATGCACACATTCCCCTAAACCTTTGGAAACTCATGTAGATGGTTCTTCTCAACTCTTGGCATCAGGCTAGGGTTTTAATAGTACCAATATATAGAGGACCAAATGTGAGTGACCCTTGGTCCATAGCTCAATTTAAACCATCTCATGACATTCATCTCAAACCAAGCTTCAATATTCCAAAATTTCAAATTTTTGACCCCTGGCCTCCTAAAATGCCCTAAATTACCCAAAAGTCTTCAAATTCACCAAAATTCCCAAAAATTCATTCCAAGATATTCCTTACCACTCAAATTGACAAAAATTACCCAAAATTACGAAGAAAAATTCGAAATTTTGCAAAATTCCCAAACATGACCAAAACCCCCAATTTTGACCCTAATTAAACACATGTCCTAAATCCACCAAATTAACCCTCCAAATGAGCTCAAAACAACTTTATGTCTTCATGAAAGATCTTCATTACAATCATGTGGACAATATTGATCAAGGCACTTGAGCTTCATTCAAGCTCTAGCCCAAGTTAAGCCAACCCAAACCCAAATGAACCTAATTGCACTAATGATTCAAATCAAACCAAATTAAACCAAATTTAACAAAATTAACCTCATGACAGCCCTTATATATATATATATATATATATATATATATATATTAGCGAGAAAAGAAAATATATTAATCAAGAAAATCTATTACATCCGATATGAGGAAAGGAAAGCGGATCCCCATGTAATAGAATTCTAAACTCCCTAAAAATAGAAGATTTAAGATCCAAAGAAGAAAAGCATAAAATGTCCTTAGAAGAACTGCCTCTAGTAGCAAGCCAATTAGTCGGCCGATTTCCCTCTCTATGGATGTGACTCCAAACTATAGATAGATTAGATACCAATAATGAAATTTTATTGATCCAAATTTAAAGATACCAAGGAGTAGTTGATTTATGTAGAAGAATATTAAGAAAAACTAATGAATCCATCTCCACATGAATTGGGCCTTTATGATTCAGAATAGCTATCTTTAGACTCCAGAAAACAGCTATAGCTTCATATTCTAATGCATTAATGGCAGAAAATTGGAGCAGAGATAAACCATAAGCAAGACCCCTTGTAGTTTCTACATAAGGCCCCAATACCAGCATTGGAACTATTAACAGCAGTGGAATGTATATAACTTCCATCAGTATTGATTTTAACCCAAGGGTATTTAGGATTTCTCCAAAAGATCAATTGGAATTTGATTACTAAAGGCTTATTCATTAAATTCAAAGAAGTTGTCATCTTAAGAAGAAAATTCAAGCAGTTTTTCATGATAACTTTGGCTGAAAAAACCATATTATTATGCATAATCTCATTTCTAACCATCCAAGTGAACCAAAATATAATTAGGGGGATATAGAATTCAGTTGTCATCTTCCAATCTTGCCAGCAATCAACAAGCATGGTCCAACAATAATATCTATGAGACAATCCCCTTTGATTAAGAACAGTCTTCCTTACCTCCTGTATAGCATTGCAACTGATAAATAAATGAGAAATGGATTCTTCACTAGAGAGACAAAAAGGACACATAGAAGGTCCCCGAATACCCTTTAACTTCAGAATATCATCAGTTGGCAAAAAATTTCTGAAAAGCTTCCAACAGAAAAATGACATAGAAGGAGTTATGTATTTATTCCATATTTTCTTGCCCCAATCATTAGCAGTCCAATTATTACTAGAAAGATAAATGAACTTGGAGAGACTTTGAGTAGATGGATTCTTGGTAATTAGTCTGTCCATAACATTAGATTGTAAAGGTATAGTCTTAATTTTATTCACCAAATCAATATTAACAGCAGCTTTCAGTTTAGCTTCATCCCAATTGGAATTAGACCAGAAATCAGAAACTTTCTGATTAGAAGAAGTAACACCTTGCTTATACAGGTGGTCATTAAATAACCAATTATCAAGCCAAAAGTCCACTTGACCATCACCAATATCCCAAATAAAGAGCTGTTCAGCAAATTCTCTTACTTTTAAAAGTCTTTTCCAATTTTTGGAATCTCCTAATTTAGCTTTAACCTGAGAGGGATGGGATGTTCTGCAACATTTCCCATGAAGAAATAGAGAGCAAAGTGAAGACTTTGATCTGAAGTGAATCTATTGTTTACAAAAGAATGAGAAACTAAGATGTTTAAAGCTTTTAAATCCAAGACCACCACAAGAAAATGGTTTACATAATTTATCCCAGTTTGTCCAATGCATTTGTTTATGCTGGCCTTCCCATAAGAATTTGTTGAAAATAACTAATAGCAGTTTTTGAGAACTTCTCTTCATATTAACCATTTGGAGAATATACAAAGGGAAAGAAGTTAATATACTCTTCAAAAGAGTAATTCTTCCACCATTAGAAAGAAAAGAATTTGACCAGCATTGAATTTTAGAACAAATTTTGGTAACCACATCATCAAAATGAGATAATCTTCTTCTTCCTTTGGACAAAGGAAAGCCCAAATAAACAAGAGGATAAACGACCTCTTTATAACCAAGTATAATCCAATATCCAATTTTTTATATGTGCCTTCATCAAAGAACTAGCTAGAAAAGAACATTTGGCTTTATTAAATTCCATTCCGAAAACGGATTCAAAACTGGAAAGAGTTCTCATAATGTATTTAATAGATTGTTTACTCCCATTGCAAAAGACAATTACATCATCTGCATAAGCCAGGTGACTAACCAAAATGTTAGATCTATGCTGATATTGGACATAAGGATTAGCCATATGAACCTAATTTAATAATTTAGAGAGGTAGTCAAAAGCCAAGATGAAAATATAAGGAGATAATGGATCTCCTTGTTTAATCCCCCTGCCAGCTTGAAAGAAACAATGAGTACATCCATTAATCAGAACACTATAATAATTATTCTCCAGCCATCTAGAGATTAAAGAGCTAAAATCAGAGTTGAAACCTCTAGCAGCTAGTACATCAGTGATGAAAGACCAATTGATTGAATCAAAAGCTTTGGAGAGATCTAGCTTAAGAATAATATTGGAACCTCTACATGTCTTATAAATATCAGCAAGCAACTCCTGAGCAAGAAGAATATTGTCACTAATACATCTCCCTTTAATGAAGGAAGATTGGTTTTCAGAGATTAAATCCAATAGATAAGGTTGCAGTCTGTCCACTAGAACCTTACTAATGATCTTAGAAAAGGTGGAAGTAATACATATGGGCCTAAAATCCTTCCAGCTGTTTTTAAATTTATCTTTAGGGATAAGGATGATAGTAGAGGAAGCAAAATATTTAGGCAAATCAGAACCCTCAAAGAAAGTAATGATAGCAGCCATCACCATATGCTTAATAATACTCCAAAACTTTTTATAGAAATCAGAAGAATATCCATCAGGCCCTACTGTTTTGTTGCCATCCATAGAATTAATAACAGAGAAAAATTCATTTTCTGTAGGAGGATTTGTTAACTGAGCAACATCTCCTTTAAACATGTTACATTGCAATAACTGAACAGAAATAGATGAAGAGGTAACTGGGTGAGCAGAAAACAGATTCTGGAAATAGAGAACAACATCTTCAGCAATGACTTGTGAATCATAAATCCATCCTTTAGTAGAAGAATTAATCTTTAAGATAGAATTAATAGATCTTCTATATTTAATTATAGCATGAAAAAATCTAGAGTTTCTATCTCCATGAAGAAAATGATTGGCTGAAGCTTTTTGTTGGAGAAACAGTTCCTCCTGAAGAATAGCAGTTGTTTAATTTTCCATTGGCAATGAATAAGTCATGATCGAACGAGAGCCATTTTCAACAGCTTGTTTAGTTTTGGAAACTAATTCTTCAGCAGCTTTTGTATTGGAATTAATATTGCCAAAATCACTCCAATTCCAGTTAGTTAAAGCCTTAGAAAGCTTTTTCTGAGACTGCCAAAGCTGAATGAGAGGATTAGCATTTAAGAAATCCATAGGAATATTCCAGTTAGACTCAATAATCTGCCTGCAATTAGGATGAGAAGACCATACATTCAAATATCTGAAGCAGGTTTTATGAACAATATTTGCAACAACAAGCTTAATAAGGAGAGGAGAATGATCAGACCCCAGTCTAACAACGTGCTGAACTTTAGAGATAGGAAATAAATCAAACCATGGCGTATTAACAAGAACTCTATCCAATCTTTCATAAATATTACCCCTCCTCCAAGTAAAAGAAGAACCTTCAAAACCAATGTCAAACAGCCCAGCATTTTTAATAGAATCAGAAAAAAATAGCAAGTCATTCGGATTAGGATTTCTGCCTCCCTTATTCTCACTAGGATGAGCAATACAGTTGAAATCACCTCCAACCATCCAGCGGTCATTGATAGTTTGACCAATCATATGCAGATGGGACCAGAGATCCTCTCTATCCACTTTAGTTGAAGCAGCATAGACAAAAGAAGCATAACCTTTAAAAAAATCAATCTCAAAATGAACATGCAAAAACTGAGAATGATCTACCAGAATATCAATCTTTAATTCTTTCCTATAAAAAACCCAAATTTTATTGGAATAATTATAAACAAAGTTGTATCCTAGGAACTTTTTAGTAAATCTGTCATAATTAGACTTAACCCTTGGCTCAAGAAGAACCACCATCCAACACTTATTAACCCTGTTTATTCTTAACAATCTATTAAGGGAGCCAAGGTTTGCCACTCCCCTAATATTCCAGCAGATAAAATTAAGCATGAAGGGTAGATCTACCTCTCCTAGTCAATCTAGAGAAGGAAGATGCAGTAAGACTGGAAGGAATAATATTCTCAGCAGAAATATGATCAACAGATTTTTTCTTCTTGCTTCTTTTCACTACCCAATCCTCATTTAGGTCATTATTGACAATAGCCATATTAGCAGGAATATCAGGAATCTCTTGTAGTTTAATATTAAAAGCTTGGATATAGCATTGCTGGAGGTATCACTTCTTCAGATAAGTAATTATTTCTATCATCATCAACATAAATTTCATTGGCTAAATTTGATTCCAATCCCTGAGCATCAGTAATCAAATTAATATCAGAATGGGAAGTGGAACCTTTATTTACTAAACTTATATCAGAATTAACATCTCTACCAGAAGCCATTGTCAGATCAACAGGTAAATCAGAAGAAATAGCAGCAGGCAAAATAGATGAAGAAATCCAGTGAGAACTTATATTAGAATTAATAACGAATTTTCAATCAATATGTCGGACTTATTGGAAATGAAAACGACGATATGTAACTCGATTGAACGACAACGAGTAAATCGATGGATTCTCGAAATATTGGAATTCATAATAGAAGTTTCTATCAATATGGTAGACTCGAATTCGAATATGAAAAGGATCTTGAGAACCAACAGCAACTTCCATAACAGGTATTGAAGTTTGATAACCAGAAACAGTAGCATTAAAAGTATCAATAATCTCAGAACTTATATTACCAGTAGCTTTTGGAATCTGTTTTCCAGCTGTCAAAGGTCCTTCAGGGAAAGATCCATCCTTAACCAAAGCAGAAGAATTAACATTTTTATTATTAACAGGTTTAAGTTCTGGTTTCAATCTAAAACAGCCTTCTTTAGAATGACCAAACATTCTACAATGGTAGCAATATGTAGGTTTTTGTTCCACAACTATAGGTTGCCAATACCCATTATGAGGAGAGCCAAGCCATATTTCATCAATATCAGGTAGAGTAATGTCTCTTTCTACAAGAATTCTGGCTATGGAAGGCCTAGAAAGATTAAATGTGGACATATCTAATTTTAATGGTCTCCCTATAGCAGTCCCAATAGCATAAATCACTTGATGATTGAAGAAATGAAGTTTTAAATTGGGAAGCCTATACCAAATAGGAATAATAGGGGCTTCTTGATTTGGATCAAAGTTAGGGGACCATTTCAAGATTTTCATATATCTACCTTCCATCATGATAAATTTTCTGGAAAAAAGATTAGCATAATCTTCTTCTTTAGAAAGATGAATCATAATATGCCTACCATCAAATAAACCAACTTTCCAAGCCCCTATCAATTTCAACCCATCAAAGATTCTTCTAATATTATCCATTTTTGGATGGCCATATTGAAACTTATCAATTAGTGTGAATTTATGAACATCCACCAAAGATGTCAATTCAGAATCAGGGAAAATAAGGGCTGGTTTCCCTCCCTTTTTAACAACTTGTTTGATGAATTGACAATCACCTTTCCCTGCAGCCGTGTCATGGTAACATTGAGGAAAAGTAAGTTTATCTTATCGGTCGAAATTCCTTTACCGAGCAATTTCGGGAAAAGTAGCCTTGCCATTAATCAATTCAGCCATCAGGAAATCAGGAAACGCTCCAAGAACAATGACAGAAAACCAGGAATCAAGAACTCAGCAACACAGCAAAAGATGAATGAAAAAAAAAATCAAATCAAGGATTTGAAAAACAAATGCCCGGGAAGAAGAAAACCACAACAAAACCTTCAAACCAATAGAAAATCGAGAAACAAGAATGAACAATGAGAAAGATTTTCAAAGCCCGAGAGGATTTGAAAATCGTCTCAAGAATTCTCCTAAAAATCGGAGCTTCTCTCTCTTCCATGTTTATATATATATATATATATATATATATATATATATATATATATATATATATATATATATATATATATATATATATTTTTCGAAGACTTGCCTAGCAGTGCAAGTAGTATATTAATTTCCATCATCGATACAATTTGTGTTCTTACAAAAGGAAGGCCTAGCCTATCCCCATGCATCAAAACCGCAAGGGAAGAGGGAGGTGTAGTTTCTACCAAAATTTCACCTTTACAATAACCCTGAGAGGCAAGCCAGTGTGCAGGAGCATTACCCTCCCTAGGTAAATAGGAAAATATTACAGTTTTACTCTCAACCAAACCCTTCACTCTATTCAGCCATCTCTGAATGTACCATGGAACAACTTCAGTCCCCTGCAGGAAGCTAATGCAATTGGAAGAGTCTGATTCCACAATCAGTAACCTCACATGACAAATCCTGGCAATTTTAAGGGCCCAATAGATGGCCACCATTTCAGCTTCAAGAGCATCACATGCATCAATAGGAGAATAGAAGAACAATAGACATTGGCCCACCCCATTTCTAAAAATGTCACCAATCCCAGCTTGCTGAATTTTATAGCTACCATCAGTATTTACTTTGATCCAAGGGGAAGGGGGAGGGGACCAACCAGCTACCAGAGAAGAAGAGGAAGAAAATCCAGAACCAACTTGGCAGATATCTCTGAATTTGTGGTATTTGGTGAGTTTCTTAAAGTAAGTTAAACAATGAGCAGCAACAAGGGAAGCTGGGACAGAACACCCCTCAAACCTGACCTTATTTCTGCCCATCCAGATAAACCAGGCCACAACACAAGGAACCACCAGGAGATTCACCTTATGCCAGTCCCCCCAGCACATCAATAGATCAAGCCAACTTAAATGCAAAGTTTCCACCTGAATCCTGCTAATAATATGAGTCCAGACCTCTTGAGAGAATGAACACCTAAAGAACAAATGATCCCGGATTCTTCCTCCCGCATACATAATTGACGCGAGGAAGGCCCTCTAAGTCCCTTTAATTTAAGGATATCATCAGTAGGTAGTAGCAAATGCCTTACTCTCCAGCAAAAGAAGGACATGGATGGTGACAGCAGCTTGCTCCACAGCTCAGGTCCCCACCTAATGTGATCCCAGGAATAGAATTTCTGAAAAATAAAGGACCCCAGCTTTTGTTGGTGTTGCTATTTGGTGATAATCTTGTCTCTTTTTTAAAGATGAAAGGGAGTCAAGAGAACCTGATGTAGCTGGTCAGAAGTTAAGATGTTCCTCAGAATTCTGCAATTCCATTGGTTCTCAGACCAAAATGTATTAACATAACATTTAGAAATAGAAGGTCCATCAACATTGTGAGGAACAGTGAGTTTCTCCCCTCCCCACACCCAATTATCTAGCCAAAAATTGACTTGTCCTTCACCCAGCTCCCAGATAAAGGTCTGTTCAGCCTTATCCTTGACCTTCAACAATTCTTTCCATAATCTAGATTCCCCCAGTTTGGGCACCACCAGAGAAGGATGATCCTTTCTACAGTATTTTCCATGCATATACTGAGACCAAATGGTATCATTTGCTCTGAATCTAATCCACAGTTTACATAAATTTATGAAGCTAAGCTGTTCAAAGCTTTTAAACCCCATGCATATACTGAGACCAATGGATCTGCCTATGTTGACCAGTCCATAGAAATTTATTGAAAATTCTGCCAATGCTTGTTTGTGTGCTCTTTTTCATGATAAACATCTGTAGAGCATAGGAGGGAGAGGCGGTTAAAATGCTCTTCAGTAAAGTTAGCCTCCCCCCATTTGACAGAAAAGAATTAGACCACCCAGAAATTTGAGCTTTGACTTTCTCAGTAGTTTCTTGAAATTGAGTTTGTCTTGATCTTCCCTTAATTAAATGGACTCCCAGGTAGTCGATAGGCAAATTAGCGGACCGAAAACCTGTGTATTCAGCGAATCCGGGTTCTCATCATAAGGCTAACATTAGAGCTGGGGTAGAAATGGCATTTACGAAGATTAAGCTCCAAACGAGAAACCTCCTTGAAGTGTGCTAGTGTTTTAATTACATTTTTAATAGCAGCTTTAGAAGCCTTAGAAAAGATAATGATATCATCAGCATAAGATAAATGGCTTACAATAAAATTAGACCTGTGATAGTATGCAGAGCTTGGTGTTTGGGTAAACACAAAATCCAATAATCTGGATAAGTAATCAAATGCAAGGATAAAAATGGTAAGGGAGAGAGGATCTCCTTGCCTGATACCTCTAGAAGCACTAAAGAACCCATGGCATCTACCATTCACCATAACAGAATGAGCATTATTGCTCAGCCACCTATGGATGAGCTGAACAAAACCTGGCTGAAAACCCTAAGCACATAAGGTTTGGGTGATAAACCCCCAACTGATGGTATCATATGCTTTTCTTATTTCCAGCTTGAGTATAACATTGTTGCCTCTACATTTCTTATCTAAATCCAACACCATCTCTTGGGCCAGCAAGATATTATCTGAAATTGATCTGCTATTCACAAATGCAGCCTAACTGGAGCAGACTAGGAGATTCAAATGTGGCTGCAGTCTTGCCATGATAATTTTACTGATAATTTTGGACATTACAGAAGTAAGGCTAATAGGTCTGTAGTCTCCCCAAGATTTTCTCAACTTATTTTTTGGGATTAAAACAATAGTAGAGGCAGAAAAATACCTTGGAATATCAATACCCTAGAAGAAATCTTGTACAGCTTGAATTACCTCCTTCCCAACTACTGTCCAACCAGCTTTATAAAAATTGGAAGAGAAGCCATCCGGTCCTGCAGCTTTAGCACCATCAATGGAGTCCAATGCATTTTTTATCTCCCCTTCCCCAGGGATGTCCACTAAGTTAAGATTCTGAACATAAAGGCACTGGTTCTGTAGCAAATTATTATAAATAGGGGTAGAGCATCTATTGGGTTGGGTAAAAATTTGAGCAAAGTGATTAACTGCATCCAAAGCAATATCTTCAGCATTATGGAGCAAAGTTCCAGCCTCATCAGTGATGGAAAGAATCATGTTACACTTCCTCTTATACTTAATGAATGCATGATAATAGTTAGTGTTTCTATCCCCTTCAATAAATTTGGCGACGAATGCTTTACGTTTATAAAAATCCTCCCGGTACTTGACCTGGACCGACAATCGATCATGAGCATTATAAAGAGCGACTTCACTACACACTCCATTAAGAAAACCAGCTTCAGCAGCAGCCACATCCACTTCAGCCTTCTTAAGATTATCCTGTACATTCCCAAAAACTGTCCAATTCCATTTTCTAAAATGTTGAGCAGTGATTTTATGCAATTTCCAGAGATTACCCCAACAGGAGCCTCCCATGGGAGAGACCCACACCTTCTCAAGTTCAGCCACAAAATCTGGGTGTTAGTCCACAAGTTTTGAAATCTGAACATACCTCCAGTACTATTATCAGTGTTGTTAATAGAGATGAGCAATGGTCTGTGATCAGAGCCAGCCATGGATAGATGAGTAACAATGGTATAGGGAAATTGCTTGAAGCCGAGAGGAATTCCCCGACGATTCTATCAAGTCTCTCCCATGTTCTTCCCCTTCTCCGAGTGTAAGCTGGACCACAAAAGCCCAGATCAAAGATAACAGCATCAGCAATAAATTGATTAAACCTATTCATGGAAGCCAAGCTAGGAGAGGCACCACCCTTCTTTTCAGCAGCTGAAGAAAGGCGGTTAAAATCCCCACCAACAAGCCAAAAGGAGTTAATGCTTGGGTGCAATGTTGACTGGGGTATTCCAAAGATTCTGCTGATGTACAGGAGCTGAGCTAGCATAAATAAATGTGAAAAAACTAAAATGGTCACCAATAGAAACTTGAATATACATAAACTGTTGATGGTCCACCAAAATAGAACAATGTAGCTCCTTTCTAGCAAATACCCAGATCTTATCACTCAAATTAATCCAACAGTGGAAATTAGGGAATTTTTTAATAATGCTGTGAGTGTTTTTATTAACCATGGGTTCAAGTAAAGCAAAACACCATAGCTTTTAATATTTAACCATATATTTAATTCTACTAAGAGAGGAGGGATGAGCAACCCCTCTTATATTCCAGCACAGAAAATTAATCATAGTAAAAGATTTTTCCCTTTTCCCCTAGTCCTAGGGGCAGAAGAGGGGCTGTCAGGAGGATCACATAAGGGCTGGGATTCCAGCAGACTTTGTATCTCTGATTTGCTTTTCTTTCTTTTACTATTTTTCTGAATTTGCCATCCAGACTTCAATTCTTCATTCACCACTTGAATCTTCCCCCCAGATAAGTCCATTCTATTCTCCACTTCCCTGATTACCCCAGGGAGAGGATTAATTTCTATATTATTCATGTCTTGTGTAGAGACACCACCCTCCACAGCACCTTCCTGCTCCTTCACTGTCCGCACATCCTCTTTTTCCCCTTCACAGTCTGCACTTCCTCTTTCATCCCTAGGAGGATCAAGATTAACAACTTCCCTGGTGACAGTTTCAGCAATCAGATTTTCCTGCTCATCCCCTGGAGCCAAGTTAACCATCTGCTTACCAAAAGATTTTTTTTTCTTTGGGAGGATGGAGCACCGTAGCAATTTTCCATCTCATGGCCAAACATTCTACAATGCTTGCGGTAAAATGGTTTAAATTCTAATTCCACCTCCTGCCAGAAACCCTCATCTGGTATATCCTCATCAGTTCTCACCCACACTTTGTGAATATCTGGGAGTGTAATGTCCCTTTCCACTAAAACCCTTGTTGCAGCTGGTCTTGCCAGATCAAAAGTGTGTGTATCTATTTTTCAAGGGGTTTCCAGGGCTTGACTTATGTTAAAAAGAGCATTATGATCATATAGTTGGATAGGTAGATTATGTAGTTTATACAACATGGGAATAATAGGTGGCTCCTTTAGTGGATCAAATTCAGGAGTCCACTTTAATAGCTTCATGTAAGTACCAGCAATTAGGATAGATTGTTTGCCAAAAACCTTTGCATAGTCTTCCTCATTAGAGAGTCTAATGAGCAAGTGCCTACCATCCAGCAACCCAAGCTTCCAGCTGCCAGCAAGGTTTAACTCCTCAAAGCTCTTCCTTACATATTCCATTTTTGGATGTCCCATTTGAAACTTCCCAATCAAAAAGTACTTAATGGAATCATTCAGACACTTCATGTCTTTTTTGGAGAACAAGACAGCAGGCAAGCCATCCTTGTTACCAACAGGATTAATGAAAGGGGCATTTCCCCTACCGAGCGGCGGTATCATGCAATGCTTGGGGAAAAACCAGATGATCAAAGGTTTTGTGGGCAGAGTTCCCCATTCCCACAACCCCTGCATAAGAGGCTTTAGCCCACATGGCATTAGTTGCAGCATCAATAGGGTATGGCCGAGCAGGGTTAGCCATAGAATCAGAACCTCAGAACCAGCCTCCAGTAGCAACACAAGAGTAGAGTCCAGAGGAAACCAAACCAGCAGAATCCAACAACAGCAGAAGAGAGTCCCTCCCCACACAAAACCAACCAATGTAAGAGTAAAAATTTGAAAAACTTCCAGCCCGGGAAAGAAAAAACACATCCAAACAGCCAAAAGTCCCAAGGGGAAGCCACACCAAGACGCAGAACCAGGAGAAGAACCTACCAGCTCCATCCAAAACTCCAGCCGCCAAGAGCAAACCCTAGCAGAGCACCTCCCTCCAAACCAGCCGCCATCATTATATTATATTCTTCCATGTTTATATATATATATATATATATATATATATATATATATATATCCGGATCACTCCCAATTTGTTCATCTCTCTCTCCAATTTGCTGGCCACTCCATTGCTGCCTCCTTTGTCTATGCTGGCTGCAGGAGCATTGACAGATCTCAACTTTGGGAGAAAATTCATGAACTAAGTACCCATATCAATTCCCCCTGGATTGTAGGTGGGGATTTTAACTGCATATCTACTCCAGCTGAAAAAATAGGTGGCATAAGGCCTAATGTTAGGACCATGTGCAATTTCAGGGATAACATCCTAGCTGCTAGACAGTTTGATTTGGGTTTCATGAGCCCCCTTTTCACATGGAAGAGGAATCATGTTCAGGAAAGGCTTGACAAAATTCTGTCCAATGAGCTCTGGCAATCCCATTTCCTCCACACCCAAATTAACCACCTGGCTCTTACTTGTTCTGATCATAGACCCCTTTTGATCTCCCTAACTATCCCTCCTAATCAGCAATGTAAACCCCCCTTCAGATATCAGAATTTCTAGTCTTCTCACCCTGAATTTTTTCCATTTGTCGAGAACCATCGGAAAGCTTCTACTCGGCGGGACCCCTGGATCGGATTATGCTCATTGCATCGGAACACGAGTCCCCAGCTGAATAAGTGGGGATGGCGACAATTTGGCAATGTCTTTTCTGAGTTGAACGAGCTCGAACCAGAAGTTTTGTCTTTGGAGGAGAAGACCCAACATAACAATGATCTAAATCCCCTTCTGCTGGAAGCTGAAGCTAAACTATTGAAATCCATTGATATCCAAGATATGTATTTGAAGCAGAAGGCTTCCATCAAGCATTTTGTTGAGGGAGATAGGAATATAGCCTATTTTCATGCCTACTTACTGTATAGAAGAAAATGCAGCTACATTCACCAAATAAAGAAGGATTCCAGGGAATGGATCTCCCATCATCTGGATATTGGCAGGAGTGCCACTCAATACTTCAGGAAGCTGCTCCAACAGCCTCACATGAATAGAACCCCAAATTCATCTGCTCTTTTCAGGAACCAGCAACCCCTCCTAACTGGGAATGATCTCAGTTTTCCCCCTTCTGAAACTGAAATCTGGCAGGCCCTCTCCTCCATTGATTCATCCAAAACAGCTGGCCCAGATGGCTACACTTTTGATTTTTATAAAAAGGCTTGGACAATCATCAAAAATGACATCATTGAAGCCATTGTTAATTTCTTCCAAGGTGGTGATATTCCCCAATACTTCTACAACTCTAGCTTTGTGCTAATTCCCAAAGGCAGTATGCAGACTACTTGGGATCACTACAGACCTATATATCTTACTTCTGTTATCAGCAAACTAATTAGTAAGATTATTGTTAACGGTATCGCAACCCCTATTGGACCATCTCATCGGCCCAACCAAATTGCATTTGTCGAGGGAAGATCCATATCCGATAACATATTGCTGGCCCAAGAATTGCTATTAGATCTTAATAAAAAGTGCGAAGTGGAAATCTAATCTATAAGTCGGTCATCAGAAGGCCTATGACACCATTAATTGGAATTTTCCGTTGGAAACTCTTCGTCTGTGGGGATTTCGGAACAATTTCTGCAACCTCATTAAAAGATGGTTAAAAGCTAATGCTCACACCATAATTCTTAATGGTTCCGATTGAGGTTACTTTGCTTGCCACCGGGGTCTTAAATAAGGGGACCCTCTATCACCTACTCTTTTCATCTTGGCTATGGACTATCCGTCCGGGCTCCTTAACCAACTCGCTACAATGCATGGTTCCACTAGCTATCATCACAAATCAAATATTACCATCTCCCATCTGATATATGCTGATGATGTCATGATTTTTTCTAATGCTTCTAAAATTGCTGTTAAGCAAACCATGAAATGCCTGCATTCTTTTCAACTGTGTTCTGGGATGGAGTTCAATCCTGCAAAAAGCTACTTCATTTTCCCCCATAAAATTACAGCTGATACTAAACACTGGATTACTTCCTTCACTGGTTTTTCTAGCACCACTCTATCTATCAATTACCTTGGGGCCCAACTTAATTTAGGCAGAGCTCAGCAAAGACAATTTGATGAAATCTTGAACAAGATCAGCACCTACCTGGCTAATTGGACTCACAATTATCTCTCAAATGGGGGTAGAATAACCATTCTCAGGAGCATCCTCACAACTCTCCCAAACTATGCTCTCCAAACAGCTGGTATGAATAAAGGCACACAATACCTGTTTGAAAGAGCCTTTAATCAGTTCTTATGGGCTGGACAAAGGAAGCAACTTCACTGGTCATCCTGGCATAAAGTAGCTAAACCTATTTGGGCAGGTGGAATGGGTTTCAAGACCCTCCAGCAGATTTCCCAAATTAACATCTGCAAACTCTGGCTCAAATTCAGATCCCAAACCTCTCTTTGGGCTCAATACATCTCTGGAAAATACTGCAGGCACATTCACCCTTCCCAAGCAACTAGTAAAATTGGTGATTCTAAAATTTGGAGAGCCATGGTGAAAAACAAAACCCATGCTGAGAATATGTACATATGGAACTTAGGACATGGAAATCTGTCTTTCTGGCTGGATCATTGGTGCCCACTGGTTGGCTCCATCCCTTCCCTACCTCACTCGATCCTAAACTTAAAGTTGCTGGACCTACTCGGAATGGGGACAAGCTGGTCTATTCCATCACTACTTAAGGTGCTTGAGTAAAGAATCTGCCGATCAAGTGGCTACAATCAAACTGAACAACAAAGAGAAAGACTCCATAAGCTGGCAATCCCACCTCTCCCACAGCCTATCTAAAGCCATCTATGCCAAACTTTATAACTGGAACACTGTGCAATGGGGAGAGGCACCCTGGAATAAATACCTTTCTCCTTCCATGTGCTTTTTTTCTTGGAGAACTTTCTTGAAGCTGCTTCCCACTGATGATATCCTCAAATTGAAAGGAATTAGAGGCCCCTCATGCTGTAAGCTTTGCTGGAAAGAGGAAGAATCCATCCCTCATCTATTTTTCAGATGCACTTTCTCCCAAGCTGTTTGGAGAAAACTCACCCAGCAGTTCCACTTATACACTCATAATTTGACCTGGGATCTCCTGTCTTCCTGCTGGCAGGCTAGAATGCAATTGGTATGGGAGCCATTCCTTTTATCATTGTCTGGTTTATCTGTATGGAAAGAAACAAAGTTAACTATGATGGAACTATACCTAGTGAGCTTCAAGTTACCAAAAAGTGCCTTTCTTACATCCTAAAACTCATCAGATACACTAAATTCCCTAATATCTGCTGCCTGGAATTCTCAAACAGTCTCCCTTCCTTCAAGATTGGACTGGTATCTTGGCTTTCCCCCCATTACCTCAAAGTCAATTGTGATGGCGACCTACGTCCTGATTCTGCTGGCATTGGTGGTCTCTTCAGAAACAGTGGTGGTAATTGCTGTCTTTTCTTCCATGCTCCTGTACAAGCCACTGATTCCATGGAAGCTGAGCTTATTGCCATTTACTGGGCTCTGAACATTGCTAGGAATTTTCATTGGCATCATATTGAGGTTGAAAGTGATGCTGAACTTGCCATAAAGAGCAGTAAGGATACTGATCTCCCTGCCACTCTTCCCTGGCACCATCTCTACTGGGTTAAAAGAATTCATTCCATTCGATCTCTGATCCAACCTCAGTTCTACTTCACCTATAGAGAAGCTAACCAACCAGCTGACTGGTTAGCCAAATTGGGAGCTAATTCTGGTGAAGTAGTCATATCCCATACCCTCTCACCCCAGCTATCCCTGCTTATTGGTAGTGACATCCTAAAAGTCCCTCACATAAGAATTATTCAGTAACTGGGGCTTGGTGGGCCTCTCTACCCCCACCCTCATTTTCTCAGCATGATAGCATTGTTTTGTGCCTGTTTGTAGGCTGTTTGTTTTTTTAACATTCTTTATACTTTTGTCAGTTAGCATGTTAGGTGTTTTGCTTCCTTTTGGGTTTGTGAGGGATGGAGCCCCCCTCAACCTTTTTGTACCTAACTTCTAATAGCAACAAAGTTTTTGTTTAAATATATATATATATATATATATATATATATATATATATAATAAAAATAAATAAATAAATAAATAAATAAAATAAAAACATCTCTCCCTCACCTCTCGCTCACCTCTCCCTCACCCTACCCGCCACCCTAAAGCCTACCCACCTCACCTCCTCCTTACCTTCACCATATCTCCACCTCACCCCTCCCATACCTCCCCCACTCCAAAAAACCGTGAGTTCCCCCCATTAAAACCACTCATCATATCACTTTCCACCACCTTTTTCACTCACTCACTTCCTCTCCTAGCCGTGAGCTCCCATTCTCCTCCCTCCTCTCCTTCTTCTTCCAAGCAAGCCACACCTTACCCAAAAAAAACCCTCCTAGCTGTGAGCTTCAACAAGGGACTTTCCAAGGTTTCTTCCATCAACTACTCTAAAGCAAGGTGAGTTTCTTTCTCCTCCCTTTTATTTTGTGAACACTTAAGCTTTAAAAATTTCTTCACCCTTCTCATGCTTAGCCTAAGACCTCACACTCACATGCATAATTTAAGTGTTCTTCTTCCTTTACAAAGATTTTCAAATTTATATGCAAGTCATTTAATTTTTTTTTTTTCACAAATCTTCATGTATGGTTTTTAAATTTTTCCATGCTTAGCCTTAGGGATTTTTCATACAAGTTATTAAATTTTCTTTTAGATTCACAAGTTTTTTATGTATTATATAAATTATTTCTTGCATAGTTTTAGGATATCTTTTATGCAAAATATATGTGTTTAGTTTTTTTTTAGAACCTTACTAATTTTAAATATTTACAAATCTACCACCTAGTTTTTAATTACCTTGAAAATGAATTTTAAAATTTAAAAAGAAATAATACAACTTAAAGGAAACAAAAATAAAAAAAAAAGAAAAATAAACATATAAAGGAAATGAAAAAAAAGTAATAAAACAAAAGAAAATGAAAGGAAAATCTAAAATAATATATAACATTGTAAATAAACTAATAAATAACAAATGTAAAAACATAAGTGATATAATAATTGTAAATTTAAATAAATTAAATAATAACATTACTAAATTTTAAAAATAGCAACTATAGTAAATTTAAAATAACTATATTAAATTTAACTACTAAAATAACTATACTAAATGTAAATAAAATTCAACCATACTAAATTTAAATAAATAAAATAACTTTACTAAATAAAATAACTATACTAAATTTTAAATACCTAAAATCATTAAACTTAAAATATAACTATACTAAATAAATGAATCATAATATATACATGTAAATTAATAATAATTTATAAATAATAAAAACAACGAAAACTGAAAATATGAGAAAATATATGCAAAATATATGTGTCTAGTTTTTTTTTTTTAGAACCTTACTAGTTTTAAATATTTACAAATCTACCACCTAGTTTTTAATTACCTTGAAAAATGAATTTTAAAATTTAAAAGAAATAATACAACATAAAGGAAACAAAAATAAAAAAAAAGAAAAATAAACATATAAAGGAAATGAAAAAAAAGTAATAAAACAAAAGAAAATGAAAGGAAAATCTAAAATAATATATAACATTGTAAATAAACTAATAAATAACAAATGTAAAAACATAAGTGATATAATAATTATAAATTTAAATAAATTAAATAATAACATTACTAAATTTTAAAAATAGCAACTATACTAAATTTAAAATAACTATATTAAATTTAACTACTAAAATAACTATACTAAATGTAAATAAAATTCAACCATACTAAATTTAAATAAATAAAATAACTTTACTAAATAAAATAACTATACTAAATTTTAAATACCTAAAAACATTAAACTTAAAATATAACTATACTAAATAAATGAATCATAATATATACATGTAAATTAATAATAATTTATAAATAATAAAAATAACCAAAACCGAAAATATGAGAAAATATATGCAAAATATATGTGTCTAGTTTTTTTTTTTTAGAACCTTACTAGTTTTAAATATTTACGAATCTACCACCTAGTTTTTAATTACCTTGAAAAATGAATTTTAAAATTTAAAAAGAAATAATACAACTTAAAGGAAACAAAAATAAAAAAAAAGAAAAATAAACATATAAAGGAAATGAAAAAAAAAATAATAAAACAAAAGAAAATGAAAGGAAAATCTAAAATAATATATAACATTGTAAATAAACTAATAAATAACAAATGTAAAAACATAAGTGATATAATAATTGTAAATTTAAATAAATTAAATAATAACATTACTAAATTTTAAAAATAGCAACTATACTAAATTTTAAATAACTATATTAAATTTAACTACTAAAATAACTATACTAAATGTAAATAAAATTCAACCATACTAAATTTAAATAAATAAAATAACTTTACTAAATAAAATAACTATACTAAATTTTAAATACCTAAAAACATTAAACTTAAAATATTACTATACTAAATAAATGAATCATAATATATACATGTAAATTAATAATAATTTATAAATAATAAAAATAACGAAAACCGAAAATATGAGAAAAAATAATAATAATAATAATTGAAAATAGTTATAAATTCAAGATAAATAATAAAAAAAAGCAAATAAAAATGTCATGCCTTTTTAAAATAATGTAAATATAAATATGTGTAAATAATAAATTTAATAGATTATAACTTTATAAAAACAATAATAACTTCAAAATAAATGAAAGAATAATCGAGGAGAGAGAAAAAATGAAAAGCTTTATATTTAAATAAATAATAATGTAAATGATAAATAAATGATATAAATAATAAACTTAAATATACATCTAAATAATAACAATAATAAATTACAATAAAAATAATTTATTAATTATATATATATATATATATATTAAGAAAAGGAAAATTTCATTCAAGCAAAGGTTACATACATCTGATGTAGGGAGTATCAATCAAGTCCCCAAAAAGTAAAAACCTTAGAGGCTCAAAAGGTGTAACAGAAAAAAACAATGGTATTAGTAGCTGTAGCATGTTTTGCCAACCAGTTAGCAGGTTGATTACCCTCTCTGAAGATATGGGTCCATTTAAGTGTGAGGGAACCAATGGTAGAGAGAAGAGTTCTGCAAAGATATCCCAAGTTCCATGGAGGAGAGGAGAGGCCTTGCAGTATGTTAATCAATTGTTGTGAGTCAGATTCAATCCATACAAAATGATAGTTCAAAGCTTTATCAGTAATCAAAGCCCACTGTGCAGCCTGAATTTCAGATTCAAGGGCTGATGAAGAAATAATAGGTGATTGAAAGAACCACAATAATTGTCCTAAGGAATTTCTGCAAAAAGCTCCATATCCTGTAGCTGAAGTAGTGAAGCTCCCATCAATATTAATTTTTATCCATGTTTGGGAAGGGAGAGACCATTTCAACAAAATAGGTTTTCTTCTAGGAGGGGAGTCCAGCAGTGAGTGTTTACTTAAAAAACTACAGCAATTTGCTACAATCTGTTTGATAGTACAGGTTTTATTATCATGTTTTGCCTGATTCCTGGCCATCCATACAAACTAACAAATAACAAAAGGGATGTGAAACTCTTTCTCATCTTTCCAGTCCTCCCAGCAAGCCCCCAAGTTAAACCAGTTATAATTGAGATGATTTAATTTGAATTGCAGTAACACTGTTTTCCAAACCTGTTTTGTGACTGTACATTTGAGAAAAAGATGAGAAACTGATTCTTCCTGAGAATGGCATAACCAACATCTAGAAGCAGTTCTTAAACCCTTTAGCTTCAAAATGTCATCTAATGGAAGATAATTATGAAACAATCTCCAGGAGAAGTAAGACATTAAGGGAGATATTAGCCTAGTCCAGATTTTTTCTCCCCAATTGGTATCAGGCCAGACATGCAAAGAACTATGGATCTTGCTGTTGAAGGAGTGTTTAGTAGACTGTTTCAGTAGAATCCTGTCAGGTTTGGTTGAATCAATCGGAATGTGGATAGTCTGCTGTACAGTGTCCTCATCCAAAACATCTCTAAGCATGTTGGCATTCCACCGATTATCTACCCAGAAATCAGATACAGTGAGTTTATGATTAAACTAAATAGTGAAGTTTAAAGTACCCTCACCAATCCAGTTATCATAATAGAAATTCACATCCCCCTTGCCAACCTCCAGTTAAAGAACTGGTTAGCAATTTCTCTAACGTTCAGCAAATGTTTCCGGTGCTTAGAATCCCTCAGCCTAGGCAATACAACATTTAGGTGGGACTGCGGGCAATACTTATCTTTTAAAAATTTTGCCCACATAGTATCTTGCCTTCTGAATTTGATCCACTATTTACAGTAAAAAAGGTGGCTCATCTGTTGGAAGCTCCTTATGCCCAATCCCCTAGCCTTTGTTGGTTTACAAACTTTGTTCCATACTACCTAATGATATTGTTTAGCCTGGCCTTCCCATAGGAATTTATTAAAAATGGTTTCAATTATTTTCTGAGTACTCTTTTTCATTCTAACCATTTGTAAATTGTAGAGAGGAAATGTTGATAAAATGCTCTTCAGTAAAGTTAACCTACCTCCATTAGACAAAAAGGTAGTTGTCCAACAGTTTAAGGCTGCAGTAATCTTCTGTACTACTTCATCATAATGGGTTTGTTTTCTCCTTCCTTTGGTTAATTGCACCCCTAAATATTTTAAAGGGAGATCAGCAGCAGAGAAACCAGTAAAATCATTCACCCACTGCTTATAATTAAATCATTTGCCAATTAAAAACTGACACTTCCTTTGGTTAAGTTCAAGACCTGCTACCATGGCTAGATGATCAGTTATTTGTAATGTTTTTTTGACAGCAAGCTTACTACCATTAGTGAAAAGGATAACATCATCAGCATATGCCAAGTGACTGATAATTTGGGAAGAGCTATGTTTAAAATGGAGATAGGGTACTGATTATGAGCAGCATTCAGAATCCTGGAGAAGTAGTCGAATGCCAAAATGAATACGGTGGGAGAGAGTGGATCTCCTTGTTCCAAACCCCTGCCTACTTTGAAGAAACCACAGCTACTACCATTTACAAGGACACTATAGTAAGCACTTGATAGCCACCTCTGGATTAATGTACAGAAAGAAGGATGGAAACCTTGTGCCTTAAGTACAAGATCAATAAATTGCCAACTGATGGTATCATAAGCCTTTTTGAGATCCAATTTAAGAATTAAATTATGCCCCCTACATCTTTTATCTATGTCCAGCAACAATTCTCGAGCCGACAGACAATTATCAGTAAAGGTTCTTCCCTGCACAAAAGCAGACTGGTTAGAGCTAATTAATTGATTGAGATGTGGTTGTAGTCTCCCCACAAGAATTTTGCTTATGATTTTAGAAAAATTAGTAGTGAGACTAATAGGTCTGAAATCTGCCCAATGTGATTATCCTTACGAATAAGAGCAATACTAGCTGCAGCAAAATAATTTGGAAGATCAGTCCCAAGGAAAAAGGCTTTTACAACTTGAATGAGTTCAGTTTTCACTATTTCCCAAGCTTTGAGATAAAAGGCAGAAGTGAAGCCATCAGGACCAGCAGTCCTATTCCCATCAATATTTTTTAAAGCTTGCAAAATTTCCTGTTCATCTGGAGGTAAAGTCAAGTTGAGCTGATTAACATAATCATGGTTTTCAGAAAAAACCTCAGCAATGAATGAATTGGTTGCTGTAGGTTGTGCAGCAAGCGTATGTTGAAAATACTGGACAACACTTTGATAAATAGTTGTTTGATCTGTAATCCAATTACTAGCAGCATCCGTTATTTTTAGTATGCCATTAATTTTCCTCCTATGTTTAATTATTGCATGGAAGTACTTTCAATTCCTGTCCCCAAAGAGATATTTATTAACAGCAGCTTTCTGTTGGAGAAAAAGTTCTTCTCTTTCTAAAGCTTGTAGAAGTTGAGTTTGAGCAGTCCAGAGATCTTGATTCTGAGTCCCTCCCATATCATTATTAGCTTCCAGCAAATGGACTTTGGTATCAGCATCCCTAACCTGTTGAAATACATTACCAAATTGGTGCTTATTCCACAGTCTTAAGTTATAAGCCACATTTTTATGCAGTCTCCACAGTTTTACCAGGGTTTACAAGTAGGGTAATCAAGCACATTCCAGGATCTTTTCACCTCATCTAAGAAACTTTGGTGATCGCACCACACATTAAAAAATCTGAAAGGTGAGTACCCCTTATAAGAGCGAAATGAAATCTGGATTAAAAGAGGAGAATGGTCAGAGATTGATCTGTGTAAATGTTGTACTTGAGTAATGGGAAACATGTTAAGCCATGAATCATTAGTTAACACTCTATCAATTCTCTCTAAAAGTTTGCCTCTCTGCCATGTGAAAGGAGAACCAATGAAGCCAATATCAAATAACCCAGCTGTAGTAATATTTTGAGAGAACTACAACAAAGATTGGAGATCAGGTGTTTTGCCACCTTTTTTCTCACTTGGATCTCTAATGCAGTTGAAATCCCCACTCACAATCGAATTTGAAGGATTGCAAACACTAATCTGGCACAGCTCCTTCAAAAGGGAAACCCTATCTGTCTAAGTACATCCAGCATAAACAAAAGTGGCACTACTAAGAAATTGATCCAACCCAAAATGGAGATGTAGGAACTGATAATTATTAATCATAATAGTGAAATTCAACTTCTTCCTAGTGAAAACCCAAATTTTATTATTACAGTTAGGCTTAAAGTGAAATCCTGGAAACCTTTTTGTAACTTTGGAGGTATTGATGTGCACCACAGGTTCAAGTAAGGCAAACATCCATAGTTTATGGGTCCTGTTTAAATGTAAGATTCTATTAAGGGTGCCAAGTCTTGCAACACCCCTAACATTCCAACAAAGAAGATTAATCATGGTGTATAGCCTTACCAGCCCTAGTAATCCTAGGGGGTGTGGCAATTGAATTCTCCATACCAATGATATTGGACTTTGATAAATCTTGCAGTTCCATAGTGTCTTTTCTCCTCCTTCTACTTTTTTGTTGTGACCAAGCTCCTTCTGCTGTATTGGTTAAGTTGTCAAGAACAATTTGGGCTGAGTCCCCAGTGATGGGTTTCGAAGGAGTAATAAAAGTAGCACCAACATCAGAACTAGCTGGTATGACTGCTTCAGCAGAAGAATGTATATCAGCATAGTTGGGGTTAGCAGCAGGATCACTAATCACATTAGGGAGACCAGCATACTGCCCAATAGCAAGACAGCCTACCTGAACCACCAGAGCAGGAAGAATTGCTACCTCTTCTTCCATATCAACATTATTGTCAGTAGGATATTGCCCAGGAATATCAGTAGCCATAACTTCTACATGTTCAGTGTTCAGTTCCTGGATGACAACAGGGGCAAGACTTAATGGAGTTGCTTGAGGTATAGATGCTTGCTCATTCTTCTTTGTGCCTTTATTAATCACATTATAAGGTCTTAGTTCAGGATGGAGTTTGAAGCATTGTTCCATAGTGTGTCCAAAGAGATGACAGTGCTTACAGTATAGTGGTTGATACTCCATAACAATGGGTTGCCAGTACCCATTATTTGCAGTCCTCAACCAAACCCCATCAATATATGGTTGAGTGATGTCTCTTTCTACTAGAAACGTTGCATTTGAAATCCTTGTAGCATTAGCAGAAGGGATGTCGAGCTTGAGTGGTCTCCCTATAGAATTAGCAATATCATAAATGATTCTATGATTATTAAATGGGAGCTTTAAATTAGGGAGACTGAACTAAACAGGAACAATAGGTGGTTCTTTGGTTGGATCAGAGTCCAAAGTCCATTTTAACAGCTTCATTGGTTTCCCATCTATCATGATGACCTTTTTGGAAAAAATCTGTGGATAATCCTCCTCCAAAGCTAACTGTAACATAATATGCCTGCTGTCAAACACCCCAATTTTCTAACTTCCCACAAGCTTGAAGTCGTCAACAGCTTTACTTAAAATATCCAGATTGGGCTGTCTAAACTGAAATTTCCCTACTAAAGTAAATCTGTAAGGTTCTGACAGTTTTTGAAGTTCCTCCTCAGTGAAAATAAGAGCAAGATTTCCTGCCTTCCTTGTGCATTTCCTGATAAATTCACACTCAGCTTTACCCTCCATGGCATCATGAAACAACTAAGGGAAAACAAGTTTGTCACCAAGAGTAGTGCCACCTTCCTTTCTCACAATTACTTCAGCAAATGTGCCCCTCCCAATAAAGTGGGGATCAGCCCGAGTTAGATCATTAGCCATTACTCAATGTAACAGTACCACAGTGAAATTCAAAAAAAGAAAACCCGGGAAAAGGGGAAAACACTCTCCCCACACAAAACTGAGAAAGAAATGAGAAGAAACAGCTTCCTTCTTCTTCCAGCCCACCTTCCTCCCCCCTGTGACAGCACTGCCGCCCCCTCTGTTTACCAGCTCCATTGAAACCCTAGTAGAGCAAACCCAGCTGCCACCTCCATCCTTCTTATATATATATATATATATATATATATATATATATGTATATATATATATATATATGTATATATATATATATATATGTATATATATATATACATATATATATGTATATACATATATATATATGTATATACATATATATATATATATATATGTATATACATATATATATATATGTATATATATATATACATATATATATATATATATATATATATATATATATATATATATATATATATATATATATATATATATATGAAGATTGCGGCCGAGGAGGGAAGTGCTCTGCTAGGGTTGATCTGGGTGTTGATGGCGGGCGTGACACTGGCCGATGTTGGTAGGCTCCCTGTCCCCTTGGTTCTCTTGTTCCTGGGCTCTACTTTGGGCAGGGCTGGTTTCCTCCACGTCTTCCCTTTGTTTTTTGTCTTCCCGGGCTTTACTGTTTTCAAAATTCTGAGGAGTTACTGTTCTATTGATCTTGAGTTTGTGGCTTGGTGCTTACTGGGAGTTCTTCCTCTCCTGGAACTTTGTTTTGTTTAGTTTGTCTTGCCTGGTTGACTTTCAGCCTTTGGTTGGACTGGTCTCCTTTGGATCTGTTCTTGGGTCCTGGTGGTGTGGACTTGGGGGTGTTTGCTCATGGCTAACCCCTCTTCCAGACTTTTCCCCATTGACAACTCCACCAACATCACGTGGGCTAAAGCTACCTATGCTGGAGTTGTGGGTAAAGGACATGTTCCACATAAGTCATTTGATCATTTGGTTTTTCCCCAGGAATTACATGATACTGCTGCAGGTAAAGGTAAAAGTCCTTTCATCCGGCCTGTGGGTTCCAAGGATGGTTTGCCTGCAGTTTTGTTCTCTAAACAGGATATGCAATGCCTTAATGAGGCTGTTAAATTTTGTCTGATAGGTAAATTCCAAATGGGACACCCCAAAATGGAATATGTGAGGAAATACTTTGATGATCTCAGTCTTAGTGGCAGCTGGAAGCTAGGCTTACTAGATGGGAGACACCTGCTGATTCGATTTTCAAATGAGGAGGATTATGCTCGAATTTTTGGGCAACAATCCATACTAATTGCTGGGACCTATATGAAGATTTTAAAATGGACACCAGGATTTGATCCTTCAAAAGAGCCACCAACCATCCCTATGTGGTTTAAACTTCCAGATTTACCTATCCAACTGTATAATCAAAATGCCATGTTCAATATAAGCCAAGCACTGGGCACTCCACTCAAAATTGATACTCACACCTTTGATATGGCAAGACCAGCAGCAGCTAGAGTACTGGTGGAGAGAGACATAACTCTACCAGATATTCATAAGATTTGGATTAGAACAGATGAAGAGGTTCCGGAAGAGGGATTTTGGCGGGATGTTGAAGTGGAGTTCAAGCCACATTATTGTAAACATTGCAGAATGTTTGGCCATTTATTGGAGCAGTGTTATAGACTACACCCCCCTTCCAAGAAAAAAGCTGGGCCTGGCAGGAGGGCAGAAAGGATTCCTGAATTATCTATCTCACCTCCTGATGTTCCTATGGATGACATTCTTCTGGAGCTATCTCCCAGGAATGTTAACCCATTGGAAGGACTTGAGAGAACTGAGGGGCAAGGAATAGAGGTAGCTCGGGCGAAATCGAAGTGAGCGGGAAGTTGAACCCATTGAGGTTCCCGGCCACTATGGGTCCTTTAACTTCAATCCCGGCTCTTGAGAATACGGTGGAAATTGCCGCGGCCCAAATCGAGGAGGCGGATGAAGATTTACAAAGTGCACAGCAGGTACAGAAAAACAACAAAAGAAGAAAAAGCAAAACTGAACGGCAAGGATTACTGGGACCTCAATCTCCAGGAGACCCTCCAGACAGCCCTCAAGCACCTCTCCCTAGAACTAGGGGGAAAGGAAAAACTATCTCTCAATGATAAATTTCATGTGTTGGAATATTAGGGGGGCTGCTCACCCTTCCTCTCTGAATAGAATAAAACAAGTTGGTTAAACTACACAAACTATGGTGTTTTGTACTCCTGGAGCCTATGGTTCCTATAAACAAGAGTAAAATTACTAAGTCTTTTCCTAATTTTACCTTTTTTTCTAATCTTAGCAATAAGATCTGGATTTTTGCTAGGAAGGAATTACAATGGTCCATTCTTATTGATAACCCCCAGTTTATTCACCTTCAATTTTCCATTGGGGAACAGCTGGGTTTTGCTTCCTTTATTTATGCCAGTTGCTCTCATGCCCAACAACGATTCTTTGTGGTCCGAGCTAACCTCCTTGCTAATACCATGAACAATTTCCGGATGGTTGGTGGAGATTTTAACTCGTCTCTCTTCCTCTTCGAGAAAAAAGGTGGCTCCCCCACTTACCTCCTCTATGAACGGGTTTAATAACTTTATCAATAATGCCAAGCTTTTTGATTTGAGCTTTTCGGCCCACCTTTCACATGGAGGAGAGGGAATACTTGGGAAAGGTTAGACGAGTCTTGGTTAATTCTCCCCGGTATCGGCTTTTCCCTTTCACTTTTGTTACTCATTTGTCCATGGTTTGCTCGATCATAGACCTCTACTCATCTCTCTACAAAACAACGATGGGAAGGCTGCTAGCAACTTCAGATTTCAAAACATGTGGACCCTCCACCACGAATTTACGGCGAAGTGAGTAAGATGCGGAAGCCCACTCGGGCGGCTCCCCTGGGAAACCTTTGGTCTTTGCACAAGTTGACGACTCACCATCTTAGGAGCCGGAACCGGAACACTTTTGGGAACCTACGGGAAAATATCCATAAGGCGAAGGCGAGGTTGCAAATACGAAGCTGCCTTCTTAATTGGGGACAAGGATGAAGCTGATCTTTTTAGAGCTTCTGAACAGCTACTCACACAGATCAACTACCAAGCTGAATTTTATAAACAGAAAGCTGCATCTGCCAGATTTATTGATGGGGACAAAAACACCAGGTACTATCATGCCTATATCAACTTCAAAAGGAAATGTAATATGATACTTACCATTACCAATGAAGCTGGCATCAGATTCACTGAGGCAGTTGATATTGCCAAGGATGCTGAGAGACACTTTAGCCACCTCTTTGCTCGGGTTCCATCTAGCTGCATTCCTATTCAGCAGGATCTTTTCGGGATAGCCATAACTATGTGCGGGATCCGAATCTAGCGATATTCCCGAGGAGATTGAGATTAAGAAGGCTCTTGATACTATTAAAGACACTACGAGTGCTGGGTCCCGATGGTTTCACATCCTCATTTTACAAAGCAAGCTGGTCAGTTACTGGCCGGGATGTTACTCAAGCTGTGCAGGCCTTCTTCCAAGGCATGGATCCTCCCAAATTTTTTTCTGCTTCCACCATTGTGCTTATTCCTAAGAACAAATTCAGACAAAACTGGAGTGACTATAGACCTATCAGCTTAACTACTGTAATGTCCAAAGTAATAAGTAAAATCCTTGTCTCAAGAATTCAACCACATCTGATTCATATTATCAGTGAGAACCAGGCAGCTTTTGTTAAAGGAAGAAACATCTCTGACAATATTCTGCTGGCCCAAGAATTGCTTTTGGATTTAGATAAGAAGTGCAGAGGTCATAACATCATTTTCAAACTTGACATTAAAAAAGCTTATGACACTATCAGCTGGGAGTTCATATTGAATATTTTAACAGCTAGAGGCTTTCAACCCAGCTTTGTTCATCTCATCAACAGGTGGTTAAAGTGCAATTTTCATTCTGTGTTGGTGAATGGGAATAAGCAAGGATTCTTTAGTGCCTCTAGAGGTATCAAACAAGGAGACCCCCTCTCCCCTACTGTCTTTCTTTTGACTTTTGATTATCTGTCCAGGTGTTTAGACCAAGCTTTTGCTGCTTCTCCTCACCTTGCTTACCACCATAAGTCTAACATTAGGATAAGTCATTTATCCTATGCTGATGACATCATAATTTTCTCCAAGGCATCTAAAGCTGCTATTAGGGTGGTTCGGAAGACTTTAAACCATTTTAGAGATGTTTCTGGGATGGAATTTAATCTTACTAAATGTCTTTTCTACCCTGGCAAGAATGTTAGCCTAAGACATAGAAGATGGATCTCTGATTTCACTGGTTTTCAATCAGCAACCCTCCCAATTGATTATCTTGGAGTGCATCTCACTAAAGGCAGATCTAAACAGACTCGGTTTCGGGAAGTTATAGATAAGATAAAAAATCAAATCTCTAGCCGGTCAAACTCCTTCCTATCTAATGGTGGAAGAATTACTTTGCTTGAGAAGTATTCTTTCTGCTCTCCCTTCCTATGCTCTCCGGATGTTCACCATGAAGAAGAGCACTTCTATACCGATCGACAAACTTTTCAACGATTTTTATGGGCTGGACAACACAAGCAATTTCACTTGGTTGCCTTGGCGGCAGGTATGTAAACCTACTCGAGTCGGGGTCTTAGCTTCGGGAGCTTTGATCGGATGAGCTTCACCAATATGTGTAAATTGTGGATCGGGTTCAGAGCCAATGATAGTCTTTGGCCCAAATTTCTCCATGGCAAGTCTTGTAGATTTGAGCATCCAACTTTGGTCGAGCGAAGGCTGGGTGACTCCAGGCTTTGGATTTCTATGCTGAAAGTTAAAGATAAGGCTGAACATCTGTTCATCTGGGAGCTGGGTGAGGGGCAGATAAACTTTTGGCTGGATCAGTGGATCTGGAATGGTTCTAAGCTCACTGCCAACCCAAAACCTGATCAGTCCCACACTCCTGTTAAGGATTTCTGGACTGATAACTGTTGGAATTACAGGCTACTGAATACTTTGTTAACTCCTGAGCAGGTGCAACAAGTTAATTTAACTAATGTTACTCTTGAACAGAAGGACACACTGATTACTAAGAACAAAAGATCTCAGAAGCTCTCTTCTTACATTTACCAAAAATTTTACACCTGGGATCAGTTCAAGTGGGGCACAGAAATTTGGAGCAAATTCCTTACTCCCTCTATCTCCTTCTTTTGCTGGAGATTGAGACATCTTGCCATTCCTACAGATGACATCCTCAAATTAAAGGGTTTGAAAGGACCTTCCCGGTGCCATTTGTGCTCTCAAGATGAAGAATCTGTCGACCATCTATTTTTCAAATGTCTCTTCTCTCAGGAAGTCTGGAAACATCTCATTAGTCGTTTCACTATTAACACTCTAAATTTGAGTTGGAATAGTTTGGATACATGCTGGGAGGATTGGCATAAGGAACATCTTTTGGAGATCCCTTGCTTGGTGGTTTGGTTCCTCTGGATGTGTAGAAATAGAGCTAAGTTTGATGGGAAGGTTTCCACTCCTCTTCAGGTTGCAGTCCAATGTTTCAGCTACATCCTAAAGCTTATCAAGCTTCATCACTACAAGGATATTTGTAGGGTCAGAACAATGGCTAACAAAAAGTTTTCTGTTGTAGCTTGATACCCTCCCCCTCCCCAATGGGTTAAAGTTAATACTGATGGCAGTTGTTCTAATTCCGATGTTGGTATTGGTGGGATCTACAGAGACTACCAGGGCCATTGCCTGCTGTATTTCTAAGCTCCCACATCTGCTGTTGATGTATTAGAAGCTGAGATCATTGCCATCTTTTGGGCCATCAAGATTGCCAAGATTTGCAAAATTTCCAGGCTGCTAATAGAATCTGATTCTAGATGCTGCATCAATTATATTACCAAGACTGAACCTGCTCCTTGGAATATCAAGAGATGGATGAACAGGATGGCCAGCCATATGGATAACATGGTGGTTAAGTTTGCTTTCATTCCTAGGGAAGGCAATTCTCCTGCTCATTGGTTAGCCACACAGGGCTGCTATAATGAGGTCACAAAAGTTGATAATATCATTCCCCTCCCTCTCAAGCTTTTGATCCATGGTGACAACTTAGGACTTCCATTCATTAGATACTAGTCTTCCTCCTTTCTTTTTGGTCCTCATAGGGCTCATTTTGTTATGTTGGTATACATGTAACCAGATTGTCTGTATTTGTTTAGTTAGGTAATTTTGAGGTAATTTATGTTTTGGATGTGGGGATCCACTAGTATTAGAGGTCCTCCATCACTTTTTTACTTTTGCCTTTGTAATTGTCATTTCAGATCAACATGTAGGGTGTGATGCTTGCTCCTTTTGTTTTAAATATATATATATATATATATATATATATATATATTGGGGGAAAGAGCTACTAGTGGCTCCCTACATGTTGAATCAAAAGAGTAAAGTTATAGGAATCTCCTATTGGGAACAACCCAAAACCCAAATAGAACTCCACACCAAATAAAAAGAAACAAACTAATTTTAAACAAACCTATTGTTGACCTCATTTTTGATGAGGTCTTCTCTTTTTTTTTTAGTACTTAGGATCTAGCCTTAGGCTTTTCCTTTGACTATCTTAGAGAACTAGAATTGGGATCCACCATCTAGAATTTCAAACCACTTCTTAACTCCCTGCAAACTCCACAAACTTGACTGTAGACCCCTAATCACCTAGAGGTTGAAATCAAATGTGGAAGTTTAAAGGATGAGTTCCTATAGGACTCTTTGGCCTTAGGACCGCCTACAGGTGGCACGGTGCGGTGAAGGGGCTGACTTACACACACACTACACTCATATACTACACTTTCACACACCTCCTAAAACCACACCCATACCTAACTTGACCTCCTGACTCATGTAGGTGATTCACATGGATGGTCCTTAACCCCTAAACCCTTGGCTAAGAGGGTTAGGAACAACATAGTGAATGCCTCAAATGAGTCCCTTCATGGCTCATGTGGGCTTGATGTGGCTTCATGGCTCAACCAAAATGATTTTATTCCACTTACATTTACCCAATCTTCAATTTTCCAAATTTTTAATTTTTGACCCCAGGGACCCTACACCCGCCTAACCTACCCAAAGCTTCAGAAATTACCCAAATTTTTCAAAAATTTTCAAATCACCCAAAATCCCCCAAAATCAATCCCAAACATTTCCACATCACTGAAATTGATCATCCATACCCAAAAATATCAAAAATTCCAAGAAAACCTCCCAATACCCTCCAAATACCCAAAATACCCCTCTTGACCCAAAAATCCAAAAATTCAAAAAATTCCCAGAAAATTCCAGAAAATCCCAAATATTCCCAATTTCATTTTGTTCAACTACACCATGGCCCAATTTTGTCAATTTACCCTACTTTCGTTAAAACCCCCAATTTGACCCATTTTAACCCTAAGTGAACCCAATGTCAAACCAAACCTACCCAATTGACCCATATTCTAGTCCAATTCAATTCTAAACTTCAATTCAACATTCCCAACACCAATCTAGACGAAATCCAAGTCCAATTTGATTGACATTTGGATCCAATTTCACTTTTGGCCTTAAAGCCCAATTTGGACCCTAAACCAAAACCTAACCCAAACTCACCCAATTCAACTCCAATTAACCCCAAATATTTTCTAAATCTTCCTTAGCATCCCCACAAGCAAAACACTAACATGATTTGCCCAAAATTTAAACCCAAACCCCACTCAAATTCAACCCAAAGCTAAAAGGCCCAATTTTGACCTAAACCCAAACCTAACCCAAATGAGCCCAAACCCCAAAATCAAAACCCAACCAAAGTCAAAACCTCTTTGAAACACTCCTATAAACATTTCTCAACATTAATTTTACATCAATTTCAACCCTAGCCCAACATTGGCTCAACTTGGCCCACTTTGACCTATATTGGCCCATTCACCAAAAGAGCCCAAATTCAACCCAATTCAAACCCAAATCACCCCCAATTTGCTTCAAGTCACTCATGACACATCCATGAGCTAAACCCAACCATTATTTGGCCCAACCACTTTACAAAATTCCCATCCATAAATTCATTTTTAAACTTAAAGGCCCATTCCTTAAACCATTTTAAAAGCCCATCTTTTACCACATCCAAAGGCCCAAAATTGGTCCCAAACCCCATATGACATTTCCTCTCATCATACATTCAATTAAACTCAATACCTAAGTCCTAAATTCATCATCAAATCATCCCAAATAAAGCCATATGCCAATTCCCATTAAAATACCAAAATATTTCTTAAATCCATTTCCATGAAATTGACTTAACTTTCCCCAAGCCAAAGGTGAGCCATGAAGCCATGCATTAGCCACATGTGAGCCATGAGAGCCTTGGACACTCCACCATGCCATGTTGGGTAAGAAGAGGGAGGGCTTTCCTTAATCCCTAAAGCTCATTAGCCTTAATCATGATTCACCTAAACTTAAATTTAATCCAAATATATTTGGATGGAGACTTCTCCATGCCAAACCAGGTGATCCCTTTGATCCCCCACGAGCATCCAAAGCCACCTTGAAGGGTGCACCAAGCCCAAATGGGTGGATTGACCCATTTAGACTCAAAACTAGCCATGCCCCATTCTACTTTGGATCAAAGCCTTTACACATGGCAATTGCCGATTGCTTGCACCAAGTCCAGCCACGACCCACCGACCTTGAGGGTGACCCATGCTCGGTCGGCCGGCCACCGGGCCGCCGGAAAACACCATGGCCGAGAGCTCGCATGTGAGCCAACTTTGGAATTCTCCTTGATGAGCTGCCCCATCCCCGGTGGCCATTGTAGGCATGTTCTTCCCATGCAAAGAGCAGCTGATCCCAAGCCCTAACTCTCCACAGGAGGCCCTCCACCCTCTCTCTATTTAAACACCACCCCTTCTCGGCCATGAGAGGTGCTCGAAACAAATCTTAAGGAAACTGCGCCAAAATTGTTCCGGACTACTCCCCATACATAGAGCATTTGATTCCCACCGAATTCCAGCCCGATTCCCTCCAAGTCGAGTTCAATTTTGAGCTCGAACTTTAGCCTAAAAACCAGGACACTTCTTCACGGTGGATCGATCTTCAAATTGATTGGTCCTACACCTTCACCGGACCAAGAGGAGAAGTTTCCCGCCTGAAAGCCCCATCTCCGAGGCCACCCGGTTGCTCCGGCCTCCGAGCTTTGTGATCGAGCGTGGTCGAAATCCTACCTGAGCAATTCACCGGACCGGGAGACTTCATCTGGAGCTTCGCCGGGATCCGATCGAAGGTGAAACAACCCTCAGATCGAAGCCACACTTCTCTGAGGAAAGGTATGGCCTCACTCTTCTTCCCGAGCTTCTGAACACTCTCCATTTTCATTGAGTAAATTTCATCCCACATAAACCGTATGGATGTGTTCGTCTTCTCGAGACGAATCCATAGAGCATAAGAACTTTAACTTTGGTCAAGTATCGAGTGAGATCTTAGGCCTAGAAGATGGACGGTTCTCGGATTAGGAGGCTTGGGGACGATGAACGGATGCCGTTCATTCAATACACGCGCGGACGGACGGCTCAGATGGCGTCGGACCAGGAGATGGTACGTGAACCGCGAGACCGGGCTGCCGACTCGAGCGGCGGCGTCGAATGAGAGCGCGCCGCGTGGCCGTTCGGAGATGCCGAGGATGACGCGGCGCCGACTCGGATAAATAGAAAATTAGGGATTTTTCTATTTATTTAATTCCCGAACTTGGAAAATTCATAACTTTGTGTAGGAAAATCATAAAAATAAAATAAAAATACCCTCTTGCTCGAGTGAACGAGAGGAGAATAATGTGGAAAAAAAATCATTTAATTTCATCAAGTATTTTATTTTTAATAATTTATTTACTATTTGCACTCTTTTAATTCTCCATGCATATAGGAAATTCACCATGGCATGAGACCATAGGGCTTTTGAAGCCTCCGAATTTGAGAACATTCCACGAATTTTCCAAAGTCGGAGGCCATCCTATAAGAAGTTATTGATTTTTCAAATTCATGTTACTTGTTTTGAGTATTTTAATTCTAATAATTAGCATGTTGTGAAATAAATTCTAGGAAAATTTGGTGATGTCCCTTATGACCAGAGGACCCTAGGAAAAATAGGTTTTGAGTTAGTTCATTTAAAATAACCCTAATTGGCTTAAACACCCAAAATAGATCCCTAATTAATTAGAGTTAACCATACATCAAATTGACTTGAAATCAATTCTCCACTAACCTTTAGGATCAGAGGAACCCACCATAAAAATTTGAAGTCAATTGGACTTGGTTAGCCCTACTAAATGGGTGATTAAGCCATTTAGTCAATTCATAACTTTCAAAATATCTTTCAAAAATTCACTAAATTGGTTTTGGAGCCTCTCTGATATCAGGAGAATTTAAGAAAATTAAAATTTCAATTTTCTAAAAAAGTTGATTTTTAATATTATTTTAATATTTTTAATAATTAAAAAATAATAAAAATCACAAAAATAATAAAATTCACCAAAATGTCATATTTTGAATTTTAATCACTTAGGAAAAAACCCCATATTTTTCTTAGGTCTATTTAATGAGATATTAAATTTTAAAGCCCTAGGGTAATTTTAAAATTAAAAAAAAATGTTTTTTCTAGCATTTTCACTAAAATAATTATAATAAATCATAGAAAAATCAGAAAATTGCAAAATTGATTCTCCGATTTCCTTGATATCGGAGAGATTTTTGAAAAATATAAAATTCATTTTTCAACCTTTATTTTATTTTTAAATTAATTAACACTCCAAAACTTAAAATAATTATAATAAAAATAATATAATTCTAAAAAACACCAAAATTGGTCCAAATGGTCCTCTGGTCATTAGGAATGTCCCCTAATTTTCTTAAGGACAAAAACTTTCCCTTAGTCATGTTATTAAATTTTCCTTGGAAATCTCTATTTTCTACCAAAAAATAATTATATAAATAAATTAAATACAGAAAAATCACATTTTCTCCTCTCATGTCTTTATTGACATATGAGTGAAGTCACATAAAAATTTCAAGTGCATTTAAGATCAATTTAGTGAGTTATGAAATTATTAAGCTTAAAGGGCAAAGTGGTAATTAAAATTTTAACCCTTAATTAAAACTTTAGGTTTAATAAAATTAACAAGTAAAATATTTGATCTTAATCTGATTTGGATGATTGAAATTTAAATAATTAAAAGGTAGAAACCCATTAAATAATTTAAAATAATTGAAATAAACCTTAATTAAATAATTGATTAAATTTCGGAAGAATAGTAAGATTGGAACTATTAAAATAGGGATATTGTCAGGAAGAGATTTATTCTTTAATTTAAAAATCCCTAAATTAGTCATCTCATTAATATTTAATTCTTAATTAAAATGATAACTCAAATTTAAAATATCAAAGGACTTAATCATTAAACTAAAGTTGAATTATTAAACTCTTTTAAAATTTCAATTAAAGTTAAAAAATAAATTAAATTAAAATTAAATTAAATTAAATAAATCAAATTGGATTAAATTAAATTAAATCAAATTAAATTAAATTAAAGATTAATTAAGTTAAATTAAATGAAAAATTAAATTAAATTAAATTAAATAAATAAATTAAATTAAATTAAATTAGATTAAATTAAATTAAAACAAATTAAATTAAATTAAGTTAAATTAAATTAAAACATATTAAATTAAATTAATTTAAATTAAATTAAATTAAATTAAATTAAAATTAAAATCAAATTAAATTAAATTAAATTAAAATTAAATTGAATTAAATAACATTACCTAAGACATAAAGAAATTAAATATGAAGCAACTTGAACACTATTCCAAATTTAAACCCTTTAACTAAAGTTAAACTAAATCATAAACCATTTGAAACACCATTTTGCCCTCGACGAGCTTTGGTTATCATAACTCCTAAACGAACGTTAAATGAAATGTTACTTCACCCATAGGATATTCAAATGTCCTGATTCATCTGAGCAAGATAACAACAAAACTTGAATTCCCGGGCGATTAATTCATTTGTATAATTAAATTCATTTGGACTTAAAACAATCCTAGAAATATTGAAAAGATGTTTAAGATTTGTCTTAAGCACTTCCTCGATATGATAAGATGTTCATAAGAACAATTTAACTTAATTGTTCTTTGATGAAGAAAATCGTCCTCAAACCAAAACACAAGGAACATAGACGTCATAGGAAATGACTAGCTATAGGATTAGGAACTTGGTAGAAAACCATAAACCTTCCCTTAGCTTTACCTAGGAACTTGCTTAAATGCTCTAATTGTGTCTTAAGTGCGACTTGGGATGACGGGAAGACCCTCCGAGTACGCTTTTATTTTATTGCAATTTCTTTAATTGCATCGCACTTACTTTTTCTTGCATGATAAACAATCGTTGCATGAAAACCCACACCTTTAGGATAGTCCCTAAAGCTGAAACCAAAACTAAATTAAAAGTCATCGCAAGATAAAATTCACCGCCACAACATTCCAAAATATAAAACAACTCAAAATTTAATCACAAACAGAACACAAAACTACAATTACAACTAAATTAAAACGTCCTGTTGGATGATCGGGAATACCTCGGATGATGTAACCTACGTGTTGCTAACGGGATTTCCCACGGTCTAGATGAAAGTGTGGAACTCATTTAGTTGAGTTTAGCAAATTCATCCGGACTAAGTGAATCCTATAAAAATAATGATGCGGAAGGATGGAACCGTGGGATCTTAACTAGGTGTCGTTATAATCGACTTTAAGATTTGTTTTAATTAAAACACAAAAAAAACACTTCAAAATTGAGATTTTCTCTAAACCAAAACACTTTTCTCATCCCCTGATTTATGACTTCTAAAACTAAACCTCTGCAACAACAAGGAGCTCAGAGCATGGTGGGCAGCACGGCCATCGTCATCAGCAAAACATGAGTCTACTTCAGTAAAACTTTCCTAGAATTAAATAACAAACCCATTGGACTTCGAGGTAGTTTGCCTAGTGCAACAAAAATCCTCAACTCTTCGTTAGGCATTTGCATTGCAAATTAAGCCCTAACCGGTCTTAGGATTCCGAGGTAGTCATCTGATAGGACATAAACCCTCACATCTTCGAGGCTATTTGTATGATTCTATCATATAAATATAAGCCCTAATTAATTAAAGTTGACAAAATCAAAACATTAAAAAGACATTAGGACTTTCCTAAATTCAAGCCAAACAATAGGATAGTCGGAAAATTGCCGAAGTTCGCTTCGAATCTGTGATTTCTCCTACCTTTCTTCCTTTGAATTCTCAAAACCAAAATGTTTCAAACTTTATCCATTCCCTATTGAAATTCCAAAATCCAATCCTTTGAAAACTTAAACTTTGAAATTCTTAAGAGCAGAATTATTGATTATTATCGAGAGTTTTCTTAGGTGATTCCCGTCACTTAAGATGTAATTAACTATAGGGGCTTGCCCTTATAGGGAATTCTAAAGAACCCGAGTAATATAAACCTCGTTTAATGTTTTCATATTAGGCGAGGGAATTTATCGGCACATAAAATTGGTTCGCGGACCAAACGGATGTCACAAATCTTCTAGTTTATTTAATCAAGCCCCATCGTCGAGCGAGTGTGCCTATCCTTCGGGATAGATACACGGTTTGTGGTGCGGTGCTCGTTTATGTAAACTATTTGGGATGTGAGATCGGTTTGATTTCATATCTTAAAATCTTCAAATTTAAAATTATTTTCAAAAATTAAATACTACCTTTCAAATTATTTATTTAAATTAAATAAAAAATTTGCCGACAACTTCTGTTAGGCGACCCCTTTTTCAAAATACAAAACACCAACCTAAAAATATGCCGACAACTTCTGGCGACTCCGCTGGGGAAAATTCCTCTCTCTATTTTAATCAGACAATTCTGCTTTCATAAATCGGTAGTGTATCCATGTCCCTTGTGGATCAAGCTACCCTTCTTTCCGTTGGAATACTATGTTCATTTCTACCTCGAACAAGTATAGCCAACACTCTCTCGGATTTAGGAGCCATCTGTTTAGACACCCCTAGCGAGAGAGGTTCCGAGATCCTTCTACCTCATTTACGAGGTGGGGTGGACCCCCGATAGGTGTTAGTTTAGGAGTGATCCTCCGAGTCGAGAAGTCTTGCATAAGACTTTCTTTTCCTTTCCAACTCGAATCGGATTCATTACCTTCTCTACACCTTTAAACATTCCGTTCTAAACAAACAAACCCTCCAATGAATGACTCTTTTAACAAACAACTCCTTCTTATAAATACATGAACAAGAATGTGTTCGGACTCTTTTCAATTCCTTTCTTTTCGTCCTAATGAGAAAGAAGCATAACTTGGGACTGACAACCAGAATCTACCCTCGTGAAATGGAATCCCCAAAGCTGATTTTCTCCTTCACCAATGGACCGGACTTCGCCGTTTACAAGGATGAGTTGCCGACAATGGGATCATCCGGTTTGGACGAAGGATTCGAGAACACAAATGTCAAGATTACCGACGTTTCCCTTTTCGCGCTGACGAACAAAGTATCTGAAACTGAGATGCCGTTGTTCGAGTTCAACATAAGGTCAACTCGAGAGTTTCCTCCCCTGCAAAAGATCCCGACTGAGAGGAGTACTACTGTTCGCAGGAGGACTGTTGTTGCTACCCCTGCTGGTCTGGTTGTCTCTGCACCTACCCCAGCTTCTGCCAAATTAAAGGGGAAGGAGATCCAGAACTATGGTGAACCTGCTACCGTGGAGGGTACAGACTTTCCTGTGAGACCTTCCGTTTTTGAAATCGGGTCAAGCTCGAGAATTCCATCACTAACACGGACCCAAAGAAGGAACATAAGTAGGAAGATTGCCAGGAAGGCCAGAGCTGCTGAAGTCGCTTTCTTAGAAGAAATCCCTGAGTACACACCACTACTCGAATACATACCATTGCTCGAAGATACACCCCTTTTGGAAGGAAGTAGATTCCATCCCCTTCCACTGCGAGTGACGAGGAAAATGTCCGCGGGATTGTTTCTACATTACCTCGACCCGCATACTACGATGACGGCGAAGGAAAAGGGCTGAGGATTACGCCATTTACCCGACTACGGTACCGTGATCGAGAAGCTAGCGAAGAAAGAGAAATGCCCCGTATCGGAGATTCTACGAAGGATAGGGCGGGTGCCAGTCAAATCCCGTCTTGGGCCACGAGTAGAACCTACCGTCATTACGGAAAAGCCAAATAAAAGGATGAAGGCTAGTCCGCCTGTCGTCGTTTCAGGATTACAGATTAGAGAGGATACCACGTTCCAGCATTTGGGTCGACGGACCATCCGGTCCTAGACCTCCGCTGCTAGAAGGATGGTATGGCGTCCCACTACTGGACAACTGAGATTGAAACAACAGCCTGAGAAGGAAAGTCTCGTCAGGAGACTTGAATCTGAAGAAAGTGCTACTGCAATGAAGGGGACTCGTGAGAAGGGGACCCGGCAGCTATCGCACGACAACTGCGAGGATGCACAGAAAGGCTCGCTAGAAGATGCTTTGGAAAAGTTGAGGTCTGATATTCGACGACTAGCAAAAGAAAGGGAAGAGAAATTCGGAGACGAGATTGATTCATCGGAATTCATGGACGATGAGTATGCAGAAATCAACATGGTCGAAACACCAGCTTCGTCAGCTTCACAAGGTGCTCCTGCAGCCGCGGAAGAGAAGAGCCGAAGTGATGAGAAGACGACTTTAAGAGAAAGACGATACGATCGCCCAAATGGCGAAGAGGATGGAAGAGATGGCTATAGCCACTAGCCACTCTCCGAGTCGAGTGCAACCCCAAAGAGAAACACCCCGGAGGTCATTGACATTGCGGATGGAGGAAAGGAGATTACATCCGTCAACGGGGATGATCGGCTAAAGAAGGATACGACACGAAAGCATGATTCCGTAAAAGGATATCAAAAGCTTGGTGGAACAGCGAGTGCGAGAAGCCTTAGCATAATCGAAGAGCGGGACATCCATTCGGACGGGTAGACCTTACCGGAAGAGTTCGACGCCGTCCCGATACCCGAAAGGCTTCGTACCACCTCTATTCAAGACCTTTGATGGAACCGGAACCCCCGACAGCATGTTGCACTCTTTCGTGCCAGTTGTTGCAATGCCGGCGGGAGCGATGCATTACTCTTCCGACAATTCGTCAGCAGCCTGTCAGGGATCGCCTTTGATTGGTATGCGGAATTACGCAAATGGTTCGGTGAAAACGTTCTCGAACTAGAAAACCTCTTCATCGAAGCAATTCGCCGGAGCTCGGCACCACATCACTATAGGTGATTTAGTGGTAGAGAAGCGAAGCCGAACGAAACTTTGGTGGATTACATACCTCGATGGAGGAACTTAAGCATGAAGTGTGAACCACGACTACAAGAACAACATGCGATCGGCATCTTACTTAAAAGCATTCACGGCCCGATAGCACTTCTCCTCGAAGGATTCACTATTAAGACTTTCGAGAAGTTGTTAAGCAAGGCCGGAAGCTTGCGAGGAGGAGGCAAAGCAATTAAGTTTCGCCGATAAGACGAACAAGCAAAAGCTCGTGAAGACTTTTGAAAAGAAATCCGGGATCGTTGCAGCGATCGACGAAGGTAACCAACCGATACAAATATCGTCCGAACGGCCCGGCAACCTCGACGGAATTACCAACAACCCCGACCCAGCTATTAGTCATCTCCACAGTATGAACAACCGCCTCGTCCGCAACGCACATTAAGGGAGCTTCTAAGCAGGGAATATCCATTCAAGAATGAAGAAGTGTCGAAAATGTTCCGTAGTCTGATGAAAACTCCAGACTTCCAGCTGCCAGAGCCTAAGAGACCAGAAGAAGTCAACAAGAAAAGTGATCCCAACTTTTGCCCTTATCACCAAATGCTTGGACACAAGATAGAGGACTGCATTACCTTCAAAAGTTGGCTCAATGACAACCTTCGGAAAGGGAATATAACAATCCCGAAGGAGTACATGAAGGAACCCCAGAAAGGAGGTTCCGTCAATGTTGTCTCAACCGATCCCATCATTCGATAGATCCCTACACGACCGACGATGGATGGACTACCTCTTGGACAAGGTCTTCGAAAAGATTTTAGACGAGCATCCAAACCGCTTCGGTGCGAGCTTCAATTCGGAGTTCGAAACCCTGTCGAGTCGGCACTATCACTTGCGATAGAAGAACCACCTCAACAGGAGACGGCCGAAGAAAAGAAGAAAATCGACGAAGAAGAGAAGGTCGAGACTCCTAAGGCTAGGCTAGGGGCTGCTTATCCTAGGATAGTTGTTTCAGATTCGGGGGAGAAATCCCTCGAACCTCTGACTCTGTATGATTATCAGCTCACTTCGGTGGGATCTTATAATGATAAGGTTGATGGCGTTGGCTACGTTTTGACTGTTTCTAACGATTACGTAACTAGCGACAGTCCGGACATCGATTTCGATACCAATGACAATTCTCAAATCATACACAATCTCGACGATCATGACGACGAAGAAGGAATGCACTAAGGAGGCTACGAGAGTTCAATGAGCAATGAATCCATTTGTGAGTTTCGAGGAGCTCCAGTCACAATAGAGTTAGAGCCTTCAGACTCTGAAGCTAATCAAGAGGGACCTGTCACCCCGATTCGGGAAGAAACACCAGCAAACTCAACACTAGATTCAGAAGAAATTGCAGAAGTTAACTTAAGAAGTGGAAGAGTTTTACCTCCGAGAATGGGTCCAAAGGACGAAAGGAAAGCAGGTGGTTGCTCAAGAAGAACCAACCCCGACACAAGAAACACCCATTCGAGAAGAAGCCGAGACACATGGAAATAAAGCGGATTACAACGTGCTAGCCCATCTTAGGAAACTACCAGCCAAACTGAGCATCTACGACGCTCTCATCTTATCGAAAGGAGATGAGAGAAGCTCGATCGGGGCCTTACTTGATCCGAAAATTTGCTTAGCTCAAATGGCGGGAGATTCCTTAGATGAGGTTTGCTCGTTAAAGGAACAACGAGGTGTTACCTTCACGGACAATGACCTACTACTTGGGACGGCGAGATCACAACCGACCGTTGTACATTTCGGTTACTAATTGGGAAGTTTACTCTCTCCGAGTATTGGTGGATCCAGGAGCATCAATCAATATAATGAGTCTTCGAACACTAGCATATTTGGAAATTGATGCCCGCGAGCTCGAAGCCGACAAAATGTTATTAAGAGGATTCAACCAGAAAGGAGAAAGAGCCCTCGGATCGATAACACTACTAATGAAGACCGGTGACTTAGCAAAGACAACCGCAAAATTTCACATAATTGATTCAGAAACGTCGTTCAACGCTCTACTGGGGCCGACCATGGATACATGAAAACGAGGATGGTACCATCATCTCTACATCGGTGCATCAAATACTACGATGGAGGGGAACGAGTGCATCAAAGGTGACTTACGACCATTCTCCGTACATGAAATTGGAATCCATGAAGACACAGCTTATTATGCACCACCGAAGAAAACAATCTTCTCCAGAGATACCATAACAAATGAAGCAAAGAAAATTCGAGACAACGAAGAACCTGAGGTTCTAGTCCAACAGTTACTCACCACTCTCTTACGGCGAGATGGTGAAGGTTTCTCCACAACTCGCATCCGAGGTCGAGGCCTGGTACGAGGTCGTGGTAGAGACGTTAGGACAGTTGGACAGAGGAAACCAACCATCAATGTTGAGTGGGAAGACAGTTCTGAAGAAGAAAAAGAAATCCAGCGAGAAGCAGCGACAATAAGTCGGAAGAAGCCGCAATTCAAGATCACTCTTGAAGATGAGAAGAACGAAGACTACAAATCATTGTAGAGAAGATTAACCACTACGTACATACTATGACCCTAACCCCGATCCATTCTAATAAGATCAAGGGTTTGGTGGTCAAAGAGGTACATAGCGGCGGTGCAAAGCCAATCAAATTCTACCTTGGTGCTTCTTCCTCCAAAACTGAAAATAATGTACAATTTGAAGATGTCACTTCATCAGAATTAATGGAATTACCTTTTGAGTGGTACTCTCCCTGTGTTCGAAATTTAATCCGAGCGTGGTTTCTTACCTCGACAATGGACGAAAAGCCAATCACAACATTTTGAAAAATTATGGAATAACTCCGGTCGTCCACCCAATTCAAAGTATGGTCTCGGATTCGACACGGTAGGATCGATTGACGATACTGAATTTTGCTTGGTTGTCACTTGCGAGTCTAATGAAAACTGCATGGAAACTACAGAAGAATTTGAAGATTTACAAATTGGAGACGCTCCACCAGAATTCGTAGAAGAGATTAAATCTATAATAGATGAGCTAACGGAAGTTAACTTAGGTGCTAGCGAAGAGCCTAGACCCACCTTTGTTAGCTCCTTACTCAATAAAGAAGACTCCGAAGAAATAATCAAGTTATTAATGGAATTTAAAGACTGTTTTGCTTGGAACTACAATGAGATGCCGGGATTAGCTCCAGAGGTCGCGAGTCCATAAGCTAGGAGTGGATCCTACTTCGTCCAGGTCGGACGAGGTCCCGGAAGAATGCGTCTAGAAATCGAACAACAAGTCATAGCCGAAGTTAAAAAGCTAATAGACGCCAAATTTGTACGTGAAGAACAATACCCGACTTGGTTAGCCAATGTGGTGCCGATAGAAAGAAGAATGGTCAGATCAGAATTTGTGTGGACTTCAGAGATTTAAACAAGGCATGTCAAAAGGATGAATTCCCTCTACCGATCCCAGAACTAATGATCGACATTGCTTCGACACATGAGATATTTTCATTCATGGATGGATCTTCAGGATACAACCAGATAAAAATGGCTCCAGAAGATGAAAAGCTTACAACATTCAGAACGCCAATCGAAGTATATTGCTACACAGTGATGCCATTTGGACTGAAGAACGCAGGAGCAATATACCGAGAGCGATGACAAGAATTTTTGATGATCTCATCCACAATCAAGTCGAATGCTACGTGGACGATGTGGTCATCAAAAGCAAAGTAAAGGAAAACCACTTGTATGATTTGAGAATTGTTTTCGAACGATTAAGGCAATTTAACCTTAAGATGAATCCCTTAAAATGCACCTTCGGCGTCACCTCCGGGAAATTCTTAGGATTCGTTGTCCGACATCGTGGAATTGAAATCGACCCGAAAAGATTAAAGCTTATCTTAGAAATGCCGCCTCCCAAAACCTTAAAGCAACTACGATCTTTTCAAGGGAAGTTGGCATATCTTCGACGCTTTATCTCAAACTTGTCAGGTAGGTGTCAGCCTTTCTCGGCACTAGTTAAAAAGGACGCCAAATTTATTTGGGAAGAGAAATGCCAGAAGGCTTTCGAGGACATTAAACAATATTTGATGACACCTCCTGTCTTAGCGGCCCCAGTCTCAGGTAGACCGCTGATACTTTATACCGCGGCTTTAGACGACTCTCTCGGAGCCCTGTTAGCTCAGGTCAATGATGAGGGTAAAGAAAATGTTCTTTACTACTTAAGCCGTCGTTTACTTCCGACGGAAATAAGGTATCCCGCAATTGAAAAGCATTGTTTGGCCCTGATCTTCGCCTCTCAAAAGCTCAGGCACTACATGCTTTCTCATAAGGTTAACCTGATCTCGAAGTTTAATCCATTGCAATACTTGATGACTCGTCCAACACTTTCCGGCAGACTTGCCAGATGGTCAATGATATTATTGCAATTCGATATAACTTTCGTGCCTCTTCGTGTCGTAAAGGGACAAGTCTTAGCAGACTTTCTCGCAGCACACCCTTTGCCGACAGAATCTCCTCTCAATGACGATTTGCCAGATGAACAAATAATGAGCCTAGAAGACCCTGATGATCGACGTTGGGAATTATATTTCGACGGAGCATCTTCAGCACACAAAGACGAAGAATCGCAAGTGATAGTGCCCGTAAGGCGGGAATCGGGCTAATCTTTATAACACCGGAGCGGGGGATGTTAAGATACTCCTACCACTTGACAGAACCGTGTACAAACAATGAAGCAGAATACGAAGCCCTCATAACGGGACTGGAATTAACTATCCAAATGGGGATAACAGACATCAACATCTATGGGGATTCACAATTGATCATTCAACAGATCACCGGACAATACAGAATTTTAAAACCAAGACTCGAGCAATACTTCCAGTATGCCATACAGCTGTTGGAGCAAATTCCAAATGTGACGATCTACAAAATTCCCAGAAAAGAAAATGCTTTAGCGAGATGCTTTAGCCCGTCTTGCAAAAGAATTTGCTCGTTTGCAAGATGATTCGATGGAAGTGTCGGTTCACGGACGTCGGGTCCTATCACGGCTCGACATAGACACAATACACAAATCGGAAAAAGAAAATGAATCGGTTGCAACGAGTGACGAGAAAACACGAGAAGATTGGCGACGGCCATTGATGAACTACACCGCAAACGGGAAAGCTACCGGACGATAGGTCGCTAGCCCATCGGATCAAGAAAAGAACTCTGTCCTACGCATTAATAAACAACACGTTATACAGAAGGTCTTTCGATCAAATGTGGCTAAGGTGCCTAAGCGGGTCCGAGGCCCATGAAATCGTTAAAGAGGTACATTCAGGACTCTGTGGCGCTCACCAGTCAGGACCGAAGATGAAAATGAAAATTAAAAGACTAGGGTACTACTGGCCCTCAATGATGACAGACTGCATGAAAATCGCCAAGAGCTGTCACCAATGCCAAGTGCACGGAGTGGTTCTACACCAACCTCCAAATGTGCTACATCCGACAATTGCATCGTGGCCATTTGAATGTTGGGGCACGGATATAGTGGGTCCGATAGAACCAACATCTTTCAAAGGACATCGCTTCATTCTTGCAGCTACAGATTACTTTTCCAAGTGGGCAGAAGCAGTTCCACTCAGAGAAGTGAAAGCACACCACGTGCAAGAGTTTTTCAAGAACCAAGTTTCTACCGTTTTGGAGTGCCGCTCAGGATTATCTCGGATAATGGGTCAGCATTCAGAAGCACGCAAATCAACAATTTTGTCAGGAGACACGGAATCGACTGGCGATACTCAACAATTTACTACCCAAGAGCAAACGGCCTCACTGAGGCTTTTAATAAAACTCTCGTTCAAATCTTAAAGAAAACTTTGGACGATAATAAGAGAAATTGGCACGAGAAGTTGTTAGAAGCCTTATGGGCCTACCGGACAACCTTCGAACTCCTACTCAAGCTATACCTTACGCTCGGTATATGGGTCCGAGGCGAGTGTTACCTTTAGAGGTTCGGCTTCCTTCACTCGGAATTGCGGTTGTAAATAAGATCACGACGAGAAGAGAATGCCAAGTTACGACTAGAGGAATTAGAAAGCCTGGAAGGAAAAAGACTTGCAGCGCAACAGAATTTAGAACTATACCAAGCTAAGATGGTTCAAGCCCATGACAAACTAGTCCGCCCAAGAACCTTTAAAGTTGGTAACTTAGTTCTCGTTCTCAAGAGACCTATTCTTGCACACCGCAAGATAGGAGAAAAATTTGAACCCACTTGGGAAGGGCCGTTTGTGGTTGAAGCAGTATACTCAGGAGGTTCCTACCAGCTAGTGAATTGTCAGGGAGAACGACATATGCTTCCGATCAACGGACGATACTTGAAAAAGTATTACGCTACCTGATGTTTCGAAGGAATGAATTCTTCATCCCTAAGAAACACGGGCGAAGTAATTGCTTATGATTGGGTCGGAACTCAAAAAAAATAATAAAATGTGCTAAGATAAATAAAATCATGATAATAAAGTTTTCCTTATTTTCTTTTCCAAATCAAGATCTTTTTCCTGATTTTTTTCCCACTTCATTCCTGTTAAATTTGAAAATACAAAAAAATATAATATAAAAAAAAATGTCTTTAATAAACATTTTCTTAATGTTCTTGTTCTTAGTACAGCCCCTGATCCTTTTCCTTGTCTTTTCGCAGGGAAATGTCGAACGAGGCACGTTGGACCTCGAACTTTAGAAATGGCGTAAGCCTTGCACTCGATGAAAAGAGGGTGAAAGATGGAGCGATAATCGAGATTGACTCGGATTTCGCACCGGCGGGCCTACGATACGAGGAAAGTGATCGGGTCCTAGTTGACCGAGAAGAACTGCCGGGCGGACAGGTGATGAAAGTGGGTGGCCCGGGCCACCAATCTAGCGACGAAGAAAAGAAAGGCAAGCACCGAAGAAGATAAGAAAATGAAGTACGTAGTCGCTACGGCGGAGGGCGAGGCTTGTCGGCGCCGCACCCACGAGAGATTCAAGAAGTTCGAAGAGCTACTCTCACAGCAACGCAACGAAGAAATAAGAATCGTCGTATCCGTAAGATGTTAACAAAACTAGTCTGCGGACCGGCGCGACGAGACGATTGCTGCTATCGCTAGTACGTACACTTCAAAGACACCGGTTCACCAGGAACCTGAAGAAAGGAGGCCAGCTCCTAGGATAACAGAAAGGATCAGGGAAATCTCACAAAGAACAGAAGAAGGCTACGACGCCATCAGATAGAATCACCAGTAACGCATGACCTTGTTGCAGAAGCAACCCCAGGGGATGTCCCGACAGACATCATCCCTGAGGAGCCGAGGTATGCGGGAGAGCGTGAAGGGATTGAACCGTATATCCCACAATATGTCACCAGGCCTCGCCATCTGCAGATTATTCCGGAGTACGAGCTAGAGAGAATGCAGAATGAAAAAAGAAAACCTTTGAATACTTCGAGAGAATTCGAGGAAGAAGGATCAATATACTAGAGGGCCTCGAGCTACATACTATTCTCAGAGTATGAACAACAGCAAATCATGGATTGCATCCGGGATTTGAAAAGAATGGGCCGAGCGGGCCTCCTAAGGGAAAACACATACTCAGAACCCCGGAGATGGATGCCAGGGAAAGGAAGAATCACAATACAATGTGAATGCTGTTACAACTTTGCGGAAAACAGGAAGGGAAACCCTACGGGAATACTCCGTCATGGCCAAGTGGATCCGATGCCACTTTTCATCAAGAGAATGGTAAAGAGATTGATAACATGGAGGGTACTGCTAGCAGATTGCATACCCGATAGTCTGCATTATTAACATCTACGAGCGGGGTGATCGCATACCCCCACACATAGATCACCACGACTTTGTCGGACCTTTACGCACGGTCTCTTTCTGAACGAGTGCAACATCATGTTTGGATCCGACCTCCGAATAGCGAGCCCGAGTGAGTTCCGAGGGCCGGTGAAGATACCATTACCGGTAGGTTCCGTCATGATGCCGAAGGGCAACGGAGCGGATATCGCTAAGCATTGCATACCGGGAGTAACGAGTGAAGCGGATCTCGGTTACTTTCGAAGGATGGACGACGGGAAGACACCTAACCATTTCCGACCGGCCCGGAGCTAGAGAGCCTCCGGCCTTACGAGCTGTGAGTTACATGGAAAATATCACACCTCCAATGTACATCCATACGGCATCCTTGCCAAGGATGGCTTGGAAGGTGATGTTATTGACCATGTACCCCACTATTCAGACATGGATCTTTGATAGACGCTTCTTTGGATGGATCAACGAAGATCATACATAGTCCGTTTTGAGTTTACATGGATTGTATGAAATATATTCCAGATTGAGTTGTATGATGTATCTTCGACATAATTGGAATGAAAGTGACCATGTCACATTTTTGGCCTTCACCTCTTTTGTGCAAATTGACTGGGAAACGCCATTAAAGTTAAATTAACTTCGAACAAAGAACAGAGAAGAAAAAAAAAAGAGAATAAAAGAAAACTTTCCTAAAAAAAAATCTAAAAATGTCGAACACCAAATAAACAACAAAAAATGGGATAGTTAAAGGACAAACAAAACAAATTTAAAGCTCAAATTGAATTCCAGTTTAAATCCATCTTTTCAAATCCTCCAATCCTTCTTCAAATCAAGATCTATTCTAGACCTCCCTTGAAACCCTCTCTCGGGATGATTTCAGAATCACGAAGAATTTTAAATTTGATCCGGATGGCATGGGTTTGTACCCTTCACCAAGTAATCAGACTTTGATTAATTCCCATGGGATATGAAACACTTTCATATCTCATTTCGATCTCCCGCTAAATCCAAATCTCCACAGTAAATTTCAATTCAAAATTTCCGAGACTGGTACCTAAATTCCAGTTCTCACTCCGAGATCGATACCTAAATTTCGATTCTCATCCGAATTGATACCTAAATTTCAATTCAAAATTTCCGAGACTGGTACCTAAATTCCAGTTCTCTTTCCGAGATCGATACCTAAATTTCGATTCACATCCGAATTGATACCTAAATTTCAATTCAAAATTTCTGAGACTGGTACCTAAATTCCAGTTCTCATTCCGAGATCGATAACTAAATTTCGATTCTCATCCGAATTGATACCTAAATTTCAATTCAAAATTTCCGAGACTGGTACCTAAATTCCAGTTTTCACTCCGAGATCGATACCTAAATTTTGATTCTCATCCGAATTGATACCTAAATTTCAATTCAAAATTTCCCAGACTGTTACCTAAATTCCAGTTCTCATTCCGAGATCGATACCTAAATTTCGATTCTCATCCGAATTGATACCTAAATTTCAATTCAAAATTTCCGAGACTGGTACCTAAATCCCAGTTCTCATTCCGAGATCGATACCTAAATTTCGATTCTCATCCGAATTGATACCTAAATTTCAATTCAAAATTTCCGAGACTGGTACCTAAATTCCAGTTCTCATTCCGAGATCGATACCTAAATTTCGATTCTCATCCGAATTGATACCTAAATTTCAATTCAAAATTTACGAGACTGGTACCTAAATTCCAGTTCTCATTACGAGATCGATACCTAAATTTCGATTCTCATCCGAATTGATACCTAAATTTCAATTCAAAATTTCTGAGACTGGTAACTAAATTCCAGTTCTCATTCCGAGATCGATACCTAAATTTCGATTCTCATCCGAATTGATACCTAAATTTCAATTCAAAAATTTCCGAGACTGGTACCTAAATCCCAGTTCTCATTCCGAGATCGATACCTAAATTTCGATTCTCATCCGAATTGATACCTAAATTTCAATTCAAAATTTTCGAGACCGGTACCTAAATTCCAGTTCTCATTCCGAGATCGATACCTAAATTTCGATTCTCATCCGAATTGATACCTAAATTTCAATTCAAAATTTCCGAGACTGGTACCTAAATTCCAGTTCTCATTCCGAGATCGATATCTAAATCTCGATTCTCATCCGAATTGATGCCTAAATTTCAATTCAAAATTTCCGAGACTGGTACCTAAATTCTAGTTCTCATTCCGAGATCAGTACTTAAATTCTAATTCTCATTCTTTTCGAGGTCGATACCTAAATTTTGACTCTCTTCCGAGATTGTTACTTAAATTTCAACTCTCATTTTCGAGACTGGTACCTAAATTTCAGTTCTCATTCCAAGATCAGCATCTAAATTCCGATTCTCATCTTTTTCGAGGTCGATACCTAAATTTCGACTCTCTTTTGAGATTGATACTTAAATTTCAATTCTCATCTGTTTTGAGATCAGTACCTAAATTATGATTCTCATCTTTTTCAATCGACACTTAAACTCCAATTCTCACTCCGAGACTGGTGCTCAGATTCCTGTTTTCTTTGCAATCCCGAGATTGGAACCTAGGTTTCAATTCTCGTTTCAAATCTAAATTTTCTCAAATTGATTTTAAATTAAAATTCAATCTAAATTAAAAATCAAAATCTAAAATTACACATCCAAACTTAAATTGAAACAAAATGAAATCTAAATCGAAATTCCCCCAGATCAAGTGATTTAGAATTCACATCCTTTTCCTTTCCCCAGCGAGAGTTCAGGAATCTCCAGTTTCAGAGATATACTTGACACTTCCCAGCGGAAACTATTCTACTTCGTCCTAAGTTTGTCACTTGGACATCTGTGTTGGTTTTGCTGATTGCTTCGGTCAACACCAATACGCGCGGTGTGCTCTATCAGCTCACCACACCTATTGGGGGTCCATTTGTTGACATCATTTTTGATGAGGTCTTCTCTTTTTTTTAGTACTTAGGATCTAGCCTTAGGCTTTTCCTTTGACTATCTTAGAGAACTAGAATTGGGATCCACCATCTAGAATTTCAAACCACTTCTTAACTCCCTGCAAACTCCACAAACTTGACTGTAGACCCCTAATCACCTAGAGGGTTGAAATCAAATGTGGAAGTTTAAAGGATGAGTTCCTATAGGACTCTTTGGCCTTAGGACTGCCCTGGGTGGCCTGGTCTGGTGAAGGGGCTGACTTACACACACACTACACTCATATACTACACTTTCACACACCTCCTAAAACCACACCAATACCTAACTTGACATCCTGACTCATGTAGGTGATTCACATGGATGGTCCTTAACCCCTAAACCCTTGGCTAAGATGGTTAGGAACAACATAGTGAATGCCTCAAATGAGTCCCTTCATGGCTCATGTGGGCTTGATGTGGCTTCATGGCTCAACCAAAATGATTTTATTCCACTTACATTTACCCAATCTTCAATTTTCCAAATTTTTAATTTTTGACCCCCGGGACCCTACACCCGCCTAACCTACCCAAAGCCCTTGAAATTACCCAAATTTTTCAAAAATTTCCAAATCACCCAAAATTCCCCAAAATCAATCCCAAACATTTCCACATCACTCAAATTGATCATCCATACCCAAAAATATCAAAAATTCCAAGAAAACCTCCCAATACCCTACAAATACCCAAAATACCCCTCTTGACCCAAAAATCCAAAAATTCAGAAAATTCCCAGAAAATTCCAGAAAATCCCAAATTTCATTTTGTTCAAGTACACCAAGGGCCAATTTTGTCAATTTACCCTACTTTTGTTAAAACCCCCAATTTGACCCATTTTAACCCTAAGTGAACACAATGTCAAACCAAACCTACCCAATTGACCCAAATTCTGGTCCAATTCAATTCTAAACTTCAATTCAACATTCCCAACACTAATCTAGACCAAATCCAAGTCCAATTTGATTGACATTTGGATCTAATTTCACTTTTGGCCTTAAAGCCCAATTTGGACCCTAAACCCAAACCTAACCCAAACTCACCCAATTCAACTCCAATTAACCCCAAATCTTTTCTAAATCTTCCTTAGCATCCCCACAAGAAAAAAACTAACATGATTTGCCCAAAATTTAAACCCAAACCCCACTCAAATTCAACCCAAAGCTAAAAGGCCCAATTTTGACCTAAACCCAAACCTAACCCAAATGAGCCCAAACCCCAAAATCAAAACCCAACCAAAGTCAAAACCTCTTTGAAACACTCCTATAAACATTTATCAACATTAATTTTACATTAATTTCAACCCTAGCCCAACGTTGGCTCAACTTGGCCCACTTTGACCTATATTGGCCCATTCACCAAAAGAGCCCAAATTCAACCCAAATCAAACCCAAATCACCCCCAATTTGCTTCAAGTCACTCATGACACATCCATGAGCTAAACCCAACCATTATTTGGCCCAACCTCTTTACAAATTCCCATCCATAAATTCATTTTTAAACTTAAAGGCCCATTCCTTAAACCATTTTAAAAGCCCATCTTTTACCACATCCAAAGGCCCAAAATTGGTCCCAAAGCCCATATGACATTTCCTCTCATCATACTTTCAATTAAACTCAATACCTAAGTCCTAAATTCATCATCAAATCATCCCAAATCAAGCCATATGCCAATTCCCATTAAAATACCAAAATATTTCTTAAATCCATTTCCATGAAATTGACTTAACTTTCCCCAAGCCAAAGGTGAGCCATGATGCCATGCATTAGCCACATGTGAGCCATGAGAGCCATGGACACTCCACCATGCCATATTGGGTAAGAAGAGGGAGGGCTTTCCTTATTCCCTAAAGCTCATTAGCCTTAATCATGATTCACCTAAACTTAAATTTAATCCAAATACATTTGGATGGAGACTTCTCCATGCCAAACCAGCTGATCCCTTTGATCCCCCACAGCATCTAAAGCCACCTTGAAGGGTGCACCAAGCCCAAATGGGTGGATTGACCCATTTAGACTCAAAACTAGCCATGCCCCATTCTACTTTGGATCAAAGCCTTTACACATGGCAATTGCCAATTGCTTGCACCAAGTCTCAGCCCTGACCCACCTGACCTTGAGGGTGACCCATGCCTGGCCGGCCGGCCACCAGGCCGCCGGAAAACACCATGGCCGAGAGCTCACATGTGAGCCAACTTTGGAATTCTCCTTCGTTGAGCTGCCCCATCCCCGAGTGGCCATTGTAGGCTGTTCTTCTCTTGCCAAGAGCAGGCTGATCCCAAGCCCTAACTCTCCCTGGGAGGCCCTCCACCCTCTCCTATTTAAACACCACCCCTTCTCGGCCATGAGAGGTGCTAAAACAAATCTTAAGGAAACTCTACCAAAATTGTTCCAGACTACTCCCCATAAATAGAGCATTTGATTCCCACTGAATTCCAGCCCCAATTCCCTCCAGCTGAGTTCAATTTTGAGCTCAAACTTTAGCCCAAAAACCAGGACATTTCTTCACAGTGGATCAATCTTCAAATTGATTGGTCCTACACCTTCACCGGACCAAGAGGAGAAGTTTCCCATCGAAAGCCCCATCTCCAGAGCCACCCGGTTGCTCCGGCCTCCAAGCTTTGTGATCGAGCTGTGGTCGAAATCCTACCTAGGCAATTCACCGGACCGGGAGACTTCATCGGGAGCTTCGTCGGGATCCAATCGAAGGTGAAACAACCCTCAGATCGAAGCCACACTTCTCTGAGCAAAGGTATGGCCTCACTCTTCTTCCCGAGCTTCTGAACACTCTCAATTTTCATTGAGTAAATTTCATCCCACATAAACCGTATGGATGTGTTCGTCTTCTCGAGACGAATCCATAGAGCATAAGAACGTTAAATTCGGTCAAGTATCGAGTGAGATCTTAGGCCTAGAAGATGGACGGTTCACGGGTTAGGAGGCTTGGGGACGATGAACGGATGCCGTTCATTCAATACACGCGCGGACGGACGGCTCAGATGGCGTCGGACCAGGAGATGGTACGTGAACCGCGGGACCCGGGCTGCTGACTCAAGCGGCGGCGTCGAATGAGAGCGCGCCGCGTGGCCGTTCGGAGATGCCGAGGATGACGCGGCGCCGACTCGAATAAATAGAAAATTAGGGATTTTTCTATTTATTTAATTCCCTGAACTTGGAAAATTCATAACTTTGTGTAGGAAAATCATAAAAATAAAATAAAAATACCCTCTTGCTTAGTGAACAGAGGAGAATAATGTGGAAAAGAAATCATTTAATTTCATCAAGTATTTTATTTTTAATAATTTATTTACTGTTTGCACTCTTTTAATTCTCCATGCATATAGGAAATTCACCATGGCATGAGACCATAGGGCTTTTGAAGCCTCTGAATTTGAGAACATTCACTGAATTTTCCAAAGTCAGAGGCCATCCCTATGAGAAGATATTGATTTTTCAAATTCATGTTACTGTTTTGAGTATTTTAATTCTAATAATTAGCATGTTGTGAAATAAATTCTAGGAAAATTTGGTGATGTCCCATATGACCAGAGGACCCTAGGAAAAATAGGTTTTGAGTTAGTTCATTTAAAATAACCCTAATTGGCTTAAACACCCAAAATAGATCCCTAATTAATTAGAGTTAACCATACATCAAATTGACTTGAAATTATTTCTCCACTGACCTTTAGGATCAGAGGAACCCACCATAAAAATTTGAAGTCAATTGGACTTGGTTAGCCCTACTAAATGGGTGATTAAGCCATTTAGTCAATTTGAACTTTAAAAATTCATAACTTTCAAAATATCTTTCAAAAATTCACTAAATTGGTTTTGGAGCCTCTCTGATATCAGGGGAATTTAAGAAAATTAAAATTTCAATTTTCTAAAAAAGTTGATTTTTAATATTATTTTAATATTTTTAATAATTAAAAAATAATAAAAATCAAAAAAATAATAAATTCACCAAAATGTCATATTTTGAATTTTAATCACTTAGGAACAAACCCCATATTTTTCTTAGGTCTATTTAATGAGATATTAAATTTTAAAGCCCTAGGGTAATTTAAAAATTAAAAAAAAATGTATTTTCTAGCATTTTCACTAAAATAATTATAATAAATCATAGAAAAATTAGAAAATTGCAAAATTGATTCTTTGATTTCCTTGATATCAGAGAGATTTTTGAAAAATATAAAATTCATTTTTCAACCTTTATTTTATTTTTAAATTAATTAACACTCCAAAACTTAAAATAATTATAATAAAAATAATATAATTCAAAAAAACACCAAAATTGGTCCAAATGGTCCTCTGGTCATTAGAAATGTCCCCTAATTTTCTTAAGGACAAAAACTTTCCCTTGGTCATGTTATTAAATTTTCCTTGGAAATCTCTATTTTCTACCAAAAAATAATTATATAAATAAATTAAATACAGAAAAATCACATTTTCTCCTCTCATGTCTTTATTGACATATAAGTGAAGTCACATAAAAATTTCAAGTGCATTTAAGATCAATTTAGTGAGTTATGAAATTATTAAGCTTAAAGGGCAAAGTGGTAATTAAAATTTTAACCCTTAATTAAAACTTTAGGTTTAATAAAATTAACAAGTAAAATATTTGATCTTAATCTGATTTGGATGATTGAAATTTAAATAATTAAAAGGTAGAAACCCATTAAATAATTTAAAATAATTGAAATAAACCTTAATTAAATAATTGATTAAATTTGGGAAGAATAGTAAGATTGGAACTATTAAAATAGGGATATTGTCAGGAAGAGATTTATTCTTTAATTTAAAAATCCCTAAATTAGTCATCTCATTAATATTTAATTCTTAATTAAAATGATAACTCAAATTTAAAATATCAAAGGACTTAATCATTAAACTAAAGTTGAATTATTAAACTCTTTTAAAATTTCAATTAAAGTTAAAAAATAAATTAAATTAAAATTAAATTAAATTAAATAAATCAAATTGGATTAAATTAAATTAAATCAAATTAAATTAAATTAAAGATTAATTAAGTTAAATTAAATGAAAAATTAAATTAAATTAAATTAAATAAATAAATTAAATTAAATTAAATTAGATTAAATTAAATTAAAACAAATTAAATTAAATTAAGTTAAATTAAATTAAAACATATTAAATTAAATTAATTTAAATTAAATTAAATTAAATTAAATTAAAATTAAAATCAAATTAAATTAAATTAAATTAAAATTAAATTGAATTAAATAACATTACCTAAGACATAAAGAAATTAAATATGAAGCAACTTGAACACTATTCCAAATTTAAACCCTTTAACTAAAGTTAAACTAAATCATAAACCATTTGAAACACCAATTTGCCCTCGAGAGCTTTGGTTATCATAACTCCTAAACAGAACGTTAAATGAAATGTTACTTCACCCATAGGATATTCAAATGTCCTAGTTCACTGAGCAAGATAACAACAAAACTTGAATTCCCGGGCAATTAATTCATTTGTATAATTAAATTCATTTGGACTTAAAACAATCCTAGAAATGTTGAAAAGATGTTTAAGATTTGTCTTAAGCACTTCCTCGATATGATAGGATGTTCATAAGAACAATTGAACTTAATTGTTCTTTGATGAAGAAAATCGTCCTCAAACCAAAACACAAGGAACATAGACGTCATAGGAAATGACTAGCTATAGGATTAGGAACTTGGTAGAAAACCATAAACCTTCCCTTAGCTTTACCTAGGAACTTACTTAAATGCTCTAATTGTGTCTTAAGTGCAGCTTGGGATGACGGGAAGACCCTCCAGGTACGCTTTTATTTTATTGCAATTTCTTTAATTGCATCGCACTTACTTTTTCTTGCATGATAAACAACTGTTGCATGAAAACCCACACCTTTAGGATAGTCCCTAAAACTGAAACCAAAACTAAATTAAAAGTCATCGCAAGATAAAATTCACCGCCACAACATTCCAAAATATAAAAAAACTCAAAATTTAATCACAAACAGAACACAAAACTACAATTACAACTAAATTAAAACGTCATGTTGGATGATCGGGAATACCTCGGATGATGTAACCTACGTGTTGCTAACGGGATTTCCCACGGTCTAGATGAAAGTGTGGAACTCATTTAGTTGAGTTTAGCAAATTCATCTGGACTAAGTGAATCCGATAAAAATAATGATGCCGGAAGGATGGAACCGTGGGATCTTAACTGGTGTTGTTATAATCAACTTTAAGATTTGTTTTAATTAAAACACAAAAAAAAAACACTTGGAAATTGAGATTTTCTCTAAACCAAAACACTTTTCTCATCCCTTGATTTATGACTTCTAAAACTAAACCTCTGCAACAACAAGGAGCTCGGAGCATGGTGGGCAGCACGACCATCGTCATCAGCAAAACCTGAGTCTACTTCAGTAAAACTTTCCTAGAATTAAATAACAAACCCATAGGACTTCGAGGTATTTTGCCTAGTGCAACATAAGTCCTCAACTCTTCGTTAGGCATTTGCATTGCAAATTAAGCCCTAACCGGTCTTAGGATTCCGAGGTAGTCGTCTCATACGACATAAACCCTCACATCTTCGAGGCTATTTGTATGATTCTATCATATAAATATAAGCCCTAATTAATTAAAATTGACAAAATCAAAACATTAAAAAGACATTAGGAATTTCCTAAATTCAAGCCAAACAATAGGATAGTCGGGAAATTGCCGAAGTTCGCTTCGAATCTGTGATTTCTCCTACCTTTCTTCCTTTGAATTCTCAAAACCAAAATGTTCCAAACTTTATCCATTCCCTATTGAAATTCCAAAATCCAATCCTTTGAAAACTTAAACTTTGAAATTCTTGAGAGCAGAATTATTGATTATTATCGAGAGTTTTCTTAGGTGATTCCCGTCACTTAAGATGTAATTAACTATAGGGGCGTGCCCTTATAGGGAATTCTAAAGAACCCAGGTAATATAAACCCTGTTTAATGTTTTCATATTAGGCAGGGGAATTTGTCGGCACATAAAATTGGTTCGCAGATTAAACGGATGTCACAAATCTTATAGTTTATTTAATCAAGCCCCATCGTCAAGCAGTGTGCCTATCCTTCGGGATAGATACACGGTTTGTGGTGCGGTGCTCGTTTATGTAAACTATTTGGGATGTGAGATCGGTTTGATTTCATATCTTAAAATCTTCAAATTTAAAATTATTTTCAAAAATTAAATACTACCTTTCAAATTATTTATTTAAATTAAATAAAAAATTTGCCGACAACTTCTGTTAGGCGACCCCTTTTTCAAAATACAAAACACCAACCTAAAAATATGCCGACACCTATCTCAAAATGTGCCCAACAAAAACTAATCTAAAGAGAATAAACACCAAAACAATAATTAGTTGAGACTCTCCTAGAAAAAAAATAGCTGTAGAATTGATTGTCTCAGTATTTATATATAAATATATATATACAGCAAAAAAGCTCCACCAAAAAACATTACCCAATAGCCCAGAATGAGTGGTAGAGGAACCTTTGTTGTCCACCACTCTGAGATGAGGAGCATTAATGCGATCAGCTTCAATAAGATAAGCTAACTGAGGAGGAGGGTCAGTGGAGAATAGAACTTGCTGGGAGTGGAGAGCTGTCTTGGCCAGCCAATTGGCTGGCCTGTTGCCTTCTCTATAAATAAAACTGAACTTGGTATTGATCTGCTTAGCTAGTGTCATGATTCTAGTGATCCAGATTGCATGGTGCCATGGCGGGTGAAGGTTATTTTTCATATACTGAATAAGGGTGTCCGAGTCACATTCGACCAGGACTTCACACCAATGCCAGGAAGTGGCCAGGCTGAGAGCCCGATAAACAGCAGTCAATTCAGATTCCAGGGCATCTGCAGCATTAATGGGAGTATGGAAGAAACTTACACACTGACCATCCCAATTTCTGAATATACCCCCACAACCCGATCCCTGGTTAGAGAATGCCCCATCAGTATTAACTTTAATAACTGGATAGGTTGGATCTTTCCAGTAAATTAACATAATTTTAGACAGCTTTGGGTAGTCTTGCTGAGGAGTGCTGAAGATGTTATGGTACTTCTTCAATTGGATGAGCTTGCTTAAGAAGGAATGGCAATTTCCTACCACTGAGAGGAGTTGACACCTTTTATCTTCATATTTCACACTATTTCTGTGCATCCAAATAAACCAAGCAAGGATGAGAGGGATATCTCCCATTTTAGCTTTATGGCAGGACAGCCAGCAAGTTGATACCTCCTGCCACTCAAGAAAAAGTGTGTTGATCTTAGTAAACTTAAGGACCTCCTTCCACACCTCCTGTGAGAAGCTGCAGCTAAAGAATAAGTGCTTAATAGTTTCAGCTTCATACCCACACAAGTAGCACTTAGATGGCCCTTTAATCCCCTTGAGCTTGAGGATATCATCTGTTGGAAGGAGATTGTGAAAAATTCTCCAACTAAAGAAGGACATGGAGGGTGTCAAATACTTATTCTAGATTTTCCTACCCCAATTGATTGCTGGCCAGTGGAAACTGTTCAGGTAGATGTGCTTGGTGAGGCTATGGAGCTTACCCTTTTGCCAAATGATCCTATCAGGTTTAGTACTATCAAAAGGAATAGAAGCCACCTGCTGAGCAGAAGACTCAGTGCGCAGCTCCTGAAGCTTAGTGGATGACCAATGAAGATTGTCCCAGCTGTTGGCTACTGGGAAAATCTGCTTACTAATATTAGGTAGAGCATTCTTTATCTCAGGGGGGCACCGATTGTCTTGCCAAAAGAGTACCTTCCCATGCCTAAGTTCCCATGAATAAAGAGATTCAGCAAGATCTCTATTCAGAAGCATATGTTTCCAGATTCTGGAGATCCCAGGTTTGCTTTGAACCAAATTGGGGTGGCTATCTTTACAATATTTTCCTTTCATAAAGGTAGCCCACAAAGAATGTTGCTGTCTGAATTGAATCCAAAGTTTGCAGAAGTTAACTTTCTGCAGATGATGTAATCCCTTGAATCCCAAGCCACCTGCCTCAATAGGTTTAGCAAGTTTCTGCCAGCTAACCCAGTGCATCTGCTTCCTTTGTCTAGACCATAAGAATCTGTTAAAGATTCTTTCAATTTGGATTCTAGAACTCTTCTTGAAGCAGGTCATTTGGAGGACATAATTTGGGAAAGTTGTGAGTATGCTGTGAAGTAAAGTGATTCTCCCACCAGAAGATAGGTAAGAGTTTGTCCAGTTAGAAAGCTGGGTATTGAGTTTTCCAATAATCTCCTCAAAGTGTAGTTGTTTAGATCTGCCCTTTATCAGTAGCACCCCCAAATATTTCAATGGAAGTATAGCTTTAGAGAATCCAGTGTAGTTAGTAATACAATGAGATAAGCCTGAAGTAATCTTCTTGGGAAAAATCAGCTCACACTTAGTATTATTGAAATCAGCCCAGACACCTGTTGGAAATGTTTAAGGCAATTGATAACTTTTTTAACAGCAGTCTTTGAAGCCCTGGAAAATATCATTAGATCATCAGCATATAACAGATGAGAAATAATCACATTGGACTCGTGGTGGTATACGGCATAATGAAAAGGGGAAACCTGAGCCTCAATAAGCCTTGAAAGGTAATCCATAACAACCATAAAAATGGAAGGGGATAATGGATCTCCCTGTTTCAAACCTCTAGTAGCTTGGAACCCACCCCAAGTCTGGCCATTAATCAGAATAGAATGGTTATTAAATTTCAGCCATCTCTTAATTAGCATGCAGAAATCTGGAGTGAAACCCCTAACATGTAAAACATGGAGAATGAAATTCCAATCTAGAGTATCATAGGCTTTCTTGATGTCCAGCTTATAGATAAGGTTCCCACCCCTGCAGGTTTTGTCAAGATCAAGCATTAATTCTTGAGCAAGGAGGACATTATCAGAAATGGCTCTTCCTTTAACAAAAGCAGATTGGTGAGGGCTGATAATATTATTTAGATGAGGCTGTAATCTCCCAACAATGACTTTGCTAATCATTTTACTGATAACAGTGGTGAGGCTTATTGGTCGATAATGATTCCAAGTTTTTGGTGCATGGGGATAAGCACAGTGGTAGAAGAGTAGAAGTACTGAGGGAGACCTGTTCCTTTAAAAAATCCTTGGATGGCAGCAGAAACCTCATTTTTACAAACTACCCAGGTTTTCTTATAAAAATCTGCATTGTACCCATCAGGGCCAGCATCCTTAGAGCTGTCAATGGACTGTAAGGCCATCCAAATTTCCTCCTGTGAGGGGACATCAGTGAGCTTAATAGTGTTGGTAAAATGGTAGACATCATTAAACAAGTTGCTGTCAATCTGAAGGTTGGGGCAGTGCTTTAAAGTTAGAAGTTTTTGAAAGAATGTGACAACATTGTTTGCTATATCTGTGCCATCACTGAGCAATGTCCCCTGATCAGTCATGATGGAAAGGATGGCATTACACTTCCTTTTATATTTGATACAGGCATGATAGTACTTAGTGTTCCTATCTCCCTCCTTAAACTTGTTGATGGAAGCTTTCTGTCTAAGTATTTGATCCTGCCAGTTTAGGTAAGTAAGCAACTTCTATTGTGCAGTCACAAATTCTTTCAACTTACTGTCATCATCTTGGGCTTCAGATTCAGTATTTTTAACTTCCACTTCAGCCTTGATGACCCCCTGAAAAACATCACCAAAAGTCTCCCAGTTCCATTCTCTCAAAACTCTAGCCAGCTTTATTTGAAGGTATTATAGATTAATAAAAGGGTTGGAGCTGGAGCTACCTCTCCAGTTTTCCTGAATGATAGAATTGAATTTAGGATGACTGGACCAGAAATTCATGTATCTAAATGGGGGGGGGAGTGTGATGGGTTTTAGGTGTGGAGATGGTGAGAAGTAATGGTTTATGGTCAGAGCCAGCAAAGTTAAGGTGGGTGATGGTAGTGTTAAGGAAGTTTTGATGCCAAGAGTCATTAGCCAGAAAACGATCTAATCTCTCCCATGTGGTTCCTCTCCTCCAGGTAAATTGGCTGCCCAGAAAACCCAGATCAAATAAACCTGCCTTGTTGATCCAGTCATTAAATTCATTAAGCTTATTCTGGTTAGGTACCCTTCCTCCCATCTTTTCACTAGTTGAAGCAATACTGTTGAAGTCTCCTCCCACAATCCAGCTAAGTATCTCCCCCTTACTAATTTGGAAAATTTCATTCCAAAGGTTTCTTCTGTCAGTTTGGGTGCAGCCAGCACAAACGAAAGTAGCAGCAAAAATATTCCCCTCTAAACTGAAATGAAAATGAACCAGCTGTGGATGATCAACCTGAACAGACCAGATGAGTTCTTTTCTGCAGATTAACCAGATTTTGTTGGTGGAGTTAGCAAATAAAGTGCATCCAGGGAATTTGGAGAGAATTTTATCTTGATTTTTGTATACCATAGGTTCTAGAAGGATCATACACCAAAGCTGGTGTTTCTTGTATATGTGAGTTAATCTTTTAATAGAATGGGGGTGTGCCACCCCCCTAATATTCTAACACAGACAATTGATCATCGGGAGGTTTAGGATTTTGTGATGAGAGATTAGAGATGGATCTAGAACGTGTCCTGACTCTCCCCCTTGAAGAGTCCCTAGGGGAGCCAAGGGGATTTTTGTTATCAGGTATCTCCGATTCTTGAGCTGCAAATTTCGCGGTTCAATGGATTGGTTCTTCTTTTTCTTTGACTTTTGTATTTGCCAGACTGATTCCATTTTCCTTTGCTCCTTTTCAATGTGTGAATGAGGTAGAGTAACAGATCCTGGCAATAGCTCATTATCCCCAAAAGGTTCCAGTGAGCTCAACTCTTCTCCATGGAGATGAACCACATCATTAGAAGTATCTGGCAGTGACACCATGTCATCTGAAATCCCCTGGGGTGTTGAAATGTCAGCCTGATTAATATCTGGTGCCTGAATTTCCACTACCTTCCCTTTAGCTGGCTTCTTAGCAGGTGGCTTCAGCCTATAACATTTTTCCTTAGGATGACCAAACATCCTGCAGTGTTGGCAATAGATAGGCTTATTTTGTAAGACTACCTCTTGCCAAAACCCCTCTCCATCATCAGAAATGGGAATCCATATTTTGTATATCTCTGGTAGAGAAACATCTCTTTCTACCAGAACATTTGCTGCTGCTGGGTTGCCCATATCATGTGTTGGAGCATCAACTCTAAGGTGTTCCCAATGTCCTGCTAATCTAAAATAAAGCATGAGTATGGTATAACTAGATTGATAGATTTGGGAGAGTAAACTATAGAGGTTTTAAAGGGGGTTCTTTAGCTGGATCAAATCCTGGATACCATTTAATTAACTTCATGGAGGATTTAGCAATCTGAATCTCTTGCAATCCCAAAATTCTTGCATAATCTTCCTCCTTTGAAAGCCTAATGAGCAGGTGCCTACCATCCATCACTCCTATCTTCCACTGGCCCACCAATTGAAAGTTCTCAAAATGCCTCCTGACAAACTCCATTTTGGGATGGCCAAACTGGAATTGTCCAACAAGTGTAAATTTGATAGCATCAGCAAGGGTAATCATTTCCTGGGAGGTAAAAGAGACTGCTGGTCGGCCATCTTTAGAACCCAAAGGTCTGACCAAAGGGCAAGCTGCTCTCCCAGCAGCAGCATCATGCAAGATTTGAGGGAAGGTCAGTTGATCCACTGACTTAAGTGCAATGCCTTTACTAAGAGCAGAGGCATAAGTTGGAGGATCCTTAGAGACACTGGAACTAGCCATCATCAATAAAATAGTTCCACTAGAAGGAGGGAGAAGTCCACCAACCAATGGAACAGTACCAGAAATAAAAAGAAGAAGTAGCCCGGGAAGCTCCCCTTCAAAAATTTTCTTCACAAAACCAACACCACAGTGAAAAACCATCACTTACCAGTCCACCAAAGTACCTCACCACCACCAGAAAGCCTGCAGATGACACCAGCCGCCGCGCAAACAGGGCCATTACAGTCCAAACCCTAGCAGAACCAAGGTAACCGCCACCATAATATGTATACATGTCCCATCCTTCTTTTATATATATATAAATGATAAAAATGAAATGAAATTATACATATGTACATAAACATATTAAATAATATAAATAAATAATAAATTAAATTAAAATTAAATAAATTAAAATTACATAAAATCAAAAATAAATAAAAATTAAATTAATTAAATAAACTAAATTAAATTAAATAATAATATAAATAAATGATAAATTAAAATTAAATAAAATAAAATAAATAAAATAAATAATAATAAATTAAATTAAATTAAATTAATTATATTAAATTAAATAATAATATAAATAAATGATAAAATAAAATAATAAAATAAAATAAAATAAATTAAATTAAATAAATAATAGTAAATTAAATTAAATTAAACTGATTAAATTGAATTAAATAATAATATAAATAAATAAATTAATAAATTAAATTAAATTAAATTAAATAAATAATAATAAAAATAATAATTTAAATAAATAAATATTAAGCAATTATAAAGAAATAACAATAAATAAATAACAACTAATTAAGTAAAGTAAATGATGATCAATCAATTAAATAAAAGAAATAAATTACAATCAAATAAAAGTAAATAAATCACAATGAATTAAATAAGATAATGAATTAAATAAATAATTTCAATTACAAATAAAAGATAATGAATTTAAATAACACATAATAAAACTAACGACACATAAATAAATAATTAACGATAACAACATAAAATGATAACACATAACAAAATAAACAATAATAAAATAATAAATAACAATAATGACATATAAATAACATAATAATCACATACAATCACAACTATAATCACATCAACAATCATACACATTACACACATACAATCACATACAATCATAACACAACACAACCATCACAAATCACAACAATCACAACATACAACAACAATCCCGACCACAATACAATACCAGCACGATTACAATCAAACCTAGGATAGGCCTCTTGAGGCATGGTTTATTTTTCCCTTTATAAAGACCCCTAGGAAATCACAACTTGGTGAAGAAAACATAATAAGAATACCCTATGCTTAGTGAATGCATGGAGTAACCCAAATTTTACCCGATGTCCACACAACCTTCCCAATTCACATTCCAAACTCTAAGTTCCTAGCTCCTAAACCAAACCCAAAAACAAAACCAAACCCAAACCAAAACCAAAACCAAACCTAATTCAAACCCAAATCAAAATTAAACATAAACCAAATTCAAAGCCCAAAATCCCTAAACTAAAATCAAACTCAATCAAATCTTCTACAATTAAAAACCACAAACTCTTCATAGCACTCTCTTAAGTCCAAATCAAACTACCAATTGCCACCAATCCAAATCCAAACCACACCTAAACCCATCTGCCCCAACCTACCCCGAATACCAGTGCTCATTAAGCATAAGGGTATAGCTAGGATGAGTTGTTAAGCAACATAATAAGTTTAAATGAGCCCGAGACTTTTCACCATGCTGTGAAAGGGAAGCATGGAACTGCATCCTTCTCCTAACCTTTTGGATACCCTAGAGGTCTATTAAACCTAATATGTTTGCTTAACGAAACCATCCTAAATTAAATTGACAAAGTTCACAAAAAAACATCATAGGACTTGGTAGAAAACCAAGAAATTTACACGGACATCATAGGATTGAGTAGTTACTGCTTGTTAGTCCTACTTCTCCCTGTTTTCTAGCATTCTTCAATTTCTGCAAAATTATAAACACAAACAAGCAATACAATTCTAAAGTTTCAGGTGGTGGAACTTGAAGACTCGCTAGTTACACTTTTACAATTTTGGTATTTTACTTATAGTACTTTACTCCCCTGCACTTTACTACAAATATAACTGCTTAGGATGACATAAAATACCCTACAACGTTTCAAAATATATGAAAACTCAAAACTTAATCACATACAAAAAAAAACTGCAATCATAACTAAATTAAAATGTCTCATTGGATGAACTGGAGTGCCTTGGATGACGTAACCTACGTGTTGCTAATAAGGTCTCCCATGGTCTGCATGAAAGTACAGAATCCATTAAGTTGGATTTAGTAAATTCATTTGGACTAAGGGAATCCGATGAAAATGATGATGCCAGAACGACGGAACCGTGGGATCATAATCGGTGAAGTCATAATCAACTTAAACATTTGTTTAAATAAAACACTAAGTCATCCAAACTATGAAACTTTCTAAAACCAAACCTCAACAATAATAATAAAGTAGCTGAAGCAACACACCGAGGGCAGCACGATCAAGGATGTGGAAACACATGTTCGAGAGAGAGCAAATAATGGATATACAACAGCGAAACAGTTCCTTAGTTCAAATTAGCAACTAGCTATAGGGCTTCGAGGTAATTTTCCAGTGCAAAGTAAACCCTCATCTCATCTTTTAAGCTTTTGCAGCCGGTGCATTATAAGCCCTAACTCGTCTAGGTTTCCGAGGTTGTCATCCTGATATGACATAAACCCTAACATCTTCCAGGCTATTCATATGATCGACATCAAATGAATATAAGCCCTATATAATAAAATTGGCAGGATGAAATATAAATTAAATCTTTTCCTAAACTAAGCTGAACAAAAGGATAACTTAAGAAAACATCAGGATTCTTCTCGAATCTGTGTTCTTCCCCTAGTCTTCTTTTCCTTTGGACTCTGATAAAATGAAATGTTCTGAAATTTGAACCATTCACCTATTGAATTCCGATAATCACATTTCATTGAAAGAAATCCTTAACTTTGGAAGTCATGAATATAATTATTTCCTGATCTTTATCAAGAGTTTTCTTAGGTGAGTTCGATTGTCTAAGATGTAATTAACTATAGGGGCTTGCCCTTATAGGAAACCTAAAAGACCCCAGATTAATATAAACCCCATTTAATCCTCTTATATTAAATGAGGGAAATTTTTGGTAAACATATAGGTTTCACAGAAGAGACAGATGTCATACTTTTCCTTAGTTCATTTGATTGAGCCTCATCCTCAAGTTTTGTGTTTATCCTTCGGGATATACAGAAAGCTTGAGGTACAGTGCTCTTTCATTTGAACTTTAAAAAATATGAGATCAGTTTGATTCCATATTTTTCTAAACTAAATTATAATTAAATTAAAATTGTCCTTCTGAAGAGGGCAATGGGACTTCGATTCCAGCGACTGACAGCTTCTAATGGGCAACCTAAGCTAAAACATATATTTAAAACTTTTTATACGCCGATACCTACCATGGAGTCTATCCACACTAGCACTCTGTAATCTCAGCTGCTCCATAATATCAGATAATTTAGGGGACTCAGATGTAGATGGAACGGCATAACTCGTAGTACTAATATCAGTACTCCTACTCTCAACTCAGACTCCTACATGAGACTCATAAGTATGAATAATAGTCTTTGTAATTGGTCTTAGCGGAATATCAATCTCTTCAAAACTGCTGAACTCTACTCCAGACCGAACACACAAGGCATGAACTAGGGCAGGATGTCCTAATCCTCTAATGGTCTCGCCTCTAGCAATAGTCTGAATGTTCTTAAAGACAATAGTTCCAATATCAATCTTCTTTATCTTATGAATACAATAGTTCATAATTGCTCTATCCCTTGTAACATTACTATGGTGATAAGAAGATAACAGTCTTACAGAGATGAAATAGTGTCAAGCCTTTGATGCAACATTTAACTTGGAAGCAGGAAAATTAATCATCTCTTTTTGACTTATTTTCCATTCCCCTCTTCCATCCGTCAGAAAAGCAATCACTTCCTTCATATTTGCCTCACAAGTATCAAAGTTTTCATATTCACAAACAAATGGTTCCCGAGTCTGATAAAAAGCATTGATTCGCTGAGGAGTAAATTCAACCATTTTTCCTCTAACTAACATATACTCAGTTTTAGTTCAGGGAACAATTGAATAGAACTCTCTAACAACACCCATAACAGCATTTGCAGTAAAATAACAAAATTGTTCGCAGTTCCGTTCGGCAATTAACCGATCTATAGATCCACCAGGATTATCAAAAGCCGATCCTGAATACACTTCTTATTGTAAAGGTAAGAGTTAAAGTGAAATTACACTTTAACATTAACAAACTTTTCTTCATCAAAATCTAATTTTCTCTTCGCTTTACTCATCCTTGGAGCCATGTGAATTTCTAAAAATTGCAATAAAATTCCAATAAATTCTGAATCCACAATGTATTAAACTTCAAATACTGTTCTAAACAAGTAAGAGCAAATTTCATCATAGGAAATCTCAAATTTTTTTTTAAAATAAAAAATTCCTATCTAAGCAATGTGAGAGATTTCCATGGTGAAAATAAAAAAATTTTAACTTAAAGTGAAGCTCTTACCAAGAGAAGTGTAGATCCTGTCTCGAAAAGCTTTGAAATCACTTCAAGTCTGAAATCTAGCAAGCCCTAGGTCTTTAAAATCGTGAAAATGGTGGAGGAAGACGATAGCAATGGAAAAAACCACGGGTCCCAGGGTCAAAATGATGAAATAAAGGTTTTTTAGACTTTTACTGTATTCGGTCACTGGCAGCGCTCGATAGGGTGACGACGATGCTCGATAGAGTGCCGGCGCCGCTCTATTTATTAAAAATACCAAAAATCTCTGGATTTGGGCGCCGACGGCACTAGTACAAAAATTTTTCTGGTCCAAAATTTTTTTCGTAATTTCAATCGTTTTGACCTCCACAATGAGATTTACCACCTCATTAAGCTTCTATTGTATCACACAAGCAATAACTAACATAATTCTTACAGAAACAATACAAAACATACTTCTATATATAAAATCCATGTTAGATCATAAACACTAAATAGGTTCATCAATTTAAACCAACAACTCTTTAGATTTTTAGTGTTGCAAGTACACTACGATAAGCAAACACTAACATCTAAGCACACACAATGAAATTAAACATATCAAATCGAAATTCAAATTACAAAGCAAAGCAAAATAAATACTAAACACACCAAACAGAATTAAGCAAAGTAAATTAAACACACATCTGACATAAGCACGATCCAATAATCACTCCACATTGGTCTCAGAACTCTTCCTCTTTAATATCTCCAATAGATTGCTGATGCACGAACAAATTATAGAAGGGACGAAATGGGAATTCATCAGAAGAATCCTCAGCAATCACCGCGTTCTTCTTCATCAAATTAATCAAGCCCATCTAAATCCAACCAGTATGATCAAACTGTTCCTTCACCCTCCAACTATATGATCAAAGAAATCAGAAATATTATTGATTGCATTCATAACATTTTGTACCACTTTCTCCAAGTTTTTGATCCTTTTTAGTATCATTCTGGAACTTTCAGGAATATAGGGCTGAATCAGTTGTGAAGTCTGAGCTGGTTGATCAACAAGTATATTCATATCATTTTCATCTCTTACTGTTTGGTAGTCATAATGATTTGTTGGATCAATAAGCCCCCAGGGAAGAAGAACCTTTTCCAAACTCTTACATGAAACTTGTGATTGACTACATAATAGAAATATGGTGGACAAGTGTCCAAGCCCATATTTAGATCCATGAACAATTAATCCCAAAACTAATTTCACAATTATATTACCAATATCAATCGGCCTCCCAGTTTGAATACATAAATTTAAAATGCACTTTCCTTTGTTACCTTGCTAATCTTCAAAGTTGGAAATAACTTTGCTGAAATAAAGTAATGCCACTTCTTTGACATTGAATTTAAAGATGTAGAAGGGAATCTAATATATCCATTTTCTCTAACTTCCCAATCTTCATTCTCATCCGTTAAATAACGATACACATCATTCATATTATCACTTGTGGCATTGATATTAGCATAGTGGCAAATAGGTAAATTCTCAATCATAAAGAGATCATTAATTCTCGCAGGAGTGAATTGTACAAGCCTACCTCGCACAATGACGAATCCTTGGTTGATCCCATGCATGTTTGCATAGAATTCCTTCACAACCAGAACAAATATGACAATGGTATTGTAACATAACACTTCCCAACATCTTTCTTTAATTATCTCTTCAATTCTTGTAGTAAGATTATCCATACCTCAATTTATAAAGCAACTTTCCTTGATATTCCTCTTCTTCATCATCACTTTGTTGGACAATCGCTGCGCCTCGAAATTTATGAACTTCCTTCAGTTAATAAAGCGAGATCGAGAGGTTTCTATAGAGTAGGAATCCATGGGACACAAATTGGGAATGTTTGTTCTGATTTTCTAGAGTTTTGAAGTCTATAATGGAGTTTAGGGAGTTATAAGGACGAAGATCCTGCTCAAAACGGCCAAAATTCACATTTTGAAACTCAAAAAACTGTCAACATGTTTTGGGCGTCGGTGGCTCTTGATAGGGCGCTGACGGCGCTCAAATTCGAAATTCAGTAATTCTTCACTGTAATTGGGCGATGGCGGCGCCGGTGGTAAAAAATTTCACCGAACTTCGTTTGGCCCAAAATATTCCAGTATCTCAATTTGATCTAATATTTATCAATTTTAAAAGTATTTAGGAGCGACTAGGACTAAAAAAAACTATCTAAAAAGCACAGTTACAACAAACAAGCAAACACACCACAAAGATACATATGGGTTTCCTCTCAAAAAGCGTTTGGTTTAGCGTCGTCAGTCCGACAAAACATTCATTTAATCGAGATGACTTAGTATTAAATCCTCTTTGAAGTCAGGATGAAACCCATCAAAGTAAGGCTTTAATTGATTCCCATTAACCTTAAAAGTCTTTCCAGTATCAGCATCTTTAATATCAATAGCTCCAAAAGAATGAACTTTTACAACTGTAAAAGGTCCCAACCATCTAGACTTGAGCTTTCCAGGAAATAACTTCAATCTTGTGTTGTATAACAAAACCTTTTGTCCAAATTCCAATTTCATTTTCAATATCTTCTGATCAAGCCACAATTTCATTTTCTATTTATAGATCCAGTCATTGTGATAAGATGCATTTCTAATCTCTTCCAATTCATTCAATTGCATAAATCTCTTCGCTCAAACATTTTTCAAATAAAAATTCAACTCTTTTATTGTGCAATATGATTTATTCTCCAATTCAACTGATAAATGACAAGGCTTACCAAACAATAGTCTATAAGGAGACATTCCAATAGGGGTTTTAAAAGCAGTCCTATAAGCCCATAATGTCATATCTAATCGAGCAGACCAGTCTAATTTATGATTATCCACAGTTTTCTCCAAAATTCTTTTAATTTAACGATTAGACACTTCTGCTAAACCACTAGTCTGAGGATGATAAGCAGTATAGATTCTATGAATAATATTATATTTCTCAATTAATCTCATAATTTGATTATTCCTGAAGTGGGATCCACTATCAGTTATAATCACTCTCGGCATTCCATATCTCGTAAATATATTTTTCTTTAAAAATTCTGAAACACGCCGAGTATCACATTTAGGTAAAGCAATAGGTTCAATCCATTTCGAGGCATAATAAATTTCAACCAGTATATTTAAATTCTCAAATGATGGGGTAAATGGTTCCATAAAATATAATCCCTATACACAAAAAATTTCAACTATCAATTTATAATTTAGAGGCATTTTATTTCTTCCAGAGATATTACTTACACTCTGACATCGATCACATGATTTAATATATTTGTAAACATCCTTAAAAAGATTAGGCCAATAATATGTAAATTGTAAAATCTTAAAAGTAGTTTTATCAAAACTAAAATGACCTCCAAATTCAAAATCATGACATTGTTGAAAAATTAATTCCATTTTTTCTTGTGGCACACATCTCCTAATATTTAGATCCTTACACTGTTTATATAGATAGTGTTCATCCAAATAATAAAATCTTGCATCATATTTGAACTTCTTTTGTTGTTGCCTTGTTAATTCTGGTAGTACAATATTACTCATAATATAATTCACAATATCAGCATACCAAGACAAATTTCTTCCGATAATATTATAAAGTTGTTCATCAAGGAAACCTTCTGTAACTTCTTTCCCAAATTCAAATAATTTATCATACTCTAATCTTGACAAATGATCAGCTATTTGGTTATCAGATCTCTTCCTATCAACTATCATAAAATCAAATTCTTACAGAAGAAGTATCCATCTAATCAGTCAAGGTTTCACATCCAACTTTTTCATTAAATATTTAATAGCTGAATGGTATGTATGCACAATACTTTTAGCTTCAATTAAGTAAGGTCTAAAATTTTGAAAAGCAAATACTATAGCTAATAACTCTCTTTCTGTAGTGGTATAATTAATTTGAGCTTCATTATGAGTTTTACTAGGATAGTAAATGACTTTGAAAACTTTATCATGCTTTTGCCCCAATGCTACTCTGATCGCATAATCACTAGCATCACACATGAGTTCAAATGGTTTATCCCAATCTGGTGAAATAATTATAGGTGCAGTGATTAATTTCCCTTTTAATTAATTCTGAAAATTCTTCATCACTCAATAATGAGCTGATGAAAGTGGGTCGAGGATCATTTTCAGTCCCTAGGTTAATTTCTCTTAATTTATTAAATTTGACTTGATTTCCTCTTCGAATTCTGGTGGTGCATCTTCCATGTAAGGCTAACTAAGATTTTCTTCCTCTTCAAGGAATTAACTTTCTGCTTCACTATTAACAACCAAGTGAAATTTCGTATCATCGAACGACCCTACTGTGCTACACCTAACACCCTCTTTCGAGTTAAAATTCTTATTTTTAGTGTTTCATTATTTTCAAAGAGGTGTAATCTTTATTTTGACCACTGACCACGTACCAAAACACATTAAAGAAGTTTTTTAAAACATATAGAGAGTAGTAGCCAAAAATTAGTTCCATTAATTCATTTGAAGTTTCCCCTTCTAATTTTACATTGATTTTTGTATTGGAAGAGGAAGAACCACGATAGAACTTTATTAGTTTCATACCCACGCTACGTTCTTACTTGACCTCCAGACCCTTAACTTTGTGACGAAGAATTGGGTTTAAGGTGATGGCTTATACATAGTGGTTGATCGTATCATACATCTATTTTTATTCCTCCTCCCTTTCTTCCTCCAAATATATCTCCATTTGAGGCTTCCTCTGAACTAACTTCAATGCATTCTTTTTTATCTTTTTGCTCATTTGAGTTCGCTTCCATATCAATTTTAATAATTAGATTTTTATATTCAATATTCTTGTAAACATTACCGCACCTTCACCCCTGGCTTGATCTCGAATGTGAGGGCTATAAGAGCTCATGTGTCTATTGTAAAGGGGTGGCAAAAGACCGTTGAATCAAAGCTAATAGGTCCTGCTTCTGTAGTTCATTTTTATCTTCAACCTTTTCCGGTACGACATTTATGGAGAAATATTTTTTCTTCAGGCTAGCATAGTAAGCTTCATCTTCATGCATCGTAACCTCATGTACCAAAAACGACTGTAGGTGCCCCTTGATGCATTCTTCTTGTCCTCCTACATAATTCCTTATACGCTGATGTATAGATGACAGGACCGTCCTGTCCTTATTGATCCAAGATCGACACAGTAAGACATTAAATGACATTTTTTAGTTGATTATATGAAATTTTGCAATGTTTCTTGCTTGATCGCAAATCCTCATTGACAGAGTTACTGATTCGAGAACTCTTTCTCTTTTCTGGTTGAATCCATTTTGCAACATCTTATTTGCCTCTAGGTTGAGATCATTGATTTGCAAAAAATGATAGCGTTAATAGGTTCATCACATTTATTGACACTACTAGATCGACTAACACCCTGGAGACTAAATTTACTGATGGTGACTGAGATATACATAGGTCCGTTGTGATTAGCCATGCCAAGAAAGTAGTCATTGTTTGTAAAAGTGACACCAACCCGATCCTTTAATAAACAGACCTTATCTAAGGAGTTGTTGGCCAATTGTGCTAAGCAAACTGTTGGATTAAGTAAGGCCTTGATCAAAGCTTCTCTCATCTCCTTTGGCAAGATCAGATTGACTAAAATGCTTAGTTTGGATGGCAACATTCGAAGATGGCTAGTACGTTATATTCCACTTTAGTGTTTATCACTCCAGTTTCCTCCCTAGCAGTGGTTCCTAAGTTGGAGACCTTGGTTCTTCTTGAACGATTATTTGATTCCCCTTATCCTTTGGATCTATTCTTGGTGGCAACACTTTGCCACTTTTTAAATTTACATTTATTATTTTTTCTGCCTCTTGAAGTTGTCCTAGGGACTTCTCTTCTGATGTCATGACTAGTTCTTCTAAAGTCTTTTGAATCTAAGAGTTCCAATCTTTTGTGATTAGAGTTCCTTGGAATTCAAAGACAGGTGGTTCACGTCCCAAGCTATCATAGCATATGTCCTTAGCATATGCATTAGTTATATTGACAAGTTTGTAAGGGTCTTGTATGATTTGAAGATTATCACAAGAATCAAAGTTCAAATTAGATTGGTGGTTAGTTATGTAATTACTAGAGACAATAATAATGTAGCCAAAATCAACTATATTTTCATTAAAAGTATACATAGGATCAAAAAGATGATCATACGGAGTTTGTGGTTTGAGGGATTTCTCCCCCAAATCTGAAACAACTAAGAGAGAATACACACCCTAGTCTACCCTTCATGCCATCAGTCTTTTCCTCTTTGAAAACTTCCTTCTTCTTCTCGTGCTGCTACAAATTTTCTGGCACAATCGATAACATCGTCTTTACAGATTTTGGTTTTAAATGTAGCTTGTACTGAAGCATCCTGAATCTACTCTAATATCTTCTTGAAAGATCTGGTCCAGATTTTACTCCACCAATCATCTGTCATCTAAGGATCAATTGGTTCAGCAAAGATCATGTTGGCGAAACCTCTTAGATTCCTTCAAATATTCTTTTAAGATTCTTATGTTCCAGTTCTTGAAATACTTCTTGAACCAATTCTTGAAGATAAAATAATCTTCTATGGTATGCCCAACCAATATATGATATATGCAATACATGGGATAATCCTTCTTGTCGTCATCATCAGACTTCTTAGGTTCTGACAATCAAAATGGGGGCTTCATTACAATGATTTGGGATATCTTGGGGAAAACTTCATCCTTAAAAGAATAAAATATGTTCAATCGGTCCATCATGGTCTGACCCTGATCCTTGTCCTTCTGTTATGGTCTCCGTTGAAACTGTCGTTTACCACACTGACGACTGTTCTACTGAGCATGTCGAGAATTCTGCTGGTTGTTCTGTTGTGGATGTTGGTAACTTTGTCGAGACTGTCTAGCCTAAATCTTTATCTCCAATTTGTATCTTTCCATCGACGCTAACGTTTAAGTCCTCTTCTTGAATGTCTTCATCATTCTTGGCTTCTCATCATTCTGCAAACATCTGAGCTGCTTAGCCTCCTCTTGCAGGCTCACGACCTTGCTAAGTAGCTTCCGGAAGGTCTTAATGGTGAAACCTTTGAGCAAGAGTGCTCTGAGGCCAAGGGTGCTCTTGAGAAAAATCTCTTAGTATGGTATTTCTATTATTGTGGTTCACACTTCATGCTGATAATTCTTCACTGCAAAATGTACTCGACCAAGGTCTCATTTGGGTTCTATCTCTCGACCACAAGATCACCAATGTTGATATGGTGTTGAGCTCCAACAAACCTCTTGATGAATTAGCCTTCAAATTCTAGAAGGTTCTTGATTGAACCGTTAGGCATCTCGACATACTAATAAAAAGTGAATCTGGAATGACTGCTCACGAACTCGTGGAATAACAATGCATCATTACCCCCCACATAGTAGCAGCTTGCTTAGAAGTGTACAACATGCTGATGAGAGTTTCTGATTTCATCAAACATTTTAAATGTTGACAGCATGAAGCCCGATACACCTAAAATATATAATATTTTTTATGCACATTTTTATACCTATTTTTGATGATATTGCACTTTAATGGAAGGTATTTTGTGTTTTTCTTGCAGGTATGATGAAAATGAGTGATTATGATTAAAGGATAAAAATTAGATAAAATTTGGAGCAAAAAAATGAAAAATAATAATTTGGGCACTGGTGGCTAAGCGTCGTTAGGCTGAAGCTTAGAGCGGCGCTTAGCCGCCACGGTTAAAAATTGAGATTAACTTGAATTTGGCACCATTTTCAAAGGGGATGGAATGCAAATCTTGGTGGTAACTTCCATAACTTCCTTTGGGCGGCAAGTTTGAATAAAGGGATGCATTCTTTGGTGGATACATCGAATCTGGACACATTTTGAAGAGACACCAAAGCACCATTTGGTTTAATTTTTAAAGAGAGACTTAGGAAAGATTAGGGGCTCTTCCATTACATTTTGAAGAGAGTTTTTACTGAGTTTTTATTGTATTTCATTAGGAGTAGGAGTAGAGAGTAGAAAAGAGAAAAGGGTAGGATTGAAGCCTTCTTCTTACCACTTCTTATCATTCCTTTAGTTTAGTTTTTATTTAAGTCTGAAGTCTATTTCTGAGTCATCGGAGTTGGGAGACCTGCTCTGAGGAGTAGTTTAGTGAAGAGTCAAAATTTCAGAGGAACTTCCTGAGTCTTATGGAGGGATTTTCCGATAAGTTTTTACTTTTGTTATTACATTTAGTTTTTAATTAATACTTATTGTGTTTGTTATTTTTCTTATGGTTTTTAATTTCAAATCAAAGTGTTTTGTATCTTTTCAATGCATTCTGAGTAGTTTACTTTTTCTTTTTCTTTCTTAAATGAAGAACTAAGTAATTCATGAAGAATTGTTGTGGAATGTATACGTGTTTAAAGTTGGAAGAAGTTGTGAAGATTAATTCTATAAACTTTATTTACTTCTTAATTTGGCCTGTTAAGATGTAAAATTTGTGGTGAGAATATGTAAGATCCAGTGCAGTATTGTCTCATAAATGTTAGTAAGAGTCACATGCAATTATATTGGTGAAATTTAGAGTTCATATAACTAAATGTAATATATTAGAAAATGTTTTAAAGGGGAGTAAAATTAGAGGATTTTTAGTGTGATAAGCTAAAAGCCCCTAATTTGGTTTGAAGTTTTGAACTTTGTTATGAGAAGTTAGCCCCCAGGTGGAGGGAAATGAGGGAACTCTAGAGTGAGAGCTGGTATCTTCCTTGCCTAACCATGTTCAAAATGATAAAATTTCAAATTAACCAATGTTCTTTATAGAAGCAAGTAAAGGTAAATAATACATTTGCTTCTATTTATCACAACAAATTTAAATACTTCCACAACAATACTTTCATAATTATTACTACTTTATGAAGGAAAGAAAAATATGTTCTAGTTAATAGTGTTTTTCATACTGTGTTTGCTGTTATTATCATTTTAATTTCTTGCTTAACTTTTACAAGAAAATTTAAAGAGTTAAATCAACTATCAAACTTTTCAAAATCAAAACATACTTTCAACAGCTAATTAAAAAAGTGAAAAGATAATTTTATTATTTCTTTAAAGATTTTTCACTTTCCCTATGGGGTCGATATCTCGGGGCTTAATCAGAATGTCCTATATTACTTGATAAATGATACATATACTTGTGTAGTATTCACATTATAAATCAATATCATAAGCATATATATCCGACAGGATCAAGTTTTAGTCACCGTTGCCAATTTTCATATCATATTTGTAAGTATAAATATTGGGTGGATCAAATCCCTTTGGATATTAAACTACAATGAACTACTATAAGTAAGATCTACCTCTTAAAACTGATGCCCTTGCTTTGAACTGAGCAAAGGCCTCCTTCACTTGCTTTTCCACCGTCTATTTTTTGTCTTTCTCTGTTATCATAGTTCGAACAGGATCTTTCTTTGATGGCTCATTTTTTATAGTGGAGACGGGGTCTTTCTTATCTTCAGAAATAGGAACAAATTCAGGTTGATTTACCTCTGGAGAAGCAGCCATTAGTGATCGGGGTTAACTTCGAAGGGTCGCTACGATGTCCATCATCTCCTCCAGCTTCTTCTCCATCAAAATGATATGCTCGCTGCATAGTTGAATGGCCCTTTACAATTAATCAGAGTCATTTTCTTTGGTAGGTTTTGGAGCATCGCGCAACAATGAAGAAGCTTAGGTCTCAAAGAGGAGTACCTCCACATACTCGTCTTCCATGTAGTTCGATAAATTGTAGTCTTCGTCCTCATCATTTTTCTTTTGTTCCCTTGATAATTCCATCGACAATTCTTTGAGATCAAGTTTGAGGTTCTCCAACGTATCTTCAATAGAATCCCCTTTAATTATCTTGAGATCTACTAGTAGTCTTTGACAGACAACTGTACTTGCATTAAATCCTGAAACAATAACTAGTGTTTCCGACATGGAAACCTCTTTGAGGCAATGGTTCCATGGCATCTAGCAGTATCTTATCGATGACCATAGGTCTCCAGCTCTTCCCTATCGGTAAAAATGTCCAGAGATGGGGAGTCTCATTGGTGGCATCATTACGACGGAGTGAAGGATGTCTCCTAGTGCTCGAGCTAGGTACCACGACTAATGATTGCATAACATTTCTTGTTGTCATGTCCTCTTCATGTGTAGTGTTGGTTAAAAATCTTGATGCAAATCATATTCTCTATGTTAGAGTTTTTGTAAGATGGGGATTTTGATTGGAGAAGTGGTCTTGAGGTCTGAGGAAGCCTATGAAGTGATCAATTTTAGATTTTGTTAGAGTTGAAGGTATAGCCGTGAAATGTTATGTTTTTCAGTTGGAGAAAATAAAGCTTCTGAGTGGGGATGAGGGGCTAAGGATGGCTTGATTGAGCATAGGAATAATGTAATTATGATTGGGAGCAATTGGGCAAAAACTTCTCATGACTTTTTCAATAACCTTTGATGGTGAGATGGTGGCCAATTTATAGTAGGAAGGAGGCTCCAATTGGGTAGGCTGAGGTGTCAGAAAAGCTGCTGAGGTGGAGGGCTGACAAGGAGTATTGGCCAATTGAAGTGAGCTTATATGTCTTAAAATTTGTTATTTTTCTATATAAATTTTATGCTTATTTTTAATAATATTGTACTTTAAAGGAAGTTATTTTTCATGTTCTTTTTAGGTACAATAGATGGAGTTCTGAATAAAGCGGAGCAAAAAATGAAGCAGAATGGAGGAAGGAGCTTATTTCTTAATTGGCGGCTATGTGCCAGCTTTTGACGCCAAAGCATAGATTGTGGCGCCTTGACACAGAGTTTGGCACCTTGACGCCATGTTGACCTCATTTTTGATGAGGTCTTCCTTTTCTTCTTTTTAGTGCTTAGGATCTAGCCTTAGGCCTTTCCTTTGACTATCTTAGAGGACTAGAATTGGGACCCGCCTTTTAGAAATTCAAACCACTTCTAAACTCCCTGCAAACTCCACAAACTTGACTATAGACCCCTAATCACCTAGAGGGTTGAAATCAAATATGGAAGTTTAAAGGATGAGTTCCTATAGGACTCTTTGGCCTTAGGACCGCCCACGGGTGGCCCGGTCCGATGAAGGGGCCGACATACACTACACCTACACACTACATTTCCACACACTTCCTAAAACCACACCCATACCCAACTTGACCTCCCGACTCATGTAGGTGATTCACATGGATGGTCCTTAACCCCTAAGCCCTTGGCTAAGAGGGTTAGGAACAACATAGTGAATGCCTCAAATGAGTCCTTTCATGGCTCATATGGGCTTGAAATGGCTTCATGGCTCAACCAAAATGATTTCTTTCCACCTAAACTCACCCAATTCAACTCCAATTAACCCCAAATCTTTTCTAAAACTTCCTTAACATCCTCATAAACAAAACACTAACATGATTTGCCCAAGATTTTGACCCAAACCCCACTCAAATTCAACCCAAAATCAAAAAGCCCAATTTTGACCTAAACCCAAATCTAACCCAAATAGGCCCAAACCCCAAAATTAAAACCCAACCAGAGCCAAAACCTCTTTGAAACACTCCCATAAACATTTCTTAACATTTATTTTACATCAATTTCAACCCTAGCCCAACATTGGCCCAAGTTAGCCTAATTTGACCTACATTGGCCCATTTACCAAATAAACCCAAATTCAACCCAATTCAAACCCAAACCACCTTAAATCTATTTCAAATTATTCATGAAACATCCCTAAACCAAAACCAACAACTATTTGGCCCAAACTTCTACAAAAATTCCCATCCATGAACACATCCTTAAACTTAAAAGCCCACTTCCCTTAAACCTTCTTAAAAGCCCATTTCCTTCAAAATTCAAAAGCCCAAATCTACCCTAAAGCCCACATGACATCTCCATTTGTCATCCATTTAATTAAATCCATTACCTAAGTCCTAAAATCATCATTGAATTATTCCAAATGAAGCCTCATGCCAAATCACCCCTAAATACTAAAATTTTCCTTAAATCCATTTCCATGAAATTGACTTTACTTTTCCCAAGCCAAATGGAGCCATGGAGCCATGCATAAGCCATATGCAAGCCATGAGAGCCTCTTTACATGTCACCATGCCATTTTGGGCAAAAGGAGGAGGCTCTTTCCTTAATTCCTAAAGGTGATTAACCACTTCCATGTTTCCACTAAACCATGCTTAAGCCTAATTGTGCTTGGATGGTGACTTGACCCTACCGATTATGCTGAGCCAAATCACTTTTCCCTCAGCCAAAACCAGGCCTTGGGTGGTGCACCTAGCCCAAATGGGTGGGTTGACCCATTTAGGTTCAAATCTAGCCATGCCCCATTCCACTTTGGATCAAAGCCTTTACACATGTCCATGGCCAATTGATTGCACAAACCTCCAGCTCTGACCCACCTGACCTTGAGGGTGACCCATGCTCGGCCGGCCGGCCACCGTGCCGCCGGAAAACACCATGGCCGAAAGTTCACATGTGAGCCAACATTGAAATTCTCACTCGTCGAGCTCGCCCCATCCCCGGTGGCTACCATGGCCGATCTTCTCCTCACCAGAGCAGCTGATCCCAAGCCCTAACTCCCCGGGAGGCCTTCCACCCTCTCCTATTTAAACCCCTCACCCTCTCGGCCAAAGGGGAGCCAAGCAAAAACCTTGCCGAAACTCTGCCAAAATTGTTTCAAACCCTTCACCATCCTGAGAGCAGTTGATCCCCAGTGTCAATTTGCCCTAATCCCCACCAACAGAGCCCAATTTCTCAACCGAAATTCCACCCAAAACCGGGACACTTTGCCACGGTGAGCCAATCCTCAAATTGATCGGTCCTACACCTTCACTGGACCAAGAGGAGAAGTTTCCCACCGAAAGCCCCATCTCCAGGCCACCCGGTTGCTCCGAGCCTCCAAGCTTTGTGATCGAGCTGTGGTCACTTTCATAGCTAGGCAATTCACCGGACCGGAGACTTCATCCGGAGCTTGCTGGGACCCAATCGAAGGTGCAACAACTCTCGGATTGAAGCCACACTTCTCCGAGCTAAGGTATGAGTTAACTATTCATCCCGAGCTTCCGGAGATTCTCCATTTCAAATGCCTTAGTTTCAATGCATGTTAGCCAGTATAGATGTGTTCGTCTCTTCAAGACGAATCCATGGAGCATAAGAACATGAAAATCCATCGAGAATCGAGTGAGATCTTAGGGATTTAGTGTGGACGGCTCTCGGGTGAGAACACTTGGGGACGATGAACGGATGCCGTCCATTCGATACACGCGCGCACGGACGGCCAGGATTGCGTCGGACCAGGAGACGGTACGAGAACCGCGGGGCCCGGACTGCTGACTCAGATGGCGGCGTCGAATGGGAGCGCGACACGCGGCGTTTCGGAGCTGCCGAGGTTGACGCGGCGCCGCGTGGATAAATAGAAAATTAGGGTATTTTCTTATTTATTTAATTCCCTAAACTTCAAAAATCCATATCTTTGTGTAGAAAAATCACAAAAATAAAATAAAAATACCCTTCGCTCGGTGAATAGAGGAGAATAATGTGGAAAAGAAATCATTTAATTTAATTAAGTATTTTATTTTTTATGATTTATTTACTCTCTGCATACATTTAATTCTCCATGCATGTATACAATTCACCATGGCATGAGACCATAGAGCTTTTGAAGCCTTCGAACTCGGGAACATTCCCCGAATTTTCCAAGGTCGAGGCCATCTCTGTGAAAAGTTATTTATTTTTCAAATGCATGTTGTCTGTTTTGAGTATTTTAATTCCAAAAATTAGCATGTTGTGAAATAAATTCTAGAAATATTTGGTGATGTTCCTTATGACCAGAGAACTCTAGGAAAAATAGGACTTGAGTTAATTCACTCAGATTAACCCTAATTGGCTTAAACACCCAAAATAGGTCTTTAATTAATTAGAGTTAACCAGGCATCAAATTGACTTGAAATCAATTCTCCACTGACCTTTAGGATCGAGAGGAATCCACCATAAAAATTTGAAGTCAATTGGACTTGGTTAACCCCACTAATTGGGTTGATTAAGTCACTTAGCCATTTTAAACTTTAAAAATTCATAACTTTTAAAATACTTTTCAAAAATTCACCAAATTGGTTTTGGAGCCTCTCTGATATCAGGGAAACCTAAGAAAATTAAAATTTCAATTTTCTAAAAAAGTTGATTTTTAATAATATTTTAATATTTTTTAATAATTAAAAAATAATAAAAATCACAAAAATAATAAAATTCACCAAAATGTCACATTTTGAATTTTAATCACTTAGGAACAAATCCCACATTTTTCCTAAGTCCATTTAGTGAGATATTAAATTTTAAAGCCCTAGGGTAATTTTAAAATTAAAAAAATGTATTTTCTAGCATTTTCACTAAAATAATTATTATAAATCATAGAAAAATCAGAAAATTGCAAAATTTGTTTCTCTGGTTGCCTTAATATCAGAGAGATTTTTGAAAAATATAAAATCCATTTTTCAACATTTATCTTATTTTTAAATTAATTAACACTCCAAAACTCAAAATAATTATAATAAAAATAATATAATTCAAAAAATCACCAAAATTGGTCCAAGTGCTTCTCTGGTCATTAGGAATGTCCCCTAATTTTCTTAAGGACAGAAACTTTTCCCTTGGTCATGTTATCAAATTTTCCTCGAAAATCTCTATTTTTCACCAAAAATAATTATATAAATAAATTAAATACAGAAAAATCACATTTTCTCCTCTCATGTCTTTATTGACATATGAGTAAAGTCACATAAAAATTTCAAGTTCATTTGAGTTCAATTTAGTGAGTTATGAAATTATTAAGCTTAAAGGGTAAAATGGTAATTAAAATCTTTAATCCTTAATTAAAACTTTAGGTTCAATAAAAAATCAACAAGTAAAATATTTGATCCTAATCTGATTTGGATGATTGAAATTTAAATAATTAAAGGGTAGAAACCCATTAAATAATTTTAAAATGATCAAACTTTAATTAAATAATAGATTAAATTTGGAAGAATAATAAAATTGAAATTATTAAAATAAGGGATCTTTATTAGGAAGAGATTTATTCTTTAATTTAAAAATCCCTAAATTAATTATATCAACTAATATTCAATTTTTAATTAAAATGATAACTCAAATTTAAAATATTAAAAGACTTAATTAAATTATTAAACTCTTTTGAAATTTCAATTAAAATTAAAAATAAAGTAAATTAAAGATAAATTAAATTAAGATTAAATTTAAAAATTAAATTAAATTAAATTTAATAATTAAATTAAATTAAATTAAACAATTAAATTAAGTTAATTAAAATTAAATTAAATTAAATAATTAAATTAAATTAAATAATTAAACAATTAAATTAAATTAATTAAAATTAAATTAAATTAAATCAAACAATTAAATTAAATTAAATTAAAATTAAATTAAATTAAATTAAACAATTAAATTAAATTAAATTAAATAATTAAATTAAAGTTAAATCAAATCAAATTAATTAAACACCAAGTCAAATTAAATTGAATTATGTTAAACTAAATTAAAACTCAATTAAATTAAGTTAAATTAAATATAACATCACCTAAGACATAAAAGAAATTAAATATAAAACAACTCGAACACTATTCCAAATTTAAACTCTTTAACTTAAATCAAGTCATTTGAATACTAATTTACCCTGAAAGCTTTGATTATTGTAACTCCTAAATGAAACATTAAATGGAGTGTTACTTTACTCATAGGATATTCAAATGTCCTAGTTCACTCGAGCAAGTTAACAAGACTTGAAAACCTCGGACGATCGATTCATTTATATAATTAAATTCATTTGGACTTAAAATAATTCTAGAAATATTGAAAAGATGTTTAAGATCCTTCTTAAGCACTTCCTCAATATGATAAGATATTTATAAGAACAATTGAATTTGATTATTCTTTGATGAAGAAAATCGTCCTTAAACCAAAACACAAAGAACTCTAGACGTCATAGGAGATGACTAGCTATAGGATTAGGAATTTGGTAGAAAACCATAACCTTTCCCTTAGCTTTACCTAGGAACTTGCTTAAATATTCTAATTGTGTTTTAAGTGCAGCTTGGGATGACGGGAAGACCCTCCGGTACGCTTTTATTTTATTGCAATTTACTTTCTTGCAATTTACTTTCTTGCAATTTACTTTCTTGCAATTTACTTTATTGCAAATGCATTTTACTTTTCTTGCATGATAAAACAACAGTTGCATGAAAACCCACACCTTTAGGATAGACCCTAAAACTGAAACCAAAATTAAGTTAAAAGTCGTTGCAAGATAAAATTCACCGCCACAACATTTCAAAATATAAAACAACTCAAAATTTAATCACAAACAGAACACAAAACTACAATTGCAACTAAACTAAAACGTCCTGTTGGATGATCGGGAATACCTCGGATGATGTAACCTACGTGTTGCTAACGGGATTTCCACTGGCCTAAATGAAAGTGTGGAACTCATTCGGTTGAGTTTAGCAAATTCATCCGGACTAAGTGAATCCGATAAAAATAACGATGCGGAAGGATGGAACCGTGGGATCTTAACCGGTGTCGTTATAATCAACTTTAAGATTTGTTTTAATTAAAACACAAAAAACACTTGGAAATTAAGATTTTCTCTAAACCAAAACACTTCTCTCATCCCCGATTTATGATTTCTAAAACTAAACCTCTGCAACAACAAGGAGCTCGGAGCATGGTGGGCGGCATGACTATCGTCATCGACAAAACCCAGTCTACTTCGGCAAAACTTTCCTAGAATTAAAACAACCAAGCCATAGGACTTCGAGGTGGCTTGCACTAGTGCAACATAAATCCTCAACTCTTCGTTAGGCATTTGCATTGCAAATTAAGCCCTAACCGGTCTTAGGATTCCGAGGTAGTCGTCCGATACGACAATAAACCCTCACATCTTCTAGAGTTATTTGTTTGATTTTATCATACAAATATAAGCCCTAATTAATTGAAATTGGCGAGATTGAAATATCAAATAAACATTAGGACTTTCCTAAATTCAAGACAAACAATAGGATAGTCGGGAAATTATCGAAGTTCACTTCGAATCGGTGATTTCTCCTACCTCTCTTCCTTTGGATTCACAAAACAAAATGTTCCAAAATTTGATCCATTCCCTATTGAAATTCCAAAATTCAATCTTTGAAAACCTTAAACTTTGAAATTCTTGAGAGCGAGAATCATTGATTATTATCGAGAGTTTTCTTAGGTGATTCCCGTCACTTAAGATGTAATTAACTATAGGGGCTTGCCCTTATAGGGAATTTTAAAGAACCCGAGTAATATAAACCCCGTTTAATGTTTTCATATTAAGCGGGGAAACTTGTCGGCTTATAAAATTGGTTCGCAGACCAAACGGATGTCACAAATCTTCTAGTTTATTTAATCGAGCCCCACCATCAAGCGGTGTGTCTATCCTTAGGGATAGATACACGGTTTGTGGTGTGGTATTCGTTTATATAAACTATTTGGGATGTGAGATCGGTTTGATTTCATATCTTAAAATTTTTCAAACTTAAAATTATTTTCAAAATCAAATACTACTTTTCAATTTATTTATTTAAACTAAATTAAAAAAAATTGCCGACAACTTCTGTTAGGCGACCCCTCTTCAAAATAAAACACACAACCTGAAAATAATGCCGACACGCCAGAATACGAGAAATCTAATGCCATGGTGTAAAGATCTTGCTAGACAATTTTATTTAGATTCTAGACGGGTGGTGGCTAGGTGCCAGAATCAGTTTTCTTTAATATGTATTGAATTCAAAAAAATTGTTAAGATGCGTCTGAAGTGACTCTTGGCAATTTCATGAGTTATAAATGAATCAGAAGATACAAGAAAGGGAGAGTTTCTAGAGGGTTTCATGAGGTCTTGTGTGTGTGTGTGTGGAGATTTTTGTTAGTCTTTTAATTAGAGTCTTTATTCTGTTTATATGTTAAAGTAAATTGTAAGGACAGTTGAAGAATTCAACAAAGTAACTTTAGAGGATCTGCTTGGGGAGAAGTTTGAGATAAGAACTTAGTACTTTTATTTTTGTTCCGTGTTATTTTGTAAACATAAGTTTTAATATAAATCATATTTTTTTGTTATCCCCATGAAGAGTGAGTAGTTTTCTTATCTTTCTCCTAGTGATAAAAATTAACCATGTATAGGATTAAAACTATTTAAGACTTCTCTTATTTCATACTTGTGATGATCAATTACTTTTTGCTTAATTACATATTCAATCTAGCCAGTTGGTATGTTAAAACTTGTTGTGAGTCCATAATGAACCCCAAGGGATATGTATTCCTTAACTAGTAGGAATCACATTAATATGATGGGTGAGAAGGTATCCTGAAGGTTTGTGCAAATAAATATGGATGTAAGTATTGTTGGACGTAAATTGGTGTTTCTCGGGTGACAGGCTAGATCCTTATTAATTTAATCTAGAGTTTTGAACTTAAGGCTTGGTCAATCTAAAAGAAAGGGCATAATGGGTAATCTAGAGTGAATAGACTAGGACCTATCTAGCATAACCAAAGATTTTAGAACTTAACATTAGGTTTGTGATTATTTTTTATGCTCAAAAGAGGATAAAGAATTGGTAAGATCCTATTTGTCACAAAATGCATTTGAACCTTTCAACATATAATTCCTTCACTGATTATGATCTCATTGCAAGGGGAAAAGCTTTCATATAATTTGAAATCTTCTACATATAACTAGTTTTGAAACTTTATTATTTACTTTAGGCTTGGAAACAGAATTGGTAGGAATTGGTTACTTCTATTTACACAAAATTTTGACCATATTTCCTAGATTTTTGTAAGTTGTTTAAGTAAAGTTTTTCTAAGTCCATAAAAAGAGCATTCACCTACCTTGTGAGATCTGTACTGGGGTTTTAAATCCTATATTACTTGAGCGATATGTATACTTTCATAGAATCTCTAGTTTGTAAACTATAAATGAAAATGTAATTTCTAAAACATATTAATTTTGAACACTAGCCACTAAAGAAATTGGGCCATCAAGTTTTTAGTCAGGATAATATATATATAACTGCATAATTGTGGATCAAGGATTTTTGCACCGTTACCGGAGATTGAATTTCAAATATACCTTTGGAAGAAAGAATACAAATTTGGTCAATCAAGTTTTTGGCACCTTTGCAGAGGAAGGAAAGAAGCGATTGAATTTTTGTCTTAGAAAATTTATTTTAACTATAGAGTTATTTTAAGGAAGTCGTAGTGTTGTTTAAAGATATAAGTGCTTGTGTGTGTGTTAGAAATATTTTTAAACTAAATTTAAATAATTATAATAAAAAAGAAAGACAAAAAAGATATATATTTAAGTATTTTTAAGTGTTTTATTTAATTTTATATCATGAACTTTCACTTTTGTATGCAAAGTATAGGATCTAAAAGCTTAGTGCCTTACAATTTTGAGTTGGAACAAATCATAAGAAAAAAATCAAAAATAAAAAGAACTTATTAATTTACAAGAATGGACAGTCACATCACATACTAACTTCGATAATCAAACTATTGAAAATAATTATCGTCACATGCAATGTCCTTTAAGGGACTATGCAAACCCTACAGTAGATGAAATTCACTTAAGCATACAAAACACTACAATAGAGACTAACTCATTCGAACTCAAACCTGACCTGTTATAATCCAAATGGTACACAATAATCAGTTTTGGGGGAACAACATCTAAGGATCCAAATTTACATCTTGCTTGTTTTCTAGAACTATGTGATACATTGAAATACGATGGCATATCAAACGATTTTTTTGGACTTAGAATTTTTTCTTATTCCTTAAGGGATAAAGCTTATATGTGGTTTAACTCATTAGCACCTAGATTCTATCAAAACTTGGGGAGATTTAGCGTAGAAATTCTTGGATAAGTATTTTCCACCTTTAAAAGCAACTAAGATTAGAAATGATATTACCTCATTTAGTCAAAAAAAGGTGAGTTAATATATAAGGCTAGAGAAAGATTTAAAAAACTCATTAGCAAGTTTCCTCATTATGATTTTCCAGACTGGTTAATAACTCAAACATTTTATAATGTGTTAGTAGGATCCCTTAAATCTATCTTTCATGCGGTTGCTGAGGGTTCATTAATGTTAAAACCATTAGATGAAGCATATGAATTAATACAAGAGATGGCTAATAACTACATTCAATGGTCCACTGAAAGGATAAATAATAAAAAAGTAGCCAAGGTTCATGATATTGATGTAATTTCTATTTTGGCATCTCTGGTTATTGCGATATCTAATAAGTTGGACTAATTTATAAAGAACTTTTCTCAAACATGCCATGTGTGCGAGGAAAACTCATTATGACAAGCAATGGATTCTCAATCACCTTTGTATGAGACTTTGATTGCAATTAATAATAGATCCAATAACTCATATTCTAATTATTATAACGTAGGTGGAAAAACCACCCTAATTTAACTAGAACAATAAATCTAGAGGTGAAAATCAGCAATGGGGGAAGAATCAAGCAAACTCATTAGGAAATTAGAACAACTAGTGTAGTACTAACTATAGACCATTTTATCCTCCTAGCTTTAACAATAACCAACAATTTAAAGATAAAAAGTAATCTATAGTAGAAGCAATGTTACAGATGGGAAATCAATTACAAAATCAAAGTGCTGCAATTAGAAATATTATGAATCATTTGGGTCAAATTGCTATCTCACATAGTAATAGGCCTCAAGGCACACTTCCTCGTAACACAAAAATTAATCATAAAGATGAAAACAAAGATAAGGAGCAAGATAAAGTTGTCAAGTTGAGAATTGGCTGAGAAGTGGATGCTGGAGTGCATAAAGAGATTGAAGTTGAGAGGGAAACTAAAGAAACTGAAAAACATGAAGAAAATGTTCCTAAAGATATGAAAAAACCTATCTCTCCAATAGTAATAATTTTAGAGAAAGCACCACCTCCATTTGCTCAGAGACTTAGACAACAAATGTTGGATTAATAATTTTAGAAATTTTCTTGTGATATTCAAGAAGCATAAATTCAATATTCTTTTTGTTGAAGAGTTAGAGAATATGTTAAGTTATTTTTAATTTATGAAAGATATATCAAATAAGAATTGGAAGTTTAGTAATTATGGAACTGTTGCACTAAGTGAAGAATGTAGTACAATAATTCAAGAAAACCTTTCTTAAAACTTAAAGATCCTGGAAACTTTACTATTCCTTGTACGATAGGAGAAAGATTTTGAGGAAAAGCCTTTTGTGATTTAGGAGCTATCCTTAAACTCATGCCATTATTCATATTCAGAAGATTAGGCTTAGGAGAGATTTTTCCCACAACTATAACCATACAGTTAGTTGATTGATTGATTACTAATCCAAATGGGACTATAGAAGATGTACTGGTAAAGGTAGATAAATTTATCTTTCCTGTTGATTTCATTGTTTTAGATATGGAGGAAGATAAAGAAACACCAATCATTTTAAGGAGACCATTTCTTGCAACTAAATGAGCTATGATATATGTGCTGAAGGAAGAGTAACCATGTGAGTTAATGACCAGGAAGTTACTTCAATGTGTTAAAGTCTACAAAGTATCCAGCTAAAGGAAGAGGAGATAAATGTTATAGAATGAAGATTATCAATGATTTATGTGATAAACATGTCAGAGAAATTTTTGAATTTAAAACAGGACAACAAGGACTAGAGTATGAGAATGAAATTGATATTCAAGGTCAATCTATTGAGATAACAACTGGGGATTCAAATTATGTTCAAGAAAGTTTTGAGATTTTAGATACTAAAAAAAAATAGAGAACCTCTTATTCCTTTAATTGAAAATTCTCTTGAACTTGAGATGAAGGTGCTCCATACCAATTTAATGTATGCTTTTATAGGGAACTCATCAACATAACCTCTTATAATATCCTTAGACTTAATTGATGATGAAGAAGAAAATTTATGAAAAACCTTGAAGAGTTACTAGAAAGCCTTTGGATGGAAGTTAGCCGATATTAAAGGAGCCAGCCCTTCAATCTGTATGCATATAATTTTAATGGGAGATAATCATTAGGGTAGATCCTCAAAGGAGATTAAATCCTTTCATGAAAGATGTTGTAAAGAAGGAAATTTTAAAGTGGTTGGATGTTGTAATCATTTATTATATTTCTGATAGTGGGAAGATCCTCAAGAGAGATTAAATCCTTTCATGAAAGATGTTGTAAAAAATAAATTTTAATGTGGTTGGATGCTGGAATCATTTATTTTATTCTAATAGTGCTTGGGTTAGTTCGATTCCCTATGTTCCTACAAAAGGGGAAGTGACCATAGTTGTAAATGAGTTAATTCCAACAAGACAAGTTAATGGGTGGTGAATCTGTATTGATTATAGAAAATTAAATCTCGTAACAAGGAAAGAATACTTTCCTCTACCTTTTCTGGACCAAATGTTGAATAGGCTAGCTAGAAATAGATATTTTCTTTTTTTTGGATGGATATTCAGGATACGACCAAATACCTATAGCTTCTGATGATCAAGAAAAGACAAAATATACAAGTTTTTAAGGGATTTTTGCTTTTAGAAGAATGCCCTTTGGTTTGTTGATCCACCTGATATTTATACTTACAGATATGATATGAAATTGGCAACGGTGACAGAAACTTGATCCCGTCGGATATATATGCTTATGATTTTGATTTATAATGTGGATACTACGCAAATATATGTATCGTTTATCAAGTAATATAGGACTTTCTGATTAAGCCCCGAGATATCAAACCCACAGGGAAATTGAAAAATCATTAAATAAATAAGAAAATTATCTTTTTACTTTTTTAAATGGCTTTTGAAAGTATGTTTTGATTTTGAAAAGTTTGATAGTTGATTTCACTCTTTAAATTTTCTTATAAAATTCAAACAAGAAATTAAAATGATAATAACTGTAAACACGGTATGAAAAACATAATTAACTAGAATATCTTTTTCTTTCCTTTATAAAGTACTAATAATTATGAAAGTATTGTTGTAGAAGTATTTAAATTTGTTGTGATAAATAGAAGCAAATGTATTCTTTACCCTTACTTGGTTCTATAAAGAACATTGGTTAATTTGAAATTTTATCAATTTGAACATGGTTAGGCAGGGAAGATATCAGCTCTCACTATAGAGTTCCCTCATTTCCCTCCACCTAGTGACTAACTTCTCATAAAAAAATTCAAAACTTCAAACCAAATTAGGGGCTTTTAGCCTATCACACTGAAAATCCTCTAATTTTACTCCCCTTTAAAACATCTTCTAATATATTGCATTCAATTATATGAACTACAGATTTAACACATATAATTGCATGTGATTCTTACTAACTTTTATGAGACAATACTGCATCAGATCTTACATAATTGTCGGCATATTTTAGGTTGTATTGTATTTTAAAAGGGGGGTCGCCTAACAGAAGTTGTCGGCGAATTTAAATTTTAAATTTAATTTAAATATATATATAATTTAGAAAGTAGTATTTGGCTTTGAAAATAATTTTTAAATTTGAAAGTTTTAAGATATGAGATTAAACCGATCTCACATCCCAAATAGTTTATATAAACGAGCACCGCACCACAAATCGTGTATCTATCCCTAAGGATAGACACACCGCTTGATGGTGGGGCTCGATCAAATAAACCGAAGTTTTGTGACATCCGTTTGGTCCGCGAACCAATTTTATAAGCCGACAAATTCCCTCGCTTAATATGAAAGTATCAAACGGGGTTTATATTACACAGGTTCTTTAAAATTCCCTATAAGGGCAAGCCCTTATAGTTAATTACATCTTAAGTGACGGGAATCACCTAAGAAAACTCTCGATAATAATCAATAACTCGCTTTCAAGAATTTCAAAGTTTAAGGTTTTCAAAGATTGAATTTTGGAATTTCGATAGGGAATGGATCAAATTTTGGAACATTTTGTTTTGTGAATCCAAAGGAAGAAAGGTAGGAGAAATCACCGATTCGAAGTGAACTTCGGTAATTTCCCGACTATCCTATCGTTTGGCTTGAGTTTAGGAAAGTCCTAATACTTATTTAAATGTTTTGATCTTGCCAATTTTAATTAATTAGGGCTTATATTTGTATGATAAAATCAAACAAATAGCCTAGAAGATGTGAGGGTTTGTTGTCGTATCAGACGACTACCTCGGAATCCTAAGACCGGTTAGGGCTTAATTTGCAATGCAAATGCCTAACGAAGAGGTTGAGGATTTATGTTGCACTGTGCAAGCTACCTCGAAGTCCTATGGCTTTGTTGTTTAATTCTAAGAAGGTTTTGTCGAAGTAGGTTCAAGTTTTGCTGACGACGATGGCCGTGCTGCCCACCATGCTCCAAGCTCCTTGTTGTTGCAGAGGTTTAGTTTTAGAAGTCATAAATCAGGAGATGAGAAAAGTGTTTTGGTTTAGAGAAGTCTTAACTTCCGAGTGTTTTGTATTTTGATTAAAACAAATCTTAAAGTTGATTATAACAACACCGGTTAAGATCCCACGGTTCCATCCTTCCGGCATCATTATTTTTATCGGATTCACTTAGTCCAGATGAATTTGCTAAACTCAACTGAATGAGTTCCACACTTTCATTTAGACCGTGGAAATCCCGTTAGCAACACGTAGGTTACATCATCCGAGGTATTCCCGATCATCCAACGAGACGTTTTAATTTAGTTGCAATTGTAGTTTTGTGTTCCGTTTGTGATTAAATTTTGAGTTGTTTTATATTTTGAAATGTTGTGGCGGTGAATTTTATCTTGCAATGACTTTTAACTTAGTTTTGGTTTCAGTTTTAGGGACTATCCTAAAGGTGTGGGTTTTCATGCAACAGTTGTTTTATCATGCAAGAAAGTAAAGTGCATTTGCAATAAAGTAAATTGCAAGAAAGTAAATTGCAAGAAAGTAAATTGCAATAAAATAAAAGCGTACCTGGAGGGTCTTCCCGTCATCCCAAGCTACACTTAAAACACAATTAGAATATTTAAGCAAGTCCCTAGGTAAAGCTAAGGGAAGGGTTATGGTTTTCTACCAAGTTCCTAATCCTATAGCTAGTCATCTCCTATGACGTCTAGGTTCTTTGTGTTCTTGTTTGAAGACGATTTTCATCATCGAAGGACAATTAAATCCAATTGTTCTTATAAATTTCCTATCATATTGAGGAAGTGCTTAAGAAGAATCTTAAACATCTTTTCAATATTTTCAGGATTGTTTTAAGTCCAAATGAATTTAATTATATAAATGAATCGATCGTCCGAGGATTTCAAGTCTTGTTAACTTGCTCAGTGAACTAGGACATTTGAATATCCTATGAGTGAGATAACACTTCATTTGATGTTCTGTTTAGGAGTTATAATAACCAAAGCTTTCGAGGGTAAATTGGTATTCAAATGATTTGATTTAAGTTAATGGGTTTAAATTTGGAATGGTATTCAAGTTATTTTAGATTTATTTTGAATTCTTTATGTCTTTAGTGATGTTATATTTAATTCAACTTAATTTAATTTAATTTAATTTAATTGAGTTTTAATTTAGTTTAACATAGTTCAATTTAATTTGATTTGGTGTTTAATTAATTTGATTTGATTTAATTTAATTTAATTATTTAATTTAATTTAAATTAATTTAATTTAATTTAATTTAATTGTTTAAATTAATTTAATTTAATTTAATTATTTAATTTAATTTAATTTAATTATTTAATTTAATTTAATTTAATTGTTTAATTTAATTTAATTTTATTTAAATTTAATTTAATTTAATTTAATTTAATTTAATTGATTTAATTTAATTTAATTTAATCCAATTTAATTTACTTAATTTAATTTAATTTTTAATTTAGTTTTATCTTTAATTTTAATTGAAATTTTTGAAAGAGTTTAATAATTTAATTTTAGTTTAATGATTAAGTCTTTTAATATTTTGAATTTGAATTATCATTTTAATTAAGAGTTGAATATTAATGAGATGATTAATTTAGGGATTTTTAAATTAAAGAATAAATCTCTTCCTAATAAATATCCCTTATTTTAATAATTCCAATTTTATTATTCTTCCAAATTTAATCTATTATTTAATTAAAGTTTAATCATTTTGAAATTATTTAATGGGTTTCTACCCTTTAATTATTAAATTTCAATCATCCAAACCAGATTAAGATCAAATATTTTACTTGTTAATTTTATTAAACCTAAAGTTTTAATTAAGGGTTAAAAGTTTAATTACCATTTTACCCCTTAAGCTTAATAATTTCATAACTTACTAAATTGAACTCAAATGAACTTGAAATTTTTATGTGACTTCACTCACATGTCAATAAAGATATGAGAGGAGAAAATGTGATTTTTCTGTATTTAATTTATTTATATAATTATTTTGATGGAAAATAGAGATTTTCAAGGAAAATTTAATACCATGACCAAGGGAAAGTTTCTGTCCTTAAGAAAATTAGGGGACATTCCTAATGACCAGAGAAGCACTTGGACCAATTTTGGTGATTTTTTGAATTATATTATTTTTATTATAATTATTTTGAGTTTTGGAGTGTTAATTAGTTTAAAAATAAAATAAATGTTGAAAAATGAATTTTATATTTTCCAAAAATCTCTCTGATATCAAGGAAACCAGAGAAACAAATTTTGCAATTTTCTGATTTTTCTATGATTTATTATAATTATTTTAGTGAAAATGCTAGAAAATACATTTTTTTAATTTTAAAATTACCTTGAAGCTTTAAAATTCAATATCTCACTAAATAGACCTAGGAAAAATGTGGGATTTGCTCCTAAGTGATTAAAATTCAAAATGTGACATTTTGGTGAATTTTATTATTTTTGTGATTTTTTATTATTTTTTTTATTTTTTAATTATTAAAGGTATTAAAATATTATTAAAAATCAACTTTTTTAGAAAATTGAAATTTTAATTTTCTTAGGTTCCCTGATATCAGAGAGACTCCAAAACCAATTTGGTGAATTTTTGAAAAGTATTTTAAAAGTTATGAATTTTTAAAGTTTAAAATGGCTAAGTCGACTTAATCAACCCAATTAGTGGGGCTAACCAAGTCCAATCGACCTCAAATTTTTATGGTGGATTCCTCTGATCCTAAAGGTCAGTGGAGAATTGATTTCAAGTCAATTTGATACCTGGTTAACTCTAATTAATTAAAGACCTATTTTGGGTGTTTAAGTCAATTAGGGTTGTTTTGAATGAACTAAGCCAAAATCTATTTTTCCTAGGGTTCTCTCGGTCATAAGGAACATCACCAAATTTTCCTAGAATTTATTTCACAACATACTATTTACTGGAATTAAAATATTCAAAACAGTGACTCGAACTCGAAAAATCAAGAACTCTTCATAGGGATGGCCTCGACTTTGGAAAATTCAGGGAATGTTCCCAAATTCGGAGGCTTCAAAAGCCCTATAGTCTCATGCCATGGTGAATTGTATGCATGCATGGAGAATTAAAACAATGCAGAGAGTAAATAAATTATAAAAAATAAAATACTTGATGAAATTAAATGATTTCTTTTCCACATTATTCTCCTCTCTTCACCGAGCAAGAGGGTATTTTTATTTTATTTTTCTCGATTTTTCTACACAAAGATATGGATTTTTGAAGTTTCGATATTTAATAAATACATTAAATACCCTATTTATCTACTTATCCACGCGGCGCCGACGAAACATCGGCAGCCTCCGAAGGGGTACGTGTCGCGCCGTGATTGGGCGCCGCCATCCGAGTCGCGCAGCCCGGCCCCGCGGTTCTCGTACCTTCTCCCGGTCCGACGCGATCCCGACCATCCGTGCGCGCGTGTATTGAATGGACGGCATCCGTTCATCGTCCCCAAGTGTTCTCACCCGAGAGCCGTCCACACTAAATCCCTAAGATCTCACTCGATTCTCAATGGATTTTTACGTTCTTATACTCTATGGATTCGTCTTGAAGAGACGAACGCATCTATACGGTTAACATGCATTGAAACTAAGGCATTTGAAATAGAGAATCTTCAGAAGCTCGGAATGAAGAGTTAACTCATACCTTGTCTCAGAGAAGTGTGGCTTCAATCTGAGAGTTGTTGCACCTTCGATTGGGTCCTAGCAAGCTCCGGATGAAGTCTCTCGGTCGCAGTGAATTGTCCGGATATGATTTCGACCAAGCCCGATCACAAAGCTTGGAGGTCTGGAGCAACCGGGTGGTCCGGAGATGGGGCTTTACTCGGTGAACACCTTCCCTCGGTCCAGTGAAGGTGTAGAGCCAATCAATTCGAGAATTGGCTCACCTGTGGAGAAGTGTCCCGGTTTTGGGTGGAATTTCAACTCGAAATTGATCTTTCGGAGGAGAAATGGCAGGGAATTCCACTTGGGGATCAAGTGCTCTAAGGGTGGAGAAGGGTCTGGAACAATTTTGGCAGAGTTTTGGCAAGGTTTGTGCTTAGCTCCCTTCATGGCCGAGAGGGGTGGAGTTTAAATAGGAGAGGGTGGAAGGCCTCTCAGGGGGAGTTAGGGCTTGGGATCAGCTGCTCTGGTGAGGAGAAGATCAGCCATGGTAGCCACTGGGGATGGGGCAGCTCGGCAAGTGAGAATTTCAATGTTGGCTCACATGTGAGCTCTCGGCCATGGTGTTTTCCGCGATGCAGTGGCGGCCGGCCTAGTGCAATGGTCACCATCTTGGTCGGTGGGTCGTGGCGGGGTTTAGTGTAGACAATTGGCAAATGCCATGTGTAAAGGCTTTGATTCAAAGTGGAATGGGGGCATGGCTAAATTTGAACCTAAATGGGTCAACCCACCCATTTGGGCTAGGTGCACCACCCAAGGCCTCGGTTTTGGCCGAGGGAAAAGTGATTTGGCTCGAGCATAATCAGTAGGGTCAAGTCACCATCCAAGCACAATTAGGCTTAAGCATGGTTTAGTGGAATCATGGAAGTGGTTAATCACCTTTAGGAATTAAGGAAAGAACCTCCTCCTTTTGCCCAAAATGGCATGGTGACATGTAAAGAGGCTCTCATGGCTTGCATATGGCTTGTGCATGGCTCCATGGCTCCATTTGGCTTGGGAAAAGGTTTGGTTAATTTCATAAAAAAGGATTTTAAGGATTTTGGATAATTTGGTGGAAATTTGGATGAAGCTTCATTTAGAATTATTTGATGATTGGTTTAGGACTTAGGGATGATTTTAATTGAAAATATGATGAGGGGAAATGTCATATGGGCTTTGGAAGAATTTTTTTGGGGTTTTGGATTTGGTGGAAGTGGGCTTTTTTAATGGCTTAAGGAATGGGCCCTTAAGTTTAAAAATGAATTTATGGATGGGAATTTTGTAAAGAGGTTGGGCCAAATAATTGTTGGGTTTAGCTCATGGATGTGTCATGAGTGATTTGAAACAAATTGGGGGTGATTTGGATTTGAATTGGGTTGAATTTGGGTTAGGTTTGGGTTTAGGTCAAAAAATGGGCCTTTTGACCTTGGATTGAGTTTGAGTGGGACTTGGGTTCAAATTTTGGGCAAATCATGTTAGGGTTTTGTTTGTGGGAATGTTAAGGAAGATTTAGAAAAGATTTGAGGTTAATTGGAGTTGAATTGGGTGAGTTTGGGTTAAGTTTGGGTCATGGGTCCAAATTTGGGCTTTAAGGCCAAAAGTGAGATTGGATCCAAATGTCAATCAAATTGGACTTGGATTTGGTCTAAATTGATATTGGGAATGTTGAATTGGAGTTTAGAATTGAATTGGACCAAAATTGGGGTCAATTGGGTAGGTTTGGTTTGACATTGGGTTCACTTAGGGTTAAAATGGGTCAATTTGGGGGTTTTGACAAAAGTAGGGTAAATTGACAAAATTGGCCCATGGTGTAGTTGGACAAAATGAAATTGGGAATATTTAGGATTTTCTGGAATTTTCTGGGAATTTTCTGAATTTTTGGATTTTTAGGCCAAGAAGGGTATTTTGGGTATTTGGAGGGTATTGAGAGGTATTTTTGGAATTTTTGGTATTTTTGGGTATGGATGATCAATTTGAGTGATGTGGAGATGTTTGAGATTGATTTTGGAAAATTTTGGGTAATTTGGAAATTTTGCGAAAATTTGGGTAATTTCGATGGTTTTGGGTAGGTTTAGTAGGTGTAGGGTCTCGGGGGTCAAAAATTGAAAATTTGAGAAATTGGAGATTGGGTGAATTTAGGTGGAAAGAAATCATTTTGGTTGAGCCATGAAACCATTTCAAGCCCATATGAGCCATGAAAGGACTCATTTGAGGCATTCATTATGTTGTTCCTAACCCTCTTGCCGAGGGCTTAGGGGTTAAGGACCATCCATGTGAATCACCCACATGAGTCGGGAGGTTAAGTTGGGTATGGGTGTGGTTTTAGGAAGTGTGTGGAAATGTAGTGTGTAAGTGTAATGTAAGTCAGCCCCTCATCGGACCGGACCACCTGTGGGTAGTCTAAGGCCAAAGAGTCCTATAGGAACTCATCCTTTAAACTTCCACATTTGATTTCAACCCTCTAGGTGATTAGGGGTCTATAGTCAAATTTGTGGAGTTTGCAGGGAGTTTAGAAGTGGTTTGAATTTCTAAAAGGCGGGTCCCAATTCTAGTCCTCTAAGATAGTCAAAGGAAAAGCCTAAGGCTAGATCCTAAGCACTAAAAAGAAGAAGGGAAGAACTCATCAAAAATGAGGTCAACAATAATCTCACCACAAATTTTACATCTTAACAGGCCAAATTAAGAAGTAAATAAAGTTTATAGAATCAATCTTTACAACTTCTTCCAACTTTAAACACATATACATTCCACAATAACTCTTCATGAATTACTTACTTCTTCATTTAATAAAAGAAGAAGTTAAAGAAAACTACTCATAATGCATTGAGAAAATACAAAAATACATTGATTTGAAATTAAAAACCATAAGAAAAAAAAACAAACACAACAAGTATTAATTAAAAACTAAATGTAAGAACGAAAGTAAACACTTATCTGTAAATCCTCTCCACAAGACTCAGGAAGTTCCTTTGAAACTTTAAATCTTCACTAAACTACTCCTCAGAGCATGTCTCCCATCTCCGATGACTCAAAAACAAACTTCAGACTTCAATAAAAACTAAACTAATGGAAATAAAAGAAGTGGGAAGAAGCAGGCTTCAATCCTACCCTTTTCTCTTTTCTACTCTCTACTCCTACTCCTAATGAAATAAAATAAAAAATCTGTGAAAACACTCATCAAAATGCAATGGAAGAGCCCCTAATCTTTCCTAAGACTCTCATTAAAAATTAAACCAAAAGGTTCCTTAGTGTCTCTTCAAAATGTGTCCAGATTTGATGTATCCACCAAAGAATGCACCCCTTCATTCAAACTTGCCGCCCAAAGGAAGTTATAGAAGTTACCACCAAGAGTTGCATCCCATTGTCGGCATATTTTTAGGTTGAGTGTTGTATTTCTGAAAAGGAGGTCGCCTACAGAAATTGTCGGCGAATTTTAGATTTTAAATTTGATTTAAATATATATATATATATAATTTAGAAAGTAGCATTTGATTTTGAAAATAATTTTAAGTTTGAAAATTTTAAGATATGAAATCAAACTGATCTCACATCCCAAATAGTTTATATAAACGAAAATCGCATCACAAACTGTGTATCTATCCCGAAGAATAGACACACTGCTTAAAAATGGGACTCAATTAAATAAACTAGGAGATTTGTGACATCCGTTTGGTCTGCGAACCAATTTTATAAGCCAACAAGTTCCCCTGCTTAATATGAAAGCATTAAATAGGGTTTATATTACCTGGGTTCTTAAAATTCCCTATAAGGGCAAGCCCCTATAGTTAATTACATCTTAAATGATGGGAATCACTTAAGAAAACTCTCGATAATAATCAGTGATTCTGCTCTCAAGAATTTCAAAGTTTAAGTTTTCAAAGGATTGAATTTTGGAATTTCAATAGGGAATGGATCAAGTTTGAAATATTTTATTTTGGGGATTCAAAGGAAGAAAGGTAGGAAAAATCACAGATTCGAAGCAAACTTCAGTAATTTCCCAACTATCCTATTGTTTGGCTTGGATTTAGGAAAGTCCTAATGTTATCCGATATTTCAATCTTGCCGATTTTGATTAATTTGGACTTATATTTGTATGATAAAATCATACAAATAGCCTTGAAGATGTGAGGGTTTATGTCGTATCAAACGACTACCTCGGAGTCCTAAGACCGGTTAGGGCTTAATTTACATGACATGATCATGCAAATGCCTAACGAAGAGTTGAGGATTTATGTTGCACTAAGCAAACTACCTCGAAATCCTATGGCTTAGTTATTTAATTCTAAGAAAGTTTTGCTGAAGTAGACTCGAGTTTCGTCGATGACGATGGCTGTGCTGCCCACCACGCTCCGAGCTCCTTGTTGTTGCAGAGGTTTAGTTATAGAAGTCATAAATCAGGAGATGAGAAAAGTGTTTTGGTTTAGAGAAAATCTTAATTTCCAAGTGTTTTTATGTTTTATTTAAAACAAATCTTAAAGTTGATTATAACAACACCGGTTAAGATCCCACGGTTCCATCCTTCCGGCCTCGTTATGTTTATCGGATTCACTTAGTCCAGATGAATTTGCTAAATTCAACTGAATGAGTTCCACACTTTCATTTAGACCGTGGGAAATCCCGTTAGCAACACGTAGGTTACATCATCCGAGGTATTCCCGATCATCCAACAAGACGTCTTAATTTAGTTGTAATTGTAGTTTTGTGTTCTGTTTGTGATTAAATTTTGAGTTGTTTTATATTTTAAAATGTTGTGGAGGTGAATTTTATCTTGCAATGACTTTTAATTTAGTTTTGGTTTCAGTTTTAGGGGCTACCCTAGAGGTGTGGGTTTTCATGCAATAGTTGTTTATCATGTAAGAAAAGTAAAGTGCATTTGCAATAAAGTAAATCGCAAGAAAAGTAAATTGCAATAAAATAAAAGCGTACCCGGAGGGTTTTCCCATCATCCCAAGCTGCACTTAAACACAATTTAGAATATTTAAGCAAGTTCCTAGGTAAAGCTAAGGGAAGGGTTATGGTTTTCTACCAAATTCCTAATCCTATAGCTCATCATTTCCTATGACGTCTAGGTTCTTATGTTTTGGTTTGGGGACGATTTTTTTCATCAAAGAACAATTAAGTTCAATTGTTCTTATAAATATCCTATCATATTGAGGAAGTGCTTAAGAAGAATCTTAAACATCTTTTCAATATCGCTAGAATTGTTTTAAGTCCAAATGAATTTAATTATACAAATGAATTAATCGTCCGAGAATTCAAGTTTTGTTATCTTGCTCAGTGAACTAGAACATTTGAATATCCTATAAGTGAAGTAACATTTCATTTGACATTCTGTTTATAAGTGAAGTAACATTTCATTTGACGTTCTGTTTAGGAGTTATGATAACCAAAGCTTTCGAGGGCAAATTAGTGTTCAAATGGTTTGTGATTTAATTTAACTTCTGTTATCGGGTTTAAATTTGGAATAGTGTTCAAGTTGCTTTATTTTGAATTTCTTTATGTCTTAGGTGATGTTATTTTTAATTTAATTTAACTTTAATTTAATTTAATATGGTTTAGTTTTAATTTTAATTTAATTTGGTTTGATTTTATTTTAATTTTAATTTGATTTTATTATTTTAATTTAATTTAATTTAATTTAATTTAATTTAATTTAATTTAATTTAATTTGATTTAATTTAATTTAATTTAATTTAATTTAATTTGATTTAATTTAATTTAATTTTAATTTTAATCTAATTTAATTTTAATTTTAATTTTAATTTAATTGAAATTTTAAAATGGTTTAATTTAAATAATTTAACTTTAATTTAATTTTATGATTAAGTCTTTTAGCATTTTAAATCTTAAATTTGGATTATCATTTTAATTACGAATTAAATATTATTGAGATGATTAATTTAGGGATTCTTAAATTAATGAACAAATCTCTATTTTTGGTAGAAAATAGAGATTTCCAAGAAAAATTTAATAATATGACCAAGGGAAAGTTTCTGTTCTTAAGAAAATTATGGGACATTCCTAATGACCAGAGGACCACTTGGACCAATTTTGGTGATTTTTTGATTTATATTATTGTTATTATAATTATTTTAAGTTTCAGAGTATTAATTAATTTAAAAATAAAATAAAGGTTGAAAAATGAATTTTATATTTTTCAAAAATCTCTCTGATACCAAGGAAATCAGAGAATCAATTTTTACAATTTTCTGATTTTTCTTTGATTTATTAGAATTATTTTAGTGGAAATGCTAAAAAAATACATTTTTTTTAATTTTAAAATTACCTTAGGGCTTTAAAATTTAATATCTCATCAAATAGACCTAGGAAAAATATGGGGTTTGTTCCTAAGTGATTAAAATTCAAAATGTGACATTTTGGTGAATTTTATTATTTTTATGATTTTTATTATTTTTTAATTATTAAAATATTAAAATAATACAAAAATCAACTTTTTTAGAAAATTAAAATTTTATTTTTCTTAAATTCCCCTGATATCAGAGAGACTCCAAAACTAATTTGGTGAATTTTTTAAAAGTATTTTGAAAGTTATGAATTTTTGAAGTCTAAATTGGCTAAATGGCTTAATCAACCCATTTAGTAGGGCTAACCAAGTCCAATTGACTTCAAAAATTTATGGTGGGTTCCTCTGATCCTAAAGGTCAGTGGAGAATTGATTTCAAGTCAATTTGATGCATGATTAGCTCTAATTAATTAAAACTCCATTTTGGGTGTTTAAGCCAATTAGGGTTATTCCAAGTGAGTTAACTCAAAACCTATTTTTCCTAGGGTCCTCTGGTCATAATAAACATAAAAAAATTTTCCTAGAATTTATTTCACAACATGCTAATTATTGGAATTAAAATACTCAAAACAGCAACATGAATTTGAAAAATCAATAACTTCTCATAGGGATGGCCTCGACTTTGGAAAATTCAGGGAATGTTCCCAAATTCAGAGGCTTCAAAAGCCCTATGGTCTCATGCCATGGTGAATTTCCTATATGCAGGGAGAATTAAAACAATGCGGACAGTAAATAAATTATTAAAAATAAAATACTTGATGAAATTAAATGATTTCTTTTCCACATTATTCTCCTCTGTTCACTGAGCAAGAGGGTATTTTTATTTTATTTTTCTGATTTTTCTAGACAAAGTTATGCATTTTTGAAGTTTAGGGAATTAAATAAATCAAAAAGTACCCTAATTTCCTACTTATCCACGCGGCTCCACGCCATCCTCGGCACCTCCGAAACGCCGCGTGTCGCGCTGCCATTTGACGCCGCCATCTAATTCAGCACTCTGGGGGCCCGCTATATCGTTCAATCTCCTCATCCGGTGCGATCCTGGTCGTCCGTCCGTGCGTGTATGGAACGAGTGACATCCGTTCATCGTCCCCAAGCGTCCTCACCCGAGAGCCGTCCACACTAAAACCCTAAGAACTCACTCATTTCTCAACGGATTTTCGTGTTCTTGTGCTCTATGGATTTGTCTTGAAGAGACGAATACATCTATACCGTGATCATGCATTGAAATTAAGGCATTTGAAATGGAGAATCTCCAGAAGCTCGGGGTAAAGAGTTAGCTCATACCTTTGCTCAGAGAAGTGTGGCTTCAATCTGAGGGTTGTGTCACCTTCGATTGGATCCCAGCAAGCTCCAGATGAAGTCTCCAAGTCTAGTGAATCTCCTAGGTATGATTTCGACCAAGCCCGATCACAAAGCTTGGAGTCCGGAACAGTATCGGTGGCCCGGAGAGGGGGCTTTTGTCGGTGGGCTCCTTCCCTCGGTCCGGTGAAGGTGTAGGACCAATCAATTTGAGGATTGATCCACTGTGGAGAAGTGTCCTGGTTTTGGGTGGAATTTTGGCTGAGAAATTGGGCTTTGTTGGTGGGGATTAGGGCAAATTGTCACTGGGGATCAACTGCTCTAGGTATGGAGAGTGTTCTGGAGCAATTTTTGCAGGGTTTCAGTAAGGTCTGGTTCATCACCTCTCATGGCCGAGAGGGGGTGGTGTTTAAATAGGAGAGGGTGGAGGGCCTCCTGTGGGGAGTTAGGGCTTGGGATCGAGCCTGCTCTCGGCAAGAGAAGAACAGCCTACAATGGCCACTGGGGATGGGGCGGCTCGAGCAGGTGAGAATTCCAAGTTCGGGCTCACATGCGAGCTCTCGGCTCGGTGGTTTCCGGCGGCCGTGGTGGTCGGCCGGCCAGGGTCGAGTCACCCTCGAGGTCGTGGTGGTCGAGCTGGGGCTTAGTGCAGTCAATTGGCATTGGCCATGTGTAAAGGGCTTGATTTAGATGGAATGAGGGAGGAGCTAATTTTGGGTCCAAATGGGTCCAAGTCATGGATTTAGGTTTGGTTCACCCTCAAAGTCTTGATTTTTGGGCTAAGGGAATCAGGTAAGTCAGCTAGCTTAGTGGGGAGAAGTCACCATCTAAGTACATTTATGTTTAATCAAGGTTTAGAAGAGTCATGAAAAGGCTTAATCACCCTTAAGGGAATCATTAAAGGACTCCCTCCCTTTGCCAAAAATGACATGGTGATGTGTAAAGTGGCTGCCATGGCTTCGCATATGGCTTGTGCATGGCTTCATGGCTCCATTTGGCTTGGGGCAAAGCTTAGTCAATTTCATGGAAGTAGATTTTAGGAATCTTGGCATTTTTGATGGAAATTTGGATGAAGATTGTTTTGGAATGGTTTAATGATGATTTTGAAACTTAGGGGTGATATCAATTAAAGGTATGATGAAAAGAAATTGCCATGTGGGCTTTAGGGCCAATCTTGGGCTTTTGTATTTGGTGGAAATGGGCTTTTAGAATGGTTTAGGAAAGTGGGCCTTTAGGTTTGAAAACAAATTGGTGGATGGAAATTTTGTGAAGGATTGTGCCAAACAAATGTTAGGTTTAGCTCATGGATGTGTTATGAGTGATTTGAAGCAAGTTGGGAGTGATTTGGGTTTGAATTGGGTTGAATTTGGGCTTCTTTGGTGAATGGGCCAATATAGGTCAAATTGGGCTAACTTGGGCCAATGTTGGGCTAGGGTTGAAATTGATGTAAAATAAATGTTGGGAAATGTTTATGGGAGTGTTTCAAAGAAGTTTTGGCTTTGGTTGGGTTTTGATTTTGGTGTTTGGGTTTATTTGGGTTAGGTTTGAGTTTAGGTTAAAATTAGGCCTTTTAGCTTTGGGTTGAATTTGAGTGGGGTTTGGGTCTAAATTTTGGGTAAATCATGTTAGTGTTTTGTTTGTGGGGATGCTAAGGAAGGTTTAGAAAAGGTTTGGGGTTAATTGGAGTTTTATTGGGTTAGTTAGGATTAGGTTTGTGTCATGGGTCCAAATTAGGCTTTAAGGCCAAAAGTGAAATTGGATTCAAATGTCAACCAAATTGGACTTGGATTTGGTCTAGATTGGTGTTGGGAACGTTGAATTGAAGTTTAGAATTGAATTGGACCAGAATTTCGGACAATTGGATAGGTTTGGTTTGACGTTGGGTTCACTTTGGTTTAAAATTGGTCAAATTGGGGATTTTGATAAACGTGCGGTAAATTGACAAAATTAGCCCATGGTGTAGTTGAACAAAATGAAATTGGAAATATTTGGGATTTTTTGGAATTTTTTGGGAATTTTCTGAATTTTTGGATTTTTGGGTCAAGAGGGGTATTCTGGGTATTTGGAGGGTATTGGGAGGTATTTTTGGAATTTTTGGTATTTTTAGCTATGGATGATCAATTTAAGTAATGTGGGAATTTTTGGGATTGGTCTTGAGGAATTTGGGTGATTTGGAGATTTTTGGAAAATTCTAACGGTTCTGGGTAGGCTAGGCGGGTGTAGGGTCCCGGGGGTCAAAAATTGAAAATTTAGAAAAATGAAGATTGAGTAATTGTAAGTGGAATGAAATCATTTTGGTTGAGCCATGAAGCCATATTAAGCCCACATGAGCCATGAAGGGACTCATTTGAGGCATCCACTATGTTGTTCCTAACCCTCTTGCTCAAAGGCTTAGGGGTTAAGGACCATCCATGTGAATCACCTTTATGAGTCAGGAGGTCAAGTTAGGTATGGGTGTGTTTTTAGGATGTGTGTGAAAGTGTAGTGTATTGGTGTAGTGTGTGTGTAAGTCAGCCCCTTCACCAGACCAGGCCACCCAGGGTAGTCCTAAGGCCAACGAGCCCTATAGGAACTCATCCTTTAAACTTCCACATTTGATTTCAACCCTCTAGGTGATTAGGGGTCTATAGTCAAGTTTGTGGAGTTTGCAGGGAGTTAAAAAGTGGTTTGAAATTCTAGGTGGTGGGTTCCAATTCTAATCCTCTAGGATAGTCAAAGGAAAAGCCTAAGGCAAGATCCTAAGTACTAAAGAGAAGAAGAAAAGACCTCATCAAAAATGAGGTCAACAAATGGACCCCCAATAGGTGTAGTGAGCTGACGGAGCACACCGCGCGTATTGGTGTTGACCGAAGCGATCAACAAAACCAACATAGATGTCTAAGTGACAAACTTAGGACAAAGTAGAAGAGTTTTCGCTGGGGAGTGTCAAGTATATCTCTGAGACTGGAGATCCCTGAACTCTCGGCGGGAAAGGGAAAGGAGGTGAATCCCAAATCACATGACACTAGGGAAATTTCAATTTAGATTTTATTTTGTTTTAGTTTAAGTTTTGATGTGTGAGCTTAGATTTTAGTTTGAGTTTCAATTTAAATTGAAGTTTTGTTAAGATTAATTTGAAGGAATTTGAACTTGAAATGAAAATTGGAATTTTGTGGTTTTAGATGTAACATTTTTAACCTCAAAAGAAAATTTAATTGATTAGATTGAATCATTACAATGAGGAGAAATCTCAGAGCAATGTGGTATTGGATGTAAAATCCTTAACCTCAAGAGTTTGATTTTGATGTATTTCATTGCGATAGGGAAAGAATCCTAAAGCAATGCAGTCTCGGATGTAAAATCCTCAACCCCAAGTACTTGATTTTAATGTATTTCATTGCGATAGGGAAAAAATCCTAAAGCAATGCAGTCTCGTATGTAAAATCCTCAACCCCAAAAGTTTGAATTTTGATGTATTTTATTGCGATAGGGAAAGAACCTAAAGCAATGCAGTATCAGATATAAAATCCTCTACCCCAAGAATTTGAATTTTGATGTATTTCATTGCGATAGGGAAAGAATCCTAAAGCAATGCAGTCTCGGATGTAAAATCCTCAACCCTAAGAACTTGATTTTGATGTATTTCATTGCGATAGGGAAAGAATCCTAAAGTAATGCAGTCTCGGATGTAAAATCCTCAACCCCAAAACTTTGAATTTTGATGTATTTCATTGCGATAGGGAAAGAACCTAAAGCAATGCAGTATCGAATATAAAAATCCTCTACCCCAAGAATTTGAATTTTGATGTATTTCATTGCGATAGGGAAAGAATCCTAAAGCAATGCAGTATTGGATGTAAAATCCTCAACCCCAAAAGTTTGAATTTGATGTATTTCATTGCGATAGGGAAAGAATCCTAAAGCAATACGGTCTTGGATGTAAAATCCTCGACCCCAAAAGTTTGATTTTGATGTATTTCATTGCGATAGGGAAAGAATCCTAAAGCAATGCGATCTCGGATGTAAAATCCTCGAACCCAAAAGTTTGAATTTGATGTATTTCACTGCGATAGGGAAAGAATCCTAAAGCAATGCGATCTCGGATGTAAACTCCTCAACTCCAAAAGTTTGAATTTGATGTATTTCATTGCGATAGGGAAAGAATCCTAAAGCAATGCAGTCTCGGATGTAAAATCCTCAACCCCAAAAGTTTGAATTTTGATGTATTTCATTGCGATAGGGAAAGACTCCTAAAGCAATGCAGTTTCGGATGTAAAATCTTCAACTCCAAAAGTTTGAATTTTGATGTATTTCATTGCGATAGGGAAAAAATCCTAAAGCAATGCAGTTTCGGATGTGAAATCCTCAACTCCAAAAGTTTGAATTTGATGTATTTCATTGCGATAGGGAAAGACTCCTAAAGCAATGCAGTCTCAGATGTAAAATCCTCGACCCCAAGAATTTGATTTTGAACGATAATTGATATTGCAAAGATTTGTAGTGCTGATTTGGAAAGTGTGGAATTTTGGTGTTCCGAGAATTTCATGAAAGTTGTAAAAGACTTTCATGGAAGGAAATAGATTAGGAGGGAATATGTAGATGCTACATATCCCATTCAAAAGAGTTGATCGGAAGTTCTTTGGTTTGGATTGGATACAATTCCTCACCTTCGATTCCGTCCGTGTCAATGGAATCAACCGCTTCCATCCCAGACAAGTGAGAGAGTAGAACAGATTGGATTTCAGATTTGGAAGGTTGAGTTTGAATTTGATTGAGATTTGATTTGAGATCTGAAAAATTGAATTTGAATTTGATTGAGATTTGGTTTGAGATTCGGAAGGTTGAATTTGAAATTTGATTGAGATTTGATTTGAAATTTGTGTTCATTTTGTCTGTCATTTAATGATTCAAATTTATTTTATCATTCATTTAATGTTCATGTGAATTTGGTGTTCATTATTTTTTTATTTAGATTTTTAAGGAAAGTTTTCTTTTATTTATTTTTTTTGTTTCTTTTCTGTTCTTTGTTCGAACTTCATTTAACTTTAATGGCGTTTCTCAGTCAACTTGCACAAAAGAGGTGAAGACCAAAAATGTGACATGGTCACTTTCATTCCAATCATGTTGAAGATACATCATACAACTCGATCTGGAATACATCTCATACAATCCATGTAGACTCAAAACGGACTATGTATGATCTTTGTCGATCCATCCAAAAAGGTATATGTCAGAAATCCACGTCTGAATAGTGAGGTACATGGTCAATAACATCACCTTCCAAGCCATCCTTGGCAAGGATGCCGTATGGATGTACGTTGGAGGTGTGATATTTTCCATGTAACTCACGGCTCGTAAGGCCGGAGGCTCTCTAGGTTCGGGTCCGGTCGGAAGTGGTAAGGTGCTTTCTGTCATCCATTCTTCTGAAAGTAACAGAGACCCGCTTCACGGGTACTCCCGGTATGCAATGTTTAGCGACATCTGCTCCGTTGCCCTTCAGTATCATGACGGAACCTACCGGTAATGGTATCTTTACCGGCACTTGGAACTCACCGTGGCCCGCTATTCGGAGGTCAGATCCGAACATGATATTACACTCGTTCAGAAAAGAAACCGTGCAGAAAGGTCTGACAAAGTCATGGTGATCTATGTGCGGGGGTATGCAGTCACCCTTCTTGTAAATGTTAATGATGCAACTGTTGGGTATGCAATCTGCTGGTAGTACCCTCCATGTTATCATTCTTTTTACCATCCTTTTGATGACTAATGGCATTGGATCCACCTGGCCATGACGGAGTATTCCCGGTGGGTTTCCCTTCCTGTCTTCCGCGAAGTTGTAGCAGCATCCACATTGTATTGTAATTCTACCTTTCCCTGACATCCATCTCCGGGGTTCTGAGTAAGTGTTTTCTCTTAGGCGGCCTGCTCGGCCCATTCTTTTCAAATCCTGGATGCAGTCTACGATTTGTTGTTGTTCATATTCTGAGAACACGTCTGTATGTAGCTCGAGGCCTTCTAGTATATTGATCCTCCTGCCTCTGATTCGCTCGAAGTATTCAAAAGTTTTCTTTTTGACATTCTGCATCCTTTCTAGCTCGTATTCTGGAATAATCTGCAAAAGGCGAGGCCTGGTGACGTACTGTGGGATATATGGCTCAATCCCTTCACGTTCTCTTGCATACCTCGGCTCTTCGGGGATGGTGTCCGTCGGGACATCCTCCGGGGTTGCTTCTGCAACAAGGTTATGCATTACTGATGGCTTTATCTGGTGGCATTGTAGCCTTTCTTCTTCTGTTCTTCTTAAGATTTCCCTGGTTTCTTCGTCATCCCGGAGTCGGCCTCCTTCCTTCGAGTACCTGGTGAACCGGCGTCCTTGAAGTATATGTCGCGCGTAGCAAGCTGCCTCGTCGCACTGGTCCGCTGCTTGTTTAGTTAACATCTTGCGGATACGGCGATTTTTATTTCTTCGCTGGGTTGCTGTGAGAGTAGCTCTTCGTACTTCCTGAATTTCTACGGGCGCGGCGCTGACAAGCCTGCCCTCTGCTGTAGCGACTACAGACTTGATTCTCTTGTCTTCTTCAGTTCTTGTTTTCCTTTTCTTGCTACTAGAGTGGTGTCTTGGGCCAACCACTTTCATTACTATCTGACTGGGCAGTTCCTCTCGGTCAACTGGGACCCAGTCACTTTCCTCGTATTGCAGGTCTGCTGGTGCGAAGTCTAAGTCAATCTCTATTATCGCTTCATCTTTCACCCTCTTTTCGTCGAGTGCAAGGCTTACGCCATTTCTAAAGTTCAGGACCAACCACCCGTTCGACATTTCCCTGCGAAAAGACAAGGAAAAGGATCAGGGGCTGTACTAAGAACAAGAACATTAAGAAAATGTTTATTAAAGACAGTTTTTTTTATTACTTTTTGTATTTTTAAATTTAACTGGAATGAAGTGGGATAAGATCAGGAAAGAGATTTTGATATGGAAGAGAAAACGAGGAAAACTTTATTATCATGATTTTATTTATTTTAGCACATTTTTTATTATTTTTGGGTTCGGACCCAGTCATAAGTAACTACTTCACCCGTGCTTCAAGGAATGAAGAATTCATTCCTTCGAAACATCAGGTAGCGTAATACTTTTCAAGTATCGTCCATTGATCTGAAGCATATGTCGTTCTCCTTGGCAATTCACTAGCTGGTAGGAGCCTCCTGAGTAGACTGCCTCAACCACAAACGGTCCTTCCCAAGTGGGTTCAAATTTTCCTCCTATCTTGCTGTGTGCAAGGATAGGTCTCTTGAGAACGAGAACTAAGTCACCAAATTTGAAGGTTCTTGGGCGGACCAATTTGTCATGGGCTTGAACCATCTTGGCTTGGTATAGTTCTAAATTCTGCTGCGCTGCAAGTCTTTTCCCTTCCAGGCTTTCCAATTCTTCTAGTCGTAATTTGGCATTCTCTTCTGTCGTGATTTTGTTTGCAACTGCAATTCTGAGTGAAGGAAGCTGAACCTCTAAGGGTAACACTGCCTTAGACCCATACACCAAAGCATAAGTTGTAGCTTGAGTAGGAGTTGTGAAGGTTGTCTGGTAGGCCCATAAGGCTTCTAATAACTTCTCGTGCCAATTTCTCTTATTATCGTCCAAGGTTTTCTTTAAAATTTGAACGAGAGTTTTATTAAAAGCCTCAGCCAGACCGTTTGCTCTTGGGTAGTAAATTGTTGAATATCGACAGTCGATTCCGTGTCTCCTGACAAAATTGTTGATTTGTGTGCCGAAACGGTAGACAACTTGTTTCTTGAAAAACTGTAGCACGTGGTGTGCTTTCACTTCTCTAAGTGGAACTGCCTCTGCCCACTTGGAAAAGTAATCTGTAGCCGCAAGAATGAAGCGATGTCCTTTTGAAGATGGTGGTTCTATTGGACCCACTATATCCGTGCCCCAACATTCAAATGGCCACGACGCGATTGTCGGATGTAGCACATTCGAGAGGTTGGTGTAGAACCACTCCGTGCACTTGGCATTGGTGACAGCTCTTGGCGATTTTCATGCAGTCGGTCATCATCGAGGGCCAGTAGTACCCTAATCTTTTAATTTTCATTTTCATCTTCGGACCCGACTTGTGAGCGCCACAAAGTCCTGAATGCACCTCTTTAACATTTTCACGGGGCTCGGACTCACTTAGGCACCTTAGTCACATTTGATCGAAAGACCTTCTATATAACGTGTTGTTTATTAATGCGTAGGACAAAGTTCTTTTCTTGATCTGATGGGCTAACGACCTATCGTCTCGTAGTTTTCCTGTTTGCAGGTAGTCTATTAATGGCTGTCGCAAATCTTCTGGGTTTTCTGTCACTGTTGCAACTGATTCTTCTTCTATTGATTTGTGTGTTGTGTCTATGTCGAGCTGTGATATGACCTGACGTCCGTGAACTGACACTTCCACTGATTCAGCTTGCAAGCAGGCAAATTCTTTTGCGAGACGGTCTAGTGCATCTGCTAAAGCGTTTTCTTTCCTGGGAATTTTGTAGATCATCACATTTGGAATCTGTTCCAACAACTGTATGGCATACTGGAAGTATTGCTCGAGTCTTGGCTTTACAATCCTGTACTGTCCGGCGATCTGTTGAATGATTAACTGCGAATCCCCGTAGATGTTGATGTTCGTTATACCCATTTGAATAGTTAATTCCAGACCTGTTACGAGAGCTTCGTATTCTGCTTCGTTGTTCGTACACGGCTCTGTTAAGTGGTAGGAGCATCTTAACATCCCCCGCTCCGGTGTTATAAAGATTAGTTCGATCCTCGCCTTACCGAGCACTATCACTTGCTATTCTTCGTCTTTGTGTGCTCGAAGATGCTCCGTCGAAATATAATTCCCAACTTTGATCATCGGGGTCTTCTAGGCTCATTATTTGTTCATCCGGCAAATCTTCATTGAGAGGAGATTCGCCGCAAAGGGTGTGCTTGCGAGGAAGTCTGCTAGGACTTGTCCCTTTACGGCACGAAGAGGCACGAAAGTTATATCGAATTGCAATAATATCATCGACCATCCGGCAAGTCCGCTGGAAAGTGTTGGACGAGTCATCAAGTATTGCAATGGATTAAATTTCGAGATCGAGTTGACCTTATGAGAAAGCATGTAGTGCCCGAGCTTTTGAGCGGCGAAGATCGTGGCCAAACAATGCTTTTCAATTGCGGGATACCTTATTTCGTAGGAAGTAAACGACGGCTTAGGTAGTAAAGAGCATTTTCTTTACCCTTATCATTGACCTGAGCTAACAAGGCTCCGAGAGAGTCGTCTAAAGCCGCGGTATAAAGTATCAGCGGTCTACATGAGACTGGGGCTGCTAAGACAGGAGGTGTCATTAAATATTGTTTAATGTCTTCGAAGGTCTTCTGTCATTTCTCTTCCCAAATAAATTTGGCGTCCTTTTTAACTAATGCCGAGAAAGCCTGACACCTACCTGAAAAGTTTGAGATAAAGCGTCGAAGATATGCCAGCTTCCCTTGAAAAGATCGTAGTAGCTTTAAGGTTTTGGGAGGCGGCATTTCTAAGATAGCTTTAATCTTTTCCGGTCGATTTCAATTCCACGATGTCGGACAACGAATCCTAAGAATTTCCTGGAGGTGACGCCGAAGGTGCATTTTAAGGGATTCATCTTAAGGTTAAATTGTCTCAATCGTTCGAAAACAATTCTCAAATCATATAGGTGGTTATCCTTTACTTTGCTTTTGATTACCACATCGTCCACGTAGCATTCGACTTGATTATGGATGAGATCATCAAAAATTCTTTTCATTGCTCTCTGGTAGGTTGCTCCTGCATTCTTCAGTCCGAATGGCATCACTGTGTAGCAATATACTCCGATCGGCGTTCTGAATGCTGTAAGTTTTTCATCTTCTCGGAGCCATTTTTATCTGGTTGTATCCCGAAGATCCATCCATGAATGAGAGTATTTCATGTGTCGAAGCAATGTCAATCATTAATTCGGGATCGGTAGAGGGAATTCATCCTTTGGACATGCCTTGTTTAAATCTCCGAAATCCACACAAATTCCGATCCGACCATTCTTCTTTCTGACTGGCACCACATTGGCTAACCAAGTCGGGTATTGCTCTTCATGGACAAATTTAGCGTCTATTAGCTTTTTAACTTCAGCTATGACTTGTTGTTCGATTTCTAGACACATTCTTCTAGGACCTTGTCTGACTGGGACAGAAGTATGATCCACTCCTAGCTTATGGACTGCTACCTCTGGAGCTAATCCTGGCATCTCATCGTAGTTCCAAGCAAAACTGTCTTTAAATTCCATTAATAACTTGATTATTTCTTCGGAGTCTTCTTTATTGAGTAAGGAGCTAACAAAGGTAGGTCTAGGCTCTTCGCTAGTACCTAAGTTAACTTTCGTTAACTCATCTATCAGTAGATTTAATCTCTTCTTCGAATTCGGTGGAGCGTCTCCAATTTGTAAATCTTCAAATTCTTCGTAGTTTCCATGCGGTTTCATTAGACTCGCAAGTGACAACCAAGCAAAATTCGGTATCGTCAATCGATCCTACCGTGCCGAATCCGAGACCATGCTTTGAATTGGGTGGACGACCGGAGTTATTCCATAATTTTTCAAAATGTTGTGATTGACCTTTTGTCCATTATCGAGGTAAGAAACCACGCTCGAATTAAATTTTGAATACGGGGAGAGTACCACTCAAAAGGTAATTCCATTAATTCGATGAAGTGACATCTTCAAATTGTACATTATTTTCGGCTTTGGAGGAAGGAGCACCACGGTAGAATTTGATTGGCTTTCGCACCGCCGCTACGTACCTCTTTGACCACCATACCCTCGATCTTATTAGAATGAATCGGGGTCAGGGTCATAGTATGTACATAGTGATTAATCTTCTCGTACATCGATTTATATTCTTCATTCCTTTCATCTTCGAGAGGGATCCTGAATTGCGGCTTCTTCCGACTTATTGTCGCTGCTTGTTGCTTGATTTCTCTTTCTTCTTCAGAACTGTCTTCCCAATAAGCATTGATGGCTGGTTTCCTCTGTCCAACTGTCCTAACGTCTCTACCACGACCTCGTCCCCGGCCTCGACCTCGGATGCGAGTTGTGGAGAAACCTTTACCATCTCGCTGTAAGGGAGCGGTGAGTGACTGTTGGACTAGAACTTCGGGTTCTTCGTCATTCGAATTTCCTTTGCTTCATTCGTTATGGTATCTCCGGAGAAAATTGTTTTCTTCGGGGGTGCATAATAAGTCGCATCTTCATGGATTCCAATTTCATGTACAGAGAATGGTTGTAAGTCACCTTTGATGCACTGTTCCCCTCCATCGTTGTATTTGATGCACTGGTGTAGGGATGATGGTACCATCCTGTTTTCATGTGTCCATGGTCGGCCCAGTAGAGCATTGAACGACGTTTCTGAATCAATTATGTGAAATTTTTCTGTTCTCTTTGGTAAGTCACCGGTCTTCATTAGTAGTGTTATTGATTCTAGGGCTCTTTCTCCTTTTTGGTTGAATCCTCTTAATAACATTTTGTCTGCTTCAAGCTCGCGAGCATCAATTGCCAAGTATGCTAGCGTTCGAAGATTCATTATATTGATTGATGCTCCTGGATCCACCAATACTCTGGAGAGTGTAAACTTTCCAATTGTAACTGAAATGTATAACGGTCGGTTGTGGTCTGGTGTCCCGAGTAGTAGGTCATTGTCCGTGAAGGTGACACCTCGCTGTTCCTTTAACGAAGAAACCTCATCTAAGGAATCTCCGGCCATTTGAGCTAAGCAAATTTCTGGATCAAGTAAGGCCTTGATCAGAGCTTCTCTCATCTCCTTTGATAAGATGAGAGCATCGTAGATGCTCGTTTGGCCGGTAGTTTCTTAAGATGGGCTAGCACGTTGTAGTCCACTTTATTTCCATGTGTCTCGATTTCTTCCCGAATGGGTATTTCTTCTGCCGGGGTTGGTTCTTTCTGAACAACCACCTGCTTTCCTTTGTCCTTTGGACCCATTCTCCGAGGTAGAACTCTTCCACTTCTTAAGTTAACCTCTGTAATTTCTTCTGAATCTAGTATTGAGTTTGTTGATGTCTCCTTCTGAATCAGAACGACAGGTTCTTCTGGATTAGCTTCGGAGTCTGAAGGCTCTAACTCTATTGTGACTGGAGCTCCTCGAAACTCGCAAACAGATTCGTTGCTCGTTGAACTCTCGTAGCCTCCTTGATGGATGTCTTCTTTGTCATTGTGACCGTCGAGATTGTGTATGATTTCAGAATTATCATTTGTATCGAAATCGATGTCCGGATTTTCGCTAGTTACGTAATCGTTAGAAACAGTCAAAACGTAGCCAACGCTATAACCCTTATCATTATAAGATCCCACCGGAGTGAGCAGATAATCATACAGAGTCAGAGGTTCGAGGGATTTCTCTCCCGAATCAGAAACAACTATCCTAGGATAAGCAACCCCTAGTCTAGCCTTAGGAGCCTCAGTCTTCTCTTCTTCATCAATTTTCTTCTTTTCTTCAATCGTCTCTTGTTGAGGTGGTTCCTCTATCGCAAGTGATAGTGCCGACATGACAGGTTTCGATCTCTGAATTGAGGCTCGCACCGAAGCGGTTTGGATGTGATCCAAAATCTTTTTCGAAGACTTTGTCCAAGCGGTAACCCATCCATCATCAGTCGCATAGTGGTCTATCGACACAATGGGATCCGTCGAGATAACATTAACGGAACCTCCTTTCTGGGGTTCCTTCATGTACTCCTTCGGGATCGTTATATTCCCTTTCCTAAGATTGTCGTTGAGCCAACTTTTGAAGGTAATACAATCTTCTATCTTGTGTCCAAGCATCCGGTGGTAAGGGCAAAAGTTGGGATCACCCTTCTTGTTGACTTCTTCTGGTCTCTTAGGTTCTGGCAGTTGGAAATCTGGAGTCTTCATCAAACTGTGGAACATTTTCGGCACTACCTCATTCTTGAACAGATACTCCCTGCTCAGAAGTTCCCTTAACGTACGTTGCGGACGAGGCAGTTGTTCATACTGTTGAGATGACTGATAGCTGGGTCGGGGTTGCTGGTAATTCTGTTGAGGTTGCTGCGGCCGTTCTGACGATATTTGTATCGGTTGCTTGCCTTTATCGACAGCTGCAATGATCCCGGACTTCTTTTCAAAATTTTTCAAGGGCTTCTGTTTGTCTGTTTTGTCAGTGAAACTTAATTGCTTCGCCTCCTCTTGTAAGCTTCCGACCTTGCTTAACAACTTCTCAAAAGTCTTAATAGTAAATCCCTTGAGGAGAAGTGCTATCGGGCCGTGAATGCTCTTAAGTAAACTGCCGACTGCATGCTGTTCTTGTAGTTGTGGCTCACACTTCATACTTAGGTTCCTCCATCGAAGTATGTAGTCCACCAAAGTTTCGTTGGGTTTCTGGTTTTCTACCACTAAATCACCTATAGTGATGTGGTGCTGAGCTCCGGCAAATCACTTGATGAAGAGGTTCTCTAGTTCTGAAAATGTCTTCACCGAACCGTTTGGTAATTCCGCATACCAATCAAAGGTGATCCCTGACAGGCTGCTGACAAATTGTCTGAAGAGTAAGGCATCACTTCCGTCGGCATTGTAAAAACTGGCACAAAAGTGTGCAACATGTTGCCGAGGGTTTTCGGTCCCATCAAAGGTCTTGAACAGAGGTGATACGAAGCCTTTCGGATATTGGACAGCGTCGAATTCTTCGGGGTAAGGTCTACCCGTCCGAATGGATGTCCCACTCTTTGATTGTGCCAAGGCTTCTCGCACCTGCTGTTCCACCATGTTCTTAATATCCTTTTCCGGAATCATGCTTTGTGTTGTATCTTACTTTAACTGATCATCCCCGTTGACGGACGTAATCTCTTTTCCTCCGTCTACAATGTGAATGACTTCTGGGGGTGTTTCTCTTTGGGGTTGAACCTGACTCTGGAGAGTGGCTAGGGCTGCAGCCATCTCTTCCATCCTTTTTGTCATTTGGGCGATCGTATCATCTTTCTCTTGAAGTCGCATCCTCATTACTTCCGGCTCCTCTCTTCTCAGCGTGCGCGAGGCACCTTGTGAAGCTGACGAAGCTCGTGTTTCAACCATGTTAATTTCTGCATATTCATCATCCATGAACTCTGACAAATCAATCTCATCTCCGAATTTCTCTTCTCTTTCCCTTGAATATCTTATAAGTGAAGTAACATTTCATTTGACGTTATGTTAACCAAAGCTTTCGAGGGCAAATTGGTGTTCAAATGGTTTGTGATTTAATTTAACTTCAGTTATCGGGTTTAAATCTGGAAAAGTGTTCAAGTTGCTTTATTTTGAATTTCTTTATGTCTTAGGTGATGTTATTTTTAATTTAATTTAACTTTAATTTAATTTAATTTGGTTTAGTTTTAATTTTAATTTAATTTAGTTTGATTTGATTTTAATTTTAACATGATTTTATTAATTTAATTTAATTTAATTTAATTTAGTTTAATTTAATTTAATTTAATTTAATTTAATTTAATTTAATTTTAATTTTATTTGATTTTAATTTAATTTTATTTTAATTTTAATTTAATTTAATTTTAATTTTAATTTAATTGAAATTTTAAAAGGGTTTAATTTAAATAATTTAACTTTAATTTAATTTAATGATTAAGTCTTTTAGCATTTTAAATCTTAAATTTGGAATATCATTTTAATTAGGAATTAAATATTATTGAGATGATTAATTTAGGGATTCTTAAATTAAAGAACAAATCTCTTCCTAATAATATCCCTATTTTAATAATTCCAATTTTATTATTCTTCCAAATTTAATCAATTATTTAATTAAGGTTTATTTTAAGTATTTTTAAATTGTTTAACATGTTTAATAATTCCAATTTTATTATTCTTCCAGATTAGGATCAAATATTTTACTCTTTAATTTTATTAAGCCTAAAGTTTTAATTAAAGGTTAAAATTTTAATTACCATTTTACCCTTCAAGCTTAATAATTTCATAACTCACTAAATTGAGCTTAAATGAACTTGAAATTTTTATGTGATTTCACTCATATGTCAATAAAGACAAGAGAGGGGGAAATGTGATTTTTATGTATTTAAATTATTTATTTAATTATTTTTGGTAGAAAATAGAGATTTCCAAGAAAAATTAAATAATATGACCAAGGGAAAGTTTCTGTTCTTAAGAAAATTATGGGACATTTCTAATGACCAGAGGACCACTTGGACCAATTTTAGTGATTTTTTGAATTATATTATTTTTATTATAATTATTTTAATTTTTGGAGTAATAATTAATTTAAAAATAAAATAAAGATTGAAAAATAAATTTTATATTTTTCAAAAATCTCTCTGATATCAAGGAAATCAGAGAATCAATTTTTACATTTTTTTGATTTTTCTTTGATTTATTAGAATTATTTTAGTGGAAATGCTAAAAAAATACATTTTTTTTAAATTTAAAATTACCTTAGGGCTTTAAAATTTAATATCTCATCAAATAGACCTAGGAAAAATATGGGGTTTGTTCCTAAGTGATTAAAATTCAAAATGTGACATTTTGGTGAGTTTTATTATTTTTGTGATTTTTATTGTTTTTTAATTATTAAAATATTAAAATAATACAAAAAATCAACTTTTTTAAAAAATTACAATTTTATTTTTCTTAAATTACCCTGATATCAGAGAGACTCCAAAACTAATTTGGTGAATTTTTGAAAAGTATTTTGAAAGTTATGAATTTTTAAAGTCTAAATTGGCTAAATGGCTTAATCAACCCATTTAGTAGGGCTAACCAAGTCCAATTGACTTCAAATTTTTATGGTGGGTTCCTCTGATCCTAAAGGTCAGTGGAGAATTGATTTCAAGTCAATTTGATGCATGATTAGCTCTAATTAATTAAAAATCCATTTTGGGTGTTTAAACTAATTAGGGTTAGTCCAAGTGAGTTAACTCAAAACCTATTTTTCCTAGGGTCCTCTGGTCATAATAAACATCACTAAATTTTCCTAGAATTTATTTCACAACATGCTAATTAGTGGAATTAAAATACTCAAAACAACGAACATGAATTTGAAAAATCAATAACTTCTCATAGGGATGGCCTGCGACTTTGGAAAATTCAGGGAATGTTCCTAAATTCGGAGGCTTCAAAAGCCACTATGGTCTCATGCCATGGTGAATTTCCTATATGCATGGAGAATTAAAACAATGCAGACAGTAAATAAATTATTAAAAATAAAACACTTGATGAAATTAAATTATTTCTTTTCCACATTATTCTCCTCTATTCACTGAGCAAGAGGGTATTTTTATTTTATTTTTCTGATTTTTTTACACAAAGTTATGCATTTTTGAAGTTTAGGGAATTAAATAAATCAAAAAATACCCTAATTTCCTATTTATCCACGCGGCGCCACGCCATCCTCGGCAGCTCCGAAACGCCGCGTGTCGCGCTGCCATTCGACGCCGCCATCCAACTCAGCGCTCCGGGGGCCCGCTGTATCTTTGCATCTCCTCATCCGGCGTGATCCTGATCTTCCATCTGCGCGTGTATGGAATGAACGGCATCCGTTCATCGTCCCCAAGCGTCCTCACCTGAGAGCCGTCCACACTAAAATCCTAAGAACTCACTCATTTCTCAACGGATTTTTGTGTTCTTGTGCTCTATGGATTCTTCTTGAAGAGACGAATACATCTATACGGTGATCATGCATTTAAATTAAGGCATTTGAAATGGAGAATCTCCAAAAGCTCGGGATAAAGAGTTAGCTCATACCTTTGCTCAGAGAAGGGTGGCTTCAATCTGAGGGTTGTGTCACCTTCGATTGGATCCCAGCAAGCTCCAGATGAAGTCTCCTGGTCTGGTGAATCGCCTAGGTATGATTTCGACCAAGCCCGATCACAAAGCTTGGAGTCTGGAACAGATGGGTGGCCTGGACAGGGGGCTTTTGCTGGTGGACTCCTTCCCTTAGTCTGGTGAAGGTTTAGGACCAATCAATTTGAGGATTGATCCACTGTGGAGAAGTGTCCTGGTTTTGGGTGGAATATCAGCTCGAGAAATTGGGCTCTCGTTGGTGGGGATTAGGGCAAATTGTCACCTGGGGATCAAGCTGCTCTAGGTATGGAGAGTGTTCCGGAGCAATTTTGGCGAGGGTTTCGATAGGGTCCAGTTCGGCACCTCTCATGGTCGAGAGGGGTTGGTGTTTAAATAGGAGAGGGTGGAGGGCCTCCTAGGGGGAGTTAGGGCTTGGGATCAGCTGCTCTTGGCAAGAGAAGAACAGCCTACAATGGCCACTGGGGATGGGCGACTCAGCGAGTGAGAATTCCAAGTTTGGGCTCATATGTGAGCTCTCGGCCTGGTGGTTTCCGGCTGCTGTGGTGGCTGGCCGGCCAGGGTCACGTCACCCTCAAGGTCAGGGAGGTCAAGGCTGGGGCTTAGTGCAGTCAATTAGCATTGGCCATGGCTTGATTTAGATGGAATGAGGGAGGAGCTAATTTTGGGTCCAAATGGGTCAAAGTCATGGATTTAGGTTTGGTTCACCCTCCAATGCCTGATTTTTGGGCTAAGGGAATCCGGTAAGTCAGCTAGCTTAGTGGGGAGAAGTCACCATCTAAGTACATTTATGTTTAATCAAGGCTTAGACGAGTCATGAAAAGGCTTAATCACCCTTAAGGGAATCATTAAAGGACTCCCTCCCTTTGCCAAAAATGACATGGTGATGTGTAAAGTGGCTGCCATGGCTTGCATATGGCTTGTGCATGGCTTCATGGCTCCATTTGGCTTGGGGCAAAGCTTAGTCAATTTCATGGAAGTAGATTTTAGGAATCTTGCCATTTTTGATGGAAATTTGGATGAAGCTTGATTTGGAATGGTTTAATGATGATTTTGAAACTTAGGGGTGATATCAATTAAAGGTATGATGAAAAGAAATTGCCATGTGGGCTTTAGGGCCAATCTTGGGCTTTTGTATTTGGTGGAAATGGGCTTTTAGAATGGTTTAGGAAAGTGGGCCTTTAGGTTTGAAAACAAATTGGTGGATGGAAATTTTGTGAAGGATTGGGCCAAACAAATGTTGGGTTTAGCTCATGGATGTTTTATGAGTGATTTGAAGCAAGTTGGGAGTGATTTGGGTTTGAATTGGGTTGAATTTGGGCTTCTTTGGTGAATGGTCCAATATAGGTCAAATTGGGCTAACTTGGGCCAATGTTGGGCTAGGGTTGAAATTGATGTAAAATAAATGTTGGGAAATGTTTATGGGAGTGTTTCAAAGAAGTTTTGGCTTTGGTTGGGTTTTGATTTTGGGGTTTGGGTTTATTTGGGTTAGGTTTGGGTTTAGGTCAAAATTGGGCCTTTTAGCTTTGGGTTGAATTTGAGTGGGGTTTGGGTCTATATTTTGGGTAAATCATGTTAGTGTTTTGTTTGTGGGGATGCTAAGGAAGGTTTAGAAAAGTTTTGGGGTTAATTGGAGTTGAATTGGGTTAGTTAGGATTAGGTTTGGGTCATGGGTCCAAATTGGGCTTTAAGGCCAAAAGTGAAATTGGATTCAAATGTCAATCAAATTGGACTTGGATTTGGTCTAGATTGGTGTTGGGAATGTTGAATTGAAGTTTAGAATTGAATTGGACCAGAATTTGGGTCAATTGGATAGGTTTGGTTTGACATTGGGTTCACTTTGGGTTAAAATGGGTCAAATTGGGGATTTTGATAAAAGTGGGGTAAATTGACAAAATTGGCCCATGGTGTAGTTGAACAAAATGAAATTGGAAATATTTAGGATTTTCTGGAATTTTCTGGGAATTTTTTGAATTTTTTGATTTTTGGGTCAAGAGGGGTATTCTGGGTATTTGGAGGGTATTGGGAGGTATTTTTGGAATTTTTGGTATTTTTGGCTATGGATGATCAATTTGAGTAATGTGGGAATTTTTGGGATTAGTCTTGAGGAATTTGGGTGATTTGGAGATTTTTGGAAAATTTTAAGGGTTCTGGGTAGGCTAGGCGGGTGTAGGGTCCCGGGGGTCAAAAATTGAAAATTTGGAAAAATGAAGATTGAGTAATTGTAAGTAGAATGAAATCATTTTGGTTGAGCCATGAAGCCATATTAAGCCCACATGAGCCATGAAGAGACTCATTTGAGGCATCCACTATGTTGTTCCTAACCCTCTTAGCCAAGGGCTTAGGGGTTAAGGACCATCCATGTGAATCACCTTTATGAGTCAGGAGGTCAAGTTAGGTATGGGTGTGTTTTTAGGATGTGTGTGAAAGTGTGGTGGATAGGTGTAGTGTGTGTGTAAGTCAGCCCCTTCACCAGACCAGGCCACCCAGGGTAGTCCTAAGGCCAAGGAGCCCTACAGGAACTCATCCTTTAAACTTCCACATTTGATTTCAACCCTCTAGGTGATTAGGGGTCTATAGTCAAGTTTGTGGAGTTTACAGGGAGTTAAGAAGTGGTTTGAAATTCTAGGTGGTGGGTCCCAATTCTAATCCTCTAGGATAGTCAAAGGAAAAGCCTAAGGCTAGATCCTAAGTACTAAAGAGAAGAAGAGAAGACCTCATCAAAAAAGAGGTCAACACCCATCCCCTTTGAAAATGGCGCCAAATTAAAGTTAATCTCAATTTTTAACTGTGGCGTCTAAGCGCCGGCCCAGCGCCGCTTAGTCGCCAGTGCCTAAATTTTCTTTTTTCATTTTTTTGCTCCAAATTTGATCTAATTTTGTTCCTTTTATCATCAAAAATAGGTATAAAAATGTGCATAAAAATACTATATATTTTAGGTGTATCAAAATCCCACAAACTTAAAATGTTACTTGTCCTCAAATGACAGTTAATCTCATAGAGAAATTTTAACATGCAAATCATGTAATGAGTTTCTTAGGAAGATAGCAAAATTTTGTTCTAGAAATGGAATAGTCCAGTTTTGAAAGAAATTCAGTAATTAAGACCAACTTAAAGTTTAGAAAGTTCTTAAGGAAAGAAAAATGACAAATATAAGTCTCTATCTAATTCAGAAATATTTGTAGATTCTTCAAAATATAGGATTCAAACATCTTATTTTTCTCACTTAAAAATATTTATTTGAAAATAATTTTACTTACTATATTATAACCTTAAGCTTTAGATTTTCTCTGAACATATATGTTAAACTTTAGGTATGGAACCAATTTTTGATTAGGCCCTTATATCCTCAAGCTTCTCCTCCCCTTTTACATACTATTTTTCACTTTTTCTTTTTCTTTTTCTTTTTCTTTTTCTTTTTCCTAATTTTTCTTTTTCTTAAGGCAAGGATTACTATATCTGGATAGGGCTTTAATGTTTTTCAATTCCACCATTCCATTTATATATCTTTCACTTAAAAATAATAATAATAGTATTTGAAAATTATTCCTCAATAAAAGGAACTTAAGCTTTGAAGAAAAAAAGTCAAATCTTCTATTTATCCAAAAATATAGAATTTCTTACTAAAGATAGACAGCTATATTTAACATCTCTTCACTAAGAAAATTTTAACTTTAAGTTTTTCGTGATTACTATAAATTTTTAACTAAATTCTTTTATTCATTTCTATATTCAAAATTTTTGTTCCCCTAATATAACTTCATATACATAATTGTTCTCAATCAAGAAATAAGATTTATTTTAAGTATTCTTGAGAACAAATAAAATTTTAGGTTTTTTGACTTTTTTTTTCTTTTTTTTAATTTCCCCCCCAAACTTTATTTTTTAGTTAGGATAAAAGATTTAAGCATAAGAAATGATACATGGGTGAGAATTAAAGACTAACATAACATGCTTGCAAGAATTTAAATATCCTAAATATGCAAGTATAACAATTTAAACAACAGGAGTAAAATGAAATCAAATTCAATTTTTCAAAACATTTTCTTTTTATAACAAGAAAAATAAAAATTTCAAAAGACTTCTACAGTAGTGGAGGTTTTCAAAGCAAATACACACCAACTGAAATCACACTGATACTAGATAGCAAATGGTATTGGTAGATTTTTGTAAAGTTTTCAAGCATGCATTTTCCTAAATAGTAGTTTCTATAGTGTTCTATAATCTCCTAATAGTTTTAGAATTTAAGTACTCCCAAAAAAAAATTCTAGTACAACATACACATTAAAACATTTACTACCACACACACTACACTTAAAGCAACATATAAAACATTAATCCAACAACAATACATCTGATTATGCATAACAGATAAGTAGTACAACTACAATCTGCATATTATCAGAGTTCACAACACAATCATAAAAAAAAATACTAGACAAAGTACACAATAACACAGCACAACAGCACAACAACAAAAATAAACAACATACATCTACTCTTCATCCTCATCATCATCATCATCCTGCTCGTTCCAATCCCTGGATGGCACATAAGGTATGTAGAATGGATGAGGGGGCATCTCAGCACTCTGATTACCTCTAATTAGTCTATCCAAATAATGCTAATAATTCTCCTCATACTCATCATGTTTTACAATATATCTCTCCACATTATCCATCTTACCATCTATATCTTTCATATGCTCTCGAGTAAGACTCACATTCTTCAAAAATTTTCTTAATAAACCAGTCTGTGAATCAGTAAATGATCAAGTACTTGAAGTAGTAGCACAAGAAGTAGATGCAGCAGAAGCAGAAGCAGAAACAGTAAAAGCCCTACCAAATCCTCCTCTCCAGCCAAATTCTGAATGTACAGTGTAAGCTCCAACATTTACATTGGTGATAGGTCTCAAAGGCTGAAGTACCTCTTCCCAGGTTTCAAATTTTACTTCAGACCGTTCACATAATGAATGAATCAGGGAAGGAAATCCCATACCTCCAGTAGTGGTTGATCTGACACAATTCACAATATAATCGTAAATGATCGCTCCAATATCTAAAGGCTTCCCTTGCTGAATGCAATGGTTCAAAACAGCTCTTTCCCTCGTCACTTCACTAGGATGACTTGAAGACAATAGTTTAGAAGAGATAAAATAATGGCATGCTTTAGAAGTGGCACTTAATTTGGAAGTAGGAAAATTCACACTTCTATCATTTGTTATTTTCCATAATCCTCTTCCATCAGTAAAAAATCCCATTATCTCATCTAACTCTCCCTCTGTAGGATGAAAATTAGAATAAAAATAAAAAATAGCAGGAGGCAGTTGATAGAAAGTGTTAATTACCCCAAAGGAGAAGTCCACATCTTGCCCCCTAACCATCACAAAATTCTCTTCTGATGCATGCAAATTCGCACAGAATTTTGTAACAACAGAAACAATAGCAATAGCGGAGAAGCAACAGTAGTTCTCCCAGTTCCTCCTAGCAATCATATCTTCAATTTCTTCTCCTGGCTGACTGAATACTCTCTCAGGAATCAATTTACGTGACTGCAATGCATCGACCTATTGTTCCTCAGCCCTCACACTAACAAATTTGTCGGAATCAAACTTCGTCTTTCCTCTCGCGTGCTTTGACTTTGGAGCCACCTCTAAAAATTCACAAAAAAATTTTCATAAATTCCAAAATCATACTAAACTTGCTAAATTATCTTCCAAAAGATGTTTCCACTAAATCCAAGCATTATCTTATGTTTTTCCTCAAATTTTCACCATGAATAGTGAGTTTAAGATTTTCCAAAGTGTACTCAATATACATGGTAAAAATCAATAATTTTTACTTAGGTGTAGTGCTCTTACGTCAAGGAATCCAAATTTACAAATTTTTGTTGAGATCGGCTCTTAAATGATCCAAATCAACGATGCCTTAGACTCTCTCTCGCGTGAAAACGATGGTTTGAAGATGAACGGGGGAGTTAAAATGGCGATTCACGGGTTTTTAACTGCTGGGAACCAATTTTCGTGAACTGCCACCTAAGCGCGAACCCTTTGGCGCTTAGCTACGAAATCTGGCGCTTAAGCGCTGGCACTCTGGCGCTTAGCCGCCAACACCCAGATTTTAATGATTAAGGTATATTCTTTAAACCCTTTTGTTAATCACACTTAATCTCTTCAAAAAAATTATCTCTTCCCCATAAATCTTCCAATATTCCAATTCAAATGTTTAATATTCATTGATTCCAAATAAATTTCAAACAAACACAAACTTATATTCATTAAAACAAACATAGTACTTAATACAATCCTAGAATTTCTATCCACATATATAGGATGAAATTCTCTAGATACAAGAGACTTAATCTCAAACTGATAAGTTTACATCTCTAGGATGTAACTATCACATCATAAGGCGTAATTAAAACTCAAACATAAACACTAAACACACCAAAAAAAACACATAAGAACACTAAACATATTAAACAAAACATATAAGAACACAAAACATATAAGAACAAAGCACACTTAATTCCACTCCCCATTAGGTGGATTATATCCAGGACCACTATTATTCTAATTTGACCCTTCTAGAATAAAAATATGATAGAATGGGCAATAATTTTTCATTCTTATATCTTCTTCCTCAATCCATTTGTTCTTAAAAAACATCGCCTTATCTGCTTCTTCCATGTATCTTGAATGACTGAATTGCATATTGAGTTGCCATCCCATGTGGTCCAAATGTAAGTTAGTTTCATTGATTTTTGCTTCCATTGAAGTCACCCGGGCTTCAATTTTTGCAATCATTTCTGCAATCCCTTGAATACTAACAGAGAGAAATCAATTTTGTAGTGATAATGGGTAATTCTAGAGTTAAAGATATTTTGATATAAAAGAATAGGGATATGCTTTTAAAATTTAAAGTAGGAAAAAAAGTACTTTTGAAATAGCAGGAATCTTAGATTTACCCTTCAAAATGAATTTAGACTCTTTGAAAAATCATTTTGACATAAATACACAATATTTTGCAAAGAAATGTGATAAGTTTTTAGCTTTAGTAAGTGAATATTAAGTTCAAAATCATTAAAGACTATCCATACATAGTAATCCTCACTTAAAAAAACTAGGGATTAAAAAGATCCTGAAAGAAAAAGAAATGAAAAAAAAAAGAAAAGAAAAAGTAAAGTAAGAAGAAAATATGTGAGGAGAAGCTCGATGAAATGCCTAATTAAAAATTGACTTCACTTGTATGATTTCAATGATTCTTACATAGGATGAATAACTGTTGGTTTGTAACAAATTTATGTTTAAGTTTGTACGTTTATATTAAGTTTGTGAAATTGATAATTGGTGTTAGCGTGCATGAATAGATTAGACTGTTCATTTTTAAAACCTAGTGCTTGTGCAAATGAACGATGAGAGAAGTTTGGTAGAAGTAAAAATTATCAAAATGATTTTGAATCAAGTAAATTAGGGTCCATAGGCCTTAGGCTTGTTGTGACTTTATTTTAAAAAATTAAAATTCACAAAGTTGGACACTAGCACCTAAGTGCCAAATTATAGCTCCTAAGTGCCAGTCACCGGTGAAGCAGAGTGCCTAAGTGCCAAATATGGCGCCTAAGTGCCAAACCAGCCATCTAACACAAAATGGACTAATTCACGCCATTATTATAGCTTAAATTACCTTCTTCCTTCCCAAATTGTCACAAGGCACTCTAGGGCTCCCCATAACAACAATTTTTTATGCTTTTGGACTAAAAAACTCCAAATTTCTTACTCTTTGGGTAAGTTCTACACTTTGCCTAAAATATTTTCTTCTTTCACCATGGATTTTTTCCACATTATGAATATTCCAAAAATTTAGAAATTTTGAGAAAATACTAAAAGAAATCCGTGGTGGGAAGCTTCTTCCCTTGGAAAATGATTGTAGGAGCCTTTAGAATGTATATTTAATATTTAATAGAATTTATCTTAAAATTTTAGATGGCTCTTAAGAGAAAGAGAGGAAAGTGGAGAGAAGTTTTTGATTAAAAAAAATTGTTAGTTTTAAAGCACAAGATCAATACATTGATTTATTGTTATCAAAGAAGTTTATTGTAGATAGGATCTCTTAAAGACCTAGTTGATTTATGAAGAATTTGAATGTTGCAAGTCATTGGGAGATTTTCTCCTTCTCAACTACAGTAACAGTTATATCATTTGTTGGAGAGATCAATGAGAATCTTCGAGAGGTGTCGATGATGAAGTGTTTATTAGGGTGAGGAGAGATAACATCACGCTTGAGTGGATCAATGCTTTATACAAGCTACCTAGTGTTCCTGATTGCTTTTATTTTGAATTTGATCCTAGAGATGCAGGGCTGGATGAGATTATTGGATTTCTGACTAGTGGGTGTGGAGCATGAAGATTAAGAACATTCACAAGGTAATTTTTTCTTCTTCCATGCTTAAAGCTCCATCTAAGGCATGACATTCTTTTATATTTTGCTCGACTTCTTCCTATAAATCATTTGACTGAGGTGACCCAAGAGAGAGCCACTTTGAACTAATTTATTCAGAATAGTGAACCTATTGATATTGGCACTCTCATCTGCAAATGGCACCATAGCAGGTTTAGGGCTACGCTTATCTTATATTTAGTATATGCAAGAAATCTTGAGTTAGATTTGAAACATGAGAAAAATAATTACATTCATTGATGCTTATCAGTAAGGGTAATGTTGTTTTATATGGTAAGCATGTTGTACTTGGTTCTAGAGGCTAGACTTCAGATATTCCTTCTACTTCTAACTCAAGAACGTGTACCTCTTGTGCTGCTCCACCTCCTGTTATTTTGTAAGAACTTTGTGATCGCTATATGGAGCATCGGTCTGATATCTTTTTGTGCAGTGTTGAATGCAATAGAATGAAGATAACCGGGATCATTTGGAACGATATTTGAAATAGAATTGCAATTATGAGGCTAGTTTTAACACTAGCCTAGTGAGCTTTCTGAAGGGAGATTAGAGTGTAGAGTTTCCTATGTAACCTCATTATCCTATGTTTGAATGCCATACGACTATGGATGAGGTTGATGATGATGATGATGATGAGGAGGAGGAGGTTGAGGAGGAGGAGTAGTTATTTTGAGTTTGGTTGTATTTCTTTCCCTAGTTGTTACTAACTTTTATTCATTTTATTGTACTGAAAATTATGTTATTCAAGTTTAGTGCTGATGTGGATTCTGGAGTTCTTAGTTGTTACTAAACAACTTTTTACTTTTACTCCATATCTTATATATGCTGCCTGTGTGTTAGAGTAGTTCTTTTACTTTGAAAATTTTATGTTATAAATATTGAATTAAGATTTACTGCTACACACACCTACTTTTACTTCTTGTACCCGTACCATTTTCATATTTTAAACCCTGTGATAGATAATAATTTTGGTAAATTTTGTCTCTTTATAGTTATTTTGTCTATAATGTTTTAAACTTTTTAAAGATTCAAGTTTGGACAAGGCAGAAAAACTTTAACAAACTAAACTTTATTTGTCCTCAATAGACTATAACTAAAAATTGTTTTAACATAACCTGCGGTAGATGGTGTTATATTTAGAGAACTATTTTTTTGACTTTATATATTTTATAGTGAACTTAGTATAAGTTTTGTAGTGACAGTGGGTAATTCTAGAGTTAAAGATATTTTGATATAAAAGAATATGGATATTCTTTTAATATTTATGGTAGGAAAAAATGTATTTTTGAAATAGCAGGAATCTTAGATTTACACTTCAAAATGAATTTAGACTTTTTGAAAAATCATTTTGACATAAATACACAATATTTTGGAAAGAAATGTGATAAGTTTTTAGCTTTACTAAGTGAATATTAAGTTCAAAATCATTAAAGGCTATCCATATATAGTAATCCTCACTTAAAAAAATTAAGGATTAAAAAGATCCTGAAAGAAAAAGAAAAGGGAAAAAAAGAAAATAAAAAGTAAAGTAAGAAGAAAATATGTGAGGAGAAGCTTGATGAAATGCCTAATTAAAAATTGACTTCACTTGATAAAATTAATTACACTTATGAGCTTATTATTAATTTCAAATGTATTAGTCAAATCTTTACAAATAGAGTTCTCACATATTCTATGTTTTAATTCTTGTAGGATTTATAAATATGGCAAATTATGATTATTTTTGAAATGATAAAAAATAAAAAATCCTAAATTGATTACTAGATACTCTGATAGACCAATTCTATCCTGAGTTATTAAAACTTTTTTAAAGTATCAACATCACATTCATGGGGCAAAACTATAGGAATCTTTAATAACAACCATTACCATATGTTAAAGCGTTTGATTTATAAAATAGATGAGTTACTTAAGTACATATAACATTGAAGTTTTGGGAATTTGATACACCTTACAATGTGTTACTTTTCTAAATACATTTTTTGCTTCTTTTTATGGATATTGCATTTTAATGGAATACATTTTACATGGTTTTCATTTCTATTGGCCATTGAAGATGTTTGATTTAATTTGGAATATGTATAATTTAGAAAATAACATTTTAGTTTGAAAATATGAAATCAATACGATTCATATATGCAATAGTTTAAATAAAAGAGCACAACACTGCAAGTTATGCATCTACTCAGAAGAACGGATGCATTTCATAATGATAAGGCTCATTTAAATTAACTAAAGAATATATGAAATCCTTTTGGTCTAGAAAACCTTTATGTTGACCGACAAGTTCCCCTATCTAATATGAAAGATCAGATAGGGTTTATATTAAGCTGGGTTCTTAAAGTTTTCTATAAGGGCAAGCTCCTATAGTTAATTACATCTTAAGTAACCAGTCACTTAAGAAAACTCTCGGTATCTTAAAGAAACTCTCGGTATAGATCAGTTAATATTGTCTTCATGAACTCAAAATTTTTAGGATTTTCAAGTTCAGACATAGAAAATTCAAATGGGAAAGTTGAAAAAGAAATAGTTATTTTTGGAATCAAAAGGTGGAAAACTAGGGGATGTCATAGATCCCAAGGAAAAACCCAGTGACTTCCCAAACTATCCAATGGTTTGGCTTCAGTTTGAAGAGATATTATTTAATGTATCATTCTACCAATTTTATTATTTAGGGCTTACATTTGTATGATACCATTCATACAAATAACACAGAATATAAGAGGATTTACATCGTATCAGACGATGACTTCAAAATCTTATTACGGGTGATGGCTTATTGTGTAACAGAGTTGTACAAAGGTCTAAAAGATCAGTTGAGGATTTTTGTCGCACTAGGCAAACAAACTCGAAATCATATGGCTTATTTTTTTAATACTAGGGAAAGAGTTTGCTATCAAAGTCTTATTTGCTTTGTCGAAGATGGTTTTATGAATTCCTCATCATGCTGCTCATGGTGCGTGCTCCAAGCTACTTGTTGCGGAGGGTTTTAATTTTAAAAGTGTAGGGTTTAAGAGGTTCAAAGAAGTTCCAAGAGGATTAAGGTGTATATGTCAGGTTTTAGTGTTGTTATTATTTTAGGTGTCTTACGAGGAGAATGTTCAAGTTGATTAGGCTATACCGGTTAGGATCCCATGGTTCCCACTTTCCTGTACCACTACTTTCTAGATGAATTTACCAAACCAAAACAAATGAATTCAGTAAGATCACCCAGACAAGAGGAAATTTCACTAGCAGTCGTAGGTTTCCTCCTCCGAGGGATTCTAGATCATCCAAAGAGCGTGTATTAATTTAGTACATTTTTTTATATTTTGTAAATTTTATATAATTTTGAAAAGAAGTTTTGTTTTTTTCATGAGTTTTTTTGAGTTTTTATTTCAGTTTTTGTTTCGGTTTAGCATGCAAATTTATTTTGAATTTTGCAGGTAAAGTAAACAAAAGTGGGTAAGAAAATGCAGTAAATTAAAATCAAAGGAAATCACAATTAAAAAAATGTAAATGCCTATTGACCGCGGTGGCTGCAAATATGAAGTATTAAATTTTTCTAAGTAGTTTCAATTCATTCAAAGATTATAATCAGTTTATTAAGGCGGCAACCAATCTATGTGCAAGTATATGTATCGTTCAAGTAATACAGGGCTCTAGCGGAGTCCTGGTTATCAATCCTACAGGGAGGAAGAAAACCTTAAAGCATAGCACAGAAATCCAATATTCAATTTGCAAAGCACCAAAAGTAAATACTAAGATGCTAAAGTTTGCCATAGATTTTAAAATTGCTAAAGTACTAACTAAACTTCAAATTAAAGTAACTACTACTACAAATATTTTTTTTAATGCAAGGTTAAAAATTAGAGAAAGTGACCTTCCCCTTACAATGATATTTTGGTGAGTGAATAATATAGACTAGTTTAATATATGTTGGTGGCATTCGGAGCCGCCCGAGATTTTCTCGGTGTCGATGTCGATGTCATTGTTTTGGAGTCGCCACTCTGTTTATCTATAATATTGCCCTAATCTTCAAGAAATCTTATTTCTTTTGGATCATGTAAAGGATCCCGAGATAATAAGAAGTTTAAAGAAAATAAGGGCTAATAAAATAGAAAACAGTTGAATAAAAAAAGTCAGTGATAATCTTTATAAAATGAGATTTTAGAATTCCTTATTTTAAAAATTTTATGTAAGGACGATCACATATGTAATTTTGATAACTAGAGATTTCTAGGTGTGATACCTAGCCCGACTTCTTAAATCTCTTATAGGAGCAAGCTCCTATAGTTAATGACGTCGTAGACAATTAATAATATCTATGAAAACTTCTTATTAATGTTAATGCTTGTTTTCAAAGAAGTTTCAAGAACAAGGAAAGAAACATTAATGTTCAATCTTAGGTGTCATATTTCATACTACCCTAAGAGTTTGATTTTTGTCAATGTCCTTTGTTATGTCGATTTCATTTTTGTTTTGTTGTTTGTTATTTTTTTGTTGTTTTATCTAGTAATTTGTTATTTTTTTGGTGGTTGTCCTAAAAGTTTAGGTTTCGTTTTGTTTTGGTTTTATCATTTTAATGTTGTTTATATTTTATTTTTTTCTACTTTGTTAATGTTGTTGTTTCGATGTCGTTTTGATTTTGTTTTGTTGTCCTTTGTCCTGTCTTTAGAATGTCGCCCTGCAAAATAGAGTTAGCACACCCTAAAAAAATGTAAAGCAAATCTAAAGTGGAACTTATCTTCAACCTGCAAGAAAACCAATGTCAGAGTAATTCTTACAAAAGAAATAATGTTGACTTTATTTCTTTGCTTGATTTTAATATGAGTTAGATTTTAGATTTAATGTCGTTTGAATCTTGGTGTTTTAATTCTAATGTAGATTACACTTAAAATAAAATCTAACATAAGTTAGACTTTTACATTTGATGTTATTTGAATTGAGTAAAGTTCTAGATTCAGTGTCGTTTGAATCTAAAGATGTTTAGATCAAATTGTAGATTTAGTATCGTTTGAATCTAAAGAAATTTGAGTTAATTTTAGATTCAATATAGGTTGAATCTAAAGAATTTAACTTAAGCTTGTTGGACCTAAGTAAGATTAGAATTATATTAAATTATAGGTTCAATCTAATTTAAGTTTGAATTAAGTTTAATGTAGGTTGAACCTGAATTAAATTTGTTAGGTTTAAAGTAGATTGAGCTTATATTAGGTTTGAGGAAAACCTACATCCAAATTGGGTTGAACACAAGTATAGGTTAAGTTTAAATTAGGTTCAAGTTAGGTTGAATCTAAGAGGTTTAAGTTTGATTTAGATTCAAGTTGGGTTGAACCTAAATTAGATGTTGATTTGGGTTGAATATGGGTTGATCCTAAGGTTTAGTTAACTTAGATTCAATTTAGGTTGAATCTAAGTTAGAAGTTGATTTTGGTTCAATATGGGTTGAACATAAGCTTTGGTTAACTTTGGTTCAAGTCAGGTTGAACCTAAGTTAGAAGTTGGTTTTGGTCCAATATGGGTTGAACCTAAGATTTGGTTAACTTAGATTTAGGTTAGGTTCTACCTAAGTTTGATGTTGATTTAGATTCAATATGGGTTGAACTTAAGTTTTGGTTTAACTTGGGTTCAAGTTAGGTTGAACCTAAGTTAGATGTTGATTTAGGTTCAATATGGGTTGAATCTCAGGTTTGGTTAACTTGGATTCAAGTTAGGTTCAATCTAAGTTAGAAGTTAATTTAGGTTCGATTTGGCCTAAGGTTTGGCTATCTTGGATTCAAGTTAGGTCGAACATTAATTAGAAGTTGATTTAGGTTCAATATGGGTTGAACCTAATGTTTGGCTAACTTAGATTCATGTTAGGATGAACCTAAGTTAGAAGTTGATTTAGGTTCAATCTGGGTTGAACCTAAAGTTTAGTTAACTTGGATTCAAGTTAGGTTGAACCTAAGTTAGAAGTTTGTTTAGGTTCAATATGTGTTGAACCTAAGTTTTGTTAAGTTTGGTCTCGTTAGGTTGAACCTAAGTTACGGTTTTGATTTGAGATAGACTTAATTAGGGCTTAGGGTTACTTAAGTCTAAGGTAAATCAGACTTAAAGGTTAATTAAGTCTAATTAGGTTAGACATAACTAGGATTTAAGATTGTCTAGTCTTAATTTGAGTAAGGCTTAAAAGTTAATTAAGTCTAATTTGGACTAAACTTAATAAAGATTTAAGTTTCTCTAAGCCTAATGAAAGTAAGGCGTATTGGTTAATTAAGTGTAATTAGGTTTAGGCTTAATTAGGATTTAAGGTTGTTTCTGCCTAATGTAAGAAAGGCTTAAAGGTTAATTAAGTCTAATTACGGTTAGACTTAATTAGATTTAAGGTTGTTTATGGCTAATGTGTGAGTAATGCTTAAAGGTTAATTAACTCTAACTAAGGTTAGAATAAATTGGGATTTAAGGTTGTTTAAGCCTAATGTACGTATGACTTAATGGTTAATTAAGTTTAATTAGGGTTAGACATAATTAGGATTTAAGGTCGTTTAAGCTTAATGTAAGTTTGGCTTAATGGTTAACTAAGTCTTATTAATGTTAGACTTAATTAGGATTTAAGTTTGTTTAAGCCTAATGTAAGTAAGACTTAAAGGTTGATTATGTCTAGTTAGGGTTTGACTTAATTGAGATTTAAGCTTGTTTAAGCCTAATGTAAGTACGCTTAAAGGTTAATTAAGCCTAATTAGGGTTAGACTTAATTAAAATTTAAGGTTGTTTAAGCCTTATTTAACTAAGGCTTAATGGATAATTTAGTCTAATTAGGGTTAGACTTAATTACGATTTAAGGTTGTTCAAGCCTGATGTAAGTAAGACTAGAAGTTTAATTAAGTCTAGTTAGGGTTAGACTTAATTGGGATTTAAGTTTGTTTAAGCCCAATGTAAGTAAGGCTTAAAGGTTCATTAAGTCTAATTAGGGTTAGACTTAATTGGGTTTTAAGGTTGTTTAAGCCTAATTTAAGTAAGGCTTAAAGGTTAATTAAATCTAATTATGGTTAGACTAAATTGGGTTTTAGTGTTTAATTAAACCTAATTTAGGTAAGATTTGATTAATTAAGTCTAATTAGGATTAGTTCTAATTAAGATTTAGGATTAAATAAACCTAATTTATGTAAGGTTTAATTGGATTATTTAGACCTTATTAGGGTTATGTCCAATTAGGGTTTATCATTTATTAAAGCTAATTAAACCTAATTTAAGTAAGGTTTAATTTGATTAATTAAACCTAATTAAGGCAAAGTCTAATTAGGGTTTAGAATTAATTAAAACTAGTTTAAGTAAGGTTTAATTGGATTAATTAGACCTAACTAGGATTAGGTCTAATTAGGGTTTAGGATTAATTAAACCTAATTTAATTAAAGTTTAAATTGATTAATTAGACCTAATTAGGGTTATGTTTAATTAGCGTTTACGGTTAATTAAACCTAATTTAAGTAAGGTTTAATTTGATTGATTAGACCTAATTAGGGTTAGGTCTAATTAGGGTTTAGGATTAATTAAACCTAATTTAAGTAAGGTTGAATTGGATTAATTAGACCTAATTAGGGTTAGGTCTAATTAGGATTTAGGATTAATTAAACCCAATTTAAGTAAGGTTTAATTGAATTAATTAGACCTAATTAGGGTTAGGTCTAATTAGGGTTTAATTAGTTATAAACCTAATGTAATTAAGTTTTATGGTGATTAATCAGGTCTAGTGAGGGGTTAGACCTAATAAGGGTTTGATTTGTATTAAACCTAATTTGATTAAGGTTTAATGGGGTTAATTAGGTCTAATGAGTGTCTTAGAGCCAATCAAGGTTTATGGTACTAAGCTTAATGTGGTTAAGGCCTAATTTAGATTAACTAGGTCCAATGAGTGTTTTTGACCTAATTAGAGTTTAATTTGAGTCCAATTAGAATTGAGCTCACGATTGACTTAGCCCATTATGGAATGGGCTATGTGAAGTGAAGATTTGAATTTTAGAGATTTTAGGATTTTAGTTACAATTTTATATCTTTAACCCTAAAAACTTTAGATGTCATTTTCAATTCTCTAAAGGCTAAGTTTTCTCATTTTAGAGTTTAAGTCTGTCACTCTAAGGCTCTAAACCAATTTGAAGGTAATTTTCCTACTTCCTTACTCTTATAATTATTTTAAAAATAATTGCTTAAGTTTCATTGAAAATAAATATTCTTACCGTAGAGACTTCCCTATCTTTTGGAAAAATCATAGAATGTTCCTAAGGATGAAAAGATTGTCTGTGAATATTTCATAAATTTTGGACTTATAATTAATTTTAAATATTTAAATTACTCAAGAGAATAATTAATTAATTACAGATAAAATATAAGGCATTAAACTATGATTTTGGTCTTATGATTTCTCCTCATCACCCTGAATCTGAGGGTATTTTTCTTTTTTTTTGTGATTTTTTGATGTTAAAATATCTATTTTACATTATTTGAAGGTTAATCTAGATTTAAATAAATCCATATTAACCAGAAATAACCAGGGGAGGTTTCGTTTCCTCATACTCTCTGAAACACGCTTGATCAACTTCGGGGTTCCGAACACAGGATCAAGTTGGATTAAATCAGAGCCGTTCATTTGCAAAACATGGAAATGGACAACATCCGTTCATCTCCTTCTTTTTGGTCTATCTTGCAAGCCATCCATGGTTTAGAAACAAAATCTTGCTCGATTCTCATTGGATTCAAGTGATTTTTATTTATAGAGCTTCATCTGAAGAAGACGAAGACATCCATACGGTGATGATGAGGTTGTGAAATGGTTTGTTTCACAAAGTGTCAAACTCGAGCTCGGTTTAAGTCCAAATATCCATACCCTGGCCTAAGTTGATGGGATTTCAATTAGATTGGTTCCACAGCTTCATCTTGACCTCAGATAGCTTAATCCCAACTCAATTTGAAGTTAAATTGAGGCTAGGTTTGAGTTTGTTCTCAAGGTGCCTCGGCTTGAGAGGAGGATGTTGAACAGCGGGTTAGATCCTAAGGGGAAGGCCAATTTTGATTGTACTTGTCTTCGTAGGGCTTTAGGAAGCTTCTGGAGTGATCAATTTGAAGTTTTGAAGAACTTCATTTCAAACCCAAAATTTTTCCTTGTTTCAGGTAAAAAAGTTAGGGCAAACAATTGGGCTTCATGGGTCAATTCTATGTGGGATCATTTGCTTAGGTCCTAATGAGAAATTTTATTGTTCAAAGTTTTAGGATTTGGGCATTGTATCTAGGCTTCTTATTTTGGGCTCCTCTCTTTAGCCTTATCGGGTTTGGCCCTATTTATAGTCATGGAAGTCATGGCTAAGCTTAGGCTTGGCCACGAGAGTTGATGAAAAGTCCATCATGTCATGGAGATAGGGTTTGAGCAATGTGGCAGCCATGGTTGAGCATCCCTGAGTTAATTAATTATGAATTTAATCATGGTGAGGTTTGGCTCCATGTCTTGGCTTGCCTCTATTGGTCTCTATTTGAGGTGGATAAGGCTTGGTAACTTATTGAAATTACCTCCCTTACATGTGTTCTATTGATCATTCATTTTCTTGAAGGGGAGAATGACACCTTAGCCTCTTCTTCCATCCTTGTCATGGATTGGCCATGATGGGTTTTAACCTTGATAACAGATGTGGCACAAATGATGTCCCCCTTCCATTGGATAGTCCATGTGGTGCTTGAGATGTTTCTTGTATTGGCTAACCACCTCATTTTACGCAAATGGATAATTCATTCCATGACGAGGGAGGAAGTTGACACATATTTCTCTTCAAGTAAATTTTATGTACTTTGGTCATGATGGCTCTTAACCATGGGTTTACCTTGGTTAATTCCATTGATTAGATGAAGGTGGAGGTGCATGATGAACTCAACACCTCACCATCCTAAGCCACATAAAAGAGTGCCACTTAACCCTCCTTTTAAGAGGTCCTCATGATGAGCTATAAAATTGGTTAAAGTGTTGGGTCATGGGTTATCCAATGTGTTAATCCATGTGTGATGAGTCTCATGGGTCATGAGTGACCATTGATGACTTCTCATTATGTCATTTATGATTTCATGGTGGAGTTTTTAATTTGAAAGTCATTTATCACGTCATTTGTGATGTCATTTTTAATTTGAATTTTAGGGGTTATTTTCTTATAATATCACTTTGAATTAATTATGTAAATAATTAAAAGTGTATGAAATTATATCATTAATCCATAAATTAATCAAAATGATGTTGAAAGTTAATCATTTGATTAAGTTCATCAATATGGTTCAAAATTGGGTGTTTTAACCAAATTTGACTAAAGTTGACCATGGTTGATCAATGTTGACCTAGGTTGATCATGGTTGACTACTCCAAGTCCATGGTTGACCCATATGATTTACTTAACCTTTTCATGGCTAATTTAACCATGGGATCATTAGCTTTGGTCATGGGACCTAGGTTTGACTAAGGTTGACCAAATGCTTATGTTTGGTCATTTTAATGTCTTAAGTTGATCAATCAAGTCATATTTGACCAACTTAGTGTCAAATTGACTTTGTGATCATTGGAATTGGTATTGGGTAAATGTGCTGGTCAGTAGGTTATGGATTGACTATTTTGACCAAGTTTGACCATTTAGGTCGTGGGTTGACCAGTCCGGTCAATGTAGTGGTCATCAGGTCATAGATTAACTATTTTGACCAAGTTTAACCATTTAGGTCATGGGATGATTAGTTTGGTCAATGTGGTGGTCATTAGGTCATGGATTAACCATTTTGACCAATTTTGACCAATTTTGACCATTAAAGTCATGGGTTGACCAATTTGTTCAATGTGGTAGTCATTAGGTCTTGGATTGATATTTTAACCTAATTTGACCTTTTAGGTCATGAGTTGACCAGTTTGGTCAATGTGGTGGCCATTAGGTCATGGATTGACCCTTTTGACCAAATTTGACCATTTAGGTGATGGGTTGACCAGTTTGGTCATTGTGGTGGTCATTAGGAGATAGATTGGCCATTTTGACCAAATTTGACCATTTTTGTCATAGGTTGGACAGTTTGGTCAATGTGGTGGTCATTAGGTCATGGATTGACCCTTTTGACCAAATTTTGACCACTAGGTCAAGGGTTGACCAGTTTGGTCAATGTGTTGGTCAATGTGGTGGTCATTAGGTCATGGATTGACTATTTTGACCAGATTTGACCATTCAGGTCAATGGTTGACCATTTTGGTCAATGTAGTTGTCATTAGGTCATGGATTGACCATTTTGACCAAATTTGACCATTTAGGTCAAAGGTTGACCAGTTTGTTCAATGTGGTGGTCATTAGGTCGTGGATTGACCATTTTGACCAATTTTAACTATTTAGGTCAATGGTTGACGAGTTTGGTCAATGTGGTGGTCATTAAGTCCTGGATTGACCATTTTGACCAAATTTGACCTTGTAGGTCAAAGGTTGACTAATTTGGTCAATGATTGATCAAATCAGGGTTTGTCATTGCTGATTTGATCATTTTAGGATGTCATTATAATTTGGGTTAAAAAAGCTTCATTAGGGTTTTTCCCTAGACATTGGAGTTTAGTGACAAGTAATCATATTTAGGGAGTCAGTATTGGTATATTTCCTGTCACAAGCAAATTTTGAATGGTGCTCACAAAAGTACGGTCAACAGATGGGCCCCCAACATGTGTGTAATACTGCATAGGTATGCCAACATATTGGCGTTGATTGAAATGGTCTAGATGACCCGACAAAAACTGGAGATAGAGTGGATATCACATCATCTCTCAGAAATGTCAAATGTAAATGTATCGATTTTGAGATGGAATGTTATGCGACTTATATCCTTTCTCAAAGAAAGAATCAAAGGAATGCCATGTTTCCATGTCAGGAAGGGATTTATATCTAATAGCTGAAGAGAGAATAGATGTTTTACCATCTCTCAGAAATGTTAGTTATCGATATGTCAATTTTGAGAAGGAATGCTATGCGACTTATAGCCTTTCTCAAAGAAAGAGCTAAAGGAATGTCAAGTTTCCGTGTTAGGAAGGGTCTCGTATCCAATAACTAGAGAGAGAGTGGATGCCATACCATCTCTCAGAAATGTCAAATGTCGATATGTCGATTTTGAAAAGGAATGCTATGCAACTGATATCCTTTCTCAAAGAAAGAGCTAAGGTAAGGCCATGTTTTCGTGTCAGGAAGGGTCTCATATCCAATAGCTAGAGAGAAAGTGGATGCCATACCATCTCTCAGAAATGACAAATGTCAATTTATCAATTTTTGTGAAGGAATGCTATGTGACTTATATCCTTTCTCAAGGAAAGAGCTAAGGGAGTGCAATGATTCATTTTCTAGAAGGGTCTCATATCCAATAGCTGGAGGTTATGTGTGAAAAGCACATGAAGAAAAGCATATCCGCTAGGAATTTTACCTTTACATGTCAAAAGATAAATTTCATGTTAATTGTCGTGATTTTTATTTTAAAGTGTTCATTTTTGTATTTTTAGATCTGCCAATGTATTATTGACAGTTCGGGAATATCTTACAAGCTTTTATTTCACTCCCAAAGATAATGTACATATGTGATAGAAGTCAACAGTACATCATATATTACACAACACTGCCTATATAATATCACATCAAAAGCTATCAGATTGTTTGTCTATCATTATTATAATTTTGGATACTGCTATACCTGGTACAAATATCTATCACTCCAAGACATCGTCGATTGAGTATGTCTTAGGTGTTTGGATATTCATAGGGTCATGGTAGCTCTAAAGGTCGTAGTCCTTCTAGTTCGAGTGTAGGCCGATATCTGTCAGGATGCTCTTCATGACACATCCTTCGCAACGTTATCGAAATACGTTGTCGGCTTACACTTGGTATGTAATGTTTAGAAACATTGACTCAATTACCTTGTAAGATAAGGACTGATCATGGTAGAAGAATCTGATAAGATCCACAACATTCTCCAGGGCCCACAATTTTTATCTCTCTTCTAAATAAAATAGAATAGCTATTCATGTGTGAAAGAGTGGAAAACGGTCTTTCAAAGTCATGTCTATCAATATGAGGTGGTATACAATCTCTTTCCTCATATATATTTATAATACAAAACTCTGGGACACAATCTGCAGGCATTATGTTCCATGTTATCAGTTGTCAGATAATTTAAATGATCATCGTGGGTAACGGATCCACCTACTCATATTGTAAAATTCCCAGAGGGTTGTCGTCTTTATCTACAGTATAATTATAACAACATCCATATTAGATTGTCATTAGACCCTTGCCACGTATCCACTTATTGGGTTCGTAGTATGTTCTCTTTCTTAAGCGTCCATTTCGTCCAAGGTTGCGTGCTTCCATTACATGTTAAATAATGGCAGCTTGCTCATCTTCATCAAAGACTCTAGTGAATAACTGAATGCCTTCTAATATATTGACAATTTGTCTGTTAATATATTTAAATTGTTCAAATGGCTGTCATCTAAAGGCGTGAATAAGTCTTAACTGTTCTTCAGATGCAGTTCTATTAACAGTTGACATTTGTGACGATGTGAGATCTTACTCTGATTCGTAAGGAGTCAGAGTTAAAGTCATCCTCTCTATTTTTTCCTCTTCTTGATCCAGTTTTTCTTCTCCTAAAACAAAATATGTTTCTTTAGGAATATCTTCAAGAACTGGAAATTCAAAATCATTATCTTCCTCCATAGATTTCATATTTTGTCGTTCCTTTTCTTCGGGTCTTTTAAGTCATTTGTTTCGATTTCTCATTTGAGTGTTGACCTCATTTTTGATGAGGTCTTCTCTTCTTCTTTTTAGTACTTAGGATCTAGCCTTAGGCTTTTCCTTTGACTATCTTAGAGGACTATAATTGGAACCTACCCTTTAGAAGTCCAAACACCTCTTGACTCCCTGCAAACCCCACAAACTTGATTGTAAACCCCTAATCACCTAGAGGGTTGAAATTAAATGTGGAAGTTTAAAGGATGAGTTCCTATAGGACTCTTTGGCCTTAGGACTGCCCTGGGTGGCCTGTTCTGGTGAAGGGCTGACTTACACACACACTACATTTATACACTACACTTTCACACACCTATACCCAACTTGACCCCCTGACTCATGTAGGTGATTCACATGGATGGTCCTTAACCCCTAAGCCCTTGGCTAAGAGGGTTAGGAACAACATAGTGGATGCCTCAAATGAGTCCCTTCATGGCTCAACCAAAATGATTTCATTCCACTTATATTCACCCAATCTTCAATTTTTCAAATTTTCAATTTTTGACCCCCGGGACCCTACACCCGCTTAGCCTACCTAAAACCCTTGAAACTACCCAAATTTCTCAAAAATTCCCAAATCACCCAAAATTCCTAAAAATCATTCCTAAACATTTCCACATCACTCAAATTGATCATCCATAGCCAAAAATACCAAGAATTCCAAAAATACCTCCCAATACCCTCCAAATACCTAAAATACCCCCCTTGACCCAAAAATCCAGAAATTTAGAAAATTCCCAGAAAATTCCAGAAAATCCCAAATATTCCCAATTTCATTTTGTTCAACTACACCATGGTCCAATTTTGTCAATTTACCCCACTTTTGTCAAAACCCCCAATATGACCCATTTTAACCCTAAGTGAACCCAATGTCAAACCAAACCTACCCAATTGACCCAAATTCTGGTCCAATTCAATTCTAAACTTCAATTCAACATTCCCAACACCAATCTTCACCAAATCCAAGTCCGATTTGATTGACATTTGGATCGATTTCACTTTTGGCCTTAAAGCCCGATTTGGACCCATGACCCGAACCTAACCCAAACTCACCCAATTCAACTCCAATTAACCCCAAATCTTTTCTAAAGCTTCCTTAGCATCCCCACAAACAAAACAATAACATGATTTGCCCAACATTTAGACCCAAACCCCACTCAAATTCAACCCAAAGCTAAAAGGCCCAATTTTGACCTAAACCCAAACCTAACCCAAATGAGCCCAAACCCCAAAATCAAAGCCCAACCAAAGTCAAAACCTCTTTGAAACACTCCCATAAACAATTCCCAACATTAATTTTACATCAATTTCAACCCTAGCCCAACATTGGCCCAAATTATCCCAATTTGACCTATATTGGCCCATTCGCCAAAGGAGCCCAAATTCGACCCAATTCAAACCCAAATCACTCCCAATTTGCTCCAAGTCACTCATGACACATCTATGAGCTAAACCCAACAATTATTTGGCCCAAGCCTTTGCCAAAATTTCATCCTAAAATCCATTTTAAAATCTAAAAGCCCACTTCTCTAAACCATTTTAAAAGCCCATTTCCACCAAATACAAAAGCCCAAAATTTGCTCTAAAGCCCGCATGGCAATTTCTTTTCATCATACCTTTAATTGATATCACCCCTAAATTTCAAAATCATCATTAAACCATTCCAAATCAAGCTTCATACAAATTCCAATCAAATTACCAAAAATTTCTAAAATCCATTTTCATGAAATTGACCAAGCTTTTCCCCAAGCCAAAGACAAGCCATGCAAGCCATGGACAAGCCACATGAAGCCATGGAAAGTTTGACATGTGATCAAGCCATGAATGGCAAAAGGGGGAACCCCTTTCCTAACCCTCCCTTAAGCAATTTTAATCCTTTTTTATGCAACACCTAAACCCAAAATTTACTTAAACCAAGTTGATAGGGACTTCACCACTCCATCTCAGCTAGCCTATCTGATTCCCCACAGCACCCAAAGCCCCTTGGAGGGTGCACCATGCCCAAAACCTTGGGTTGATCTAAACTAAGCTAAAATGATCCCTCCCCCCCTTCTACTTTGATTCAACACTTTTACACATGGCCAACTGCAATTAATTTCACCATTGCCAAGACCTGACTTCCCTGAACCTGAGGGTGACCTGACCCTGGCCGGCCAGCCACCACAGCCGCCAGAAACCACCAGGCCGAGAGCTCACATGTGAGCCCAAACTTAGAATTCTCATCTGCTGAGCTGACCCATCCCCAGTGGCCATTGCAGCTGTTCTTCTCTTGCCAAGAGCAGCTGATCCCAAGCCCTAACTCTCCCTGGGAGGCCCTCCACCCTCTCCTATTTAAACACCACCCCCTCTCGGCCATGAGAGGTGCTGAAACAAACCTTAAGGAAACTGCGCAAAATTGCTCCGAGATCACTCTCCATACTTAGAGCAATTGATCCCCGGTGCCAATTTGCCATAATCCCCACCAACGGAACTCGATTTCTCGGCCAAAATTCCAGCCAAAACCGGGACACTTCTCCACGGTGAGCCAATCCTCAAATTGGTCGGTCCTACACCTTCACTAGACCAAGAGGAGAAGTCCACCAGCAAAAGCCCCTCTCCGGGCCACCCGGTTGCTCCGGCCTCCAAGCTTTGTGATTGGGTCGTGGTCGAAATCATACCTAGGCGATTCACCGGACCGGGAGACTTCATCCGGAGCTTGTTGGGATCCAATCGAAGGTGACACAACCCTCAGATTGAAGCCACACTTCTCTGAGCAAAGGTATGAGCTAATTCTTCATCCCGAGCTTCTGGAAATTCTCCATTTCAAATGCTTTAATTTCAATGCTTGATCACCGTATAGATGTGTTCGTCTCTTCAAGACGAATCCATAGAGCACAAGAACACGAAAATCCGTTAAGTATTGAGTGAGTTCTTAGGGTTTTAGTGTGGACAACTCTCGGGTGAGTATGCTTGGGGACGATGAACGGATGCCGTCCATTTAATACACACGCGAACAGACGGCTCAGATTAGGTCGGATCAACGGATGATACGCGGAAGGTGGGACCTGGGCTGCTGACTCAAGTGGCGGCATCGAATGGGAGCACGCCACGCGGCACTTCGGAGATGTTAAGGTTGACGCGGCGCCGACTCGGATAAATAGAAAATTAAGGATTTTCTCATTTATTTAATTCCCTAAACTTCAAAAATGCATAACTTTATGTAGAAAAATCAGAAAAATAAAATAAAAATACCCTCTTGCTCAGTGAACAGAGGAGAATAATGTGAAAAAGAAATCATTTAATTTCATCAAGTATTTTATTTTTAATAATTTATTTACCCTCTGCATTATTTTAATTCTCCATGCATATAGGAAATTCACCATGGCATGAGACCATAGAGCTTTTGAAGCCTCTGAATTTGGGAACAATCCCTGAATTTTTCAAAGTCAGAGGCCATCCCTATGAAAAGTTATTGATTTTTCAAATTCATGTTACTGTTTTGAGTATTTTAATTCCAATAATAAGCATGTTGTGAAATAAATTCTAGAAAAATTTGGTGATGTCTCTTATGACCAGAGGACCCTAGAAAAAATAGGTTTTGAGTTAACTCATTTAAAATAACCCTAATTGGCTTAAACACCTAAAATAAATCCCTAATTAATTAGAGCTAACCATACATCAAATTGACTTGAAATCAATTCTCCACTGACCTTTAGGATTAGAGGAACCCACCATAAAAATTTGAAGTCAATTGGACTTGGTTAGCCCTACTAAATGGGTTGATTAAGCCATTTAGCCATTTTAAACTTTAAAAATTCATAACTTTCAAAATACTTTTCAAAAATTCACCAAATTGGTTTTGGAGCCTCTCTGATATCAGGGGAATTTAACAAAATTAAAATTTCAATTTTCTAAAAAAGTTGATTTTTTGATATTATTTTAATATTTTAATAATTAAAAAATAGTAAAAATCACAAAAATAATAAAATTCACCAAAATGTCACATTTTAAATTTTAATCACTTAGGAACAAACCTCATATTTTTCTTAGGTATATTTAAAGAGATATTAAATTTTAAAGCCCTAGGGTAATTTCAAAATTAAAAAAATGTATTTTCTAGCATTTTCACTAAAATAATTATAATAAATTAAAGAAAAATCAGAAAATTGTAAAAATTGATTCTCTGGTTTCCTTGATATCAGAGAGATTTTTGAAAAATATAAAATTCATTTTTCAACCTTTATTTTATTTTTAAATTAATTAATACTCAAAAACTTAAAATAATTATAATAAAAATAATATAATCCAAAAAATCACCAGAATTGGTCCAAGTGGTCCTCTGGTCATTAGGAATGTCCCATAATTTTCTTAGGGACAGAAACTTTCTCTTGGTCATATTATTAAATTTTCCTTGGAAATTCCTATTTTCCACTAAAAATAATTATATAAATAAATTAAATACAGAAAAATCACATTTTTTTCCTCTCATATCTTTATTGACATATGAGTGAAGTCACATAAAAATTTCAAATTCATTTGAGCTCAATTTAGTGAGTTATGGAATTATTAAGCTTGAAGGGCAAAATGGTAATTAAAAATTTTAACCCTTAATTAAATCTTTAGGTTTAATAAGATTAACAAGTAAAATATTTGATTTTAATATGATTTAGATGATTGAAATTTAAATAATTAAAGAGTAGAAACCCATTAAACAATTTAAAATAATTGAAATAAACCTTAATTAAATAATTGATTAAATTTTGAAGAATAATAAAATTGGAATTATTAAAATAGGGATATTATTAGGAAGAGATTTATTCTTTAATTTAAAAATCCCTAAATTAATAATCTCAATAATATTTAATTCCTAATTAAAAAATGATAATTCAAATTTAAGTTTTAAAATGTTAAAGGACTTAATCATTAAATTAAAAAAAAATTGAGTTAAATTATTAAACTTTTTTTTAAATTTAAAAATAAAATTAAATTAAATTAAATAAATAAATTAAATTAAAATAAATAAATAAATTAAATTAAATTAAATTAAATAAATAAATTAAATTAAATTAAATTAAACTAAATTAAATTAAAAAAATGTTAAATTAAATTAAATTAAATTAAAACATATTAAATTAAATTAAATTAAATTAAAATTAAATCAAATTAAATTAAATTGAAGGAAATTAAATTAAATTAAATTAAATCAAGTTAAATTAAATTAAATTAATTCATATCAAATCAAACTAAATTGAATTAAATTAAATTAAATAATAGAATCAAGTTAAATTGAATCAAAATTGAAACTAAACTAAATTAAATTAAATTAAAATTAAATTGAATTAAATATCATCACCTAAGACATAAAGAAATTAAATATAAAACGACTTGAACACTATTCCAAATTTAAACCCTTTAACTAAAGTTAAACTAAATCACGAAACCATTTGAACACCGATTTGCCCTCGAAAACCTTTATTATCATTACTCCTAAATAGAACATTAAATGAAATGTTACTTCACTCATAGGATATTCAAATATCCTAGTTCACTGAGCAAGATAACAAAACTTGAATCCCCGGACGATTAATCCATTTACATAATTAAATTCATTTGGACTTAAAACAATCCTAGAAATATTGAAAAGATGTTTAAGATTTGTCTTAACCACTTCCTCGAAATGATAGGATGTTCATAAGAACAATTGAACTTAATTATTCTTTGATGAAGAAAATCGTCCTCAAACAAAACACAAGAACCTAGACATCATAGGAATTGACTAGCTATAGGATTAGGAATTTGGTAGAAAACCATAACCCTTCCCTTAGCCTTACCTAGGAACTTGCTTAAATATTCTAATTGTGTTTTAAGTGCAGCTTGGGATAACGGGAAGACCCTCCAGGTACGCTTTATTTTATTGCAATTTACCTTTTTGCAATTTCTTTAATTGCATCGCATTTACTTTTTCTTGCATGACAAACAACTGTTGCATGAAAACCTACACCTTTAGGATAGTCCCTAAAACTGAAACCAAAACTAAATTAAAAGTCATTACAAGATAAAATTCACCGCCACAACATTTCAAAATATAAAATAACTCAAAATTTAATCACAAACAGAACACAAAACTACAATTACAACTAAATTAAAACGTCTTGTTGGATGATCGGGAATACCTCGGATGATGTAACCTACGTGTTGCTAACGGGATTTCCCACGGTCTAAATTAAAGTGTGGAACTCATTCAGTTGAGTTTAGCAAATTCATCCGGACTAAGTGATTCAGATAAAAATAACGATGCCGGAAGGATGGAACCGTGGGATCTTAACCGGTGTCGTTATAATCAACTTTAAGATTTGTTTTAATTAAAACAAAAAAACACTTGGAAATTAAGACTTCTCTAAACCAAAACACTTTTCTCATCTCCTGATTCCTGACTTCTATAACTAGACCTCTGCAACAACAAGGAGCTAGGAGCATGGTGGGCAGCACGACCATCGTCATCAACAAAACTCGGATCTACCTCAACAAAACTTTCCTAGAATTAAATAACCAAGCCATAGGATTTCGAGGTAGTTTGCCTAGTGCAACATAAATCCTCAACCTCTTCGTTAGGCATTTGCATTGCAAATTAAGCCCTAACCGGACTTAGGATTCCGAGGTAGTCGTTTGGCACGACATAAACCCTCACATCTTCGAGGCTATTTGTATGATTCTATCATATAAATATAAGTCCTAATTAACAAAAATTGGCAAGATCAAAATATTAAACAAACATTAGGAATTTCCTAAATCTAAGCCAAACAATAGGATAGTTGGGAAATTACCGAAGTTCGCTTTGGATCTGTGATTTCTCCTATCTTTCTTCCTTTGAATTCCCAAAACAAAATGTTCCAAAATTGATCCATTCCCTATTGAAATTCCAAAATTCAATCCCTTGAAAACTTAAACTTTGAAATTCTTGAGAGCAGAATTATTGATTATTATCGAGAGTTTTCTTAGGTGATTCCGTCACTTAAGATGTAATTAACTATAGGGGCTTGCCCTTATAGGGAATTTTAAGAACCCAGGTAATATAAACCCTGTTTAATGCTTTCATATTAAGCAGGAGAATTTGTCGGCTTATAAAATTGGTTCGCAGACCAAATGGATGTCACAAACCTTTCTAGTTTATTTAATCGAGCCCCATTACCAAGCAGTGTGTCTATTCTTTGGGAAAGATACATGGTTTGTGGTGCGGTGCTCGTTTATGTAAACTATTCGGGATGTGAAATCAGTTTGATTTCATATCTTAAAATTTTCAAACTCAAAATTATTTTCAAAATCGAACGCTACTTTCTAAATCATATATATATTTAAATTAAATTTAAAATAAAAAAATACGCCGACATAATTTCTGGCGACTCCGCTGGAGATTAATTCCTCTCTCCATTTTAATCGGACAGTTCTGCTTTCAAAAAATTGTTGGTGTATCCATGTCCCTTGTGGATCAAGTTACCCTTCTTTCCGTTGGAATACTATGTTCATTTCTACCTTGAACAAGTATAGCCGACATTCTCTCGGATTTAGGAGCCACCTGTTTAGACACCCCTAAACGAGAGAGGTTCCGAGATCCTTTACCTCATTTACGAGGTGGGGTGGACCCCAATAGGTGTTAGTTTAGGAGTAATCCTTCGAGTCGAGAAGTCTTGCATAAGACTATCTTTTCCTTTCCAACTCTGAATCGGATTCATTACATTCTCTACACCTTTGAACATTTCGTTCTAAATAAACAAACCCTCTAATGAATGACTCTTTTAACAAATAACTCCTTCTTATAAATACATGAACAAGAATGTGTTCGGACTCTTTTCGATTCCTTTCTTTTTGTCCTGATGAGAAGAAACATAACTTGGGACTGACAATCAGAATCTGCTCTGCAGAAATGGAAGCCCCAAAGTTGATTTTCTCCTTCACCAATGGACTGGACTTCGCTGTTTACAAGGATGAGCTGCCCGACAATGGGATCATCCGGTTTGGACAAGGATTCGAGAACACAAATGTCAAAATCACCGACGTTTCCCTTTTCGCGCTGACAAACTAAGTATCTGAAGCTAAGAAGCCGCTGATCGAGTTCAACCTTAGGTCAACCCAAGAGTTTCCTCCCCTGCAAAAGATCCCGATTGAGAGGAGTACTGCTGTCCACAGGAGGACTGTTGTTGCTACCCCGCCGGTCCGGTTGTCTCCGCACCTACTCCGGCTACGCAAATTAAAGGGAAGGAAATCCGGAACTATGGTGAACTCGCTGCTTGTGGAGGGTACAAACTTTCTGTGAGACCCTCTATTTTTGAAATCGGGTCCAGCTCAAGAATTCCATCACAAACACGGACCCAAAGAAGGAACAGAAGTAGGAAGATTGCCAGGAAGCCCAGAGCTACTGAAGTCGCTTTCCTGGAGGAAATCCCAGAAATCCCTGAGTACACACCACTACTCGAATACATACCATTGCTCGAAGATACACCCTTTTTGGAAGGAAGTAGATTCCATCCCCTTCCGCCGCAGATCGACGAGGAAAATGTCCGCGAGGATTGTTTCTACATTACCTCGACCGGCATACTACGACGACGAGCGAAAGAAGAGGGCTAGGATTACACCATTTGCCCGACTACAGACTGTGATCGGGAAGCTAGCAAAGAAAGAGAAATGCCCCGTATCAGAGATTATAAGGAGGATAGGGCGGGTGCCAGTCAAATCCCATCTTGGGCCACGGGTAGAACCTGCCATCGTTACAGAAAAGCCAAATAAAAGGATGAAGGCTAGTCCGCCTATCGTTGTTTCAGGGTTCTAGATTAGGGAGGATACCACCTTCCGACATTTGGTCGACGGACCATCGCGGTCCTGGACCTTCCGCTGCTAGAAGGATGGTATGGCTTCCCACTGCGGGCAACTAAGATTGAAACAACGACACGAGAAGGAAAGTCTCGTCGGGAGACTTGAATGCGAAGAAAGCGCCACCTGCAAGAAAGGGGACTCATGAGAAGGGAACCCGGCAGCTATCACACGACAACTGCGAGGACGCACAGAAAAGACCGCTAGAGGATGCTATGGAAAAGTTGAGGACTGATATTCGATGATTGGTGAAAGAAAGAGAAGAGAAATTTGGAGATGAGATTGATTCATCAGAATATTCATCAGAATTCATGGACGATGAGTATGCGGAAATCAACATGGTCGAAACGCGAGCTTCGTCAGCTTCACAAGGTGCTCCTGCAGCCGCAGAAAGAGAGGAGCCGGAAGTGATGAGGAGGCGGCTTCAAGAGAAAGATGATATGATCGCCCAAATGGCGAAAAGAATGGAAGAGATGGGCGTAGCCCTAGCCACTCTCCAGAGTCAAGTGCAACCCCAAAGAGAGACACCCCCAGAGGTCATTCACATTGTAGACAGAGGAAAGGAGATTACGTCCGTCAACGGGGATGATCAGTTAAAGAAAGATGCGACACAAAGTATGATTCCTGAAAAGGATATCAAGAGCTTGGTGGAACAGCAGGTGCGAGAAGCCTTAGCACAATCAAAGAGTGGGACATCCATTCGGACGGGTAGACCTTACCCTGAAGAATTCGACGCTGTCCAATACCCAAAAGGCTTCGTACCACCTCTATTCAAGACCTTTGATGGAATCAGGAACCCCCGACAACATGTTACACACTTTCGTGCCAGTTGTTGCAATGCCGGCGGGAGCGATGCATTACTCTTCCGACAATTCGTCAGCAGCCTGTCAGGGATCGCCTTTGATTGGTATGCAGAATTACCAAATGGTTCAGTGAAGACATTCTCAGAACTAGAAAACCTCTTCGTCAAGCGATTCGCTGGAGCTTAGCACCACATCACTATAGGTGATTTAGTGGTGGAGAAGCAGAAGCCGAACAAAACATTGGTGGATTACATACTTCGATGGAGGAACTTAAGCATGAAGTGTGAACCACAACTACAAGAACAACATGAAATCGGCATCTTACTTAAAAGCATTCACGGCTCGATAGCCTTTCTCCTCAAAGGATTCACTATTAAGACTTTCGAGAAGTTGTTAAGCAAGGCCGGGAGCTTGCAAGAGGAGGCGAAGCAATTAAGTTTCACCGACAAGACGGACAAGCAAAAGCACTGCTGAAGACTTTTGAAAAGAAATGCGGGATCGTTGCGGCGGTCGACAAAGGCAAGCAACCGATACAAATATCGTCCGAACGACGACGAGCAACCTCAACAAAATTACCGGCAACCCCGACCCGGCTATCGGTCATCTCCACGGTATGAACGGCCGCCTCGTCCGCAACGTACATTAAGGGAGTTTACGAGCGGGGAATATCCATTCAAAAATGAGGCGATACCAAAAATGTTCCGTAGTCGATGAAGACTCCAGATTTCCAGCTGCCAGAGCCAAAGAGACCAGAAGAAGTCAACAAGAAAGGTGATCCCAACTTTTGCCCTTACCACCGGATGCTTGGACACAAGATAGAAGATTGCATTACCTTCAAAAGTTGGCTCAACGACAACCTTCGGAAAGGAAATATAACAATCCCGAAGTAGTAGATGAAGGAACCCTAGAAAGGAGGTTCCGTCAATGTTGTCTCGACTGATCTCATCGTTCCGATAGATCCCTATGCAACTGACGATGGATGGACTACCGCTTGGACGAGGTCTTCAAAAGATTTTAGACAGGCATCCAAACCGCTTCGGTGCGAGCTTTAATTCGGAGTTCGAAACTCGTCGAGTCGGCACTATCACTTGCGATAGAAGAACCACCTCAACAGGAGACGATTGAAGAGAAGAAGAAAATCGACGAAGAAGAGAGGACCGAGGCTCCTAAGGCTAGACTAGGGGTTGCTTATCCTAGGATAGTTGTTTCCGATTCGGGGGAGAAATCCCTCGAACCTCTGACTCTGTATGATTATTTGCTCACTCCGGTGGGATCTTAAAATGATAAGGGTGATGGCGTTGGCTACGTTTTGACTGTTTCAAACGATTACGTAACTAGCGACAATCCGGACATCCATTTCGATACCAATGACAATTCTCAAATCATACACAATCTTGACGATCACGATGACGAAGGAGACATCCATCAAGGAGGTTACGAGAGTTCAACAAGCAACGAATCTATCTGCGAGTTTCGAGGAGCTCCGATCATGATAGAATTAGAGCCTTCAGACTCTGAAACTAATCCAGAAGAACCTGTTATTCCGATTCGGGAAGAAACACCAGCAAGCTCAACACTAGATTCAGAAGAAATTACAGAAGTTAACTTAAGAAGTGGAAGAGTTCTACCTCCGAGAATGGGTCCAAAGGACAAAGGAAAGCAGGTGGTTGTTCAAGAAGAATCAACCCCGGCAGAAGAAATACCCATTCGAGAAGAAGCCGAAACACATGAAAATAAAGTGGACTACAACGTGCTAGCCCATCTTAGGAAACTACCAGCCAAACTGAGCATCTACGACACTCTCATCTTATCAATAGAGATGAGAGAAGCTCTGATCAAGGCCTTACTTGTTCCAGAAATTTGCTTGGCTCAAATGGCCGGAGATTCCTTAGATGAGGTTTGCTCGTTAAAAGAACAGCGAGGTGTTACCTTCACGGACAATGATCTTCTACTTGGGACAGCAGACCACAACCGATCGTTGTACATTTCAGTTACAATTGGGAAGTTTACACTCTCCAGAGTATTGGTGGATCCAGGAGCATCAATCAATATAATGAGTCTTCGAACACTAGCATATTTGGAAATTGATGCTCGTAAGCTCGAAGCCGACAAAATTTTATTAAGAGAATTCAACCAGAAAGGAGAAAGAGCCCTCGGCTCAATAACGCTACTAATGAAGACTGGTGACTTAGTAAAGACGACCGCAAAATTTCACATAATTGATTCAGAAACGTCGTTCAACGCTCTACTGGGTCGACCATGGATACATGAAAACGGGATGGTACCATCATCTCTACATCAGTGCATCAAATACTACGATGGAGGGGAACAGTGCATCAAAGGTGACTTACAACCATTCTCCGTACATAAGATACCATAACAAATGAAGCAAAGAAAGTTCAAGACAACGAAGAACCTGAAGTTCTAGTCCAACAGTCACTCACCACTCCCTTACGGCGAGATGGTGAAGGTTTCTCCACAACTCGCATCCGAGGTCGAGGCCGGGGATGAGGTCGTGGCAGAGACGTTAGGACAGTTGGACAGAGGAAACCAGCCATCAATGTCGATTGGGAAGACAGTTCTGAAGAAGAAAAAGAGATCAAACAAGAAGCAGTGACAATAAGTCGGAAGAAGCCGCAATTCAAGATCTCTCTCGAAGATGAGAAGAATGAAGAATACAAATCAATGTACGAGAAGATTAACCACTATGTACATACTATGACCCTGACCCCGATCCATTCTAATAAGATCGAGGGTATGGTGGTCAAAGAGGTACGTAGCGGCGGTGCAAAGCCAATCAAATTCTACCGTGGTGCTTCTTCCTCCAAAACCGAAAATAATGTACAATTTGAAGATGTCACTTCATCAGAATTAATGGAATTACCTTTTGAGTGGTACTCTCCCTGTGTTCAAAATTTAATTCAGCATGGTTTCTTACCTCGACAATGGACAAAAGGCCAATCACAACATTTTGAAAAATTATGGAATAACTCCGGTCGTCCACCCAATTCAAAGCATGGTCTCGGATTCGGCACAGTAGGATCAGTTGACGATACTGAATTTTGCATGGTTGTCACTTGCGAGTCTAATGAAAACTGCATGGAAACTACAGAAGAATTTGAAGATTTACAAATTGGAGACGCTCCACCGGAATTCGAAAGAGAGATTAAATCTACGATAGATGAGTTAACGGAAGTTAACTTAGGTACTAGCGAAGAGCCTAGACCTACCTTTGTTAGCTCCTTACTCAATAAAGAAGACTCCGAAGAAATAATCAAGTTATTAATGGAATTTAAAGACTATTTTGCTTGGAACTATGACGAGATGCCAGGATTAGCTCCAGAGGTCGCAGTCCATAAGCTAGGAGTGGATCCTACTTCTGTACTAGTCAGGCAAGGTCCCAGAAGAATGCGTCTAGAAATTGAACAACAAGTCATAGCCGAAGTTAAAAAGCTAATAGACGCTAAATTTGTCCGTGAAGAACAATACCCGACTTGGTTAGCCAATGTGGTACCGGTCGAAAGAAGAATGGTCGGATCGGAATTTGTGTGGACTTCGGAGATTTAAACAAGGCATGTCCAAAAGATGAATTCCCTCTACCGATCCCGGAACTAATGATCGACATCGCTTCGACACATGAGATATTCTCATTCATGGATGGATCTTCAGGATACAACCAGATAAAAATGGCTCCAGAGGATGAAAAAACTTACAGCATTCAGAACGCCGATCAGAGTATATTGTTACACAGTGATTCCATTCGGACTGAAGAACGCAGGAGCAACATACCAGAGAGCGATGACAAGAATTTTTGATGATCTCATCCACAATCAGGTCGAATGCTACGTGGATGATGTGGTCATTAAAAGCAAAGTAAAGGAAAACCACTTATATGATTTGAGAATTGTTTTCGAACGATTAAGACAATTTAACCTTAAGATGAATCCCTTAAAAAGTGCCTTCGGCGTCACCTCCAGGAAATTCTTAGGATTCGTTGTCCGACATCGTGGAATTGAAATCGACCCGGAAAAGATTAAAGCTATCTTAGAAATGCCGCCTCCCAAAACCTTAAAACAACTACGATCCTTTCAAGGGAAGCTGGCATATCTTCGACGCTTTATCTCAAACTTGTCAGGTAGGTGTCAGCCTTTCTCGGCACTAGTTAAAAGGACGCCAAATTTATTTGGGAAGAGAAATGCCAGAAGGCCTTCGAGGACATTAAGCAATATTTAATGACACCTCCTGTCTTAGCAGCCCCAGTCTCAGGTAGACCGCTGATACTTTATACCGCGGCTTTAGACGACTCTCTCGGAGCCCTGTTAGCCCAGGTCAATGATGAGGGTAAAGAAAATGCTCTTTACTATTTAAGCCGTCGTTTACTTCCGACGGAAATAAGGTATCCCACAATTGAAAAGCATTGTTTGGCCCTGATCTTCGCCGCTCAAAAGCTCAGACACTACATGCTTTCTCATAAGGTCAACCTGATCTCGAAATTTAATCCATTGCAATACTTGATGACCCGTCCAACACTTTCCGGCAGACTTGCCAGATGGTCAATGATATTATTGCAATTCGATATAACTTTCGTGCCTCTTCGTGCCGTAAAGGGACAAGTCCTAGCAGACTTCCTCGCAGCACACCTTTTGCCGGCAGAATCTCCTCTCAATGATGATCTGCCAGATGAACAAATAATGAGCCTAGAAGACCCTGATGATCGACGTTGGGAATTATATTTCGAGGGCGCATCTTCAGCACACAAAGACGAAGAATCGCAAGTGATAGTACCCGGTAAGGCAGGAATCGGACTAATCTTTATAACACCAGAGCGGGGGATGTTAAGATACTCCTACCACTTGACGAGCCGTGTACAAACAACGAAGCGAATACGAAGCCCTCATAACAGGGATCGGAATTAACTATTCAAATGGGGATAACAAACATCAACATCTACGGGGATTCATAATTAATCATTCAACAGATCGCCGGACAGTATAGAATTTTAAAGCCAAGACTCGAGCAATACTTCCAGTATGCCATACAATTGTTGGAACAAATTCCGAATGTAACAATCTACAAAATTCCCAGAAAAGAAAATGCTTTAGCAGATGCGTTAGCCCGTCTAGCAAAAGAATTTGCTCGTCCGCAAGGTGAGTCGATAAAAGTGTCAATTCACTGGACGTCGAGTCCTATCACGGCTCGACACGGACACAATACATAAATCGAAAAAGAAGAAGAATCGGTTGCAACGAGTGACGTGAAAACACGGAAGATTGGCGACAACCATTAATAGACTACCTGCAAACAGGAAAACTACCAGACGATAGGTCGCTAGCCCACCAGATCTAGAAAAGAACTCTGTCCTACGCATTAATAAACAACACCTTGTACAGAAGGTCTTTCGATCAAATGTGGCTAAGGTGCCTTAGTGGGTCCGAGGCCCGTGAAATTGTTAAAGAGGTGCATTCAGGACTCTGTGGCGCTCACCAGTCGGGTCCGAAGATGAAAATGAAAATTAAAAGACTAGGGTACTACTGGCCCTCGGTGATGACCGACTGCATGAAAATCGCCAAGAGCTGTCACCAATGCCAAGTGCACGGAGTGGTTCTACACCAACCTCCAAATGTGTTACATCCGACAATTGCGTCGTGGCCATTTGAATGTTGGGGCACAGATATTGTGGGTCCAATAGAACCACCATCTTCAAAAGGACATCGCTTCATTCTTGCGGCTACAGATTACTTTTCCAAGTGGGCGAGAGGCGGTTCCACTCGGAGAAGTGAAAGCACACCACGTGCTACGGTTTTCAAGAACCAAGTTGTCTACCGTTTTGGAGTGCCGCACGGGATCATCTCGGATAATGTGTCGGCATTCGGAAGCACGCAAATCAACAATTTTGTCGGGAGACACGGAATCGACGGCGATATTCAACAATTTGCTACCCAAGAGCAAACGGCCTGGCTGAGGCTTTTAATAAAACTCTCGTTCAAATCTTAAAGAAAACCTTGGACGATAATAAGAGAAATTGGCACGAGAAGTTGTTAGAAGCTTTATGGGCCTACCGGACAACCTTCAGATCTCCTACTTAAGCTACACCTTACGCTCTGGTGTATGGGTCCGAGGCAGTGTTACCTTTAGAGGTCTAGCTTCCTTCACTCAGAATTGCAGTTACAAATAAAATCACGACAGAAGAGAATGCCAAATTACGTCTAGAAGAATTAGAAAGCCTGGAAGGTAAAAGACTTGCAGCGCAGCAGAATTTAGAACTATACCAAGCTAAGATGGTTCAAGCCCATGACAAACTGGTCCGCCCAAGAACCTTCAAAGTTGGTGACTTAGTTCTCGTTCTCAAAAGACCTATCCTTGCACACCGCAAGATAGGAGGAAAATTTGAACCCACTTGGGAAGGGCCGTTCGTGGTTGAAGCAGTATACTCAGGAGGTTCCTACCAGCTAGTGAATTGCCAAGGAGAACGACATATGCTTCCGATCAACGGACGATACTTGAAAAAGTATTACGATACCTGATGTTTTGAAGGAATGAATTCTTCATCCCTAGAAGCACGGGCGAAGTAGTTACTTATGACTGGGTCCGAACCCAAAAATAAAAATTGTGCTAAAATAAATAAAATCAAGATAATCAAGTTTTCCTTATTTTCTCCTCCATGTCAAGATCTCTTTCCTGATCTTATCCCATTTCATTCCTGTTAAAAAAAATAATAATAAATAATAATAAATAATAATATAATAAAAAAAATGTCTTTAATAAACGTTTTCTTAATGTTCTTGTTCTTAGTACGGCCCACGATCCTTTTCCTTGTCTTTTCGCGGGGAAATGCCGAACGGGCGGTTGGTCTCGAACTTTAGAAATGGCGTAAGCCTTGCACTCGATGAAAAGAGGGTGAAAAATGGAGCGATAATCGAGATTGACTCGGACTTCGCACCGACGGAGCCTACGGTATGAGGAAAGTGACCCGGGTCCCGGTTGATCGAGAAGAACCGCCCGAGCGGACGAGTGATGAAAGTGGGTGGCCCAAGCCACCAATCCAGCGACAAGAAATGAAAGGCAAACACTCGAAGAAGATAAGAAAATGAAGTCCGTAGTCGCTACGGCGGAGGGCGAGCTTGTCGGCGCCGCGCCCACAAAGATTCAAGAAGTTCGAAGAGCTACTCTCACGACAACGCAACGAAGAAATAAAAATTGCCGTATCCGCAAGATGTTAACCAAACTAGCTGCGGACCAGCGCGACGAGGCAGTTGCTACTGCCAGTACATACACTTCAAGGACACCGGTTCACCAGGAACCTGAAGAAAAGAGGCCAGCTCCTAGGATAACAGAAAGAACCAGAGAAATCTCACGGAGATCAGGAGAAAGAAGGCTACCACGCCACCAGATAGAACCACCAGTAATGCATGACCTTGTTGCAGAAGCAACCCCGGAGGATGTCCCGACGGACATCATCCCCGAGGAGCCGAGGTATGCAGGAGAACGTGAAGGGATTGAGCCGTATATCCCACAATATGTCACCAGGCCCCGCCATTTGCAGATTATTCCAGAATACGAGCTGGAAAGAATGCAGAATGCCGAAAGGAAAACCTTTGAATACTTTGAGAGAATCAGAGGCAGAAGGATCAATATACTAGAAGGCCTCGAGCTACATACAGACGTATTCTCAGAATATGAACAACAACAAATCGTGGATTGCATCCGGGATTTGAAAAGAATGGGCCGAGTGGGCCGCACCGAGAGAAAACACCTACTCGGAACCCCGGAGATGGATGTCGGGGAAAGGAAGAATTACAATACAATGTGGATGTCTGTTACAACTTTGCGGAAGACGAGGAAGGGAAACCCTCCGGGAATACTCCGTCATGGCCGAGTGGATCCAATGCCATTAGTCATCAAGAGAATGGTAAAGAGATTGATAACATGGAGGGTACCGCAGCGGATTGCATACCAAATAGCTGCATTATTAACATTTACAAGCGGGGTGATCGCATACCCCCGCACATAGATCACCACGACTTTGTCGGACCCTTCCGCACGATCTCTTTCCTGAATGAATGTAACATCATGTTCGGATATGACCTCCGGATAGTAGGCCCAGGTGAGTTCCGAGGGCCAGTGGAGATACCATTACCGGTAGGTTCCGTCATGATACTGAAGGGCAATGGAGCAGATGTCGCTAAACATTGCATACCAGGAGTACCAGTGAAGCGGATCTCAATTACTTTCAGAAGGATGGACGACAGGAAGACACCTTACCATTTCCAGCCGGACCCGGAGCTAGAGAGCCTTCGGCCTTACGAGCTGTGAGCTACATGGAAAATATCACACCTCCAATGTACATCCATACGGCATCCTTGCCAAGGATGGCTTGGAAGGTGATGTTATTGACCATGTACCCCACTATTCAGACATGGATTTTTGACAGATGCTTCTTTGGATGGATCGACGAAGATCATACATAGTCCGTTTTGAGTCTACATGGATTGTATGAGATGTATTCCAGATCGAGTTGTATGACGTATCTTCGACATGATTGGAATGAAAGTGACCATGTCACATTTTTGGCCTTCACCTCTTTTGTGCAAATTGATTGGGAAACGCCATTAAAGTTAAATGAACTTCGAACAAAGAACAGAAAAGAAATAAAAAAAAGAATAAAAGAAAACTTTCCTTAAAAATCTAAAGATGATAAACACCAAATTCACATGAAGATTAAATTCACGATAAAATAAAATTTGAATCGTTAAAGGACAAACAAAATGAACACAAATCTCAACTAAATTTCAAATTCAATCTTTCCAGATTCCAAATCAAATTTCAATCAAATTCCAAATCCAATCTCAATGAAATCTCAAATCAAATCTCGAAACAAATTTCAATCTAGTTCAAACTCAATCTCCCAAATCTGAAATCCAATCCGTTCCACCCTCTCCCTTGTCTGGGATGGAAGCAGTTGATTCCATTGACACGAATCAAATCTGATGGCGAGCAATTATATCCAATCCAAACTAGTGACTTCCGATCAACTCTTTTGAACGGGATATATAACATCTACATATTCCCGCCTAATCTATTTCCTTCCATGAAAGTCTTTTACAACTTTCATGAAATTCTCGAAATACCAAAATTCCACACTTTTCAAATCAACACTACAAATCTTTGCAAAGTCAATGACTTATCAAAATCAAACTTTTTGGGGTTGAGGATTTTACATCCGAGACTGCATTGCTTTAGGATCCTTTCCATATCGCAATGAAATACATCGAAATCAAACTTTTTGGGGTTGAGGATTTTACATCCGAGACTGCATTGCTTTAGGATCCTTTCCCTATCGCAATGAAATACATCGAAATCAAACTTTTTGGGGTTGAGGATTTTATATCCAAGACTGCATTGCTTTAGGATCCTTTCCCTATCGCAATGAAATACATCGAAATCAAACTTTTTGGGGTTGAGGATTTTACATCCGAGACTGCATTGCTTTAGGATCCTTTCCCTATCGCAATGAAATACATCGAAATCAAACTTTTTGGGGTTGAGGATTTTACATCCGAGACTGCATTACTTTAGGATCCTTTCCCTATCGCAATGAAATACATCGAAATCAAACTTTTTGGGGTTGAGGATTTTACATTCGAGACTGCATTGCTTTAGGATCCTTTCCCTATCGCAATGAAATACATTGAAATCAAACTTTTTGGGGTTGAGGATTTTACATCCGAGTATGCATTGCTTTAGGATCCTTTCCCTATCGCAATGAAATACATCGAAATCAAACTTTTGGGGTTGAGAATTTTACATCCGAGACTGCATTGCTTTAGGATCCTTTCCTTATCGCAATGAAATACATCAAAATCAAACTTTTGGGGTTGAGGATTTTACATCCGAGACTGCATTGCTTTAGGATTCTTTCCCTATCGCAATGAAATACATCGAAATTAAACTTTTGGGGTTGAGGATTTTACATTTGAGACTGCATTGCTTTAGGATCCTTTCCTTATCGCAATGAAATACATCAAAATCAAACTTTTGGGGTTGAGGATTTTACATTCGAGACTGCATTGCATTAGGATTCCTTCCATATCGCAATGAAATACATCAAAACCAAATTATTGGGGTTGAGGATTTTACATCCGAAACTGCATTGCTTTAGGATTCTTTCCCTATCGCAATGAAATACATCAAAACCAAATTCTTGGGGTTGAGGATTTTACATCCGAGACTGCATTGCTTTAGGATTCTTTCCCTACTGCGATGAAGTATATCAAAATCAAACTCTTGAGGTTAAGGATTTTATATCCAATACCGCATTCCTCTGAGATCTCCCCTCATTGTAATGATTCAATCCAATCAATTCAATTTTCTTTTGAGGTTGAAGAAGTTACATCTAAAACCACAAAATTCCAATTTTCACTTTCAGTCTAAATCCCTTCAAATTAATCTTGACAAAACTTCAATCTAAATTGAAACTCAAACTCAAAATCTAAACTTACACATCAAAACTTGAACATGAAATGAAACAAAATCTAAATTTAATTCCCCCAGGCCATGTGATTAGGGATTCACCTCCTTTTACTTTCCCCAGCGAGAGATCAGGAATCTCCAGTCTCAGAGATATACTTGACACTCCCCAGCGAAAACTCTTCTACTTCATCCTAAATTTGTCACTTGGGAATCTGTGATGGTTTTGTTGATCTCTTCGGTCAACGCCAACACGCGCGGTGTGCTTGGTTAGCTCACCACACCTATTGGGGGTCCATTTGTTGACCTCATTTTTGATGAGGTCTTCTCTTCTTCTTTTTAGTACGTAGGATCTAGCCTTAGGCTTTTCCTTTGACTATCTTAGAAGACTAGAATTGGAACCTACCCTTTAGAAGTCCAAACACCTCTTGACTCCCTGCAAACCCCACAAACTTGATTGTAAACCCCTAATCACCTAGAGGGTTGAAATTAAATGTGGAAGTTTAAAGGATGAGTTCCTATAGGACTCTTTGGCCTTAGGACTACCCTGGGTGGCCTGGTCTGGTGAAGGGGTTGACTTACACACACACTACATTTATACACTACACTTTCACACACATATACCCAACTTAACCCCCTGACTCATGTAGGTGATTCACATGGATGGTCCTTAACTCCTAAGCCCTTGGCTAAGAGGCTTAGGAACAACATAGTAGATGCCTCAAATGAGTCCCTTCATGGCTCATGTGGGCTTGATATGGCTTCATGGCTCAACCAAAATGATTTCATTCCACTTATATTCACCCAATCTTCAATTTTTCAAATTTTTAATTTTTGACCCCCGGGACCCTACACCCGCTTAGCCTACCCAAAACCCTTGAAACTACCCAAATTTCTCAAAAATTCCCAAATCACCCAAAATTCCTCAAAATCATTCCTAAACATTTCCACATCACTCAAATTGATCATCCATAGCCAAAAATACCAAGAATTCCAAAAATACCTCCCAATACCCTCCAAATACCCAAAATACCCCCCTTGACCCAAAAATCCAGAAATTCAGAAAATTTCCAGAAAATTCCAGAAAATCCAAAATATTCCCAATTTCATTTTGTTCAACTACACCATGGGCCAATTTTGTCAATTTACCCCACTTTTGTCAAAACCCCCAATTTGACCCACTTTAACCCTAAGTGAACCCAATGTCAAACCAAACCTACCCAATTGACCCAAATTCTGGTCCAATTCAATTCTAAACTTCAATTCAACATTCCCAACACCAATCTTCACCAAATCAAAGTCCAATTTGATTGACATTTGGATCCAATTTCACTTTTGGCCTTAAAGCCCAATTTAGACCAATGACCCAAACCTAACCCAAACTCACCCAATTCAACTCCAATTAACCCCAAATCTTTTATAAACCTTCCTTAGCATCCCCACAAACAAAAAACTAACATGATTTGCCCAACATTTAGACCCAAACCCCACTCAAATTCAACCCAAAGCTAAAAGGCCCAATTTTGACCTAAACCCAATCCTAACCCAAATGAGCCCAAACCCCAAAATCAAAGCCCAACCAAAGTCAAAACCTCTTTGAAACACTCCCATAAACATTTCTCAACATTAATTTTACATCAATTTCAACCCTAGCCCAACATTGGCCCAAATTATCCCAATTTGACCTATATTGGCCCATTCACCAAAGTAGCCCAAATTTAACCCAATTCAAACCCAAATCACTCCCAATTTGCTCCAAGTCACTCATGACACATCTATGAGCTAAACCCAACAATTATTTGGCCCAAGCCTTTGCCAAAATTTCATCCTAAAATCCATTTTAAAATCTAAAAGCCCACTTCCCTAAACCATTTTAAAAGCCCATTTCCACCAAATACAAAAGCCCAAAATTGGCCCTAAAGCCCACATGGCAATTTCTTTTCATCATACCTTTAATTGATATCACCCCTAAATTTCAAAATCATCATTAAACCATTCCAAATCAAGCTTCATACAAATTCCCATAAAATTACCAAAAATTTCTAAAATCCATTTTCATGAAATTGACCAAGCTTTTCCCCAAGCCAAAGACAAGCCATGCAAGCCATGGACAAGCCACATGAAGCCATGGAGAGTTTGACATGTGATCAAGCCATTAATGGCAAAAGGGGGAACCCCTTTCCTAACCGTCCCTTATGCAATTTTAATCCTTTTTTATGCAACACCTAAACCCAAAATTTACTTAAACCAAGTTGATAGAGACTTCACCACTCCATCTTAGCTAGCCTATCTGATTCCCCACAACACCCAAAGCCCCTTGGAGGGTGAACCATGCCCAAAACCATGGGTTGACCCAAACTAAGCTAAAATGATCCCTCCCCCCTTCTACTTTGATTCAACACTTTTATACATGGCCAACTGCAATTGATTTCACCATTGCCAAGACTCGACTTCCCGAACTCGAGGGTGACCCGACCACGGCCGGCCGGCCACCACGGCCCGCAGGAAACCACCGGGCCGAGAGCTCACATGTGAGCCCAAACTTGGAATTCTCACCTACCGAGCCGCCTCATCCCCGAGTGGCCATTGCGGACTGTTCTTCTCTTGCCAAGAGCAGGCTGATCCCAAGCCCTAACTCTCCCTGGGAGGCCCTCCACCCTCTCCTATTTAAACACCACCCCCTCTCGGCCATGAGAGGTGCTGAAACAAACCTTACGGAAACTCTGCCAAAATTGCTCCAGATCACTCTCCATACTTAGAGCAATTGATCCCTGGTGCCAATTTTCCCTAATCCCCACCAACAGAACTCAATTTCTCAGCCAAAATTCCACCCAAAACCGGGACACTTCTCCACGGTGAGCCGATCCTCAAATTGACTGGTCCTACACCTTCACTGGACCAAGAGGAGAAGTCCACCAGCAGAAGCCCCCTCTCCAGGCCACCCAGTTGCTCCAGCCTCCAAGCTTTGTGATCGGCTGTGGTCTAAATCATACCTAGGCGATTCACCAGACCAGGAGACTTCATTTGGAGCTTGTTGGGATCCAATCGAAGGTGACACAACCCTCAGATTGAAGCCACACTTCTCTGAGCAAAGGTGTGAGCTAATTCTTCATCCCGAGCTTCTGGATATTCTCCATTTCAAATGCTTTAATTTCAATGCATGATCACTGTATCGATGTGTTCGTCTCTTCAAGACGAATCCATAGAGCACAAGAACACGAAAATCCGTTAAGTATTGAGTGAGTTCTTAGGGTTTTAGTGTGGACGGCTCTCGGTTGAGGATGCTTGGGGACGATGAACGAATGCCGTCCATTTAATACACATGCGGACGGACGGCTCAGATTAGGTCGGATCAACGGATGATACGTGGAAGGCGGGACCCGGGCTGCTGACTCAAGTGGCGGCGTCGAATGGGAGCGCGCCACGCGGCACTTCGGAGATGTTAAGGTTGACGCGGCGCCGACTCGGATAAATAGAAAATTAAGGATTTTCTAATTTATTTAATTCCCTGAACTTCAAAAATGCATAACTTTGTGTAAAAAAATCAGAAAAATAAAATAAAAATACCCTCTTGCTCAGTGAACAGAGGAGAATAATGTGGAAAAGAAATCATTTAATTTCATTAAGTATTTTGTTTTTAATAATTTATTTACCCTCTACATTATTTTAATTCTCCATGCATATAGGAAATTCACCATGGCATGAGACCATAGGGCTTTTGAAGCCTCTGAATTTGGGAACATTCCCTAAATTTTTCAAAGTCAGAGGCAATACCTATGAAAAGTTATTAATTTTTCAAATTCATGTTACTGTTTTGAGTATTTTAATTCCAATAATTAGCATGTTATGAAATAAATTCTAGAAAAATTTGGTTATGTCTCTTATGACCAGAGGACCCTAGGAAAAATAGGTTTTGAGTTAACTCATTTAAAATAACCCTAATTGGCTTAAACACCCAAAATAGATCCCTAATTAATTAGAGCTAACCATACATCAAATTGACTTGAAATCAATTCTCCATCGACCTTTTGGATCGAGAGGAACCTACCATAAAAATTTGAAGTCAATTGGACTTGGTTAGCCTACTAAATGGGTTGATTAAGCCATTTAGCCATTTTAAACTTTAAAAATTCATAACTTTCAAAATATTTTTCAAAAATTCACCAAATTGGTTTTGGAGCCTCTCTGATATCAGGGGAATTTAAGAAAATTAAAATTTCAATTTTCTAAAAAAGTTGATTTTTTGATATTATTTTAATATTTTAATAATTAAAAAATAATAAAAATCACAAAAATAATAAAATTCACCAAAATGTCACATTTTGAATTTTAATCACTTAGGAACAAACCCCATATTTTTCTTAGGTATATTTAATGAGATATTAAATTTTAAAGCCCTAGGGTAATTTTAAAATTAAAAAAATGTATTTTCTAGCATTTTCACTAAAATAATTACAATAAATTAAAGGAAAATCATAAAATAGTAAAAATTGATTCTCTGGTTTCCTTGATATCAGAGAGATTGTTGAAAAATATAAAATTCATTTTTCAACCTTTATTTTATTTTTAAATTAATTAATACTCCAAAACTTAAAATAATTATAATAAAAATAATATAATTCAAAAAATCACCAAAATTAGTCCAAGTGGTCCTCTGGTCATTAGAAATGTCCCATAATTTTCTTAAGGACAGAAACTTTCCCTTGGTCATATTATTAAATTTTCCTTGGAAATTCCTATTTTCCACTAAAAATAATTATATAAATAAATTAAATACAGAAAAATCACATTTTTTTCCTCTCAAGTCTTTATTGACATATGAGTGAAGTCACATAAAAATTTCAAATTCATTTGAGCTCAATTTAGTGAGTTATGGAATTATTAAGCTTGAAGGGCAAAATGGTAATTAAAAATTTTAACCCTTAATTAAAACTTTAGGTTTAATAAAATTGACAAGTAAAATATTTGATTTTAATATGATTTGGATGATTGAAATTTAAATAATTAACGGGTAGAAACCCATTAAACAATTTAAAATAATTGAAATAAACATTAATTAAATAATTGATTAAATTTGGAAGAATAATAAAATTGGAATTATTAAAATAGGGATATTATTAGGAAGAGATTTATTCTTTAATTTAAAAATCCCTAAATTAATCATCTCAAAAATATTTAATTCCTAATTAAAAAATGATAATTCAAATTTAAGTTTTAAAATGTTAAAGGACTTAATCATTAAATTAAAAAAAAAAGAGAGTTAAATTATTAAACTTTTTTTTTAAATTTAAAAATAAAATTAAATTAAAGATTAAATTAAATTAAATTAAATAAATAAATTAAATTAAATTAAATTAAACTAAATTAAATTAAAAAAATGTTAAATTAAATTAAATTAAATTAAATTAAAACCTATTAAATTAAATTAAATTAAATTAAATTAAATTAAAATTAAATCAAATTAAATTAAATTGAAGGAAATTAAATTAAATTAAATTAAATCAAGTTAAATTAAATTAAATTAATTCATATCAAATCAAACTAAATTGAATTAAATTAAATTAAATAATAGAATCAAGTTAAATTGAATCAAAATTGAAACTAAACTAAATTAAATTAAATTAAAATTAAATTGAATTAAATAACATCACCTAAGACATAAATAAATTAAATATAAAACAGCTTGAACACTATTCCAAATTTAAACCCTTTAACTAAAGTTAAACTAAATCACAAACCATTTGAACACCAATTTGCCCTTGAAAACCTTTATTATCATAACTCCTAAATAGAACATTAAATGAAATGCTACTTCACTCATAGGATATTCAAATATCCTAGTTCACTGAGCAAGATAACAAAACTTGAATCCCCGGACGATTAATTCATTTACATAATTAAATTCATTTGGACTTAAAACAATCCTAGAAATATTGAAAAGATGTTTAAGATTTGTCTTAAGCACTTCCTCGATATGATAGGATGTTCATAAGAACAATTGAACTTAATTATTCTTTGATGAAGAAAATCATCCTCGAACCAAAACACAAGAACCTAGACGTCATAGGAAATGACTAAGCTATAGGATTAGGAATTTGGTAGAAAACCATAACCCTTCCCTTAGCCTTACCTAGGAACTTGCTTAAATATTCTAATTGTGTTTTAAGTGCAGCTTGGGATGACGGGAAGACCCTCCAGGTACGCTTTTATTTTATTGCAATTTACCTTATTGCAATTTCTTTAATTGCATCACACTTACTTTTTCTTGCATGACAAACAACTGTTGCATGAAAACCCACACCTTTAGGATAGTCCCTAAAACTGAAACCAAAACTAAATTAAAAGTCATTACAAGATAAAATTCACCGCCACAACATTTCAAAATATAAAACAACTCAAAATTTAATCACAAACGGAACACAAAACTACAATTACAATTAAATTAAAACGTCCTTGTTGGATGATCGGGAATACCTCGGATGATGTAACCTACGTGTTGCTAACGGGATTTCTCACGGTCTAAATGAAAGTGTGGAACTCATTCGGTTGAGTTTAGCAAATTCATCCGGACTAAGTGAATCCGATAAAAATATCGATGCCGGAAGGATGGAACCGTGGGATCTTAACCGGTGTCGTTATAATCAACTTTAAGATTTGTTTTAATTAAAACACAAAAACACTTGGAAATTAAGACTTCTCTAAACCAAAACACTTTTCTTATCTTCGATTCATGACTTCATAACTAAACCTCTGCAACAACAAGGAGCTCGGAGCATGGTGGGCAGCACGACCATCGTCATCAACAAAACTCGGATCTACCTCAGCAAAACTTTCCTAGAATTAAACAACCAAGCCATAGGATTTCGAGGTAGTTTGCCTAGTGCAACATAAATCCTCAACCTCTTCGTTAGGCATTTGCATTGCAAATTAAGCCCTAACCGGACTTAGGATTCCGAGGTAGTCGTTTGGCACGACATAAACCCTCACATCTTCGAGGCTATTTGTATGATTCTATCATATAAATATAAGTCCTAATTAACTAAAATTGGCAAGATCAAAATATTAAACAAACATTAGGACTTTCCTAAATCCGAGCCAAACAATAGGATAGTTGGGAAATTACCGAAGTTCGCTTCGGATCTGTGATTTCTCCTACCTTTCTTCCTTTGAATTCTCAAAACAAAATGTTCCAAAATTGATCCATTCCCTATTGAAATTCCAAAATTCAATCCCTTGAAAACTTAAACTTTGAAATTCTTGAGAGCAGAATTATTGATTATTATCGAGAGTTTTCTTAGGTGATTCCCGTCACTTAAGATGTAATTAACTATAGGGGCTTGCCTTTATAGGGAATTTTAAGAACCCAGGTAATATAAACCCTGTTTAATGCTTTCATATTAAGCAGGGGAATTTGTCGGCTTATAAAATTGGTTCGCAGACCAAACGGATGTCACAAACCTTTCTAGTTTATTTAATCGAGCCCCATTACCAAGCAGTGTGTCTATTCTTTGGGGTAGATACATGGTTTGTGGTGCGGTGCTCGTTTATGTAAACTATTCGGGATGTGAAATCAGTTTGATTTCATATCTTAAAATTTTCAAACTCAAAATTATTTTCAAAATCGAACGCTACTTTCTAAATCATATATATATTTAAATTAAATTTAAAATAAAAAAATACGCCGACATTGAGCTCTAGTTAATCTGAAGGCTTACTTTTTTACTCTGATAATAGATGTCTCCTCAGTTCCACGAGATGTAGTTACCACTACTGATTTTAGTTTTCCAGTGTTAGTTTTCTGTTTTTATTTTGTTGAAATGACTTCTTTTGCCTTAATCTTTTTTTTCAAAGTTTGAATTTTAATACAAATGGTTTTTTTTTTCTTCTTCTTGAGTAGCAATAGATAAAAAAGGTCCATCGTAAAGTAATTCAACTTGAGATAAGTCAAAATCAAAGTGGATTCTTGATCCTTTTCCAATACATCATCAGTCCAGAGCCAGACAAACACCACTTTGAAATGTAAAAAGAAGTCTATTGTTAGAGATTTCCCTGAATGCGACTGGATAATGTAACATAATTAGACTTAATTTTAATTTGAAAACCATTATCATTTTATTTTTTCGAGGAATTACGCTTATAAGAACATGCTTAATAAGAAAAAAATATATCATAAGATATAAAAAGCAAAATTTGTATCATAGTGATAATTTGAAAGATTTTATTATTTTCCCAGTTTACAACCAAGTCTTTTATGTCACATAATATTTTCTTAAGAAATGCCCATTGATTGATGGTAGGTTCTTTCAACTTAGCAATCTACCAATTGGTAAGATCCTCCCGAATATGTCTTTTCAACTACATACGGGCCCTCCCATAAAATTCTTTCTACTTGACAATCTATCAATTGGTAAGGTCTTCGAAGAACTAAGACTAATTCACTGATTTGAAAGGTTATAGGACAAACCAATTTGTCATGGGCCCGTATCATTTTTGCTTGATATAGTTTAAAATTTTGCAGAGCTTATAGACGTTTGCCTTCTAAACACTCAAGTTCTTCAAGTCGTAACTTGATAGTTTCTTCTTTAGTTATTTTGTTTGTGACTGAATCTCTGAGAGAAGGAATTTGCACTTCCAAGTGGTAAAGTGGTTTCAGAACCGTATACCAAAGAAAATAGTTTTGACCGTGTTGGTGTTCGGTATGTAGTTCTATAGGCCCATAGAGCTTCTATTAATCGCTCATGCTAGTGTCTTGGACTGTTAACTATTGTCTTTTTCAAAATTTGTACCAATGTTTTTTTGAAGGCTTCATCTAAACCATTCACTTTAGGAAAATATATTGTGGAATATCTCCAATCTATCATGTGTCTTTGAATAACATTATTCATTTTTGTATTTTTAGAAGCCAATTGTTGACCTCACTTTTGGTTGTGGTCTAGTCTGCCTTTAGAATAATCGGAGGTCTAGCCATAGGACTCTCCTGGTGACTTTCTTAGAAGACTTGTCTCGGAGCCCTCCCCCTTAGAAATTCAAACTTTTCTCACTTCACTGGGAGTTTTCATATGCTTAAGGTCTAACCTCCAAATTTTGGGAGGAAGAGACCAAGAATAAGGATGCCCAAGGGAAGTCCTCTATAGGTGGTCAAACCTTAGGATCTACCCTAGGAGGTCTGGAGCTTACACCACACGTACAGTACACACTCACAACCCTAAACAAAGCACATCTCCTTTGATTCCCTAACTCTTTGGAAACTCATGAAAGTGGTTTTCCCAAGTTCTTAGCCTTAGGCTAGGGTTTAGCTAGTACCAACACATAGAGGACCGAATGAGGGTGAACCTTGGTCTATGATCAACCTAAACAATTCCATATTCTCACCTTCAACCAATCCAAATCTTTCCAAAATTTTAATTTCTAACTCTTTACCCCTGAACCTACCCAAAATACCCCAAAAACCCTAAAATCCCTCAAAGTTTCTAAAATCACCTAAATTACCCATTTTTTCCCAAAAAATCATTCCAAAATACTCCTTACCACTCAAATGAACCAAAATTACCCAAAATTGCCAAATTTCCCAAAAAAATAGCCAAAATGACCAAAATGCCGCTCTTAGCCCAAAATTCCAAAAATTCCCAAAAATTTCCAAAACCTCCTAAATATTTCCAATTTCATTTCTCTCAACTACCACATGACCCAATTTGGCCAATTTAGCCCATTTTAACCCAAAGCCCCAATTTGACCCATTTAGGCCCAGAGTTCCTAGATTAAACCCAATATCTACACAATTGGCCCCAATTTTACCCAATTTCAATTCCAAAATTGAATTCAACATCTCTAGCCTCCATATAAACTAAATCTAAGCCCAATTTGACTCACATTCGAGTTTAATTTCACTTAAAATCCAAAATCCTAAATTTTGCCTAAGTGTCCCAAAATCCCCAAATTGACCTGACACCAATCAATTTCTCCCCAATTTGAATCCCAAACTATTCATAATACTCCCTTAAACTGAATTAAACCATCAATTACCCCTAATTTGAGTTCAAGCCTCACTCAAACCTACTTGAACCAAAATAACCCAATTTTAGAACAAATTGAACACATCTCCAAAATTCACTAAATTTATTGCCCTACTCCCAAACTTTCCACCCAATTGTTGTTGGGGACTCTTTATGGCATTCCCCTAAACCATTTAGAACCTTCAATTAGCCTTGGACCCAGCCCTAGCCTAACGTAAACACAAGTTAACCCAACTTGCCCCAAATTTACAGAAATCCCAAATCAATCCAAATTGATACCCCAAGCCAATCTAAAACTACTCCAATCCTTCTCTAAACTATTCATGAAAATCATGTACACAATATTGCTCAATCATTTGGGCTCAACTCAAGCTCAAACCCAGGCTAGCTCAATTTATACCAAAGGTGACCCAAATGAACACATGACTCAAATTCACCAAATTGAACCAAATGTGACCAAACTAACCTTTCCAAAACAACTAAATTGACCATAGGGACTGAGCTAGACCCACCTAGCCCACCCTAATGGAGCCATGGACAAAAGGTTCCCCAAATTAAGGGATCTCCTCCTTTAAATGGTTAAACCTAAGGGAGATTTTCCATAATGCCTTAACCATTAAAACCTATCACACTTATAGCCTGTCTACTAGCTCACCTGACCCATTGGCCACCTCCCCTGGCCTGCCCAGCCAGCCTAGTCGCCAGAGGAACCCAAACTGAGAGCCACATCAAAGCCAAGCAAACCAAAACTCCACCCCATGGCCAGCTCAGCCCAAAATTGCTAAGGGAGCTCTTCAGCTCTCCACCTAGGCTAAGCATTGCACCTGAATTGAAGCCCTGGCCGCCACCCCAGCCACAGCTATTTAAACCACCACCCTTCACGACCAAAAAGTTTGGTTGAACCAGACCTTAACAAAACTCTGCCAAAATCAATCCAAATCCTTCGCACAACACAAATAACTCAATCCCGACTGCATTCCTGCCCTGAAGCCTACTGACTTAACTCAATTTTGGAGTCTAATCTTAGGACAGAAATAGGACATTCCTCAAAACTTCACCAAATTAAAATTAAACTCACCCACACCAGCCCGCAGCAAGAGAAGAAGTTTCCCACTAAAAGCCCCATCACCAAGACACTCCAGCAGTGACTTCCACCAAATCTCCAAATCAGCTATGGTCACTTTCATACCTAGGAAATTGGTGCGACTTTTTTAATTTATCAAAATTTATGAACTCAGATTTATATGTATTGATTTAGTTTTCTAATGAGTCACACAAATAAATGTAAGTATACGTACCGCTCAAGTTATACAGGGCTCTAGTGGAGTCCTGGATATCGATCACACAAGGAGGTAATTAATTTTATAGTGCAACACAGAAATCAGTTCTCGAATCACATCACAATTGCAAGTAATTTCAATTATTAAAATAAAGATAACAGTTATAGTTACTACTTCTAGCACTCTTTTTTATTCCTTTCTTTTCGTCCTGATGAGAAGAAGCATAACTTGGGACTGACAATCAGAATCTATCATGCAGAAAATGTCTGCCCCGAAGCTTATTTTCTCCTTCACCAATGGACTGGACTTTGGTGTGTACAAGGATGAGCTGCTTGACAATGGGATCATCCGTTTTGGGCAAGGATTCGAGAATACAAATGTCAAGATCACGGACGTTACCCTTTTCACACTTACAGACAAAGTATCTGAAACTGAAAGACCTTTGATCGAGTTCAACCTTAAGTCAACTCAAGAGTTCCCTTAACTGAAAAGGTTCCAGCTGAGAAGAATATTACGTTCCATAGAAGAACTGTTATCACTACCCCCACCGGTCTAGTCATCTCTGCACCTACCCCGGCTTCCGCCAAACTAAAAGAGAAGGAAATTCAAATTTGTAACGAGAATGTTACCGTGGAGGGTACAGATCTCCGTGCGAGACCTTATGTTCTCGAAATTGGGTCCAGTTCAAGGGTTCCACCCCTAACACGGACTCAGAGAAGAAACAGAGGTAGAAAGATTGCCAGGAAAGCCAGAGCTGCTGAAGTTGCTTTCTTGAAAGAAATCCCTGAGTACACACCACTACCTGAGTACATACCATTCCCTGAGTATACACCGCTTTTGGAAGGAAGTAGATTCCATCCCCTCTCGCCGCGGTCGACGAGGAAAATGTCGACAAAATTGCTTCGCATTACCTCGACCCGCATACTCATAGCGACAGACCAAAAGAAAAGGGCTAGGACTACACCATTTGCCCGACTACAGACTGTGATGGAGAAGTTAGCAAAGAAAGAGAAATGTCCTGTATCAAAGATTTTAAGAAGAATAGGGCGGGTCCCAGCCAAGTCCTGTCTTGGACCGCGAGTAGAACCCGTTAGCGCCATAAAAAAGCCGAATAAGAAGATGAAGGCTAGTCCACCTGTTATTGTTTCCGGATTACAGATCAGGGAGGATACCACCTTCCAAGATTTAGCCGACAGACCATCCGGTCCTAGGCCTTCTGTTGCTAGAAGGATGGTATGGCGTCCTACTACTGGCCAATTAAGACCGAAACAGTGACCTGAAAAGGAAAGTCTCGTCAGGAGACTCGAGTCCGAAGAAAGAGCCACCACAATGAAGGGGACTCCCAAGAAGGAAATCCAACAACCTTTTCTGGAGATCAACATGGTCGAGACACGAGCATCGTCATCTTCGCAAGGTGCTCCGGCAGCTATGGAGAGAGATGAACCGGAAGCATTAAGAGCACAAATTCGAGAAAAAGATGATACAATCTCTCAAATGGCAAAAAGGATGGAAGAGATGGCTGCAGCCCTAGCCACTCTTCAGAGTCAGGCTCAACCCCCAAGAGAAACGCCTCCGTAAGTTATTCATATTACGGACGGAGGAAAAGAGATTACATCCATTAACGGAGACGATCGACCAAAGAAAGACTATACTCGAATATGATTCCGAAAAGGACATCAAGAACATGGTAGAACGACGAGTGCGAGAAGCCTTAGCACACTCTAAGAGCGGAGCATCTATTTAGACGGGTAGACCCTACCCCGAAGAATTTGATGCAGTACAATACCCAAAAGGCTTCGTACCACCTCTGTTCAAGACTTTTGATGGAATCGGAAATCCTCGACAGCATGTTGCACATTTTCGTGCTAGTTGTTGCAACGCCGGTGGAAGTGACCTCATTTTTTATGAGGTTTTCTCTTCTCTCTTTAGTACTTAGGATCTAGCCTTAGGCTTTTCCTTTGACTATCCTAGAGGATTAGAATTGGGACCCACCACCTAGAAATTCAAACCACTTCTTAACTCCCTGCAAACTCAACAAACTTGATCGTAGACCCCTAATCACCTAGAGGGTTGAAATCAAATGTGGAAGTTTAAAGGATGAGTTCCTATAGGACTCTTTGGCCTTAGGGCTGCCCAGGTGGCCCGGTCGCAGTGAAGGGCTGACTTACACACACACTACACCTATACACTGCACTTTCACACACATCCTAAAAACACACCCATATCTAACTTGACTTCCTGACTCACAAAGGTGATTCACATGGATGGTCCTTAACCCCTAAACCCTTGGCTAAGAGGGTTGGGAACAACATAGTGAATGCCTCAAATGAGTCCCTTCATGGCTCATGTGGGCTTGATATGGCTTCATGGCTCAACCAAAATGATTTTATTCCACTTACATTCACCTAATCTTCAATTTTCCAAATTTTCAATTTTTGACCCCTGGGACCCTACGCCCGCCTAGCCTACCCAAAGCCCTGGAAATTACCCAAATTTTTCAAAATTTCCAAATCACCCAAAATTCCCCAAAATTAACCTTGAACATTTCCTCACCAATCAAGTTGATCATCCATAGCCAAAATATCAAAAATTCCAAAAATACCTCTCAATACTCTCCAAATACCCAAAATACCCCTCTTGACCCAAAAATCCAAAAATTCAGAAAATTCCCAGAAAATTCCAGAAAATCTCAAATATTCCCAATTTCATTTTGTTCAACTACACATTGGGCCAAATTTGTCAATTTACCCCACTTTTGTCAAAACCCCCAATTTGACCCATTTTAACCTAAAATGAACCTAATGTCAAACCAAACCTATCCAATTGACCCAAATTTTGGTCCAATTCAATTCTAAACTTTAATTCAACAATCCCAACACAAATCTAGACTAAATCCAAGTCCAATTTGATTGAAATTTGGAATCCAATTTCACTTTTGGCCTTAAAGCCCAATTTTGACCTAAACCCAAACCTAACCCAAATAAGCCCAAACCCCAAAATCAAAGCCCAACCAAAGTCAAAACCTCTTTGAAACACTCCCATAAACATTTCCAAACATTTATTTTACATTAATTTGAACCCTATCCCAACATTGGCCCAAGTTAGCCCAATTTGACCTACATTGGCCCATTTACCAAAGAGGTCCAAATCCAACCCAATTCAAGCCTAAACCACTTCAAATTTATTCCAAATCATTCATGAAACATTCCTAAATTAAATTCAACACTTATTGGATCTAATCCTTTGCAAAATTCTCATCCTAAAATTTGTTTTGAAACCTAAAGACCCATCCCCTTAGCCTTCCTAAAAGCCGATCAAAAATAATTTCAAAATGCCCAAAGCCCACATGACAATTCCTTCTCATCATCCCTTTAATTGAGATCAATTCCTAAGTCCCAAATCAAACATCAAATCAACCTAAATCAAGAACCATCTAAATTTTTCACTAAATTGCCAAAATCTCCAAATTCCATTTTCATGAAATTGACCAAGCTTTTCCCCAAGCCAAAGACAAGCCATGAAGCCACATGCAAGCCATGGACAAGCCACATGAAGCCATGGAAGGTTTGAAATGTGATCAAGCCATTAATGGCAAAAGGAGGAGCCTCTTTTAAGCCCCCTTAAAAAGGTTTTAATCCTTTTAATTCTTCACCTTAATCCATGATTAATCAAAATATTCATGGATGGTGACTTCTCTACCCTTTCCTAGCTGATTCATCTGATCCTCCCTCAGCCCAAATCAGCCATGGGGAGGTGAACCAAGCCCAAAAGGTGGACTTGACCAAATCAAGCCAAAATTGGCCTTCCCCCATGCCATCTTAATCCAAGATTTTGACACATGGAATTTGCCAATTGCCTACACTAAACCCAGCCACGACCCACCTGAACAAGATGGTGACCGGTGCTCAGTGGCCAGCCACTAGGCGCCGGAAAACACCACACCCGAGAGCTCACATGTGAGCCAAACTTTGAAATTCCACCTTGCTGAGCTGCCCCATGCCCAGTGGCCACCATGGTTGTTCTTCCCCTCACCAGAGCAGCTGATCCCAAGCCCTAACTCCCCCTGGGAGGCCCTCCAGCCTCTCTTATTTAAACACCACCTCCTCGGCCATGGAAGAGGTGCTGAACCAACCTTAAGGAAACTCTGCCAAAATCACTCCAGACCACTCTCTACACATAGAGCACTTGATCCCCACTGGATTCCAGCCCCGATTCCCTCTAGCTGAGCTCGATTTTGAGTTCGAATTTCAACACAAAAACCGGGACACTTCTTCACGGTGGACCAATCCTCAAATTGATTGGTCCTACACCTTCACCGGACCGAGGAAGAAGTCCACCAGCAAAAGCCCCCTCTCCGGAGCCACCCATCACGTTCCAGACTCCAAGCTTTGTTATCGGGCTTGGTCGAAATCATACCTAGACAATTCACCAGATCAGGAGACTTCACCTGGAGCTTGCTGGGACCCAATCGAAGGTGACACAACCCTGAGATTGAAGCCACACTTCTCTAAGGAAAGGTATGAGCTAACTCTTTATCCCGAGCTTCTGGAGATTCTCCATTTCAAATGCCTTAATTTCAATGCATGATCACCGTATAGATGTATTCATCTCTTCAAGACGAATCCATAGAGCCCAAGAACATGAAAATCCGTTAAGTATTGAGTGAGATATTAGGGAATTAATGTCGACGGTTCTCGGGCTACGAGGCTTGGGGACGATGAACGGATGTCGTTCATTTAATACACGCGCGGACGGACGGCCAGGATCGCGCCGGATGAGGAGACGGAACGATACAGCGGGCCCCCGGAGCGCTGAGTTGGATGGCGATGCCGAATCAGAAGACGACACGCGACGCTTCGGAGATGCCTAGGTTGAGTTGGCGCCGCATGGATAAGTAGAAAAATAGGTTATTTTTCTATTTATTTAATTCCCTAAACTTCAAAAATGCATAACTTTATGTAGGAAAATCAGAAAAATAAAATAAAAATACCCTCTTGCTCAGTGAACTGAGGAGAATAATGTGGAAAAAAATCATTTAATTTCATCGAGTATTTTATTTTTAATGATTTATTTACCCTCTGCATTGTTTTAATTCTCGATGCATATAGGAAATTCACTATAGCATGAGACCATAGGGCTTTTGAAGCCTCTGAACTTGGAAATATTTCCTGAATTTTCCAAGGTCAGAGGCCATTCCTATGAGAAGTTATTGATTTTTCAAATTCATGTTGCTGTTTTGAGTATTTTAAATCCAATAATTAGCATGTTGTGAAATAAATTCTAGAAGAATTTGGTGATGTTTCTTATGACCAGAGGACTCTAGGAAAAATAGGTTTTGAGTTAATCCACTTGGAATAATTCTAATTGGCTTAAACACCCAAAATAGGTCCCTAATTAATTAAAGCTAGTCATACATCAAGTTGACTTGAAATCAATTCTCCACTGACCTTTAGGATCAGAGGAACCCACCATAAAAATTTGAAGTCAATTGGACTTGGTTAACCCTACTAAATGGGTTGAATAAGCCATTTAACCAATTTAAACTTTCAAAATTCATAACTTTCAAAAAAACTTTTCAAAAATTCACCAAATTGGTTTTGGAGCCTCTCTGATATTAGGGGAATGTAGGAAAATTAAAATTGCAATTTTCTAAAAAAGTTGATTTTTTGCATTATTTTAATATTTTAATAAATAAAAAATAATAAAAAACCCAAAAATAATAAAATTCACCAAAATGTTATATTTTTAATTTTAATCACTTAGGAACAAACCCCATATTTTTCTTAAGTCTCTATGAAGAGATATTAAATTTTAAAGCCCTAAGGTAATTTTAAAATAAAAAAATGTATTTTTTAGCATTTCTACTAAAATAATTCTAATAAATCAAAGAAAAATCAGAAAATTTTAAAAATTGATTTTCTGATTTCCTTGATATCAGAGAGATTTTTGAAAAATATAAAATTTATTTTTCAACATTTATTTTATTTTTAAATTAATTAATACTCCAAAACTCAAAATAATTATAATAAAAAGAATGTAATTCAAAAAATCACCAAAATTGGTCCAAGTGGTCCTCTGGTCATTAGAAATGTCCCATAATTTTCTTAGGGACAGAAACTTTCCCTTGGTCATATTATTAAATTTTCCTTGGAAATCCCTATTTTCCATCAAAAATAATTACATAAATAAATTAAATACAGGAAAATCACATTTTCTCCTCTCATGTCTTTATTGACATATGAGTGAAGTCACATAAAAATTTCAAATTCATTTAAGCTCAATTTAGTGAGTTATGAAATTATTAAGCTTTAAGGGGCAAAATGGTAATTAAAATTTTAACCTTTAATTAAAACTTTAGGCTTAATAAAATTAAAGAGTAAAATAATTGATCCTAATCTGATTTGGATGATTGAAATTTAGATAATTAAAGGGTAGAAACCTACTAAACAATTTAAAAATAATTGAAATGAACTTTAATTAAATAATTGATTAAATTTGGAAGAATAATAAAATTGGAATTATTAAAATAGGGATATTATTAGGAAGAGATTTGTTCTTTAATTTAAGGATCCCTAAATTAATCATGTCAATAATATTTAATTCCTAATTAAAATGATAATCCAAATTTAAGATTTAAAATGCTAAAAGACTTAATCATTAAATTAAATTAAAGTTAAATTATTTAAATTAAACTCTTTTAAAATTTCAATTAAATTAATACTTTAACAATTAAAATTAAATCATCTTTAAAATTAAAAATAAAATATTAAATTAAAATTAAAAATAAAATATTAAATTAAAATTAAAAATAAAATTAAATAAAATAAAATTAAATTAAATCAAATTAAGTTAAATTAAATCAAATTAAATCAAATCAAATTAAATTAAATTAAATTAAATTAAATTAAATTAAATTAAATTAAATTAAAATTAAATTAAATTAAGTCAAATTAAATCAAATTAAATTAAATTAAATTAAATTAAATTAAATTAAATTAAATTAAATTAAATCAAATTAAATTAAATTAAATTAAATCATATCAAATCAAATTAAATTGAATTAAATTAAATTAAATAATAGAATCGAAGTTAAAATTAAAATCAAATTAAATTAAATTAAAATTAAAACTAAACCAAATTAAATTAAATTAAAGTTAAATTAAATTGAATTAAAAATAACATCACCTAAGACATAAAGAAATTCAAAAATAAATATAAAGGAACTTGAACACTATTCCAAATTTAAACCCGTTAACTGAAATTAAATTAAATCACAAACCATTTGAACATCAATTTGCCCTCGAATGCTTTTGTTGTCATAACTCCTAAACAAAACGTTAAATGAAATGTTACTTCCCTCATAGGATATTCAAATGTCTTAGTTCACTGAGTAAGATAACAACAAAACTTGAATTCCCGGATGATTAATTCATTTGTATAATTAAATTCATTTGGACTTAAAACAATTCTAGCAATATTGAAAAGATGTTTAAGATTCTTCTTAAGCACTTCCTCAATATGATAGGATATTTATAAGAACAATTGAACTTAATTGTTCTTTGATGAAGAAAATCGTCCTCAAACCAAAACACAAGAAGCTAGACGTTATAGGAAATGACTAGCTATAGGATTAGGAATTTGTTAGAAAACCATAAACCTTCCCTTAGCTTTACCTAGGAACTTGCTTAAATATTCTAAATTGTGTCTAAGTGCAGCTTGGGATGACGTGAAGACCCTCCAGGTACGCTTTTATTTTGTTGCAATTTATTTAATCGCATTGCACTTACTTTTCTTCCATGATAAACAACTATTGCATGAAAACCCACACCTTTAGGATAGTCCCTAAAACTGAAACCAAAACTGAATTAAAAGTCATTGCAAGATAAAATTCACCACCACAACATTTCAAAATATAAAACAACTCAAAATTTAATCACAAACAGAACACAAAACTACAATTAGAACTAAATTAAAACGTCTTGTTGGATGATCGGGAATACCTCGGATGATGTAACCTACGTGTTGCTAACGGGATTTCCCACGGTCTAAATGAAAGTGTGGAACTCATTTAGTTGAGTTTAGCAAATTCATCTGGACTAAGTGAATCCGATAAAAATAACGATGCCGGAAGGATGGAACCGTGGGATCTTAACCGGTGTTGTTATAATCAACTTTAAGATTTGTTTTAAATAAAACATAAAAACACTTGGAAATTAAGAATTTTTCTAAACCAAAACACTTTTCTCATCTCCTGATTTATGACTTCTATAACTAAACCTCTGGAACTACAAGGAGCTCGGAGCATGGTGGGCAGCACGGCCATCTTCGTCAGCAAAACAACTTTACATCAGCTAAACATTCGTAGAATTAAACAACAAATCCATAGGATTTCGAGGTTGTTTGCCTAGTGCAACATAAATCCTCAACTCTTTCTTAGGCATTTGCATGATCATGTCATGTAAATTAAGCCCTAAATGGTCTCAGGACTCCGACGTAGTCGTTTGGTATGACATAAACCCTCAAATCTTCAAGGCTATTTGTATGATTTTATCATACAAATATAAGTCCAAATTAATTAAAATTGGCAAGATCAAAATACTAGATAAACATTAGGGCTTTCCTAAATCTAAGCCAAACAATAGGATAGTCAAGAAATTACCGGAATTTGCTTTGAATCTGTGATTTCTCCTACCTTTCTTTCTTTGGATTCCCAAAATAAAATGTTCCAAATTTGATCCATTCCCTATTGAAATTCCAAAATTCAATCGTTTGAAAACTTAAACTTTGAAATTCTTGAGAGCAGAACTACTAATTATTATCGAGAGTTTTCTTAGGTGATTCCCACCACTAAAGATGTAATTAACTATAGGGGCTTGCCCTTATAGGGAATTTTAAGAACCCAGGTAATATAAACCCTGTTTAATGCTTTCATATTAAGCAGGGGAATTTGTCGGCTTATAAAATTGGTTCGCAGACCAAACGGATGTCACAAATCTTCTAGTTTATTTAATCAAGCCCCATCATCAAGCAGTGTGTCTATTCTTTGGGATAGATACACGGTTTGTGGTGCGGTGCTCGTTTATATAAACTATTCAGGATGTGAGATCAGTTTGATTCCACATCTTAAAATTTTCAAATTTAAAATTATTTTCAAAATCAAATACTACTTTTCAAATTATTTATTTAAATTAAATTAAAAATTTGCCTGCAATTTCTGTAGGCGACCCCTTTTCAAAATACAACACAACCTAAAAATATGCCGACAATTTCTGGCGACTCCACTGGGGAAAATTACTCTCTCCATTTTTTAATCAGACAATTATGCTTTCAAAAATCGGTAGCGTATCCATGTTCCTAGTGGATCAAACTACCCTTCTTTCCATTGGAATACTATGTTCATTTCTACCTTGAACAAGTATAACCAACATTCTCTCGGATTTAGGAGCCACTTTTTAGACACCCCTAAACAGAGAGGTTCCGAGATCCTTTTACCTCATTTCTGAGGTGGGGTGGACCCCCAATAGGTATTAGTTTAGGAGCGATCTTGCGGGTCGAGAAGTTTCTACAAGACGTTCTCTTCCTTTTCCAGTTCCTAATCAACTCCTTTTACCCTTCCTACAACTCTCCTTCTTTTAATAATTCTCCTTCCTAACGAACAAATCTTTTCGAAAAGACAATTTTATTTTAATACCACAGATACACTAAGATAAACAGAAATGTGTTCGGACTCTTTCTTTTTCATCATAAGTTTTACGACAAGAAGAAGCACGATTCAGGGACTAACACTTGGAATCTGCCCTGCAGAAATGGAAGCCCCAAAACTGATCTTCTCCTTCGTCAACGGACTCGACCTAGCCGTGTTTAAGGACGAACTACCTGATAATGGAATTATTTGATTCGGACAAGGATTCGGGGACGCCAACATCAAAATCCCCGACGTCACTCTCTTTTCACTCACAAGCAAAGTACCAGAAAATGAGAAGCCGTTGATTGAGTTTAACCTCAAGTCAACTCATGAATTCCCTCCTCTGCAGAAGATTCCAATTGAGAGGAGTACTGCTGTCCACGAAGGACCGTTGTTGCTACCCCCACTGGTCTAGTTGTCTCCGCACGTACCCCGGCCTTCCGCAGACTAAAGGGAAAGAAAATTCAGAACTATGACGAACTCCGTTATCGTGGAGGGTACGGACCTTCCCGTGAGACCTTCGTTTTTGAAATCGGGTCCGGCTCGAGAATTCCATCGTCGACATGGACTCGGAGAAGGAACGATGTAGAAGGATTTCTAGAGAAGCCAGAGCTGCTGAAGTTGCTTTCCTAGACCAGAACTGCCCGAGTATACACCGCTGCCTGAATACATACCACTTTTGGGAGGAAGCAGGTTCCATCCCCTCTCACTGCAGAGGATGAGGAAAATGTTCGCAAGATTGTTGTCGCATTGCCTTAGCCCGTATATTACAACGATAGCCGTAAGAAAAGGGCTAGAATTACGCCATTTGCTCGACTGCAAACCTTGATAGAGAAGTTAGCGAAGAAAGAAAAATGCCCTGTATCAGAAATTTTAAGAAGGATAGGGCGGGTGCCGGCCAAACCTCGTCTTGGGCCGCGAGTAGAGCCTACTATCGCTGCAGAAAAGCCGAATAAGAGAATGAAAGCTAGTCCGCATGTCGTTGTTCTAGGACTACAAATTAGGGAGGATACCACCTTCCAGCATTTGGCTGACAGACCATCCGGTCCCAGACCTTCTCCTGCTAGAAGGATGGTATGGCGTCCCACTACCGGACAATTAAGATTAAAACAACAACCTAAAAAGGAAAGTCTCGTCAGGAGACTTGAGTCTGAAGAAAGTGCTACCGCGGTAAAGGGGACTCATGAGAAGGAAACCCGACAGCTATCGCATGACAACTGCAAGGATGTACAGAAAAGACCACTACAAGATGCTATGGAAAAGCTAAGAACTGGTATTCGGTGATTATCAAGGGAAAGAGAAGAGAAATTCGGAGATGAAGTTGACTCGTCAGAGTTCATGGATGATGAATATGCAGAAATTAACATGGTTGAAACACGAGCTTCGTCAGCTTCACAAGGTGCCCTTGCGGCCGCGAGAAGAGAGGAGCCGAAGTAATGAGGAGGCAGCTTCAAGAGAAAGATGATACGATCGCCTAAATGGCAAAAAGGATGGAAGAGATGGCTGTAGCCCTAGCCACTCTCCAGAGTCAAGTTCAACCCCAAAGAGAAACGCCTCGAGAAGTCATTCACATTGTAGACGGAGGAAAGGAGATTATGTCCGTCAACGGGGATGATCAATTAAAGAAGGATGCAACACAAAACATGATTCCGGAAAAGGATATTAAGAGCATGGTGGAACAGCAGGTGCGAGAAGCCTTGGTACAATTAAAAAGCGGAACATCCATTCGGACAGGTAGACCTTACCCTGAAGAATTCGACGCTGTCCAATATCCGAAAGGCTTTGTACCACCTCTGTTCAAGACCTTTGATGGAACCGGAAACCCTCGGCAGCATGTTGCACATTTTCGTGCCGGTTGTTGCAATGCGGCGGAAGTGATGCCTTACTCTTCGGACAATTTGTCGGCAGACTGTCGAGGATCACCTTTGATTGGTATGCAGAATTACCGAACGGTTCGGTGAAGACATTTTCAGAACTAGAGAACCTCTTCATCAAGAGATTTGCTGGAGCTCAGCACCACATCACTATAGATGATTTAGTGGTAGAGAAGCAGAAACCCAACAAAACCTTGGTGGACTACATACTTCGATGGAGGAACCTAAGTATGAAATGTGAGCCACAACTACAAGAACAGCATGCAGTCGGCATTTTACATAAGAGCATTCATGGCCCGATAGAACTTCTCCTCAAGGGATTTACTATTAAGACTTTCGAGAAGTTGTTAAGCAAGGCCGGAAGCTTGCAAGAGGAGGCGAAGCAATTAAGTTTCACCGACAAAACAGACAAACGAAGCCGTGAAAACTTTTGAAAAGAAGTCCGGGATCGTTGCAGCAGTCGATAAAGGCAAGCAACTGATACAAATATCGTCAGAACGGCCGCAGCAACCTCAACAGAATTACCAGCAACCCCGACCCAATTATCAGTTATCTCAACAATATGGACAACCGCCTCGTCCGCAACGTGCGTTAAGGGAGCTTCTGAGCAGGGAGTATCCGTTCAAGAATGGGGCAGTGCCGAAAATGTTCCGCAGTCAGATGAAGACTCCAGATTTCCAACTACCAGAACCTAAAAGACCAGAAGAAGTCGACAAGAAAGGTGATTCTAACTTTTGCCCTTACCACCGGATGCTTAGGCATAAGATAGAAGATTGTATTACCTTCAAAAGTTGGCTCAACGACAATCTTCGAAAAGGGAATATAACGATCCCGAAGGAGTACATGAAGGAACCCCAGAAAGGAGGTTCCATCAATGTTATCTCGACGGATCTCATTGTTCCGATAGATCCATATGCGACTGATGATGGATGGACTACCACTTGGACAAAGTCTTCGAAGAAGATTTTGGATCACATCCAAACCGCTTCGGTGCGAGCCTCAATTCAGAGTTCGAAATCTGTCAAGTCGGCACTATCACTTGTGATAGAAGAACCATCTCAACAGGAGACGACTGAAGAAAAGAAGAAAATTGACGAAGAAGAGAAGACCGAGGCTCCTAATGCTAGACTAGGGGCTGCTTATCCTAGGATAGTTGTTTTAGATTCGGGGGAGAAATCTCTCGAACCTCTGACTCTGTATGATTATCTGCCCACTTCGGTGGGATCTTATAATGATAAGGGTTATAGCGTTGGCTACGTTTTGACTGTTTCTAACGATTACGTAACTAGCGACAATCCGGACATCGATTCCGATACAAATGACAATTCTTAAATCATACACAATCTCGACGGTCACAATGACAAAGAAGACATCCACCAAGGAGGCTACGAGAGTTCAATAAGAAATGAATCTATTTGCGAGTTTCGAGGAGCTCCAGTCACAATAGAGTTAGAGCCTTCAGACTCTGAAGCTAATCCAGAAGAACCTGTCATTCCTATTCAGGAAGAGACACCGACAAACTCAATACCAGATTCAGGAGAAATTACAGAAGTCAACTTAAGAAGTGGAATAGTTCTACCTCCGAGAATGGGTCCAAAGGACAAAGGAAAGCAGGTGGTTGTTCAGGAAGAACCAACCCCCACAGAAGAAATACCCATTCGGGAAGAAGCCGCAATTCAGGATCCCACTCGAAGATGAAAAGAATGAAGAATATAAATCGATGTACGAGAAGATTAACCACTATGTACATACTATGACCCTGACCCCGATTAATTCTAATAAGATCGAGGGTATGGTGGTCAAAGAGGTACATAGCGGCGGTGCAAAGCCAATCAAATTCTACCGTGGTGCTCCTTCCTCCAAAACTGAAAATAATGTACAATTAAAAGATGTCACTTCATCGGAATTAATGGAATTACCTTTTGAGTGGTACTCTCCCCTGTGTTCAAAATTTAATTCGGTGTGGTTTCTTACCTCGACAATGGACAAAAGGTCAATCACAACATTTTGAAAAATTATGGAATAACTCCGGTCGTCCACCCAATTCAAAGCATGGTCTCGGATTCGGCACGGTAGGATCGGTTGACGATACGAATTTTTCTTGGTTGTCACTTGCGAGTCTAATGAATACTTGCATGGAAACTACGGAAGAATTTGAAGATTTACAAATTGGAGACGCTCCACCGAATTCGAAGAAGAGATTAAATCTACAATAGATGAGTTAACGGAAGTTAACTTAGGTACTAGCGAAGAGCCTAAACCTACCTTTGTTAGCTCCTTACTCAATAAAGAAGACGCCGAAGAAATAATCAAGTTATTAATAGAATTTAAAGTCTGTTTTGCTTGGAGCTACGATGAGATGCCAGGATTAGCTCCAGAGGTCGCAGTCCATAAGCTTGGAGTGGATCCTACTTCTGTCCCAGTCGGACAAGGTCCCGGAAGAATGCGTCTAGAAATTGAACAACAAGTCATAGCCGAAGTTAAAAAGCTAATAGATGCTAAATTTGTACGCGAAGAACAATACCCGACTTGGTTAGCTCAATGTGGTACCGAGTTAGGAAGAAGAATGGTCGAAATCGGAATTTGTGTGGATTTCGAGAGATTTGAACAAGGCATGTCCAAAAGATGAATTTCCTCTACCGATCCCGAATTAATGATCGACATTTCTTCAACACATGAAATATTCTCATTCATGGATGGATCTTCGGGATACAACTAGATAAAAATGGCTCCGGAAGATGAAAAACTTACGAGCATTCGGAACGCCGATCGGAGTATATTGCTACACAGTTGATGCCATTCGGACTGAAGAACGCAGGAGCAACATACCAGAGAGCGATGACAAGAATTTTTTATGATCTCATCCACAATCAAGTCGAATGCTACGTGGACGATGTGGTCATCAAAAGCAAAGTAAAGGACAACCACCTATATAATTTGAGAATTATTTTCGAACGATTAAGACAATTTAATCTTAAGATGAATCCCTTAAAATGCGCCTTCAGCGTCACCTCCGGGAAATTCTTAGGATTCGTTGTCCGACATTTTGGAATTGAAATCCACCCGGAAAAGATTAAAGCTATCTTAGAAATTCCACCTCCCAAAACCTTAAAACAACTAAGATCTTTTCAAGGGAAGTTGGCATATCTTCGACGCTTTATCTCGAACTTGTCAGGTAGGTGTCAGCCTTTCTCGACATTAGTTAAAAAGGACGCCAAATTTATTTGGGAAGAGAAATGCAAGAAGGCCTTCGAGGACATTAAACAATACTTAATGACACCTCCTGTCTTAGCAGCCCGGTCTCGGGTAGACCGCGATACTTTATACCGCAGCTTTAGACGACTCTCTTGGAGCCCTGTTAGCCTCGAGTCAATGATGAGGGTAAAGAAAATGCTCTTTACTACCTAAGTCGTCGTTTACTTCCGACGGAAATAAGGTATCCCGCAATTGAAAAGCATTGTTTCGGCCTCGATCTTCGCCGCTCAAAAGCTCATGCACTACATGCTTTCTCATAAGGTCAACCTAATCTCGAAATTTAATCCATTGCAATACTTGATGACTCGTCCAACGCTTTCCGGCAGACTTGCCAGATGGTCAATGATATTATTGCAATTTGATATAACTTTCGTGCCCCTTTGTGTCGTAAAGGGACAAGTCTTAGCAGACTTCCTCACAGCACTCCCTTTGCCGGCAGAATCTCCTCTCAATGATGACTTGCCAGACGAACAAATAATGAGCTTAGAAGACCCTGATGATCGACGTTGGGAATTATATTTCGACGGAACATCTTCAGCACACAAAAACAAAGAATCGCAAGTGATAGTGCCCGGTAAGGCAGGAATCAGATTGATCATTATAACACCGGAGCGGGGGATGTTAAGATACTCCTACCACTTGACAGAGCCGTGTACAAACAACGAAGCTGAATACGAAGCCCTCATAACAGGACTGGAATTAAATATTCAAATGGGGATAACAAATATCAACATCTACGGGGATTATCAGTTAATCATTCAACAGATCGCCGGACAGTATAAAATTTTAAAACCAAGACTCGAGCAATACTTCCAAGTATGCCATACAATTGTTGGAACGGATTCCAAATGTGACAATCTACAAAATTCCCGAGAAAAGAAAATGCTTTAGTAGATGCGTTAGCTCGCCTTGCAAAAGAATTTGCCTCGCTTGCAAGATGAATCGGTGGGAGTGTCGGTTCACGGACGTCGAGTCCTATCACGACTCGACATGGACACAATACACAAATCGGAAAAAGAAGAAGAATCGGTTGCAACGAGTGACGAGAAAACACGGAAGATTGGCGAGAGCCATTAATAGATTACCTGCAAATAGGAAAACTACCAGACGATAGGTCGCTAGCCCATCAGATCAAGAAAAGAACTCTGTCCTACGCATTAATAAACAACACGTTATACAGAAGGTCTTTCGATCAAATGTGTCTAAGGTGCCTAAGTGGGTCTGAGGCCCATGAAATGGTTAAAGAGGTGCATTCAGGACTCTGTGGCGCTCACCAGTCGGGTCCGAAGATGAAAATGAAAATTAAAAGACTAGGGTACTACTGGCCCTCGATGATGACCGACTGCATGAAAATCGCCAAGAGTCGTCACCAATGCCAAGTGCACGGAGTGGTTCTACACCAACCTCCAAATGTGCTACATCCGACAATTGCGTCATGGCCATTTGAATGTTGGGGCACAGATATAGTGGGTCCAATAGAACCACCGTCTTCAAAAGGACATCTCTTCATTCTTGCGGGTACAGATTACTTCTCCAAGTGGGCAGAGGCGAGCTCCACTCAGAGAAGTGAAAGCACACCACGTGCTACAGTTTTTCAAGAACCAAGTTGTCTACCATTTCGGAGTGCCGCGCAGGATCATCTCAGATAATGGGTCAGCATTCAGAAGCACGCAAATCAACAATTTCGTCAGGAGACACGGAATCAACTGGCGGTATTCAACAATTTACTACCCAAGAGCAAACGGCCTGGCTGAGGCTTTTGATAAAACTCTCTTTCAAATTTTAAAGAAAACCTTGGACGATAATAAGAGAAATTGGCACGAGAAGTTATTAGAAGCCTTATGGGCCTACCGGACAACCTTCAGAACTCCTACTCAAGCTATACCTTACGCTCTGGTGTATGGGTTCGAGGCAGTGTTACCCTTATAGGTCCAGCTTCCTTCACTCAGAATCACAGTCGCAAACAAAATCACGACAGAAGAGAATGCCAAATTACGACTAGAAGAATTGGAAAGCCTGGAAGGGAAAAGATTTGCAGCGCAACAGAATTTAGAACTATACCAAGCCGAGATGGTTCAAGCCCATGACAGACTGGTCCGCCCAAGAACCTTCAAAGTTGGTGACTTAGTTCTCGTTGTCAAGAGACCTATCCTTGCACACCGCAAGATAGGAGGAAAATTTGAACCCACTTGGGAAGGGCCGTTTGTGGTTGAAGCAGTATACTCAGGAGGCTCCTACCAACTAGTGAATTGCCAAGGAGAACGACATATGCTTCCGATCAATGGAAGATACTTGAAAAAGTATTACGCTACCTAATGTTTCGAAGGAATGGATTTTTCATCCCTAGAAGCAAGGGTGAAGTAATTACTTATGACTGGGTCCGAACCCAAAAATAATAAAAAATGTGCTAAAATAAATAAAATCATGATAATAAAGTTTTTCTTGTTTTCTCTTCCATATCAAAATCTCTTTCCTGATCTTATCCCACTTCATTGTCGTTAAATTTAAAAATACAAAAAGTAGTAAAAAAAACTGTCTTTAATAAACATTTTCTTAATGTTCTTGTTCTTAGTACAGCCCCTGATCCTTTTCCTTTTCTTTTTGCGAGGAAATGTCGAATCGGGCGGTTGGTCCCGAACTTTAGAAATTGTGTAAGCCTCGCACTCGACGAAAAGAGGGTGAAAGATGGAGCGATAATAGAGATTGACTCAAACTTCGCACCGGCAGGCCCGCAATAGGAGGAAAGTGACCGGGTCCCGCCGATCGAGAGGAACCGCCCGGCCGGACAAGAATGAAAGTGGGTGGCCCAAGCCACCACTCCAAAGAAGAAGAAAAGGAAAACAAGCACCGAAGAAGACAAGAGAATCAAGTCCGTAGTCGCTACGACGGAGGACAGGCTTGTCGGCCGCCGCACCCACAAAAATTCAGGAAGTACGAAGAGCTACTCTCACAGCAACTCAGCGAAGAAATAAAAATCTCTGTATCCGCAAGATGTTAACTAAACTAGTAGCGGACCAGCACGATGAGGCAGTTGCTACTGCCAGTACATATACTTCAAGGACGCCAGTTCACCAGATACCTGAAGGAAGGAGGCCAGCTCCGAGGATAACAGAAGAGACCAGGGAAATCTTAAGGAGAACAGAAGAAGGAAGGCTACCACGCCACCAGATAAAGTCACCAGTAATGCATAACCTTGTTGCAGAAGCAACCCCGGAGGATGTCCCGATGGACACCATCCCAGAGGAGCCGAGTTATGCAGGAGAACGTGAAGGGATTGAGCCATATATCCCACAATACGTCACTGTGCCTCGCCATTTGCGGATTATTCCGTAATACGAGATAGAAAGAATGCGAGAATGTCGAGAAGAAAACTTTTGAATACTTCGAGAGAATCGGAGGCAGGAGGATCAATATACTAGAAGGCCTCGAGCTACATACGTACGTGTTCTCGGAATACGAACAACAACAAATCGTTGATCGCATCCGGGATTTGAAAAGAATTGGCCGAGCAGGCCACCTAAGAGAAAACACCTACTCAGAACCCCGGAGATGGATGCCAGGGAAAGGGAGAATTACCATACAATGTGGATGCTGCTACAACTTCGCAGAAGACAGGAAGGGAAACCCACCGGGAATACTCCGTCATGGCCAGGTGGATCCAATGTCATTAGTCATCAAAAGGATGGTAAAAAGAATGATAACATAGAGGGTACTGCCGGCAGATTGCATACCCAACAGTTGCATCATTAACATTTACAAGAGGGGTGACTGCATACCCCCGCACATAGATCACCACGACTTTGTCAGACCTTTTTGCACAGTTTTGTTTCCGAACGAGTGTAATATCATGTTCGGATCTGACCTCCGGATAGTAGGCCCAGGTGAGTTCCGAGGGCCAGTAAAGATACCATTACAGGTAGGTTCCGTCATGATACTAAAGGGCAACGGAGCGGATGTCGCTAAACATTGCATACCGGGAGTACCAATGAAGTGGATCTCAGTTACTTTTAGAAGGATGGATGACAGGAAAGCACCTTACCACTTCCAGCCAGACCCGGAGCTAGAGAGCCTCCAGCCTTACGAGCTGTGAGTTACATGGAAAATATCACACCTCCAACGTACATCCATACGGCATCCTTGCCAAGGATGGCTTGGAAGGTGATGTTATTGACCATGTACCTCACTATTCAGACATGGATTTTTGACAGATACCTTTTTTTGGATGGATCGACAAAGATCATACGTAGTCCGTTTTGAGTCTATATGGATTGTATGAGATGTATTCCAGATCGAGTTGTATGATGTATCTTCAGCATGATTGGAATGAAAGTGACCATGTCACATTTTTGGCCTTCACCTCTTTTGTGCAAGTTGACTAAGAAACGCCATTAAAGTTAAATAAACTTCGAATAAAGAACAGAAAAGAAACAAAAAGAATAAAAGAAAACTTTCCTTAAAAATCTAAAAAATGATGAACACCAAATTCACATGAACATTAAATGAATGATAAAATAAATTTGAATCGTTAAAAGACAAACAAGATGAACATAAATTTCAAATCAAATCTCAATCAAATTCAAATTCAATCTTCCAGATCTCAAATCAAATCTCAATCAAATTCAAATTCAATCTTCCAGATCTGAAATCCAATCTGTTCTACTCTCTCCCTTGTCTGGAATGGAAGCGTTTGATTCCATTGACACGGATCGAATCTGATGGCGAGGAATTGTATCCAATCCAAACCAGCAACTTCCGATCAACTCTTTGAATGGGATATGTAACATTTACATATTCCCTCCTAATTTATTTCTTTCCACAAAAATCTTTTACAACTTTCATGAAATTCTCGAAGCAGCAAAATTCCACACTTTTCAAATCAACACTACAAATCTTTACAAGATCATTTACATCAAAATCAAATTCTTGGGGTTGAGGATTTTATATTCGAGACTGCATTGACTTAGGATTCTTTCCCTATCGCAATGAAATACATCAAAATCAAATTCTTGGGGTTGAGGATTTTACATCCGAGACTGCATTGCTTTAGGATTCTTTCCCTATCGCAATGAAATACATCAAAATCAAATTCTTGGGGTTGAGGAGTTTAGATCCGAGACTGCATTTCTTTAGGATTCTTTCCCTATCGCAATGAAATACATCAAAATCAAATTCTTGGGGTTGAGGATTTTACATCCGAGACTGCATTGCTTTAGGATTCTTTCCCTATCACAATGAAATACATCAAAATCAAATTCTTGGGGTCGAGGATTTTACTTCCAAGACTGCATTGCTTTAGGATTCTTTCCCCATCGCAATGAAATACATCAAAATCAAATTCTTGGGGTTGAGGATTTTACATCCGAGACTGCATTGCTTTAGGATTCTTTCCCTATCGCAATGAAATACATCAAAATCAAATTCTTGGGGTTGAGGATTTTACATCCGAGACTGCATTGCTTTAGGATTCTTTCCTTATCGCAATGAAATACATCAAAATCAAATTCTTGGGGTTGAGGATTTTACATCCGAGACTACATTGCTTTAGAATTCTTTCCCTATTGCAATGAAATACATCAAAATCAAATTCTTGGGGTTGAGGATTTTATATCTGAGACTACATTGCTTTAGGATTCTTTCCCTATCGCAATGAAACACATCAAAATCAAACTCTTGAAGTTAAGGATTTTACATCCAATACCGCATTGCTTTGAGATCTCTCCTCATTGTAATGATTCAATCCAATCAATTTATTTTCTTTTGAGGTTGAAGATGTTACATCTAAAAGCACAAAATTCCAATTTTCATTTCAAGTTCAAATCCCTGCAAATTAATTTTACAAAACTTCAATTTAAATTAAAACTCAAGCTAAAATCTAAACTTACACATCAAAACTTAAACTGAAACAAAATAAAATCTAAATTTAAATTCCCCCAGATCATGTGATTTGGGATTCACCTCCTTTTCCTTTCCCTAGCGAGAGTTCAGGAATCTCCAGTCTCAGTGATATACTTGACATTCCCTAGTGGAAATTCTTCTACTTCGTCCTAAGTTTGTCACTTGGACATCTGTGTTGGTTTTGTTTATTTTTTCGGTCAACACCAATACGCGCGGTGTGCTTGGTTTGCACACCACGCCTATTTGGGGTCCATTTGTTGATCTCATTTTTGATGAGGTTTTCTCTTCTCTCTTTAGTACTTAGGATCTAGCCTTAGGCTTTTCCTTTGACTATCCTAGAGGATTAGAATTGGGACCCACCACCTAGAAATTCAAACCACTTCTTAACTCCCTGCAAACTCCACAAACTTGACTGTAGACCCCTAATCACCTAGAGGGTTGAAATCAAATGTGGAAGTTTAAAGGATGAGTTCCTATAGGACTCTTTGGCCTTAGGACTGCCCTGGGTGGCCTGGTCTGGTGAAGGGTTGATTTACACACACACTACACCTGTACACTACACTTTCACAGACATCCTAAAAACACACCCATACCTAACTTGACTTCCTGACTCACAAAGTTGATTCACATGGATGGTCCTTAACCCCTAAGCCCTTGGCTAAGAGGGTTGGGAACAACATAGTGGATGCCTCAAATGAGTCCCTTCATGGATCATGTGGGCTTGATATGGCTTCATGGCTCAACCAAAACGATTTTATTCCACTTAAATTCTCCTAATCTTCAATTTTCCAAATTTTCAATTTTCGACCCCCGGACCCTACACCCGCCTAACTCTACCCAAAGCCCTCGGAAATTACCCAAATTTTTCAAAATTTCCAAATCACCCAAAATTACCCAAAATTAACCTTGAACATTTCCTCACCAATCAAGTTGATCATCCATAGCCAAAATATCAAAAATTCCAAAAATACCTCCCAATACCCTCCAAATACCCAAAATACCCCTCTTGACCCAAAAATCGAAAAATTCAGAAAATTCCCAGAACATTCCTAAAAAACCCAAATATTCCCAATTTCATTTTGTTCAACTACACCATGGGCCAATTTTGTCAATTTACCCCACTTTTGTCAAAACCCCCAATTTGACCCATTTTAACCCAAAATGAACCCAATGTCAAACCAAACCTATCCAATTGACCCAAATTTTGGTCCAATTTAATTCTAAACTTCAATTCAACATTTCCAACACCAATCTAGACCAAATCCAAGTCCAATTTGATTGACATTTGGAATCCAATTTCACTTTTGGCCTTAAAGCCCAATTTTGACCTAAACCCAAACCTAACCCAAATAAGCCCAAACCCCAAAATCAAAGCCCAACCAAAGTCAAAACCTCTTTGAAACACTCCCATAAACATTTCCCAACATTAATTTTACATTAATTTGAACCCTAGCCCAACATTGGCCCAATTTAGCCCAATTTGACCTACATTGGCCCATTTACCAAAGAGGTCCAAATCCAACCCAATTCAAGCCTAAACCACTTCAAATTTATTCCAAATCATTCATGAAACATTCCTAAATTAAATTCAACACTTATTGGATCTAATCCTTTGCAAAATTCTCATCCTAAAATTTGTTTTGAAACCTAAAGGCCCATCCCCTTAGCCTTCCTAAAAGCCCATCAAAAATAATTTCAAAATGCCCAAAGCTCACATGACAATTCCTTCTCATCATCCCTTTAATTGAGATCAATTCCTAAGTCCCAAATCAATCATTAAATCAACCTAAATCAAGCACCATCTAAATTTTTCACTAAATTGCCAAAATCTCCAAATTCCATTTTCATGAAATTGACCAAGCTTTTCCCTAAGCCAAAGACAAGCCATGAAGCCACATGCAAGCCATGGACAAGCCACATGAAGCCATGGAAGGTTCGACATGTGATCAAGACATTAATGGCAAAAGGAGGAGCCTCTTTTAAGCCCCCTTAAAAGGTTTTAACCCTTTTAATGCTTCACCTTAATCCATGATTAATCAAAATATTCATGGATGGTGACTTCTCTACCCTTTCCTAGCCGATTCATCCGATCCTCTCTCAGCCCAAATCGACCATGGGGAGGTGAACCAAGCCCAAAAGGTGGACTCGACCAAATCAAGCCAAAATTGGTCTTCCCCCATGCCATCTTAATCCAAGCTTTTGACACATGGCATTTGCCAATTGCCTACACTAAACCCCAGCCCCGACCCACCCGAACAAGATGGTGACCAAGGCTCGGCCGGCCAGCCCACCGTGCCACCGGAAAACACCACACCCGAGAGCTCACATGTGAGCCAAACTTTGAAATTCCACCTTGCTGAGCTGCCCCATGCCTAGTGGCCACCATGGCTGTTCTTCTCCTCACCAGAGCAACTGATCCCAAGCCCTAACTCCCCCTGTGAGGCCCTCCAGCCTCTCCTATTTAAACACCACCTCTCTCGGCCATGGAAGAGGTGCTGAACCAACCTTAAGGAAACACTGTCAAAATCACTCCAGACCACTCTCTACACATAGAGCACTTGATCCTCGCTGGATTCCAGCCCCAATTCCCTCTAGCTAAGCTCAATTTTGAGTTCAAATTTCAACACAAAAACAAGGACACTTCTTCACAGTGGACCAATCCTCAAATTGATTGGTCCTACACCTTCACAAGACCAAGGGAAGAAGTTCACCACAGAAAGCCCCTCTCCGAGCCACCCATCCGTTCCAGTACTCCAAGCTTTGTGATCGTGCTTGGTCAAAATCATACCTAGACAATTCACCAGACCAAGAGACTTCATCTGGAGCTTGCTGGGACCCAATCGATGGTGACACAACCCTCGGATTGAAGCCACACTTCTCTAAGCAAAGGTATGAGCTAACTCTTTATCCCGAGCTTCTCGAGATTCTCCATTTCAAATGCCTTAATTTCAATGCATGATCACCGTATAGGTGTATTCATCTCTTCAAGATGAATCCATAGAGCACAAGAACATGAAAATCCGTTAAGTATTGATTGAGATATTAGGGATTTAGTGTGGACGGTTCTCAGGCTAGGAGGCTTGGGGACGATGAACGGATGTCGTTCATTTAATACACACGCGGACGGACGGCCAGGATCGTGCCGGATGAGGTGACGGAACGATACAGCGGGCCCCCGGAGCACTGAGTTGGATGGCAGCGCCGAATCAGAAGACGACACGCGGTGCTTCGGAGATGCCTAGGTTGAGTTGGCGCCGCGTGGATAAGTAGAAAAATAGGTGATTTTTCTAATTATTTAATTCCCTAAACTTCAAAAATGCATAACTTTGTGTAAGAAAATCAGAAAAATAAAATAAAAATACCCTCTTGCTCAGTGAACAGAGGAGAATAATGTGAAAAAGAAATCATTTAATTTCATCAAGTATTTTATTTTTAATGATTTATTTACCCTCTGCATTGTTTTAATTCTCCATGCATATAGGAAATTCACCATGGCATGAGACCATAGGGCTTTTGATGCCTCTGAACTTGGGAATATTTCCTGAATTTTCCAAGGTTAGAGGCCATCCCTATGAAAAGTTATTGATTTTTCTAATTCATGTTGCTCTTTTGAGTATTTTAAATCCAATAATTAGCATGTTGTGAAATAAATTCTAAAAAAATTTGGCGATGTTTCTTAGGACCAGAGGACTCTAGGAAAAATAGGTTTTGAGTTAATTCACTTGGAATAATCCTAATTAGCTTAAACACCCAAAATAGGTCCCTAATTAATTAGAGCTAATCATACATCAATTTGACTTGAAATCAATTCTCCACTAACCTTTAGGATCAGAGGAACCCACCATAAAAATTTGAAGTCAATTGGACTTGGTTAACCCTACTAAATGGGTTGATTAAGCCATTTAGCCAATTTAAACTTTAAAAATTCATAACTTTCAAAATACTTTTCAAAAATTCACAAAATTTGTTTTGGAGCCTCTTTGATATTAGGGGAATTTATGAAAATTAAAATTGTAATTTTCTAAAAAAGTTGATTTTTTGCATTATTTTAATATTTTAATAAATAAAAAATAATAAAAATCACAAAAATAATAAAATTCACCAAAATGTTATATTTTTAATTTTAATCACTTAGGAACAAACCCCATATTTTTCTTAAGTCTCTATGATGAGATATTAAATTTTAAAGCCCTAAGGTAATTTTAAAATTAAAAAATGTATTTTTTAGCATTTCTACTAAAATAATTCTAATAAATCAAAGAAAAATCAGAATATTGTAAAAATTGATTCTCTGATTTCCTTGATATCAGACAGATTTTTGAAAAATATAAAATTTATTTTTCAACCTTTATTTTATTTTTAAATTAATTAATACTCCAAAACTCAAAATAATTATAATAAAAAGAATATAATTCAAAAAATCACTAAAATTGGTCCAAGTGGTCCTCTGGTCATTAGGAATGTCCATAATTTTCTTAAGGACAGAAACTTTCCCTTGGTCATATTATTAAATTTTTCTTGGAAATCCCTATTTTCCATTAAAAATAATTTCATAAATAAATTAAATACAGGAAAATCACATTTTCTCCTCTCATGTCTTTATTGACATATGAGTGAAGTCACATAAAAATTTCAAATTCATTTAAGCTCAATTTAGTGAGTTATGAAATTATTAAGCTTTAAGGGGCAAAATGGTAATTAAAATTTTAACCTTTAATTAAAACTTTAGGCTTAATAAAATTAAAGAGTAAAATATTTGATCCTAATCTGATTTGGATGATTGAAATTTAGATAATTAAAGGGTAAAAACCTACTAAACAATTTAAAAATAATTGAAATGAACTTTAATTAAATAATTGATTAAATTTGGAAGAATAATAAAATTGGAATTATTAAAATAGGGATATTATTAGGAAGAGATTTGTTCTTTAATTTAAGGATCCCTAAATTAATCATGTCAATAATATTTAATTCCTAATTAAAATGATAATCCAAATTTAAGATTTAAAATGCTAAAAGACTTAATCATTAAATTAAATTAAAGTTAAATTATTTAAATTAAACTCTTTTAAAATTTCAATTAAATTAATACTTTAACAATTAAAATTAAATCATCTTTAAAATTAAAAATAAAATATTAAATTAAAATTAAAAATAAAATATTAAATTAAAATTAAAAATAAAATTAAATAAAATTAAATTAAATTAAATCATATTAAGTTAAATTAAATCAAATTAAATCAAATCAAATTAAATTAAATTAAATTAAATTAAATTAAATTAAATTAAATTAAATTAAAATTAAATTAAATTAAGTCAAATTAAATCAAATTAAATTAAATTAAATTAAATTAAATTAAATTAAATTAAATTAAATTAAATCAAATTAAATTAAATTAAATTAAATCATATCAAATCAAATTAAATTGAATTAAATTAAATTAAATAATAGAATCAAGTTAAAATTAAAATCAAATTAAATTAAATTAAAATTAAAACTAAACCAAATTAAATTAAATTAAAGTTAAATTAAATTGAATTAAAAATAACATCACCTAAGACATAAAGAAATTCAAAAATAAATATAAAGCAACTTGAACACTATTCCAAATTTAAACCTGTTAACTGAAATTAAATTAAATCACAAACCATTTGAACATCAATTTGCCCTCGAATGCTTTTGTTGTCATAACTCCTAAACAAAACGTTAAATGAAATGTTACTTCCCTCATAGGATATTCAAATGTCCTAGTTCACTGAGTAAGATAACAACAAAACTTGAATTCCCAGATGATTAATTCATTTGTATAATTAAATTCATTTGGACTTAAAACAATTCTAGCAATATTGAAAAGAAGTTTAAGATTCTTCTTAAGCACTTCCTCAATATGCTAGGATATTTATAAGAACAATTGAACTTAATTGTTCTTTGATGAAGAAAATCGTCCTCAAACCAAAACACAAGAACCTAGACATTATAGGAAATGACTAGCTATAGGATTAGGAATTTGGTAGAAAACCATAACCCTTCCCTTAGCTTTACCTAGGAACTTGCTTAAATATTCTAAATTGTGTCTAAGTGCAGCTTGAGATGATGGGAAGACCCTCCAGGTACGCTTTTATTTTGTTACAATTTATTTAATCGCATCGCACTTACTTTTCTTGCATGATAAACAACTGTTGCATGAAAACCCACACCTTTAGGGTAGTCCCTAAAACTGAAACCAAAACTGAATTAAAAGTCATTGCAAGATAAAATTCACCACCACAACATTTCAAAATATAAAACAACTCAAAATTTAATCACAAACAGAACACAAAACTACAATTACAACTAAATTAAAACGTCTTGTTGGATGTTCGGGAATACCTCGGATGATGTAACTTACGTGTTGCTAACGGGATTTCCCACAGTCTAAATTAAAGTGTGGAACTCATTTAGTTGAGTTTAGCAAATTCATCTGGACTAAGTGAATCCGATAAAAATAACGATGCCGGAAGGATGGAACCGTGGGATCTTAACCGGTGTTGATATAATCAACTTTAAGATTTATTTTAAATAAAACATAAAAACACTTGGAAATTAAGAATTTTTCTAAACCAAAACACTTTTCTCATCTCCTGATTTATGACTTCTATAACTAAACCTCTGCAACAACAAGGAGCTCGGAGCATGGTGGGCAGCACGGCCATCTTCGTCAGCAAAACAACTCTACGTCAGCTAAACATTCGTAGAATTAAACAACAAATCCGTAGGATTTCGAGGTAGTTTGCCTAGTGCAACATAAATCCTAAACTCTTCGTTAGGCATTTGCATGATCATGTCATGTAAATTAATCCCTAACTGGTCTCAGGACTCCGAGGTAGTCGTTTGGTATGACATAAACCCTCACATCTTCAAGGCTATTTGTATGATTTTATCATATAAATATAAGTCCAAATTAATAAAAATTGGCAAGATCAAAATACTAGATAAACATTAGGGCTTTCCTAAATCCAAGCCATACAATAGGATAGTCGGGAAATTACCGGAGTTCGCTTTGAATCTGTGATTTCTCCTACCTTTCTTTCTTTGGATTCCCAAAATAAAATGTTCCAAATTTGATCCATTCCCTATTGAAATTCCAAAATTCAATCCTTTGAAAACTTAAACTTTGAAATTCTTGAGAGCAGAACTACCGATTATTATCGAGAGTTTTCTTAGGTGATTCCCGTCACTTAAGATGTAGTTAACTATAGGGGCTTGCCCTTATAGGGAATTTTAAGAACCCAGGTAATATAAACCCTGTTTTATGCTTTCATATTAAGGAGGGGAATTTGTTGACTTATAAAATTGGTTCGCAGACCTAACTGATGTCACAAATCTTCTAGTTTATTTAATCAAGCCCCATCGTCAAGCAGTGTGTCTATTCTTCGGGATAGATACACGGTTTGTGGTGCGGTGCTCGTTTATATAAACTATTCGAGATGTGAGATCAGTTTGATTCCACATCTTAAAATTTTCAAATTTAAAATTATTTTCAAAATCAAATACTACTTTTCAAATTATTTATTTAAATTAAATTAAAAATTTGCCGACAATTTTTGTAGGCGACCCCTTTTCAAAATACAACACAACCTAAAAATATGCCGACACCAGGTGGTCGATGATACTTTTACAATTCGACTTAACTTTCGTTCCTCTCCATGCCGTAAAGGGACAAATCCTAGCAGATTTCCTTGCAGCACACACTTTGCCGGCAGAATCGCCTCTCAATGACGACTTGCCAGATGAGCAGATAATGAACCTAGAAGACACTAATGATCGACGTTGGGAACTATACTTCGACGGAGCGTCCTCGACACGTAAAGACAAAGAATTGCAAACGATAAGTGCTCGGTAAGGCAAGAATCGGACTAATCTTTATAACACCGGAGCGGGGGATGTTAAGGTACTCCTACCATTTAACAGACCCGTGCACAAACAATGAGGCAGAATACGAAGCCCTCATAACAGGACTAGAACTGACCATTCAAATGGGAATAATGGATATCAACATCTATGGAGATTCTCAGTTGATCATTCAATAGGTCGCAGGACAATATAGAATTTTAAAGCCAAGACTCGAGCAATACTTTCAGTATGCCATGAAATTGTTGGAACAAATTCTGAATGTAACAATCTACAAGATCCCCAGAAGAGAAAATGCTCTCGCTGATGCGTTGGCTCGCCTTGTAAATGAATTTTCCTGCTTACAAGATGAGTCAGTTGAAGTGTCAGTTCAAGGACGACAGGTCCTATCACAGCTCGACATGGATATGGTATAGAAATTAGAAAAAACAGAGGAATCAGTTGCAGCAGTGACGGAAAACACGAAGATCAGGCGTCACCGCTAGTAGACTACCCGCAAACGAGGAAATTACGAGACGATAAGTCATTAGCACATCAAATCAAGAAAAGAGCTTTGTCTTACGCATTAATAAACAATACATTATACAGAAGGTCTTTTGATCAGATGTGGTTAAGATGCCTGAGCGGGTTTGAGGCTCGTGAAATTGTCAAAGAAGTGCATTCAGGACTTTGTGGCACTCATCGATCGGGTCCGAAAATGAAAATGAAAATTAAAAGACTAGGGTATTATTGGGCCTCGATGATGACCGATTGCATGAAGATTGCCAAAAGTTGTCACCGATGTCAAGTGCACGGAGTGGTTCTACACCAACCTCCAAACGTGCTACATCCGACAATTGCGTCGTGGCCATTTCGAGTGTTGGGGCACGTATATAGTGGGTCCGATAGAACCACCTTCTTCAAGAGGACATCGCTTCATCCTCAGCAGCTACATGATTACTTTTCTAAATGGGCGGAGCGAGCTCCACTCAGAGAAGTAAAGGCACACCACGTGCTACAATTTTTCAAAAATCAAGTTGTTTACTGTTTCGGAGTACCGCGCAGAGTCATTTCAGATAATGGGTCTGCATTCAGAAGAACAAAAATCAACAATTTTGTCAGAAGACATGGAATCCATTGGCGATATTCAATGATCAACTACCCAAGAGCAAACAGCTTGGCCGAGGCTTTTAATAAAACTCTCGTTCAGATTTTATAGAAAATATTGGATGACAACAAGAGAAATTGGCACGAGAAGTTGTTAGAAGCCTTATGGGCCTGCAGGATAACTTTCAGGACTCCTACTCAGTCTACACCTTACACTTTGGTGTACGGGTCCGAGGTAGTTTTACCTTTAGAGGTTCAACTTCCATCACTCAGGATCGCAGTTGCAAATAAAATTACTACAGAAGAAAATGCCAGATTACGACTGGAAGAACTGGAAAACCTGGAAGGGATAAGACCTGCAGCGCAACAAAATTTGTAACTGTACCAAGCTAAGATGATCCAGGCCCATGATAAACTGGTCCGCCCAAGAACATTCAAAGTTGGTGACTTAGTTCTTGTTCTCAGAAGACCTATTCTTGCACATCGCAAGATAGGAGGTAAATTTGAACCAACATGGGAAGGGTCGTTTGTAGTTGAGGCAGTCTACTCAGGAGGCTTCTATCAACTTGTGAATTGTTAAGGAGAACGACAAATGCTTCCAATAAACAGACGATATTTGAAGAAGTATTACGCAACTTGATGTTTCGAAGAGTGGCCTCTAAAATAGAGATTTATCCTTAGAAACACAGGTAAAGTAATCACTTTGTGACAGGGTCCGAACCCAAAAACATAAAAAATGGATAAAAAATATATGTGCTAAAAATAAAATATATGAAAATCATAATAATAAATTTTTACCCTTCCTTTCAAATTAAATCTTGTTCCTGATCTTTCTCCATCTTTTCCTACTTTCCTTAAAAATTAAAATTGGAGTAAGTGAATAATAATCTTCAAATGATAAATACTTTCTTAATGTTCTTGTTCTTAGTATGCCCTCCGATCCTTTCCTTGTCTTTTGTGCAGGGAAATGTCGAACGTGCGGTTGGTCCTAAACTTTAGAAATGGTGTGAGTCTCGCACTCGATGAAAAGAGGGTGAAGGATGGAGCAAGTGATAGAGATCGACTCGGTCTTCACACCAGCCGGCTTACAATACGAAGAAAATGATTGGATCCCAGTTGATCGAGAAGAACTTGACAGCCAAACAGTGATGAAAGTGGGAGGCCCGAGCCAACAATCCAACAACAAGAAAAGAAAAACAAACGCCGCAGAAGATAAGAAAATTATGTCCGTGGTTGCTACAGCAGAAGGTAGGCTTGTCAGTGCCGCTCCCACAGAAATTCAAGGAGTAAGAAGAGCTACTCTCACTGCTACCCAGCGAAGAAATAAGAATCGTCGTATTCGCAAAATGTTGACCAAGTTAGCAGAAGATCAACATGGACAGACGGTGGGTACTATTAGAGCAAATGCCCCAAAGAGACCGGTTCGTTAGGAACCAGAAAGAAGAAAGCCAAATCCAAAAAGTTTGGAACAGATCAAAGAAATACCAGGAAGAGCAGAAATAGAGTCGGTGCCTCAACGTCGAGCAGATATACCAGACCCGAGGAGTCTTATTGCGAAAGCAACCCCTGAGGATGTCCCTACGGAGACTATCCCTGAGGAGCCGAGACATGTAGGAGAACATGCTGGGCTTGAGCTATACATCCCACAATACGTTACCAGACTCCGAGGACTTCAGATAATTCCAGTATATGAGCTGGAGAAAATGCAGCTAGTTGAAAAGAAGACTTTGAATACTTTGAAAGAATTGGAGGCAGAAGAATCAACATTTTGAAAGGCCTCGAGTTACACACAGGTGTATTCTCAGAGTACGAGCAACAACAGATTGTGGGCAGAACCCCGGAAATGGATGCTAGGGAAAAGAAGAGTCACAATACAATGCGGATGTTGCTATAACTTCGCAGAAGACAGAAAAGGGAATCCACCAGGGATACTCCGTCATGGTGAGGTGGATCCCATGCCGAGAATAATTAAAAGGATGGTGAAAGAATGATAACGTGGAGGGTACTGCCAGCAGACTGCATACCCAACAGTTGCATCATCAACATCTATCAGAAGGGCGACTCCATACCTCCACACATAGACCACCACGACTTTGTCAGACCTTTCTGCATAGTTTCTTTCGTCAACCAGTGCAATATCATGTTCGGATTTGACTTCCGCATAGCAGGCCCGAGTATGTTCCGAGGGCCAGTGGAAATACCACTTCCGGTAGGTTCCGTCATGATATTAAAAGGAAATGGAGCAAACGTCGCAAAGCATTACATACCGGGAGTACCAGTGGAGCGGATCTCCGTCACTTTTAGAAGGATGGACGACAGAAAGGCACCATACCATTTCCAGCCAGATCCAGAATTGGAGAGTCTCCGACCATACGAGCTGTGAGTTACATGGGAGATAGCACACCTCCAAAGCACATCCATGCAGCATTCCTGCCAAGGGTGGCTTGGAAGGTGATGTTATTGACCATGTACCTTACTATTCAGACATGGATTTAACAGATACCTTTTTGGGTGGATCAACAAGAATCATACATAGTCCGTTTTGAGTCATAGATTGTATGAGGAATATTTCAGATCGAGTTGTACGATGTATTTTCAACAAGATTGGAATGAAAGTGATCATGTCACATTTTGCCTTCACCTCTTTTTGTGCAAATTGACTGGGAAACGCCATTAAAGTTAAATGAACTTCGAAAAACGAACAGGAAAGAAAAGGAAAATAAATAAGAGACTCTTTTTCATAAAAATCTGAACATCAAAAAGAATTTCGAATCCACAAGAACTTCTACAAAAATTCTCTGCCCTTTACAATATGTTTGCACAATCTCTGCATTCATAAATCTCAGTAATATGTTCAGTCTCTGCATTCATAAAACTCTGCATTCCCAAATATCAGCAAAATTTTTCTCAAATCTCAGCATAAGCCAAATCTCAGTAAAATTCTTCATAGTCATAGCATAAATCAAATATCAACTAAATCTTTCACAACCACTGCATAAACTGAATCTCAGAAATCGGGATAGGCTTCCGCCTTACTCCCATCTCAGCAATCTCAGCAATCGGGATAGGCTTCCGCCGTACTCCCATCTAAGCAATCTCAACAATAGGGATAGGCTTCCACCATGCTCCCATCTCAGCAATCTCAGCAATCGGGATAGGCTTTCGCCATACTCCCATCTCAACAATCTCAGCAATCGGGATAGGCTTCAGCTGTACTCCCATCTCAGCAATCTCAGTGATCGAGATAGGCTTTCGCCCTACTCCCATCTCAGCAATCTCAGCAATCGGGATAGGCTTCTTCCATACTCCAATCTTAGCAATCTCAGCAATCCGGATAGGCTTCCGCCGTACTCCCATCTCAGCAATCTCAGCAATCGGGATAGGCTTCTGCCGTACTCCCATCTCAGCAATCGGGATAGGCTTCCGCCCTACTTCCATCTCAGCAATCTCAGCATTCCGGATAGGCTTCCGCCCTACTCCCTTCTCAACAATTCTTAGCACTCAGGATATGCACAATCCTACTCCTTTCTCAACAATCTCAAAATTTGACCCTCTTAGCAAGAAATTGAAATTAAAACACTCTGCATTTCGGATAGGCTTTGTCCTATTCTTCCTCAGCATTTGGAATAGGTTCAATCCTGCTTCCTTCTCAACTTACAAAGGCATCCGGGTGGGCCTTAGCTCTACTCTTTTCTCCTCATAAAATCCAGTTAAAACTCAAATCGAAATTCAAACTCAAAATTAAACTTGAGACAGAAAATGAAGCGAATCTAAGATCCAATCTCTTGAAATCTTGTGATATGAAATTCACCTCCTTTTTCCCCAACAAGAGTTCTGGAATCTTCAGTCTTGGAGATTTACCTAATACTCCCCAGTGAAAATTTCTTACACTTTGTCCTAAGTTTGTGACTTGGATATCTATTTTGGTTTTGTTGATCTCTTCGGTCAACGCCAATACGCGCGGTGTGCTTGGTTAGCACACCACACCTATTGGGGGTCCATTTGTTGACCTCATTTTTTATGAGGTCTTCTCTTCCCTCTTTAGTGCTTATGATTTAGCCTTAGGCTTTTCCTTTGACTATCTTAGAGGACTAGAATTGGGACCCACCCCTTAGAAATTTGAACCACTTCTTGCCTCTCTACAAACCCCACAAGCTTGATTGTAGACCCCTAATCACCTATAGGGTTGAAATCAAATGTGAAGGTTTAAAAGATGAGTTCCCTATAGAACTTTGTGGCCTTAGGACCACCCTGGGTGGCTTGGTCTGGTGAGGGTTGACTTACACACTCACTACACTCACACTCTACACTCTCACACACACAATCCAAATCCTAAAACCACACCCATACCCAACTTGGCTCCTTGACTCATGTAGGTAATTCATATGGATGGACCATAACCCCTAAGCCCCTAGCTAAGAGGGTTAGGAACAACATAGTGAATGCCTCAAATGAGTCCCCTCATGGCTCATATAGGCTTAATATGACTTCATGGCTCAAACAAAGTGCTTCCATTTCACTCATATTTGATCAATTTTCTTTTTTCCAAAATTTCAATTTTTTACCTCGGGGACCCTACACCTATCAAACCTACCAAAAACCCTTAAAATTGCCCAAATCCTCCAAAATTTCCAAATCACCCAAAATTCCCCAAAATTAATCTTGAACAATTACTCACCAATCAAATTTATCATCTATAGCCAAAAATACCAAAAATTCCAAAAGTACCCCCCAATACCCTCCAAATACCCAAAGTACCCCTCTTGACCCAAAAATCCAAAAATTCAGAAAATTGCTATAAAATTCTAGAAAATCCAAAATATTCACAATTTCATTTTGTCCAACTACACCATGGTCCAATTTTTTCAATTTACTCTACTTTTACCAAAACCCCCAATTTAGCCCATTCTTAACCCAGGTGAACTCAATGTCAAACCAAACCTACCCAATTGAGCCCAATTTTGGTCCAATTCAATTCCAAAATTCAATTTAATCTCCACAATATCAATCTAGACCAAATCCAAGTCCAATTTGATTGACATTTGAATCCAATTGCACTTTTGACCTTAAGGCCCAATTTGGACCCATGACCCAAACTTAGCCCAAACCAAACCCAATTTAATTCCAATTGACCCCAAAACATTTCTAAACCTTCCCTAACATTCCCACCAACAAAACACTAACATAATTTACCCAAAAATTGGACTTAAACCTCACCTAAATTCAACCCAAAACCAAAAAGCCCAATTTTGATCTAAATCCAAACCTAACCCAAATAAGCCCAAATCCCAAAACCAAAACCCAACAAAAGTTGAAACCTCTTTGAAACACTGCCATAAACATTTCCCAACATTAATTTTACATCAATTTCAACCCTAGCCCAACATTGGCCCAAATTTGCCCAATTTGACCTACATTGGCCCATTTACTAAATCAACCCAAATTCAACCCAATTCAAACCCAAACCACCTCAAATTCATTTCAAATCATTCATGACACACCCCTAAACCAAACCCAACAATTATTTGACCCAAAATTCTACAAAATTCCCATCCATGAATTCATTCTTAAACCTAAAGGGCTCATCCCCTTAAGCCTTCCTAAAAACCCACTTCCACCAAATTCAAAAGCCCAAATCAATCTAAAGCCCACATGACACTTTCCCTCATCACACATTCAATTTAAAATCATTCCTAAAGTTCTAATTTATCAATTAAACAATTCCAAATCAAGCCTCACAACAATTCCCATTAAAATGCCAAAATTCACAAAACCCTTTTTCATGAAGTTGACTTAACTTTTCCCAAGCCAAAGATGAGCCATGAAGCCATGCATGAGCCACATGGAAGCCATGAGATCCTTGGACACCTCACCATACCCAAAATGGCAAGAAGAGGGGACCCTTTAATGATCCCCTTAAGAGTGATTAACCGCTCCCACGTATCCCCTAAACCTTGCTTAAACTTAATTGTATCTAGATGGTGACCTTTCCCCACTAATCAAGCTGACCTAAACCACTTTATCTTCAGCCCAAACTAGCCATGGGGAGGTGCACCTAGCCCAATCCATGCATTTAACCAAACTTAGCCAAAATACACCCTTACCCCATTCCACTTTGATTCAAACCCTTTACACGTGGCAGCCACCAATTGACTTCACAGACATCAAGCCCTGACCCACCTGAACCTGAGGGTGACCCATGTCTGCCGGCCAGCCACCTGGATCGCCGGAAAACACCACACCCGAGAGCTCACATGTGAGCCAACACTAAAATTCCTCCTTGCTGAGTTGCCCCAAGTCCAGTGGCCACCATGGTTGTTCTTCTCTTGCATAGAGCAGCTGATCCCAAGCCTTAAACCCCCCTGGGAGGCCCTCCACCCTCTACTATTTAAACACCACCTCCTCTCGGCCATGGGAGGTGCTGAAACAAACCTTAAAGAAACTCTGCCAAAATCATTCCAGACCACTCTCCACACATAGAGCATTTGATTCCCACTGGATTCCAGTCCCAATTCCCTCCAGCTAAGCTCAATTTTGAGTTCAAATTTCAGCATAAAAACTAGGACACTTCTTCACAGTGAGCCAATCCCCAAATTGATTGGTCCTACACCTTCACTAGACCAAGAGAAGAGGTTTCCCCCTAAAAGCCCCCTCACCAGGCCATCCATTGCTTCCAGCCTCCAAGCTTTGTGATCGGGCATGGACGAAATCATACCTAGACAATTCACCATGCCAAGGGACTTCATCTGGAGCTTGCTTGGACCCAATCGAACGTGACACAACTCTCAGATCGAAGCTTCACTTCTCTGAGCAAAGGTATGGACTCACTCTTCCTCTCGAGCTTCCAGAGATTCTTAGTTTAGTTTGGGTCAATTTCAATACATGTTTACCATATGGATGTGTTCGTCTCTTCAAGATGAATCCATAGAGCATAAGAACTCGAAAATACGTTGAGAATCGAGTGAGAAATTAGGCTTAGAAGGTTGACGGTCACGGGTTCACAACTGTCGTAGACGATGACTGGGAACCGTTGGATCGCGCGTGTATCGAGTGGACGGCCAGGATCGCGCCGGACAAAGTAATGGGACATGAACCACGGGCCCCTAGAGCACTAAGACGGATGACGGCGCCGAATCAAAACATGCTGCGTGGCCTTTCGGAGACGCCGAGGTTGAGTCAGCGCCGCGTGGATAAGTAGGAAATTAGGATTTTTCTTATTTATTTAATTACCAGAACTTTGAAAATTCATAACTTTGTGTAGAAAAATCCTAAAAATAAAATAAAAATATTCGCTTACTCAGTGAACAGAGGAGAATAATGTGGAGAAGAAATCAAGTAATTTCATTAAGTATTTTATTTTTAATAATTTTTTTACCCTCTGCACTATTTCAATTCTCCATGCATATAGGAAATTCACCATGGCATGAGACCATAGGGCTTTTGAAGCCTCTAAACTTGGGAACATTCCTTGAATTTTCCAAGGTCAGAGGCCATCCCTATGAGAAGTTATTGATTTTTCAAGTTTATGTTACTGTTTTGAGTATTTTAATTCCAATAATTAGCATGTTGAGAAATAAATTCTAGAAAAATTTGGTGATGTTTCTTACGACCAGAGGGACCTAGGAAAAATAATTTTTTAAGCTAATTCACTTTGAACAACCCTAATTAGCCTAAACACCCAAAAGTGAACTTTAATTAATTAGGGTTAACCATTCATCAAATTAACTTAAAAACAATTCTCCACTGTCCTCTAGGGATAGGAGAACACCACATAAAAATTTGAGATCAGTTGGACTTGGTTAGCCCCACCAAATGGGTTAATTAAGCCCCATGAATGAAATCAAATTTTAAAAATTTATAACTCACAAAATACTTTTCAAAAATTCACAAAATTAGTTTTGGAGCTTCTCTGATATTAGAGGAACTTAGGAAAATTAAAATTATAATTTTCTAAAAAAGTTTATTTTTATCAATATTTTAATAATTTCAATAATTAAAAAATAATAAAAATCACAAAAATATTAAAAATCACCAAAATGTCATATTTTGAATTCTAAACACTTAGGAACAAACTAAATATTTTTCTTAAGTCCTTAGGATAAGATATTGAATTTTGAAGGTTTAATGTAATTTTTAATATTAAAAATGTATTTTTCTTAACCTTTTCACTAAAATAATTCTAATAAATCAAAGAAAAATTAGAAAATTATAAAAATTGGTTTCTGGTTTCTCTGATATCAAAAAGATTTTTGAAAAATATAAAATTCATTTTTCAACATTTATTTTATTTTTAAATTAATTAATACTCAAAAAATCAAAATAATTATAATAAATAAAATAAAATTCAAAAAATCACCAAAATTTGTCCAAATGGTCCTCTTATCATTAGGAGTGACCCATAATTTTCTTGAGGACAAAAAAATTCCCTTGGCCATCTTATTGAATTTTCCTTGGAAATCCCTATTTTCTACAAAAAATAATTATATAAATAGATTAAATACAGAAAAATCACATTTTCTCTTCTAATGTCTTAATTGACATGTGAGTGAAGCCACATAAAAATTTCAAATTCATTTAAGCTCAATTAAGTGAGTTATGGAATTATAAAGCTTGAAGGGCAAAATGGTAATTAAAACTTTCAACCTCTAATTAAAATTTTAGGCTTAATAAATTGAAAGAGTAAAATAGTTGATCTTAATCTGATTTGGATGATTGAAATTTAAATAATTAAAGAGTAGAAACCCATCAATCAATTTTAAGAATAAACTTTAATTAATCAATTAATTGAATTTGGAAGATTAATAAAAATTAAAATTATTAAAATAGGAATATTATTTAAGAAGATATTTATTCTTCAATTTAAAAATCCCTAAATTAATCACTTCAATAATATTTAGTTCCTAATGATAATCTAAATTTAAGACTTAAAATACTAAAATACTTAGTCATTAAATTAAATTAAAAATTAAAATATTCAAACTAAATTAAATCAAAATTTTAATTAAATTAATACTTTAACAATTAAATTAAATCATCTTTAAAACATAAAAATAAAATAAAATAAAATAAAATAAAATAAAATAAAATAAAATATTAAATTAAAATTAAAATAAAATAAAATTTAAATTTAAATTAAAATTAAAGTAAATTAAATCAAACTAAATTAAGTTAAATTAAATTAAATTAAATTAAACAGAATTAAATATAACATCACTTAAGACATAAAGAATTCAAAATGAAATCTAAAACAACTTGAACACTATTCCAAACTTAAACCCATTAATTTAAACTAAATTAAATCACAAATCACTAAATCATCATTTGCCCTTAAAAGCTCTTGTTATCATAACTCCCAGATGGAGCATTATATGAAGTGGCACTTCACTCATAGGATATTCAAACATCCTAGTTCACTGAGCAAAAGAACAAAACTTAATTAAACCTCGGATGATTACTTCACCTGATTAATTAAATCCATTTGGACTTAGAACAATCCTAGCAATATTGAAAAAGATGTTTAAGACTCGTCTTAAGCACTTCCTCAATATGATAGGATGTTTATAAGAACAATTGAACTTAATTGTTCTTTGATGAAGAAAATCATCCTTAAACCAAAATACAAGAACTTAGACGTCATAGGAGACGACTAGCTATAGGACTAGGACTTTGATAGACAACCAAAACCTTTTCCTTAGCTTTACCTAGGTACTTGTTGAAATATTTAAATGACTTAACATGTGTTTTAAGTGCAGCTTGGGATGACAGGAAGAACCTCCAGGTACGCTTTTATTTTATTGCAATTTACTTTATTGCAAATGCACTCTACTTTTCTTGCATGATAAACAACTGTTGCATGAAAACCAAAACCTTTAGGATAGTCCCTGAACTGAAATTAAAACTAAATTAAAAATCACTGCAAGATAAAATTCACAGTCACAACATTTCAAAATATAAAACAACTCAAAATTTAATCACAAACAGAACAACAGAACGACAATTGCAACTAAATTAAAACGACTCGTTGAATGATCGGGAATACGTCTGATGATGTAACCCACGTGTTGCTAACGGGATTTCCCACGTTCTAAATGAAAGTGTGGAACTCATTCAGTTGAGTTTAGCAAATTCTTCTGGACTAAGTGAATTCAATGAAAATAACGGTGTCGGGATGACGGGACTGTGGGATCTTAATCGGTTTTGTTATAATCAAATTTAAGATTTGCTTTAATTAAAATATTAAAAACACTTAGATTTTAAGATTTCTAAACCAAAACACTTCTCTCATCTCCTGATTTATGACTTCTCAAACTAAACCTCTGCAACAACAAGGAGCTCGGAGCATGGTGGGCAGCACGACCATCGTCATCAACAAAACTCGGGTCTACATCAGCTAAACATTCCTAGAATTAAATAACAAGGCCATAGGATTTCAAGGTAGTTTGCTTAGTGCAACATAAATCCTCAAATCTTCGTTGGGCATTTGCATGATCATGCCATGTAAATTCAGCCCTAACCAGTCTTAGGACTCCGAGGTAGTCGTTCGGTACGACACAAACCCTCACATCTTCAAGGCTATTTGTATGATTTTATCATACAAATATAAGTTCAAATTAATTAAAATTGGCAAGATTGAAATATCAAATAATATTAGAATTTTCTTAAAACCGAGCCAAACAATAGGATAGTTTGGGAAGTTGCCAAGATTCTTCTTGGATCCTCAGCTTCCCCTACTTCTCTTCCATTGGACTTCTAAAAATAATTGTTCCAAATTTTGAGTCATTCCCTATTGAAATTTCCAAAAATCCAATCCTTTGAAAACCTTAAACTTTGAAATTCTTGAGAGCAAAACCACTGATCATTATCGAGAGTTTTCTTAAATGATTAACTTCATTTAAGATGTAATTAACTATAGGGGCTTGCCCTTATAGGGAACTTTAAGAACCCAGGTAATATAAACCCTGCTTAATTCCTTTATATTAAGCAGGGGAACTTGTCGACTTATAAAATTGGTTCGTAGACCAAACGGATGTCACAAATCTCCTAGTTTATTTAACCAAGTCACATCATCAAGCAGTGTGTCTGTTCTTCGAGATAGATACATGGTTTGTGATGCGGTGCTCGTTTATATAAACTATCTGGGATGTGGGATCGGTTTGATTTCATATCTTAAAATTTTCAAATTTAAAATTATTTTTAAAATCAAATACTACTTTCTAAACCATATATACATATTTAAATTAAATTTAAAATCTAAAATTCACCGATAATTTCTGTTAGGCGACCCCTTTTCAAAATGAAACACACAACCTAAAAATATGCCGACAGGGTGCTTTCGGCCTAGTGTTTTCTGGCGGCTGTGGTGGCTGGCCGGCCAAGGTCAGGTCAACATCCTGATCAGGAGGGTCATGGCTTGAGACTTGTGAGCTCAATTGGCTATTGACAAGTGTAAAGGGGCTGAATTGAAATGGAATGGGGGAGGCTCATTTTGGATTCAATTTGGTCAACCCATGCTTTTGGGCTAGGTGAACCTCCAAAGACCTGACTTTGGGCTGAAAAGAATTACTTGGATCAGCCTCCCATGTGTGGTGAAGCCCCCATCCAAGGTGAGGAGGCTAATTTTGGTTAAAGAGTAACATGAATAGGGTTAAAAAGTTTAGTGAAGGTTTAAGAAAGTAATCCTCTCTTTTGCCATTAATGGGTTGGTGAGGTGGAAAGGGCTCCTCAAGGCTTGCATATGGCTTATGCATGACTCCATGGCTCCATTTGGCTTGGGGCCAAGCTTAGTCAATTTCATGGAAATGGGTTTTAAGGATTTTGGATATTTAGGGGTAATTTGGCACATGGCTTAGTTTAGAAAAGTTTAATGATGAATTTAAAACTTAGGGAGTGATTTAAATTGAAGGGATGATGAGGTGAAAGTGTCATGTCGGCTTTGGATTGACTTTGGGCCTTTTGAAATCATTTTGGATGGGCTTTTAAAATGCTTTAAGGATGTGGGATTTATGTTTCGAAATGGACTTTTGGATGAACAATTTTGTGAAGGACCATGCCAAATAAATTTTGGGTTTAGTTTCGGGATGTATCATGAGTGATTTGGAAAAGGTTTGGTGACATTTGGAGTTGAAATGAGTTTAATTTGGGCTTTTTCATAATGGGTTCAAAATGGGCCAAAAGGACTAACTTGGGCTATCTTGGGCTAAGGTTGGGCTAATGTTGTTTTTAATGTAAAATCAATGTTGGGAAATGTTTATAGAAGTGTTACAAAGAGTTTTCAATTTTGGTTGGGTTTTGATTTAGGGATTTGGGCCCATTTGGGTTAGATTTGAGTTTAGGCCAATTTAGGGGATTTTGGTTTTGGGTTAGGTTTGGGAGGCGTTTGGGTTCAAATTTGGGGCAAATCTTATTAGTGTTTTGTTTGTGGGGGTATTAGGAAGGTTTAGGAAAAGATTTAGGGTTAATTGGAGTTGAGTTGGGTTAGTTTGGGCTAAGTTTAGGTCATGGGCGAAAATTGGGCTTTAAGCTTCAAATCGAAATTGGATCCAAATGTTAATCAAATTGGGCTAATTTTACCCATTTGTTTGTGATATTGCACTTTAAAGAAAGATACTTTTCATGATTTGTTCCAGGTATGATGATTTTAGGTGATTGTAGTGAAAATAAGTAAAAAGGAATGAATCTGGAGCAAAAAGAAGCAAAATGGTGAAAAAGGTGTTCAGGCGCCGCCGGCGCCCAAATCCAAAGACTTCAACATTTAAATGGCACGATATAGCGCTGCCGGTGCCCTATTTAGCGCCGCCGGCGCCCGAAGTCGGTGGAGTTCAAAATTGAAGAGTTTTGGTTATTTTTGAAGGGATGCCTTTGGAAACTCTTGGGATTTCATCCCTATCTTATAAGTAACAGTTTTTGGATAAAAATGGAGTGGAATTCAGAGGATTCTAGTGTAGTTTTAGTGAGTGTTAAGTGTTAGGGTTTAGGAGAAGAGTGTGTGGAGTGAGGGTTTGAGAGGAATTCTTCTCTAAGGAGTGAAGGAGAAGGGGTAAAGTGAGAGATTGCTTCTTCCTTTCCATTCTAAAGAGAGAATCAAGTGTTGTAAAGAAGAGAGAAGAGGATTCAAAGGAACTTCAAGGGAAATGCATTGGGGAGGAGAAAAAGATAAGTTGTATTTTTTTGTGGTTTGTTTGACTTTTCTTTCATATATAAAATCCATGTTTTATTGTTTCTTCTCCATGAATTCTAAGTAGTCTCATTTGTCTTTCTTCTTGCATAGAGATGTGATGATGGATTGATGTGGATTTGATGTGCTTTTAATGTAATGAAGAAATTGTGACAGTTTTTCATGTCAAACTTAATTTACTTTCGATTTGGCCAATTGAAATGTTAAAATATGTTGTTGAACATTAACTTTGAAAAGATTTTATTTCCTACAACAATAATGAAAGATTCATTCAATTTATTTGGATGAATTGCGTATTTCATGGGAATTGAGTGCAAATGAATAAGGAAATATGTTTTGATGGACTTCAATGTGGAGATTTCAGGGTGACAGGCTGAAATCCCTAAATTTGTTCTAAGATTAGTTACTAATATCAAATGTTAGCCCTCAAGTGAAGGGTGAGTGGGAGCTCCGAAGTGAGAGCTGGTATCCTCCAAGCCTAGTCTGAGAATTAGTGACTAAACTTAGGATATGTCAATGTTTTTTTCTTACTTAGAAGATGGGGCACTTTTTTAAGGGTAAAAAGTCATCTCTGCTCCTATTTGGAACAATAACATAAATATTTGTTTCATATCAATCCACACATCATATTCTCATTGTAAGAGGAAAGATACTTTTCTCATATATCGAAAACCATTTAAATACTTAGTTTAGTGTGTTTGTTAGTTAATTCTGTTGTTAGAAGTAATAGTAGTTAGTTAATTCTTAATGTTTCCTGCATAGTAGTAGTAAGTAGAAAACTTTAATTGCAAATTAAATATCAGATTTAAGTGCTAAATTATCTATATTGTGAATGTTTTCTTAAATTTGAAACTTCCCTGTGGGATCGATAACCAGGACACCATTAGAGCCCTGTATTACTTGATACGATACGTATACTTGCGTTGAATGGTTGCACTTAACAAAATCATTATAAATATATAAATTTGAGTTCATAAATTCTTGCAATATAAGTCTGATGCATCAAGTTTTTGGCGCCATTGTCAGGGAATGTAATAAAGTAAAGAATATAAGTCGGAAGGTAACGGAGTAAAGTAAGTTTACGTTGTCGTGTGTATTTGTGTGTTTGTTTACTTTTATTATAGTATTTGTGTTTGTATGTGCATAGTAGTGGATCTATAAGTTTGGTGCCTTACGATTCAGAGTTATAGCGTACTGTCAGAAAAATTAGAAAACAACAAAAACAACAAAAACAAATTGAAAATCCTTGCAAAATGGTGAATAATCAAGATAATTAGAGAAATGATATAGGAAATTTACCAAGAACTTTATAAGATTATGCTAACCCAACAACAGATGAAATACACATAGCTATTCATAATCCTGATGTTGCTGCTAATTCATTTAAACTTAAAGCTGTTATTATCCAAATGGTATAAAATAATCAATTCGGAGGAACACCTAATGAGAATCCAAATTTACATTTAGCTAGTTTTTTAGAATTGTGTGCTACTATTAAATATGACGGAGTGTCTAGTGAGGCTGTCAGACTTAGAATTCTTCCTTTTTCATTAAGGGATAAAGCTAAGGCACGGTTAAACTCATTAGCACCGGTATCTATTAGAACTTGGGGAGAATTATCTCAAAAGTATCTATCAAAATATTTCCCTCCATCAAAAACTACGAAACTAAGAAATGATATTACATCCTTTTGTCAGTTTGAAGGAGAGTCAACATATGAAGCTTGAGAGAGATTTAATGATCTTCTTAGGAAGTGCCCACATCATCCTTTACCAGATTGGTTAATAATTCAAACATTTTATAATGGATTAGTGGGATCATTAAGATCTATTATTGATGCTGCTGCTGGTGGATCATTAATGTCAAAACCTTTTGATGAAGCATATGCATTAATTGAAGAAATGGCTACTAATAATTTTTAATGGCCCTCTGAACGAGTAAATCCTAAGAGAGTAGCTAGTGTTCATGATTCAGATATGATGGGTATGGTAGTTTCTCAAATTGCAGCCCTTTCAAAGAAAATAGATCAATATGTAATGAATTATTCTCAACCACCTTAAGTGTTGGAGTAAAATTCATTTGGACAGATAAAAAAATCTCAAACACCTTATGAGACTTTAAATGTTATTAAAAGCCAAACAATCCTTATTTGAATTATTATAATCCTGGTTGGAAGAATCACCCAAACTTCAATTGGAATAATAGCAATGCTAATGTTAACCCGCATCGGGCTATTAATTTTATAAATCCAATTGGAAATTCGAACAATCGAGGAATTACTAATTTTAGACCATATTATCCTCCTTGATTTAATAGTTACTCACAATTTAAGGATAAGAAGTTTCCTTTAAAAAAAATGATTCTGAATATGGGAAATCAATTACAAGCTCAAGGTGTTGCTATGAAAAACATTAAAAATCAATTAGGACATATTTTCACTACACTTAATAATAGACCTTCTGGAACACTTCCAAGTAATCTTGAGATCAATCCAAAAGATCGAAACATGGAACAACTTAAGGCTATTCAATTAAGGAGTGGAAAAGAATTTGAAACTAGAGTGCCAAAAGAAGTTGAAACAGAAAAGGAGAAGGTGAAAATCAAAAAAGGTTCAAACAAGATATATCCAGACTTGGATTATCCTCTTGAGCCAATGAATATAACTATTGAAAAACCACCGCCACCATTTCCTCTATGACTGAAGAAACAATACAAGGATAACAGATTTGGAAAATTTTTGGAGATCCTTAAGAAATTAAATATACATATTCCTTTTACTGAAGCATTGGAACAGATGCCTGACTATGCCAAGATTATGAAGGATATTCTAAGAAAGAAAAGAAAGTTTACAAATCATAAGACTGTTGCTCTTAGCGGAGAGTGTAATGTAATTATTCAGAAGAAGCTTCCAGAAAAACTCAAAGATCCTGGTTGTTTCACTATTCTGTGTGCTATAGGTGAAAAGTTTTTCAAAAAAGCTTTATGTGATATGGGAGAGAGTATTAATTTTATGACTTTATCAACTTTCAAAAGGTTGTGAATAGGAGAAATTTCTCCTACATCTGTTACTCTTCAGTTGGTCGATCGTTCCATTACTTACTCTAAAGGAGTGGTGGAAGATGTGTTAGTGAAAGTGGATAAATTGATTTTTCCTGTGGATTTTATTGTACTTGATATGAAGGAAGATAAAGAAAATAAAATCATTTTGTGAAGACCATTCCTTACTACTGGAAGAGCGGTAATTGATGTTCAAAAAGGAGAACTAACTATGAGAGTTAATGATCAAAAAGTGTCTTTAATATTTTAAAATCTATGAAGTATCCCTCAATGAAAAAAGATAATGAATGTTTTAGGATGGAAGTCTGTGATTACTTGAGAAATGATCATTTTGAAAATATATTTGAAAAAGAAGAAGAATATAAAAATATGTTTAAAGAAGAAATTGAAGATGGAGAAAATTCAGTTAGTAAGAAAAATGAAGATTTGGAGTATGTTCAGGAGAGATTAGAAGTATTAGACACTATGGAAGGCGGAGATAAATGCTTAATTTCATCTATCATCAAACCTCCTGAAATTGAAATGAAAATTCTCCCTAATCATTTAAAGTCTATGTTTTTATGAGAATCATCTACCTTGCCAGTGATTGTATCTTTGGAACTAAACAAATTCCAAGAACAGAAGTTATTGGACACTTTAAAAAGATACAAGAAAGCTTTTGGATGGACTTCGACAGATATTAAAGGAGTTAGTGCTTCGATTTGTATGCACAAAATTTTATTAGATGAAGAACATAAACTGAGAGTTGATCCACAAAGGAGATTGAATCCCATAATGAAAGAAGTAGTTAAGAAAGCAATTTTAAAATGGCTGGATGCTGGAATTATTTATCCTATATCGGATAGTGCTTGGGTGAGTCTAATACATTGTGTACCAAAAAAGAGAAGAGTGACTGTTGAAGAGGATGAAAGTAAGGAAATTATACCACAAGACAATGGATGACGAATTTGTATTGACTATAGAAAATTAAATGCCGCCACCAAAAAAGATCACTTTCCTCTTCCTTTTGTCGATCAAATGGTAGATAGACTTGTTAGACACAAGTACTACTGTATTTCGGATGGATATACTGATTATCATCAAATACATATTGCTCTTGAGGATCAATATAAGACAACATTTACTAGCTCTAATGAAACCTTTGCTTTTTAAAGAATGCCTTTTGGACTGTGTAATGCACCTGCAACATTTCAGAGATGTATGATGCTATCTTCAATAGTATGATAGATAATGGAATAGAAGTTTTTATGGATGATTTCTCTGTATTCGGGACTTCGTTTGAAATTTTCCTGGAAAACTTAGCAAAAGTTTTGGAGCTCTGTGAGAAAAAAAATCTAGTTCTGAAATTGGGAGAAATGTAAATTTATGGTTGCAGGAGGAATTGTGCTTGGGCATAAAATTTCCGACATGGTATGGAGGTCGACCTTGCTAAAATTAGATTAATTGAGAGATTGCCACCAACCACTACTGTGAGAGAGGTGAGGAGTTTCTTAGGACACACCGGATTTTACAGGTGATATATTAAAGTTTTTTTTAAAATTATTGAACCTTTGTGCCGACTTTTAGAAAATGATAGAAAGTTTGATTATAATGATGAATGCTTGAGAGCTTTCGAATTATTAAAAGAAAAATTAATCACTGCACGTATAACTGTTTCACCTGATTGGGAGAAACCATTTGAACTTATGTGTGATGCTAATGATTATGCGATCGGAGTAGCATTGGGGCAAAGGCATGATAAAGTTTTCAAACTGATCTACCATGCTTGTAAAACCCTTAATGAGGCTTAAATTAATTGTACCACAACTGAAAGAGAGTTATTAACTATAACATTTTCTTTTGAAAAATTTAGACCTTACTTAATTGGAACTAAAAGTATTGTGCTTATAGACCATTCGGTTATCAAATATTTAATGCAAAAGAAGGATGCGAAAGCTAGACTGATTAGATGGATACTTCTTCTACAAGAATTTGATTTTATGGTAGTTGATAGGAAGGGAGCAGACAATCAATAGCTGATCATCTGTCAAGAATAGACTATGATAAAGTATCTAAATTCGAGAAAGAAATTACTGAAATTTTCCCTGATGAGGAACTCTATACTATTATGAGAAGTAATTTTCCTTGGTATGTTGATATTATAAATTATATTATGTGATATTGTACCTTCTGATTTAATAAGGCAACAACAAAAGAAGTTTAAATATGATGCAAAATTTTATTTTTGGGATGAGCCCTATCTATATAAACAGTATAACGATCTGATTATTAGGAAATGTGTGCCACAAGAAGAAACAAATTTGTTTATTCAAGGATGTCATGATTATGAATTTGGAGGTCATTTTGGTGTTGATAAAACTTCTTTTAAGATTTTACAATCTGGATTTTATTGGTCTACTCTTTTTCGAGATGTTTATGGATATATTAAATCATGTGATCGATGTCAAAGAGTAGGTAATTCTCTATAAGAAATGAAATGCCTCTAAATTATAACTTGAATGTTGAAATTTTTGATGTATGGGGATTAGATTTTATGGGACCCTTTACTCCTTCATTTGAAAATTTATATATACTTGTTGCCATTGATTATGTCTCGAAATGGATCGAAGCTCATGCTTTACCTAGATGTGATGCTCGGAGTGTTTCAAAATTTTTAAGGAAAAATATATTTATAAGATATGGAATTCCGAGAGTCATCATAACTCATGGTGGATCCTATTTCAGGAATAATCAAATTAAGAGATTAATTGAGAAATATAATATTAGTCATAGAATCTCTAGTGCTTATCATCCCCAAAAATAGTGGTTTAGCAGAAGTGTCTAATCATGAATTAAAAGAATTTTGGATAAAACTGTGGATAATCATAAACTAGATTGGTCTGCTCGATTAGATACTATTTTATGGGCTTATAGGACTGCTTTTAAAACCTCTATTGGAATGTCTCCTTATAGACTAGTGTTTGGTAAGACTTGCCATTTATCAGTTGAATTGGAGCATAAAGCATATTAGGTGATAAAAGATTTATGCAATTGAATGAATTGGAAGAGATTTGAAATGCATCATATCACAATGATAGGATTTATAAAGAGAAAAGGAAATTATGGCATGATCGGAAGATATTAAAAAAGAACATGGAATTTGGACAAAAAAATTTATTATACAACACATGATTGAAGTTATTTCCTGGAAAGCTCAAGTCTAGATGGTTAGGACCTTTTACAGTTGTAAAAGTTCATTCTTTCGGAGCTATTGATATTAAAGATTCTGATACTGGAAATATTTTCAAGGTTAATAGGCATTAATTAAAGTCATACTTTGATGGGTTTCAACCTGACTTCAAAGAGGTTTTAATGTTGAGTCATCTCGATTAACTGAATGGTTTGTCGGGATGACGACATTAAACCAAACGCTTTATAAGAGGCAACCCATATGTATCTTTGTGATGTGTTTGCTTGTTTATCATAGTTGTGCTTTTTAGATAGTTCTTTTTGAATCCTAATTACTCCTAAATACTTTAAAAATTGATAAATGATGAATCGAATCGAGATATTGGAATGTTTTGGGCCAAACAAAGTTCGGTGAGAATTTTTACCACTGGCGCCACCGGCGCCTTATCATATTTCCACACTCTGAACTTGCCTGTTTGAGGGTCGCTGGCCCCCTATCGAGCGCTGCCAACTCCCAAAATCTGTACGATGGTCTTTAAGTTTTAAAATGCGAGTTTTGGTGGTTTTAGCAGGATCTTAATCCTTATAACTCGCTAAACTCCATTTTGACTTCTTAACTCCAGAAAAACGAAAACTACCAATCCCAATTTGTATCCTATGGATTCCTTTCCCATTGAAACCCCTCGATTTCATGTTGTCAATCGAAGGATGTTCATAAGTTTTAAAGCGCAGCTTTTTTTCAACAAAGTGATGATGAAAAGAAGGATTATCAAGGAAAGAGGCTTCATTAATCGAGGTATGGATAATCCTACTACTAGAAATGAAGAGATTATTAAGGAGAGACGTTGGGAAGTGCTTTGCTACACTACCACTGCCGTTGTTGTTCCCGTCGTGAAAGAGTTTTATGCAAATCTTCATGGGATCAATGAAGGGTTCGTATTTGTGCGTGGTAGATTTGTACAGTTCACTCCTACACGAATTAACGATCTCTTTATGATCGAGAATGTACCTATTTTCCATTATTCTAATTTCAATTCTACGAGGGAAAATATGAATAATGTGTATCGATATCTGACGGATGAGAATGAAGAATGTTAAGTTAGAGAGAATGGATACATTAGTTTCCCATCTGCATCTCTCAATCCAGTATCGAAGCAGTGGCACTACTTTATTTCGACAAAGTTATTTCCGACATTGAAGATTAGCAAGGTAACCAAGGAAAGCGCCATTTTGAATTTTTGTATTCAAACTGGGAGGCCGGTTGACATTGGTAATATCATTGTGAAATCAGTTCTGGGATTAATTCATCATAGATCTAAATATGAGCATGGACACCCGTCCACCATATTTCTATTATGTAGTCAGTCACATGTTCCTTATGAAAGTTGGGAAAAGGTACTTCTTCCATGGAGGCCTATTGATCCAACTAATCCCTATGACTACCAGACAGTTGGAGATGAAGATGACATGAACTTGCTCACTAATCAACCAACACAGACTTCACAACTGATTCAACCTTATTTTACTGAAGGTTCCAGAATGATATTAAAGAGGATCAAATAGTAGGAGACTGGGGTACAGAACATTATGAATTCGATCAATAACATCTATGATTTATTCGATCATATAGATTGGAGAATGAAAGAAGAATTCGATCACACTGGTCAAATTAAGATGGGCTTGATCAATCTGATGAAGAACAACGTGGTGATTGCTGAGGAATCATCTGACAAATTTCCAATTCGTTCATTCTATAATTTTTTTGTGCATCAGCAATCAATTGGAGACATTAAAGGAGAGGATAGTTCTGAAACTGATTTGGAGTAATTGATCGATTCTACTTATGTTAGTTGTGTGTTTAGTTTTCTTTGCTTAGTGATGTTTGGTTTGTGTAGTATTTGATATGAATTTGGATTTGGATGTGTTTACTTTCATTGTGTGCTTAGATCTTAGTGTTTTCCTATCGTAGAGTACTTGCTGCACTAAATATCTAAGAATAGTTGGTTTGAATGAACATATTTGGTGTCTTTTATGTAACTTGGATTTTTTATATATATAATTGTTGTGTATTGTTTGTGTGTAGAATTGTGTTAATTATTGCTTATGGGATGATGTAAATGCCTATTGAAGTGTTAAACATCTCTGCAGACGTTGAAACAATCGAAAATACGGAAAAATTTTCGAACCCAAAAAATATTTTTGATTGGCGCCGCTGGCGCCAGAATCCAGAAAGTTTGGCTATTTTTCTTAAATAGAGTGCCACCGACGTCCTATCGAGTGCCACCGGCACCCAAACTTAGTAAAAGTCCAAAAACCCTCATTTTCTCTATTTCTATGCTGGGACACGTGATACGATGCGACTTTTAATATGCTTTAAAATACAAGAATTTAATACCACTTTTTAGAAAATTTAATTTCTGGTAAATGGCTTCAAAAACTTGATGTGCAAGGTTTACTTTTATAATTTTGTATTTAAATTTTATCATAAAAGTCACAATTTTAAATGCAAGTGTACGTATCGTTCAAGTAATGGAGGGCTCTAGTGGAGTCACTGGTTATCGACCCCACGAGTGATATTGAAAAAAAGGTAAGAGAAACAAATATAATTTTAATAGCAATATATAAATGCTCTCTCTTTATATATATATATATATATATATATATATATATATATATATATATATATATATATATATTAAAATTTAATTAACTAATAAATTTTACTAAAAGAAAGTAAACAATAAGCAGGAAAGTAAAGTAGCAGTAATTAAAATTCAATGCAATTATAAAAATGACTTTCTCCTTTTTCAACTCATCCAAGATTTATAGATTAATTATCTTTTGTTGAATTAAGATTATGGTATTGTGCCAAATAGAAGCATTCATATTCTTTACCCTTTGGTTCAGGTGCAAAGAACATTGACTAATCTATAGAATAGGCTCCGGATGTGTTATCAGTAGAATGGGTTAATCTAGGCTCACAATACTAGATGTCCAAGGGTGGCTATGGTCGGCCCTACCAGTGACCCATTACCTTTCTATAAACCAAATTATTAGAATTTATTCTGTCACTCTAAAACATAATTAATTTTACGCCCATTAAATATTATCTTCCTATTTATTTTCATTTCACTTTAAATAATCCACGTATAGCCTGCGATTACCTAAAGATTCAAGTGATATCTACTAGTTAAGAGTTTATCTCCGGATAAGTCTCAAAATTCTTCAACAGGTTTTAACAATTTAATTGACCAATATAAAAAGTAAACTAAGATTCGGTATTAATAACATCACAATAATTTAAAATATTATATATTTAATTCTCCTACAAAATTAATTTAATTTATAATTTTTTAAAGATGATAGGAGAAAGCTAACTAACTACTCAGAACTCATTGAAATAACACAACAAAACATCTTTATAAAACTTTAAACCAAAGTACAAATACTTATCTGGAGTGTTCCTTCAAGAGATCCGCTAACTTCTACTGACTCCAAAGTAATGATGAAAGATTCCAATAGCAATAACACATAATAAACACTCAAAATAAACTCTCTAGATACAAAATAAAGTGGCACCCTATGTATGGAAGAGAATAAATAAAACTAAAGATGAGAGAGAAGATGGTAAAATACTAAAAAGGAGGGTTTTAATATTAGGGGTACGATTTTTTCTGTAGAATGGGCCTCTATTTATAAAGCTCTGAATTCGACCAGGGGTTGCTTAAGGCACCTTGTCAAAATTTCATCAAAATTCAATGTAACCTCTAGAAGGTAACTGTCGCGCCTAGGCATCGGGATCGGGCGCCTAGGCGCCGGGATCGGGCGCTTAAGCATCGGACTCCTTGACTAGGTCGTTCACACCTCTTCACTTTGGGTCGCACCTCTTTGCAATCCAGACTGTTTCCTGGAGTCCAAATACATTGTATCACATGCCCTATATATTAGGAGTAACTTCCAGTCATCTAGAAGCTCCAATAACTACTTAACACCGTCAAAATAACTGTCCAAAGTCATCAAAAAAACTTAACAGCGTCTGTATAGAATTGGCGCTTAGGCACCGGACTCTGGCGCCTAGGCGCCAGGCCAATAATTCTAAAATTTCCTCCATAAGCTCCATTTTTGCTCCTTTTTTCTCCTTTTCCTTCTTTTTCTTCATTGGACTCTTTTTTTTATCATCTACATCCAAAAACATGAAAATACCTTTCATTAAAGCATAATATCCTTAAGAATTGAATAATAAATAAGGCATAAAAATGGGTATTTTTTAGGTAGATCAAATTCCCCAAAACTTAAATGTTACTTGTCCGCAAGTAACCCTTTTAATTTCATAAAATAGATAACATTTGGAATGAAGTTTAAATATTTAAGATTCCTTTTAATTTTTTGTTTTATAAATGTTTTAGCAAATCATTAACCAAATTTCACTAATTAAGTTTAATTTTAAGAATTTAAGAATATTTAACTACCAAATCATAAGATTCTCAATTCTTCCATTTATTTCAAGAATAATTGCAGTATGTCATATCAAGGTCACAGAGATTATTTACAAGAGTGAAGACTTTCATGAAATATTTTTCTAATGAAAATATATGTACATAAAAATTAAGTTAAAAATGTAATCGGTTTTCTTATTATATGATAATTCAAGTGAAGCCAATTTTTGATTAGGTATTTCCTCAAGCTTCTCCTCACATTCTTTTTATTTTGGATTTTTTTTCAATCCTTTTTCTTTCTTTTTTTGTTCTTTTTTTTTTAAGTGAGGATTAATATTTTTGGATAGCCTGTTAATGATTTTAAACTTCACTATCCTTAACTTATTTTCAAAAACTTATACATTTTTACTTAATGAATATGAAATTAATAATTTATTTTTTTCAAAACTTATTTCAATCTTTTTCTTTTTCAAGCAATATTATTGATTTCTTAGTATTTCAAAAATACAATTCTCTTTACTATAAATAAAAAAATTTTCATCTTATTATTCTTTAAACTAAATAATTCTATTCTTAAAATCAACCAAAATTTTTGAAATTTTAGTTAAGTTTACTAAATTATTTATAAATTCAAAAAATTAGGTAATCTTAAATAGATTTTTCATTCCTTATGTTATGTTACTATATTTTTAAAGAAAATATTAGTTCTTAAAGGACACAATATATTTAAATTTGATAAATGTTTTCCCTTCCCCCAAACATCAGCTTTAGAGAACGAAATAAACATGAATTAATCTAAGTACAATAATGATGTAGTAAGGAAAAAAACTACTACTTCTACACATGCTTCAATATGAATATAACAGAAATGATTAAACATATATAGAAAAGTTTTGCCGAGCAGGAGTTAATTTCTAAAAATTATTTATTTTTTTAGTTTTCTTTTTTTTTTCTTTTTTTTTAATATTAGAACATGCAAATTTACTAACTATTTATGAACACTAAACAATAGGCTGAAACAGAAATAAACTTTTATAGAAATTAATTTACATCTCAGTCTTAAACACAAATCAGATAATCCAGAAATAGTTTTAGCATAAAAAGTTTACATAAACACTAACAAATAAAATCACACTAAACAAGATAAAAAAATAAGAAAATACGCTTAAAAACAGAATCTGCAATCCTTAGAGATAAGTCAAGTTACTAATCACTGTCTGTAGCTTCATCATCATCATCACCAAAAGAGAACTCCATATCCTTAAGATCAACATAGGGTGAAAATCTAGGACATGTAAGGAACTGGACATCATGCTCACCCTTCAGAAATCTCACTAAAGACTCTGAATACTCAGCATCGAAATTACTCTTTCTTTGTGCATACTTAGAAGGATGATCAATCTTCTTGTTTATAGTATTTACTCTGTAGTCAGTTAAGAATAACTCATGTTGCTGCTCTAGGAATTGATCATACATGGTTTCCCAAAAAGCAGATGATGGTTCAGCTGAAGTAGATGGTCTAGAAGTAGAAGCTCTACCTGAAGTAGGTAATGAACCAGAAGGTGCAGTAGAACTCTTACCTCGTAGTCGATCATAAATGCAGACACTTTCTCTTCTGATAGGCTTCGTCGACTTGAGCTTTTCCTCAGAAAGCTCAGCAACTGCACCAGCACTTTGACAAAGAGAATACATCAGAGATGGAAAACCAAGTCTAATAGATGTGCTAGAATGAGCAGTAGCCTCTATAGAATCATAAATGATGCTCCCTAGATCAATAGACTTCCTCTCTTGAATGAAGTAGTTTAGAATAGCTCTATCTTTGGTAACTTCGCTTAGATGATTGGATGGAAGGAGACGAGCAGAAATAAAGTAGTGTCATGCCTTGGAAATACCAATTAGCTTAGAAGATGAAAAATTTAACCTTTTTCTATTCTGAATCTTCCAGGCTCCAGTACTATCAGTTAGGTAGGCAATGATCATGTCTAAATCTTCCTCAGATGGAGATAAACCTGAATAATAACACTCTATGTTTGGCGGCAGGCCATAGAAAATATTGATGCGTTCAGGAGTGAATCCTACTCCAACTCCTCAAAAAAAAATCTCATATTCTTTAGCATCCACAAAATTGGCATAAAACTCTCTAACCACTGGAATAACGACAACAACAGTGAAATAACAGAATCGTTGTCAGTTGAGTGCAACTATTGTTTCCTCATTTCTTCCTCCAGGATTATAAAAACTTAGCTCCAAGATAAACTTTCGAGTCATAGCAAAATCATTGTAACGGAAATGTGCAGCAGCAGTGACGAACTTGCTACGATTAAAATTTTCTTGTTCCTTCCCTCGCTTAGATTTGGGTGCCATCTAAACGTGTAAGAAAAATGTGAAATAAATTCAGCAGTTCTAGGAAAATAAACTAAATTAAGCTTTTAAACTTGAAAGAGCTTAAAGATTAATGGATTTGACCATAAAAAAATCAAATTTTTTCTCAAAATTTTAGTTTTTCTTAAATGAGAGCAAAATCAACAATAAAAATAAGACATAATGAGTTTAGATTGTAGATCTGACCTCAAGATGAAGAAATCGAGTGATTTCAAGCTCAAAAACTTGAAAATCCGGGTCTAAATGTGATCTCTAGGCGGTATTTTCACGAAATACTGTGGAGAAGGAAGCTTAGGTGTCAAAAATGGCGTGGGGGAGGTTTAAGAAGATGAGTTTTCGGGTTCAGGACGAACCGGCGCTTAGGCGCCGAATTCTGGCTCCTAGGCGCCAGACTCGCCTTTCCAAAATTAGATTTAAATTAAATATTTTCCACCAAATCTTATTAAATTTGACTCATAGTTACTCTTATGAGAGTATTAATCAATTTTATATTCTCCAAATATTTTTGCGATAAATTTAAATTTGTAGTATAGATCCACATAAAGGTATCCAAATCCTTCAATTCAAAATCCTAATATCCATTCCAAATTCAATAAATTTTAGTACAAGACTATTATTAAGGTTCATCATTTTACAAATAACATAAACAACAACATATCTAAAGCAAATATTCAAATACAACAACACACATTGAACAATTTAAGCAAACACACACATAGGATATTTAACACACTAACACAAGCCTCGATCACACCTAAAACACATATATAATCAATTTAACACCGATCTTCAATTTCCATCTCTTTCACAATGAAGTTTGCTAGGACCGAAGGGATAGAACACCAATGCCCTTGGAATTTCCAAAGTTGTCTTTCATCAATCCACTTGTTCTTTGCGTACATTTCTACTTGAGCGTCATGATTGGCAGCCATATGATTAGATTGAAGTTTGGTTTGCCATTCCAAGTGTTCGTATTGGTGGTTCATCTCATGAATACGATTACCAATGCTTAGAAGTTTCGCTTCAATCTTATCCATTCAAGTAAACATTTTCTACAGACCAACAACAATAAAACCATTAAAATAAGGCTGAGGATCTTTAGGAGATTTGTCTCTTACCTCATTTCCATGATTTCCTCTATCCATTGCCTCCAAATCCTTCCTATCTCCTCCCAAAATGAATTGCTCTGGTCAAAATTAGTGTTCTAATGGGATTGGGGACGAAAAATAGGCTATGTATAAAGAGATTTCGTGTGAAAAACTGAAGAATTTTAATTTTTCCAGGATCTGTAACTGTGGCGCTTAGGCGCCGGAATCTGGCGCCTAGACGCCGGAATCTGGCGCCTAGACGCCGAATCATCGATACACTAGTTATTCTGGCACTTAGGCACCGAGTTTTGGCGCCTAGACGCCGGAACCTCGATCGACTCCGATTCTCCTATCGTTAAGTTTTGCAAGTTTTAGTCGTAAAAATAGGTTTAATAAACGGGTATGATCATCATTCAAACACAATTACAAAACATCAAATCACAAACAATCACAAACGAATGTTAACTTGTTCTCCTTTTTAATCACATTTTTATATGGAGTGGTTCAAGTCCAAATTCTATATACTCCAAGAAAATGTCTGGCGTAAGCCAATACAGACTCGTTAGCCTTCTATTTTTATAAGTTCTATAAAAATTTAGTCAAAAGCATAACATAACCTTACAACAATAAAACTCAAAATAATAAATATGGGTTGCCTCCCATAAAGCGCTTGGTTTAACGTCATCAGCCCGACCTAATTAATTGAATTAATCAGGTAGACTCATCTCATAAGCCTCTTTCTAATTTTATTTTATTTTTCCCATATAAGGCTTTAGTCTTAATCCGTTAACTTTAAATATTTTTCTAGTTTTGGGATCTTTAATATTCACGGTTCCATAAGGCTATACTTTCTCAATTATAAATGGTCCCATCCATTTAGATTTTAATTTTCCAGGGAAAAGTTTTAATCGAGCATTAAATAATAACACTTCTTGTCCAGGCTCAAATATTTTTCTTGAAATCATTTTATCATGCAATTTCTTCATTCTTTCCTTATAAATTTTTGCATTTTCATAAGACTCATTTCTTATGTCATCCATTTCATTCAGTTGTAATAATCTTTTTTTTCCTACAGTATTCAAATTATAATTGAACTCCTTTATCGCCCAATAAATTTTATGCTCCAGTTCAAGAGGTAAGTGACAATGTTTACCATAAATTAACCAATAAGGTGACATTCCGATAGGTGTCTTATAAGTTGTTCTATAATCCCATAACGTAGAATCAAGTCTTTTAACCCAATCAGTTCTTTTAGGATTAACAGTTTTTTCCAATATTTGTCTAATTTCTCTGTTTTCCACTTCAGCCATTCCACTTGTTTGAGGATGATAAGCAGTTGCAATTTTATGCTTAATTTTGAATTTTTCTAGTAATGATTGAATTCTTATATTTCAGAAATGACTTCCCCCATCTGTGATATTTATCCTGGGCATTTCAAATCTTATAAAAATCATTTTCTTTAAAAATTTTGAAACACTTTTGGATTCACAGTTCGGTAAGGCTACAGCTTCGATCCACTTTGAAACATAATTAACTACTAATAAAATATAAATCTTTCCAGATGATGGTACGAAAGGTCCCATAAAGTCTAAACCCCGTACATTAAAAATTTCAATTTCTAATATAATGTTTAGAGGCATTTCATATTTTCTGGATACATTTCCCATTCTTAGACATCGATCACAAGTTTTCACATAATGTCCAACATCTTTAAATAGAGTAGGCCAATAAAATCCTGAATTTAAAATTTTAAATTCAGTTTTATCCACTCCAAAGTGTCCTTCAAATTCAGAATCATGACATTTCTGAATAATTGCAAAAGTTTCTTCATAAGTAACCCATCTTCGAATCACGGAATCTCTTCCTAATTTAAATAAATGAGGATCTTCCCAAATATATGATTTATAATCATTCTTGAATTTCTTAATATATTTACTATTTATCTCATATGGTAAAATATTGCTAACCAAATAGTTAACTATATCAACATACCAAGGCATTTTTTATCCTTGAATGACATATAATTACTCATTCGAGAATTTCTCATTTAAATTTTCTTCATAAAATTTCTCATTATTATTTTTAATTCTTGATAAATGATCAGCAATTTGGTTGTCAATTCCTTTTTTGTTTACAATTTCAAAAGCAAATTCTTGTAAAAGTAAAACCTATCTGATCAATCTAGGTTTAGCATCCTTTGTAGATATTAAATACTTAATAGCAGAATGATCAGTATGCATGATACATTTTGTTCCAAGAAGATATGGTCTAAATTTATCAAAGGCATATACTATTACTAAAAGCTCTTTTTCAGTAGTAGTGTAATTTATTTTCTTTTTAGTAAGAGGCTTGCTAGCATAGTATACAACTTTGAAAATTTTCTCATACTTTTGTCCTAATACAGCTCCGGTTGCATATTCACTTGCATCACACATTAATTCAAAAGGTTTATTCCAATCAGGTGCAACAATGACAGGTGTAGTGATTAATTTTTCTATCAGAATATTGAACGCATTCATTCAATTGTACGACTTATTTTTAGGTTGTGTTGTATTTTGAAAAGGGGTCGCCTACAGAAATTGTCGGCGAGTTTTTTAATTTAATTTAAATAAATAATTTGGAAAGTAGTATTTGATTTTGAAAATAATTTTAAATTTGAAAATTTTAAGATATTAAATCAAACTGATCTCACATCCCGAATAGTTTATATAAACGAGCACCGCATCACAAACTGTGTATCTATATCGAAGAGTAGACACACTGTTTGGTGATGGGGCTCGATTTAAATAAACTAGAAGATTTGTGACATCCGTTTGGTCTGCGAACCAATTTTATAAGCCGACAAATTCCCCTGCTTAATATGAAAGCATTAAACGAGGTTTATATTACTCAGGTTCTTTAAAATTCCCTATAAGGGCAAGCCCCTATAGTTAATTACATCTTAAGTGACGGGAATCACCTAAGAAAACTCTCGATAATAATCGTAATTCTGCTCTCAAGAATTTCAAAGTTTAAGGTTTTCAAGGGATTGAATTTTGGAATTTCAATAGGGAATGGATCAAATTTGGAACATTTTGTTTTGGGAATTCAAAGGAAGAAAGGCAGGAGAAATCACAGATTCGAAGCGAACTTCGGTAATTCCCCGACTATCCTATTGTTTGGCTTGGATTTAGGAAAGTCCTAATATTTATTTAATGTTTTGATCTTGCCAATTTTAATTAATTAGGACTTATATTTGTATGTTAGAATCACACAAATAGCTTCGAAGATGTGAGGGTTTATATCGTATCGGACGACTACCTCGGAGTCCTAAGACTGCTTAGGGCTTAATTTGCTATGCAAATGCATAACGAAGAGTTGAGGATTTATGTTGCACTAGGAAAACTACCTCGACATCCTATGGCTTGGTTATTTAATTCTAGGAGAGGTTTGCTGAAGTAGACTCAGGTTTTGCTGATGACGATGGCCGTGCTGCCCGCCATGCTCCGAGCTCCTTGTTGTTGCAGGTGTTTAGTTATAGAAGTCATAAATCAGGAGATGAGAAAAGTGTTTTGGTTTAGAGAAAATCTTAATTTCCAAGTGTCTTTTTTATATTTTAATTAAAACAAATCTTAAAGTTGATTATAACGACACCGGTTAAGATCCCACGGTTCCATCCTTCCGGCATCGTTATTTTTATCGGATTCACTTAGTCCAGATGAATTTGCTAAACTCAACTGAATGAGTTCCACACTTTCATTTAGATCGTGGGAAATCCCGTTAGCAACACGTAGGTTACATCATCCGAGGTATTCCCGATCATCCAACAAGACATTTTAATTTAGTTGTAATTGTAGTTTTGTGTTCTGTTTGTGATTAAATTTTGAGTTGTTTTATATTTTGAGATGTTGTGACGGTGGATTTTATCTTGTAATGATTTGTAATTTAGTTTTGGTTTCAGTTTTAGGGACTATCCAAAAGGTGTGGGTTTTCATGCAACAATTGTTTATCATGCAAGAAAAGTAAGTGCGATGCGATTAAAGAAATTGCAATAATGTAAATTGCAATAAAATAAAAGCGTACCTGGAGGGTCTTCCCGTCATCCCAAGCTGCACTTAAAATAAAATTAGAATATTTAAGCAAATTCTTAGGTAAAGCTAAGGGAAGGGTCATGGTTTTCTACCAAGTTCCTAATCCTATAGCTAGTCATTTCCTATGACGTCTAGGTTCTTGTGTTTTGGTTTGAGGACGATTTTCTTCATCAAAGAATAATTAAGTTCAATTGTTCTTATGAATGTCCTACCATATTGAGGAAGTGCTTAAGAAGAATCTTAAACATCTTTTCAATATTGCTAGAATTGTTTTAAGTCCAAATAAATTTAATTATACAAATGAATTAATCGTCCGAGAATTCAAGTTTTGTTATCTTGCTCAGTGAACTAGGACATTTGAATATCTTATAAGTGAAGTAACATTTCATTTAATGCTTTGTTTAGGAGTTATGATAACCAAAGTTTTCAAGGGCAAATTGGTGTTCAAATGGTTTGTGATTTAGTTTAATTTCAGTTATCGGATTTAAATTTGGAATAGTGTTCAAGTTGCTTTATATTTAATTTTTTTATGTCTTAGGTGATGTTATTTTTAATTTAATTTAACTTAACTTTAATTTCGTTTAGTTTTAATTTTAATTTAATTTTGATTTTTAATTTTGATTTTAATTTTAATTTTAATTTTAATTTTAATTTTATTTGATTTTATTTTAATTTAATTTAATTTAATTTAATTTAATATGTTTTAATTTAATTTAATTTAATTATTTTTTTAATTTAATTCTATTTAATTTAATTTAATTCATTTGATTTAATTTAATTTAATTTATTTAATTTGTTTGATTTAATTCAATTTAATCTTTAACTTAATTTTATTTTTAATTTTAATTTAATTGAAAATTTAAAAAGAGTTTAATAATTTGACTTTAATTTGATTTTAATGGTTAGGTCCTTTAACATTTTAAAACTTAAATTTGAATTATCATTTTAATTAGGAATTAAATATTATTGAGATGATTAATTTAGGGATTTTTTTAATTAAAGAATAAATTTCTTCCTAATAACATCCCTATTTTAATAATTCCAATTTTATTATTCTTCCAAATTTAATCAATCATTTAATTAAGGTTTATTTCAATTATTTTAAATTGTTTAGTAGGCTTCTACCCTTTAATTATTTAAATTTCAATCATCCAAATCAGATTAAGATAAAATATTTTACTTGTTAATTTTATTAAACCTAAAGTTTTAATTAAAGGTTAAAATTTTAATTACCATTTTGCCCTTCAAGCTTAATATTTTCATAACTCACTAAATTGAGCTTAAATGAACTTGAAATTTTTATGTGACTTCACTCATATGCCAATAAAGACATGAGAGGAGAAAATGTGATTTTTCTATATTTAATTTATTTATGTAATTAATTTTGGTGGAAAATAGGAATTTCTAAGGAAAATTTAATAATATGACCAAGGGAAAGTTTTTGTCCTTAAGAAAATTATGGGGCATTCCTAATGACTAGAGGACCACTTGGACCAATTTTGGTGATTTTTTAAATTATATTATTTTTATTATAATTATTTTAATTTTTGGAGTATTAATTAATTTAAAAATAAAATAAAGGTTGAAAAATGAAATTTATATTTTTTAAAAATCTCTCTGATATCAAGGAAATCAGAGAATCAATTTTTGCAATTTTCTAATTTTTTATTTATTTATTATAATTATTTTAGTGAAAATGCTAGAAAATACATTTTTTTTAATTTTAAAATTACCCTAGGGCTTTAAAATTTAATATCTCATCAAATAGACCTAAGAAAAATATGGGATTTGTTCCTAAGTGATTAAAATTCAAAATGTGACATTTTGGTGAATTTTATTATTTTTATGATTTTTATTATTTTTTAATTATTAAAATATTAAAATAATGCAAAAAATTAAATTTTTTAGAAAATTGAAATTTTAATTTTCTTAAATTCCACTGATATCAGAGAGGCTCCAAAACCAATTTGGTGAATTTTTTAAAGGTATTTTGAAAGTTATGAATTTTTAAAGTTTAAAATGGCTAAATGGCTTAATCAACCCATTTAGTAGGGCTAACCAAGTCCAATTGACTTCAAATTTTTATGGTGGGTTCCTCTGATCCTAAAAGTCAGTGGAGAATTGATTTCAAGTCAATTTGATGTATGGTTAGCTCTAATTAATTAAGGAGCTATTTTGGGTGTTTAAGCCAATTAGGGTTATTTTCAATAAACTAATCCAAATTCTATTTTTCCTAGGGTCCTCTGGTCATAAGAGACATCACCAAATTTTTCTAGAATTTATTTCACAACATGCTAATTATTATATTTAAAATACTCAAAACAGTAACATGAATTTGAAAAATCAATAACTTCTCATAGGGATGGCCTCTGACTTTGGAAAATTCAGGGAATGTTCCCAAATTCAGAAGCATTAAAAGCCCTATGGTCTCATGCCATGATGAATTTCCTATATGCATGGAGAATTAAAACAATGCAGAAGGGAAATGAATCATTAAAAATAAAATATTTGATGAAATTAAATGATTTCTTTTCCACATTATTCTCCTCTGTTCACTGAGCAAGAGGGTATTTTTATTTTATTTTTCTGATTTTCCTACACAAAGTTATGGATTTTTGAAGTTTAGGGAATTAAATAAATCAGAAAATACCCTAATTTTCTATTTATCCACGCGGCGCCGCGTCAACCTCGGCAGCTCTGAAACGCCGCGTGGCGCTCTCCGATTCGACACCGCCATCTGACTAAGCGCTCCGGGGGCCCGCTGTGTCGTTCCATCTCCTGATCCGGGCGATCCTGGCCGTCTGTCCGCGCGTGTATTAAATGAACGGCATCCGTTCATCGTCCCCAGGCGTCCTTACCCGAGAGTCGTCCATCTTCTAGGCCTAAGATCTCACTCGATACTTGACCAAATTTAACGTTCTTATGCTCTATGGATTCGTCTCGAGAAGACGAACACATCCATAAGGTTTATGTGGCATAAAATTGACTCAATGAAAATGGAGAATGTTCAGAAGCTCGGGAAGATGAGTGAGGCCATACCTTTGCTCAGAGAAGTGTGGCTTCGATCTGAGGGTTGTGTCACGTTCGATTGGATCCCAGCAAGCTCCAGATGAAGTCCCTTGGCCTGGTGAATTGTCTAGGTAGGATTTCGACCACAGCTGATCACAAAGCTTGGAGGATGGAGCAACTGGGTGGCCTGGAGATGGGGCTTTCAGTGGGAAACGTCTCCTCTTGGTCCAGTGAAGGTGTAGGACCAGTCAATTTGAGGTTTGGCTCACTGTGACAAAGTGTCCTGGTTTTGGGTGAAATTTCGGTTGAGAAATCGGATTCGTTGGTGGGGATTAGGGCAAATTGACACCGGGGATCAACTCGCTCTAAGGATGGAGAAGGGTTTGGAACAATCTTGGCGCAGTTTCGGCAAGGTTTGTGTAACTCTCCTCTCATGGCCGTGAGGGGGTCGGGTTTAAATAGAGGTGGGCTGGAGAGCCTCACGGGGATGGCCGAGGGGCTGGGATCAGCTGCTCTGGTCATAGGAAGAACAGCCATGGTGGCCATTGGGCATGGAGCAGCTCAGCAAGGTGGAATTCCAAAGTTGACTCACATGTGAGCTCTCGGGTGTGGTGTTTTCCGGCGACCCAGGCGGCTGGCCGGCAGGCATGAGTCACCATCTTGACCAGGGAGGTCAGGGCTTGGCAATGGTGAAGTCAATTGGGTTTGGACATGTGTAAAGGAGTTGGATCAAAGTGGCATGGGGGGTGTGGCTATTTTGGCTCTAAATGGGTCAAACCATCCTTTTGGGCTTGGTTCACCCTCCAAGGTGGCTTTAGGTATTGTGGGGAGTCAAAGGTATCAGCTGGTTTGGCATGGAGAAGTCCCTATCCAAATATATTTGGATTAAATTTGGGTTAAGGTGAAACATGTTTAAGGTTAATGACTTTTAGGAGGTGCTTAAAGGACCTCCTCCTTTTCCCATTTAAGAAGGGTTGACAAATTAGAGATTCTCATGGCTTGCCAATGGCTTACATGTGGCTTCATGGCTTCATATGGCTTGGGAAAAGATTTGGTAAATTTCATGAAAAACGGATTTTGTGAATTTTGGCATTTTGATGGGAATTGTTATGAGGCTTGATTTGGAATCATTTAATGATAACTTAGGACTTTAGGAATGATTTTAATTAAGGGTATGATGAGAAGAATTTGGCATATGGGCTTTAGCATGAAATTTGGGCTTTTGAATTTGTCTTGGATGGGCTTTTAGGAAGGTTTAAGGGAAGAGGGCTTTAGGCTTGAAAATAAATTGGTGGATGGGAAATTTGTAAAAGTTTTGACCAAATAATTGTTGGGTTTGGTTTAGGAATGTGCCATGAGTAATTTGAAACAAGTTTGGAGTGATTTGGGTTTGAATTGAGTTGAATTTGGGCTTTTTGGTAATGTGGCCAACGTAGGTCAAATTTGGCTAATTTGGGCCAATGTTGAGCTGATGTTGAAATTGGTGTAAAATTAATGTTGGGAAATGTTTATAGGGCTGTTTCAAAGTGGTTTTGGGTTTGGTTGGGCTTTGATTTTGGGGTTTAGGCTTATTTGGGTTAGGTTTGGGTTTAGGTCAAAATTGGGCTTATTGGTTTTAGGTTGGATTTGAGTGGGGTTTGGGCCTAAATGTTGGGCAAATCATGTTATTGTTTTGTTTGTAGGGATGTTAAGGAAGGTTTAGAAAAGATTTGGGGTTAATTGGAGTTGAATTGGGTGAGTTTGGGTTAGGTTTGGGTCATGGGTCCAAATTGGGCTTTAAGGCCAAAAGTGGAATTGGATCCAAATCTCAATCAAATTGAACTTGGATTTGGTCTAGATTGGTGTTGGGAATGTTTAATTGAAGTTTAGAATTGAATTGGACCAGAATTTGGGTCAATTGGGTAGGCTTGGTTTGACATTGGGTTCACTTTGGGTTAAAATGGGTCAAATTGGGGGTTTTGACAAAAGTAGGGTAAATTGACAAAATTGGCCCATGGTGTAGTTAAACAAAATGAAATTGGGAATATTTAGGATTTTCTGGAATTTTCTGGGAATTTTCTGAATTTTTGGATTTTTGGGTCAAGAGGGGTATTTTGGGTATTTGGAGGGTATTGGGAGGTATTTTTGGAATTTTTGGTATTTTTTGGTATGGATGATCAATTTGAGTAATGTGGGAATGCTTGGGGTTATTTTTTAGGAATTTTGGGTAATTTAGGTGATTTTGCAAATTTTGGGCAGTTTCAAGGGTTTTGGGTAGGCTAGGCGGGTGTAGGGTCCCGGGGGTCAAAAATTGAAAATTTGGGAAATTGAAGATTGGATGAATGTAAGTGGAATGGAATCATTTTGGTTCAGCCATGAAGCCATATCAAGCCCACATGAGCCATGAAGGGACTCATTTGAGGCATCCACCATGTTGTTCCTAACCCTCTTAGCCAAGGGCTTAGGGGTTAAGGACCATCCATGTGAATCACCTACATGAGTCAGGAGGTCAAGTTGGGTATGGGTGTGTGAAAGTGTAGTGTATGTGTAAGTCAGCCCCATCACCAGACCAGGCCACCCAGGGCAGTCCTAAGGCCAAAGAGACCTATAGGAACTCAACCTTTAAACTTCCACATTTGATTTCAACCCTCTAGGTGATTAGGGGTCTACAGGTCGAGTTTGTGCGGTTGCAGGGAGTTAAGAAGTGGTTTGAATTTCTAAAAGTTGGGTCCCAATTCTAATCCTCTAAGATAGTCAAAGGAAAAGCCTAAGGCTAGATCCTAAGTACTAAAGGGAAGAAGAGAAGACCTCATCAAAAATGAGGTCAACATCAATCTTCATTATATTTAAATTTAGCGTTTTTTTTCTAATAATTGACAAAGAGGTTTAGCAATTTTAGAAAAATCCTTTATATATCTGCTATAAAATCCAGCATGACCTAGAAAACTTTTCACATCAGTAACAGTAGTAGGTGGTTGCAGTTCAAGAATAATTTTCACTTTTGCTTGATCAACTTCCATCCCTATTTTTGAAATTTTATGTCCAAGTACAATGCCTTTTGTGACCATAAATTGACATTTTTCCCAGTTTAGAACTAAATTTGTTTCTTCACATCTCTTTAAAACTTTAGTTATATTTTCCAAGCAAGATTCAAAAGATGTTCCGAAAACTAAAAAATTTTCCAAATATACTTCAATTCCTTTATCAATAAAATCATAGAATTTTTACATCATACATCTTTGAAAAGTTGCAGGTGCATTGCATAAACCGAAAGACATTCTTCTAAAGCCAAGTGTTCCATAAGGACTTGTAAATGTTGTCTTTTCTTGATCTTCAGGAGCAATAGGTAATTGATGATAACCAGAATATCCATCCAGAAAATAGAATTATGAGTGTTTAGCAAGTTTATCCAGCATTTGATCCAAGAAAGGTAAAGGAAAATGATCCTTTCTAGTGACGTTGTTTAATTTTCGATAGAAAATGCAAATTCGTCATCCAGTAACTTGTCTTGTTGGGATTAATTTATTTTTTTCATTAACAATGACAGTTACTCCTCCTTTCTTCGAAACATAAACAATAGGACTTACCCATTGGCTATCTGAAATAGGGTAAATAATTCTAGCATCTAACCATTTTAAAATCTTTTTTTTTAACAACCTCTTTCATAGTTGGATATAATATTTCCTATGCATACAGATAGAAGGGCTTATTCCTTTTATATCTGCGATACTCAAACTAAAAGCATTCTTATAATTCTTCAGAACTCCTATTAATTATTCTTCTTGATCTTTGCTTAATTCTGAAGATATTATTACAGGTAAAGTTAATGAATCTCCAAGAAATGCATACTTTAAATGTGTAGGTAACATTTTTAATTCCAGTTCAAGGGCTTTTTCAATTGAGGGTAAAAGTATATAATTTTTAATTATGTTTAAAATTTCCCAATTTTCATTAATTTAATGAGCTACTTCAGGTAAATTCTCTTCATTTAATTTTTTAATTTCTTCATTTAATGACTCATTATATAAAATAGATTTTTTATCTTTATCATCAGAAATTATCTTAAATTTTTATTGGTAATAATTTTCAATCATATAATCATAAATGTCCATTCGATAACATTATTATTTTTTAGGATACCTCATTGATTTCAGAACATTGAATGTTATCTCTTGATCATTAACTCTCATCGTTAATTCTCCTTTTTGCACATCAATCATAGCTGGACCGGTAGCTAGAAAAGTTCTCCCTAAAATGATAGGTATTTTTGTATCTTCATCCATATCTAGAATAATAAAATCCACAGGGAAGATAAATTCATCTACCTTAACAAGAAAATCCTCTATAACTCCTTCAGGATAAGTGATCGATCGATCAGTTAACTGAAGAGTTACAGTGGTAGGAGAAATCTCTCCTAAATCTAACCATCAAAAGATTGAAAATGGCATGAGATTAATACTTGACCCTAAATCACATAAGGATTTTTCACAGAATTTTTCTCCAATAGCGCATGGTATAGTGAAACTTCCAGGATCTTTAAGTTTCTGAGGTAATTTCTTTTGAATTATTGCACTACATTCTTCACCTAATACAACAGTTTCATAAGCTTCAAATTTTCTCTTCTTGCTTAAAATATCCTTCATAAATTTTGCATAACTTGGCCTTTGCTCCAAAGCTTCTACAAAAGGAATGTTAATGGTATGTTTCTTAAAAATTTCAAAGAACATAGAAAATTGATGGTCAAGCTTCTGCTGTTTAAGTCTTTGAGGAAAAGGTGATAGTGGTCTTTCAACTCCCACTTCAATAGGTACAACAGTTTGACCTTTACTTGGAGAAATGGTATCTTTAGGTTTTTCAATCTTTTCAACTTCTTTCTCTTTTTCAATCTCATTCCTTGTTTTCTCTATTAATTCCTTTCCACTTCTAAGTTGTACAGCATTTGCTTATTCATGTTCTTTTCCAGATCCTTTAGGATTTATTTCAACATTGCTAGGCAGTGTTACTTGAGGTCTGTAATTAATGAAATTAGCAATTTGACCCATCTGATTCTCAATAATACGAATAGCAGAGTTTTGACTTTGTAGCTGATTGCTTAGTTACAAGATCAATTCTTCGATAGACAGCTTTTTCTACTGATTGTTACAACCAGGAGGATAAGTTGGTCTATAGTTTGAATTTCCTTGATTTTTACAATTGGGATTAACTTGATATCCATTAATCCAATTAAAATTAGGATGATTTTTCCAACCAAGATTATAATAATTAGAATAAGGGTTATTAGTTTTACTAGCAATAGCTTGCAAAGTTTCTATTGTTTCATATTCATCAGAATTTATAGAGTCATCATTACTTACATGTGATATATTAATAGCAAAATTATCTAATTTCTTAGATATAGCGCCATTTGTGAAGCTAAAATAGAAAAGGCTTCATTATCTTGAATACTAGCCATTCTTTTAGGATTAACCCTTTCAGAAGACCATTGAAAATTGTTATTAGCCATTTCTTCAATTAAATTATAGGCTTCTTCAAATGTCTTAGACATTAAAGAACCACCAGCAGCAGCTTTAATAATAGATCTAAGTGATCCAATAAGTCCATTACAAAATGTTTGAATAATTAACCAATCTGGTAAAGCATGATGAGGACATTTTCTTAATAGTTCCTCAAATCTTTCCTATGCTTCATAAATTGTTTCTTCATCAAATTGCGTAAATGATGTAATTTCATTTCTAAATTTAGCAGTTTTAGAAGGTGGAAAATATTTAACAAGGAATTTTTGTGTCATGTCTGCGCATGTTTTAATAGAACAAGTTGCTAATGAATTAAGCCACATATTTACTTTATCTTTTAAGGAAAAAGGAAAGTGTCTAAGCCTAATAGCATCATCAGAAACATTATCATATTTAAAGGTAGCACAAATTTATAAAAAACTAGCAAGGTGTAAATTTGGATCCTCATTAGGTGTTCCTCCAAATTGATTGTTTTGAACCATTTGAATAATAGAAGGTTTAAGCTCAAAATAATTAGCATCTACAGTTGGAATTTGAATACTAACATGAAGTTCATCAGCCGAAGGGTTTGCAGATTCCCTTAATGGTTTATAAATATTTTGTTCATTAATTTCTATTGGATTTTGATTATTGTTATGTAAGCTAGTCATTTTATGTTTTGAAATTTGTTTTCTTTTTTAAATTCCTTTAATTGTTCTTTCTAATTCAGAATCAGAAAGTAGTAATCCTTCATATTCATAAATACGCATAAAATATTTTTGTTTTATTTTGTTTTATTTTTATTTTATTATTATTATTTTTTTATCTCTTAACTTTTTTTCTTATATCCCCGGCAACGGTGCCAAAAACTTGATGCGATGCCACTTTTAATATACTTTAAAATACAAGAATTTGATACTACATTATAGAAAATTTAATTTCTGGTAAATGGCTTCAAAAACATTATGTGCGAGGTTTACTTTTATAATTTTATTTTTAAATTCTAATGTAAAATTCACAATTTTAAACGCAAGTATATGTATCATTCAAGTAATACAGGGCTCTAATGGAGTCCCGGTTATCGATCCCATAGGGATATTGAAAGAAAAGTAAGAGAAACAAATATAATTTTGATAGCAATATAAAAATGCTCTCTTTTATATATATATATATATATATATATATATATATATTCAAATTTAATTAACTAATAAATTTTACTAAAAGAAAGTAAACAATAAGAAGGAAAGTAAAGTAGCAGCAATTAAAATTCTATGCAATTATAAAATCGACTTCCTCCTTTTTTAACTAATCCAAGATTTATAGATTAATTATCTTATGTAGGGAATTAAGATTATGGTATTGTGCCAAATAGAAGCATTCCTATTCTTTACCCTTTGGTCCAGGTGCAAAGAACATTGACTAATCTACTGAATAGGCTCCGCATGTGTTATTAGTAGAATGGGTTAATCTAGGCTCACACTACTAGATGTCCAAGAGTGGCTATGGTCGGCCCTTCCAGTGACCCATTACCTTTCTATAAACCAAATTATTATAATTTAGTCTATCACTCTAAAAACTAATAAATTTTACGCCCATTAAATATTATCTTCCTATTTATTTGTACTTCACTTTAAATAATCCGTGTATAGCCTGCGATTACCTAAAGAATCATGTGATATCTACTAGTTAAGATTTTATCTCCGGATAGGTCTCAAAATTCTTCAACACATTTTAACAATTTAAATGGCTAATTTAAAAAGTAAACTAAGATCAGGTATTAATATAATCACAATAATTTAAAATAATATATATTTAATTCTCCCACAAAATTTATTTAATTTTTAATCTTTTCATAGTTGAATGGAGAAAGATAACTAACTACTCAAAACTCATTGAAATAACACAACAAAACATCTTTATAAAACTTTGAACCAAAGTATAAATACTTATCTGAAGTGTTCCTTCAAGAGATCTGCTGACTTCTACTGACTCCAAAGCAATGATGAAAGATTCCAATAGTAATAACAAACAATAAACACTCAAAATAAACTCTCTAAATAGAAAATAAAATGGCACCCTAAGTATGGAAGAGAATAAATAAAACTAAAGATAAGAGAGAAGATGGTAAAATACTAAAAAGGGGGGTTTTAATATTAGGGGTATGATTTTTTTTATAAAATTTGCCTCTATTAATAGAGCTCTAAATTTGACCAGGGTTTGCTTAAGGCACCTCTTCAATATTCATCCAAATTCAATGTATCTTCTAGAAGGTAAATGTAGCGCCTAGGCGCCAGACTCCTTGACCAGGTAGTTCGCACCACTTCACTTTGGGTCACACCTCTTCGTGATCCAATTCATTTCCTGGTGTCCAAATACATTGTATCACATGCCCTATATATTAGGAGTAACTTCCAATCTTCTAGAAGCTCCAATAACCACTTAATACGGTCAAAATAACTGCCTAAAGTCATCAAAAAAACTTAATAGCGTCTGTATCGGACTGGCGCTTAGGTGCCGGACACTGGCACCTAGGAACCGAGCCAATAATTCCAAAATTTGCTTCATAAGCTCCATTTTAGCTCCTTTTTTCTCCTTTTTCCTTCTTTTTCTTCATTGGACTCTTTTTTTTTCATCTACATCCAAAAACATGAAAATAACTTTCATTAAAGCATAATATACTTAAGAATTGAATAATAAATAAGGCATAAAAATGGGTATTTCTTAGGTAGATCAACCCGCAAAATTTTCCTCTTCCTTCATCTTCCTCCTCCATTTTCATGATTTTGAAGATTTAGGGCTTGCTAGATCTCAGATTCAAGGAGATTTCAAGGCTTCTCGACACTGGATCTACACTTCTTTTGGTAAGAGCTTCACTTTAAGTTGAAATTTTTGGATTTTCACCATGGAAATCTCTCACATTGCTTATGGTAGAATTTTTGGAGTTTTAAATAGATTTTGAGATTTCCATTATGAAATTTGCTCTTACTTGTTTAGAATAGTGTTTGGAGTTTTTTACATTGTGAATTTGGGATTTATTGGAATTTTCTTGCAATTTTAGAAATTCACATGGCTCCAAGGTTGAGTAAATGAAAGAGGAAATTGGATTTTGATGAGGAGAAATTCGTTAACATCAAAACCCAATTTTGCTATAACTCTTACCTTTACAACAAGATGTGTATCCAGGATCGAGCTTTTGATAGTCCTGGAGGATCTATAGGACAATTGATTGCAGAGCGGAATTTGGAGCGATTTTGTTATTTCACTGTGAATGCTGTTATGAGAGTGGTTAGAGAGTTCTATTCGAATGTACCTTGGACTGGAACTGAGTAAATGCTTGATAGAGAAAATATGGTTGAGTTTACTCCTCAGCGAATCAATGCTTTCTACCAGACTCGGGAACCATTTATATGTGAATATGAAAACTTTGACATTCAGAGGGAGAATATGAGAGAAGTTATTGCTTTTCTGATTGACGGGCGAGAAGAATGGAAAGTAAGTAAAAAATAGTTGATAAATTTCTCCGCCTCCACATTTATTGTTGCTTCAAAAGTTTGGCATTATTTCATTTCTGCGAGATTATTACCATCTTATCACCACACTGAAGTTACTAGAGATAGAGCAATTCTGAAATACTGTATACAGAAGATGAAAAAGCTTGATATATGGACTATTATTTACAAGAATATTCAGACGATTGCTAGATGCGAGACCACTGGAGGATTAGGACATGCTGGTTTTGTTCATGCCCTCTGTGTTTAGTTTGGAGTGGAGTTCAGTAGTTGTGAAGAAGTGGCTATACATTTGAGACCAATTACAAAGAATATTATCCGTACTTGTGAGCCTTATGTAGGAGAAGAGCTGAGCGTAGGAGTACTGATATTCCTACTACGAGTTATGATGTTCCATCTACTTTTGAGCCGCCTACCTTATCTAATATTATGGAGCAGCTGAGACTACAGAGTGCTAGTGTTGATAGACTCCATGGTCGAATGAATGTATTTGAGGCGAGGAGTGATATGAATGAAGATTATCTGCAGAGGAGACTTGAGTTCGATATAGCTTATTATGATGCTCAGGTCAGATTTATGAGGAGGGAGTCCGATGTGATATTTCCTTCTTTCCCCAGCTATACACCATATAGACCAGACCCTGCTGAGGACCCTGCTGATGACCCTGTTGATGACCCTGCGAATCCTGGTGGTGGAGATTGGTAGATTGTTTTATTTTATTTTATTTTTCTATTGTTCTTTTTGTGTTGTGTTGTACTGATGTGTTGTAGTTGATATTTACTTTTCATAGGATGTGTAACCCTGTTGTTGTACTGTTGTGTTGTAGTATTTATTTTCATATGTGGTATAACTCTGTTGGTGTATTGTTATGATGTACTGAAACATTAAAATTGTTAGCTGGACTGTGTAGTAGTGTGATAGTTTGTTTCATGTTGTAGTGTTCTGTTGATGTTTAGATGTTTAATGTTAATTTCTCTTTACCCAAGCAAATATTTAAAATTATTATATCACTACTACTAATTGTTTCATGCCTGCTAGTTGTAAATTTTGACTAATACCAGATAGCTATTGAAGATTTCAAGATCCCAGCACAGAGAGGTTAGTTTTCTTCTACTATAAACTGTTTTAAATTTATTGAAAAATTTAAGTTTGGGGGAGGGTAAAGAATCACTAACTTTTATTTGTTCTCAATCATTATTTTTTCAAAAATTATTAGCATAACTTCTGGTGGTTGAACCTCATTATAAGATAACTAAAACTTTTCATTTCAGTTGAACATTATGGAAGGATATGATGAAAATTTTTAGTGACTAAGGTTGATTTTATAAAAATAAGATATTTCGAATGAAAGGATTTGATTATAGTCAACTATTTAAATTAAAGAAAACTGTATTTTTTGAAACATTAAGGGGCTTAAAGTATTATTTGTTAAGAAGAGATTGTAACTTTATGATGAATAATAAAGCTTATACATAACTATAAAGTAAAGAGATGTTTCAGGTTTGAACTTTAGAAAGAGGAGAGTGAAGTTCAAAATCATTAAAGGGCTATCCAGAGATAGTAATCCTCAATAAAAAAAGAGAAAATAAAAGAAGGATTGATAAACAATCCCTAAAAGAAAAAAAAAACAAAACAAAACAAAAAAATGAAAAAATGTTTATGAGGAGAAGCTTGAGGAGATGCCTAATCAAAAATTGGCTTCACTTGAATCACCCTAAAGGGAAAACTTGATTTCATTTTTGAATTTATGTTTTAAGTACTGGCCTACATTCAAATAAAGTTTGCATGAACTCCTTTTTCATATAGTCTTTTGAGGCACTCTTAATATGACAAATTATGGTTCATCTTGAAATAAATAGAAGACTAGAACTCTTAGACTTGATTGTTGAATATTCTTATACCTGTAGTGTTGACCTGAGTTACTAAATTTCTTTCTGAAAATCTAACCAATATATTCTTTTGAATGAAAAATTTTAGTGTCTTACAGTTGAAAAGAAAATTTTCAAGAGTTATATTTTATGTAGTAAAAGGATTACTTGAGGACAAGTAATAGTTAAAGTTTGGGGGATTCTGATGCACCAAAAATATATATGATTTTTGCTATATAATTTTACCCAATTTTGGTGATATTGCACTTTTAAAAAAGGTATTTTTCATGATTTGTTGCAGGTATGATGATTTTAGGTGATTGGAGTGAAAAAAAGAAAAAAGGAACAAATCCGGAGCCAAAAGGAACAAAATGGTGAAAAAAGTGTTATGGCGTCGTCGGTGCCCAAAAACAGAGACTTCGGCATTTAAATGGCACGATAGAGCGCCGCTAGTGCCCTATCTAGCGCCGCCGGAGCCCGAAGTAGGTGGAGTTCAAATTTGAAGAGTTTTGGAGACTTTTTGAAGGGATGCATATGGAAAGTCTTGAGATTTTGTCCCTATCTTATAAGCAACTGTTTTTGGACAAAAATGGTGTGGATTTCAGTGGAGTCTAGTTAGTTTTAGTGAGTGGTAAGTGTTAGGGTTAAGGAGAAGAGTGTGTAGAGTGAGGATTTGAGAGGAATTCTTCTCTTAGGAGTTAAGGAGAAGGGGGAAAGTGAGAGATTGCTTCTTCCTTTCCATTATAAAGAGAGAATCAAGTGTTGTAAAGAAGAGAGAAGACGATTTAAAGGAACTTCAAGGGAATTGCATTGTGTAAGAGAAAAAGATAAGTTGTATTTTTTTTGTGGTTTGTATGATTTTTCTTTTATATATAAAATCTATGTTTTATTATATCTTCTCCATGAATTCTTAGTAGTCTCCCTTGTCTTTCTTCTTGCATAGAGATGTGGTGATGAATTGATGTGGATTTGATGTGCTTTTAATGTAATGAAGAAATTGTGACAATTTTTCATTTAGAACTTAATTTACTTTCGATTTGGCCAATTGAAATGTTAAAATATGTTGTTGAACATTAAGTTTGAAAAGATTTAATGTCCTATAACAATAATGAAAGATCCATTCAATTTCTATGGATGAATTGTGTAGTTCATGGGAATTGAGTGCAAATGAATAGGGAAATATGTTTTGATGGACTTGAATGTGGAGATTTCAGGGTGACAGGCTGAAATCCCTAAACTGGTTTTAAGATTAGTAAATAATTTCAAACGTTAGCCTTCGAGTGAAGGGTGAGTGGGAGCTCTGAAGTGCGAGCCAGTATCCTCCAAGCCTAGCCTTAGAATTAGTGACTAAACTTAGGATATGTCAATGTTCTTTTCTTACCTAGAAGAGGGGGTACTCTTTTAAAGATAAAAAATCATCTATGCTCCTATTTGGCACAATAACATAAATATTTGATCCAAATCAATCCACATATCATATTCTCATAGCAAGAGGAAAAATACTTTTCTCATATATCGAAAACCTTTTAAATACTTAGTTTAGTGTGTTTGTTAGTTAATTCTGTTTCTGAAGTTGTTAGAAGTGATTGTAGTTAGTTAATTGTTACCGTTTCCTGCATAGTAGTAGTAAGTAGAAAAATTTAATTGCAAATTAGATATTAGATTTAAGTGCTACGTTATCTATATTGTGAATGCTTTCTTATATTTCAAACTTCCCTGTTTGATCGATAATCAGGACTCCATTAGAGCCTTGTATTACTTGATACGATACGTATACTTGCGTTGAATGCCTAGACTTAACAAAATCATTATAAATATATAAATTTGAGTTCATAAATTCTTGCAATATAAGTCTGACACATCACTTAACCCATTTCTTTCTTGGGAAAGTACGATCGACTCTCCTTAACTTCAGGACCATCTGTTTAAACACCCTTAAACAGCAGGTTCCATAAGGCTTTTAAGATTTTTCTTTGATCCTGTGGGGTCGGACCCCCAATAGGTGTGTGGGTGGACAAGTTCCACCAGAGAGAGGTACATTAAGAAGAGGCTCCCTGATTAAAACCCATGCTTCACTTATCCTTCTCACCCATCAGACATAATTTTGCTACTTTGTATCTTTTTTGAATCTTAAAGGCTTTCTAAATTCTAACTTCTCTTAATCAACAACAAAGAATAAAATTACATGAAACAAAAGAAGTACTTTTAAGAACAAGACAACATGAAAGTAAGAAAAAGAAGCTTACCTTGTTCACAGATTAACCTTCGTTAACTTATAATGTTTACATAACAACTACAAGGTTCTGGCCCATTCGCTAATTGTTAGAATTGTTTTCCTTTTTGTGATCGATAGAGACAATGTTGACCCCCACACTCACGTTCTCCTGTAACTTGCCTACTTCCCGTGAAGCTCGTCTCGCCGTCCCCAAAATTCAGTTTGAGGCTGGCTTCAATCAGTTTGAGTTCGTCCTTGGAAAAGCTCTATTTATCATAGTTAAGGTCATTGCCCCCGAAGTTCAAGAGCCTTCCAGTGAGTTTGAATTGAATTCCCACCAGTATTTTCCCACTGTCAAGAAGATGAAAGTTATTCCTGCTCCTGTCAAGTTAGCTATGTCTGTGCCAAAGAGGACTGTCACTCCTACTCCCACCAGATTCACTGTAACAGCCCCCACCTTCCCATCTACAAAGGGAAAGGAAGTTCTACGTGAGGATATTGAGGAAGACCTTTTGTCCCGTCATTTTGTAAAGTTGGTTCCTACTCCAAGACACAGAGGGGGAATCATGGCCACAAAAATTGAAAGGCCACTAGGGCCAAAATTGCCAGTCTGCCAGTTACGGATGAGATTCCTCATCAGGAGGAACTTGGTGTACCAGAAACCGCTCCTCTCCTCCGAGGAAGTAGGTTCCACCCACTAGTGGATACCACCGGAGATGAGAGTCTCCACCATATTGCTGCCACACAATCGTTGCCTACTCACATACATGATGAGGTGAGGCAGGAGCCCTCACTCGTCACCCAAGTCCAAACTATGAGTCATCTCCTATGACGTATAAGTTCTTGTATTTTGGTTTAAGGACGATTTTCTTCATCAAAGAACAATTAAGTTCAATTGTTCTTATAAACATCCTATCATATTTAGGAAGTGCTTAAGATAAGTCTTAAACATCTTTTCAATATTGCTAGGATTGTTCTAAGTCCAAATGAATTTAATTAATCAGGTGAAGTAATCATCCGAGGTTTAATTAAGTTTTGTTATTTTGCTCAGTGAACTAGGATGTTTGAATATCCTATGAGTTAAGTACCACTTCACCTAATGCTCCATCTAGGAGTTATGATGACAAGAGCTTTTAAGGGAAAATGATGTTTTAGTGATTTGTGATTTAATTTAAATTTTGATTGATGGATTTAAGTTTGGAATAGTGTTCAAGTAGTTTTAGATTTCACTTTGAATTCTTTATGACTTAAGTGATGTTATATTTAATTCTATTTAATTTAATTTAATTTAATTTAATTTAATTTAGTTTGATTTAATTTTAATTTAATTTTATTTTTAATGTTTTAATTTAATTTAATTTAATTTAATTGAATTTACTTTAAGTTTAATTTAAATTTTAATTTAATTTAATTTTAATTTTAATTTAATATTTTATTATTATTATTATTTTTATTTTTTTTATGTTCTAAAGATGATTTAATTTAATTATTAAAGCATTAATTTAATTGAAATTTAGATTTAATTTAGTCTGAATAATTTAATTTTTTAATTTAATTTAATGACAAAGTATTTTAGTATTTTAAGTCTTAAATTTAGATTATCATTAGGAATTAAATATTATTGAAGTGATTAATTTAGGGATTTTTAAATTGAAGAATAAATATCTTCTTAAATAATATTCCTATTTTAATAATTTCAATTTTTATTAATCTTCCAAATTCAATTAATTGATTAATTAAGGTTTATTCTTAAAAAATATTGATGGGTTTCTATCCTTTAAATATTTAAATTTCAACCATCCAAATCAGATTAAGATCAACTATTTTACTCTTTCATTTTATTAAGCTTAAAATTTTAATTAGAGGTTGAAAGTTTTAATTACCATTTTGCCCTTCAAGCTTAATAATTTCATAACTCACTAAATTGAGCTTAAATGAATTTGAAATTTTATGTGGCTTCACTCACTTGTCAATTAAGACATTAGAGGAGAAAATGTGATTTTTCTGTATTTAATTTATTTATATAATTATTTTATGTGGAAAATAGGGATTTTCAAGGAATATTTAATAAGATGACCAAGGAAAATTTTCTATCCTTAAGAAAATTATGGGGCACTCCTAAAGACCAGAGGACCATTTGGACAAATTTTGGTGATTTTTTGGATTTTATTTTATTTATTATAATTATTTTTTTAGTTTTGGAGTATTAATTAATTTAAAAATAAAATAAAGGTTGAAAAATGAATTTTATATTTTTCAAAAATCTTTCTGATATCAGAGAAACTAGAAACCAATTTTTATAATTTTCTGATTTTTTTTTCATTTATTAGAATTATTTTAGCGAAAAAGGTTGAAAAATGCATTTTTTAATATTAAAAATTTCATTAAACCTTCAAAATTCAATATCTTATCCTAGGGACTTAAGAAAAATATTTGGTTTGTTCATAAGTGTTTAGAATTCAAAATATGACATTTTGGTGATTTTTAATATTTTTGTGATTTTTATTATTTTTTAATTATTGAAATTATTAAAATATTGATAAAAATCAACTTTTTTAGAAAATTATAATTTTAATTTTCCTAAGTTCCTCTCATATCAAAGAAGCTCCAAAACCAATTTTGTGAATTTTTGAAATGTATTTTGTGAGTTATAAATTTTTAAAGTTTGATTTCATTCATGGGGCTTAATTAACCCATTTGGTGGGGCTAGCCAAGTCCAATTGATCTCAAATTTTTATGTGGTGTTCTCCTATCCCTAGAGGACAGTGGAGAATTATTTTTAAGTTAATTTGATGAGTGGTTAACCCTAATTAATTAAAGTTCAATTTTGGGTGTTTAGGCCAACTAGGGTTGTTCAAAGTGAATTAGCTCAAAAAATTATTTTGGCTAGGTCCCTCTGGTCATAAGGGACATCACCAAATTTTCCTAGAATTTATTTCTTAACATGCTAATTATTGGAATTAAATACTCAAAACAGTAACATGAACTTGAAAAATCAATAAGTTCTCATAGGGATGGCCTCTGACCTTGGAAAATTCAGGGAATGTTCCCAAGTTCAGAGGCTTCAAAAGCCCTATGGTCTCATGCCATGGTGAATTTCCTATATGCATGGAGAATTGAAATAGTGCAGAGAGTAAATAAATTATTAAAAATAAAATACTTAATGAAATTACTTGATTTCTTCTCCACATTATTCTCCTCTGTTCACTGAGCAAGATGGTATTTTTAGTTTATTTTTATGATTTTTCTACACAAAGTTATGAATTTTCAAAGTTCTGGTAGTTAAATAAATAAGAAAAATCCTAATTTCCTGCTTATCCACGCGGCGCTGACTCAACCTCGGTGTCTCCGAAAGGCCACGCGGCGTGTTTTGATTCAGTGCCGCCATCAGACTCAGTGCTTCAGGGGCCCACTGTTCATGTCCCATTACTCTGTCCGGTGCGATCCTGACCGTCCACTCTATACAAGCGCGATCCAACGGTTCCCAGTCATCGTCTACGACTAGTGTGAACCCGTGACCGTCAACCTTCTAACCCTAATTTCTCACTCGATTCTCAACGGATTTTTGAGTTCTTATGCTCTATGGATTCGTCTTGAAGAGACGAACACATCCATACGGTAAACATGTATTGAAATTGACCCAAACAAAATTGAGAATCTCTGGAAGCTCGGGAGGAAGAGTGAGTCCATACCTTTGCTCAGAGAAATGAAGCTTCGATCTGAGAGTTGTGTCACGTTCGATTAGGTCCAAGAAAGCACCAGATCAAGTCCCTTGGCCTGGTGAATTGTCTAGGTATGATTTCGACCAAGCCCGATCACAAAGCTTCGAGGCTGGAAGCAATGGCTAGCCTGGTGAGGGGGCTTTTAGGGGGAAACCTCTTCTCTTGGTTTGGTGAAGGTGTAGGACCAATCAATTTGGGGATTGGCTCACTGTGAAGAAGTGTCCTGGTTTTTATGCTGAAATTTGAACTCAAATTTGAGCTCAGCTGGAGGGAATTGGTGCTGGAATCCAGTGGGAATGAAATGCTCTATGTGTGGAGAGTGGTCTGGAATGATTTTGGCAGAGTTTCTTTAAGGTTTGTTTCAGCACCTCTCATGGCCGAGAGGAGGTGGTGTTTAAATAGGAGAGGGTGGAGGGCCTCCCAGGGGGAGTTAGGGCTTGGGATCAGCTGCTCTATGCAAGAGAAGAACAGCCATGGTGGCCACTGGACTTGGGGCAACTCAGCAAGGGGGAATTTCAATGTTGGCTCACATGTGAGCTCTCGGGTGTGGTGTTTTCCGGCGATCCAGGTGGCTGGCCGGCAGGCATGGGTCACCCTCAGGTTCAGGTGGGTCAGGGCTGGGGTTTAGTGTAGGCAATTGGGCTTTGCCATGTGTAAAGAGCTTGGATTAAAATGGCATGGGGGAGAGGCCATTTTGTCTTGATTTGGTCCAAGCAATGGTTTTGGGTTTGGTGCACCCACCAAGGCCTGGTTTTGGGCTTAAGGAATCATTTAGGTCTGCTGACTTTAGGTGGAGAAGTCTCTATCCCAAGAATTTTGATTAAGCATGGGTTAGAGTGTGACATAAAAGGGGTTAAAAAGGCTTAAGAAGGAGTTTGGAAAGGGGTTCCCTCTCTAACCATAAATGGTTTGATGATGTGGAAAGTGGCCTCGATGGCTTACATGTGGCTTATGCATGGCTTCATGGCTTCATTTGGCATGGGAAATATCTTAGTCAATTACATGAAAAAGGGTTTTGAATTTTTGGACATCTTGATGGAAAATTTTCATAAGGCCATATTTGGTTTGTTTAAATGATGAAATAGAACTTAGGGGGTGATTTTATCAAATGGATGATCAATGAAGATGTCATATGGGTTTTGACATAGGTTTTGGGCCTTTGAAATTGTTTTGGATGGGCTTTTAGGAAGGCTTAAGGGGATGAGCCTTTAGGTTTAAGAATGAATTCATGGATGGGAATTTTGTAGAAGTTTGGGCCAAATAATTGTTGGGTTTGGTTTAGGGATGTGTCATGAGTGATTTGAAATGAATTTGAGGTGGTTTGGGTTTGAATTGAGTTGAATTTGGGTTGATTTGGTAAATGGGCCAATGTAGGTTAAATTGGGCTAATTTGGGCCAATGTTGGGCTAGGGTTGAAATTGATGTAAAATTAATGTTAAGAAATTTTTATGGGAGTGTTTTAAAGAGGTTTTAACTTTGGTTGGGTTTTGGTTTTGGGACTTGGGCTCATTTGGATTAGGTTTGGATTTAGGTCAAAATTGGGCTTTTTGGTTTTGGGTTGAATTTGAGTAGGGTTTGGGTCCAAATTTTGGGCAAATTATGTTAGTTTTTTGTTGGCAGGGATGTTAGGGAAGGTTTAGGAAAGGTTTTGGGTCAATTGGAATTAAATTGGGGTTGGTTTGGGCTAAGTTTGGGTCATGGGTCCAAATTGGGCCCTAAGGTCAAAAGTGCAATTGGATTCAAATGTCAATAAAATTGGACTTGGATTTGGTCTAGATTGATATTGTGTATATTGAATTGAAGTTTAGAATTTAATTGGACCAAAATTGGGGTCAATTGGGTAGGTTTGGTTTGACATTGGGTTCACTTGGGTTATGAGTGGGCTAAATTGGGAGTTTTGATAAAAGTAGGGTAAATTGACAAAATTAGACCATGGTGTAGTTGGACAAAATGAAATTGGGAATATTTGGGATTTTTGAAATTTTCTGGGAATTTTCTGAATTTTTGGATTTTTGGGTCAAGAGGGGTACTTTGGGTATTTGGAGGGTATTGGGGGGTACTTTTGTAATTTTTGGTATTTTTGGCTATGGATGATTAATTTGAGTGGAGGGAAATGTTTAGGAATGGTTTTGGGGAATTTTGGGTAATTTAGGTGATTTTGCAAATTTTGGGTAGTTCCAAGGGCATTTGGTAGGTTTGGTGGGTGTAGGGTCCTCGGGGTCAAAAATTGAAATTTTGAAAAAAAAAGATTGATTAAATATGAGTGAAATGGAAACACTTTGGTTGAGCCATGAAGTCATATTAAGCCTATATGAGCCATGAGAGGACTCATTTGAGGCATTCACTATGTTGTTCCTAACCCTCTTAGCCAGGGGCTGAGGGGTTAAGGTTCATCCATATGAATTACCTACATTAGTCAAGGAGTCAAGTTGGGTATGGGTGTGGTTTTAGGATTTGGATTGTGTGTGTGAGAGTGTAGAGTATGAGTGTAGTGAGTGTGTAAGTCAACCCTTACCAGACCAAGCCACCCAGGGTGGTCCTAAGGCCAAAGAGTCCTATAGGGAAATCATGCTTTAAACCTTCACTTTTGATCTCAACCCTCTAGGTGATTAGGGTCTACAATCAAGCTTGTGGGGTTTGCAGGGAGTTAAGAGTTGTTTCAAATTTCTAAGGGGTGGGTCCCAATTCTAGTCCTCTAAGATAGTCGAAGGAAAAGCCTAAGGCTAGATCCTAAGCACTAAAGAGGGAAGAGAAGACCTCATAAAAAATGAGGTCAACAGGGAACTTTTCGGTCAACAATATTTCGCAGACCAAACAGATTTGATGAATCCTTTAGTTTATTTAATCAAGCCTCACCCCGAGCAATATATCTATTCTTTGAGATAGGTATATGTCTTGTGATGAAGTGCTTACATATTTAAACTAACATTTATATGAAATCAGTTTGATTTCATATTTTTCAAATAAAAATAATATTTTTAAAAATCTATATATATTAAATTAAATCAAAATTCTATTTTATAAAATTATGTTTTAAACATCTTCAAAATTTTCACAACCCCACCAAAAAATTTTAACGACTGACACCAGTCCAGTATCTGATATGACTCTCCGAGGAGTTCTGAATCTATAAACAAAATAAATACATTTGGTCAAAATAATGTTTGTAAAGAATATCAGTCAGTAGGGCCTAGGACAATGCCTTTTGTCTGATTTGAGTTGTGATAGAGTTGTTTTCAAGTAACCTTCCAGTTTGTAAATATTGAATAATTGTTTGTCACCAATCATCCTTTTCTTCATTAAATATTGTTACTATTGTGTCTTTACCAATTTTATGCAGATTGTCCAAGACAATTTGAAAAAGAAATTGTCATCCTTTTATAGAAATTAATATGTCATCTTCTTCTAGAACAGTGAATTCTTTTGCAAGTTTTACAAAAGCATCTGTTAAGGAATTGTTTTATCTTAGAATTAAAAAGAAAGTTGCATCAGGAATCTGCTAAAGCAGTTTTAGTGTGTTACGGGAGTATTGTTCCAGTCAAGGTTTTAATGTATTGTATTTTCTCACAATTTGATTGATGAAAACTGAGATTCTCCATAGATGTCGATATTTTTTATTTCCATTAGTGCTGCAATTCTAGACCAGTTATGAGCACTTTAAATTTAGTTTCATTATTTGTGAATGGTTTAGTCATATGATAGGAAAATGGCATCATTGCTTTGTCCATGGTAATAAAAATTAATCCTACCCCGACTGTGCCTGGTATGATTGTCTGCTCGTCTTAATCTTTTCGAGCAGATGACGCTCCATCAAAGTATAACTCCCATTGTTGTATGTCTGAAGTTTTTTATTTGTAGTATTGGTTCATCAGGTAAATCGTCATTAAGATATGATCCAGTCAGAATTGGATGTGCTCCTAAGAAATCTGCCAAGATTTTTTCCTTTTACAGTACGTAGTGGAACAAATATTATGTCAAATTGGAGCAGTATCATTACCCATCTTGCTAATCATCCAGAAAGTGTAGGTCATGACATCAAGTATTGTAATGGATTAACTCTTGAAATAAGAGTTACTTTATGAGAAAGCATATAGTGCCTTAACTTTTGAACTATGAAAATTAAAGCTAAGCAATACTTTTCGATTGTTGGATATATTATTTCAGTTGGAACTAAACAATGGCTTAAACAATATAATTCATTTTCATTTCCCTCATTGTTTACTTGAGCTAGTAATGCTCTATGTTAATTGACCAATGCCATAGTGTAAAGGATTAGAGGTCTTCCTAACACAAGGTCTGCTAAGACAGGAGGTCTTGTTAGTTTTTTTTTTTATGTTTTCAAAGGTGTGTTGGCATTTTTCATCCCATATGAATTTGGAATCTTTTCTTGTTAGGGAAGTGAGGGGCTTACACCTACCTAATAATTTGGAAATAAAACATCATATTCATGCTAGTTTTCCTTGAAAGGATCGCAATTGGGTTAGATATTTAGGAGGAGGCATATTTAGGATAGCTTTGACTTTGAGGGAATCAATTTCAATCCCACAATGTCGAATAAATCCTAAACATATACTTGAAGTGACACCGAAGGGCACATTAAGGGATTCATTTTAAGATTATATAGACGTAATCGTTCAAAGATGATTCTCAAATAGTACACATGATCATCTTTTTCTCTTCTATTGACAACCACGTCATCCACATAACATTTGACTTGATTGTGTATGAGTTCGTCTAAAAATTGTGCCATGGCTCATTGGTGAGTTGCTCCAGTATTCTTTAATCAAATTGGCATAACCTTGTAATAGTATATCCCTATAAGTGTCCCGAAGGCTGTATTTGATTCATCTTCCGGAAACATCTTTATTTGATTATATCCTGATGATCCATCCATAAAGGAAAATAATGCTTGTGTAGATTTTATGTCAACCATTAATTCTGGGATTGGTAAAGCAAATTCATTTTTTGGACAGGCCTTTTTTAGATATATAAACTCCACACACTCTGATTTTAGCCAGCCTATAAAACCAGCCTCAATCAATTTCTTAATTTCAGCAATAACTTGTTGTTCTATTTTGAAACGCATCCTTATTGGAGCTTATTCAACAAGGATTTTTATTTAATTTATCTCAAGTTTGTGGATTGCGAATTCTGGAGCGAGTCCAGACATTTCTTCATAAGTCCAGGAAAAGTAATCTTTGTATTTTTTCAACAGTTGAATTATTTCTTTTGCTTCCATGTCGTTAAGGAATGAACTAATGAAAGTTTGTTTTGGATTTCATCAGTCTCTAAATTTATTTATTTTTAATTCATCAACTATCGATTTTATTTCTTCTTCCAATTCTGGTGGAGCATCTTCCATTGGAGGGTCACATTTTTGTTCAGAATTATGTTTTTCGGTGATGACTAGGCAAAATTCAGTATCATCTAGAGGTTCGAGAGTGTCAAATCCAATACCTTCTTTAGAATTAGGGTTTTGTTTGTTGTTATCCCACATATGTTCAATAAAGTGAGGTTGTTTTAATGACCATTGTTTGAGCACTAAACTATTTTGAAAAAAATTGTATTCCAAATGAGAATACAACTCAAAAAGGATTTTCATTGATTTTGCAAGATTTTCATCTCCTAATTTTACATCGGTTTCGGTACTAGAAGAAATTGAGCCAAGTCTAAAATTAATTAGCTTTTTATCATCACCATATACTTTTTTTACCACTAAATCCTCGATTTTAGAAGAAGAAATTGGAGTTAAGGTCATAACTTGTATATAATGATTAATTTTCTAATACATAGACTTAAATTGTTTTTATTTATCTTCTTCTTTAAGAGGTATTTTGAACTGAAGTTTTTTTTGAACCACCAATGAAGTTTCTTCTTTAGAATATTCTTCAGAGCCCTGGTGAATTTTTAACTTTAATGGTTTGTTCATTTTGACAAATGGGTTGTCCTTCTTTCGTCCTCGTCCTCGGCCTAGACCATGGGTGCAAGTTTGATATGAATTATCAACCTCCATTCGTGTTGAAGAAGACTCATCTTTTTCATTTATTTTCTTTTCTTTTTCTTTTCTTTTTCTATTCACCACTAGTTCTCTGGAGATATTTCTTGTTTAATCAGAGCTTAATATGCAGTGTCTTCATGTATTTCAATTTCATTGAGTGAAAATATTTTATGCATCGATGCAGTGATTAAGGAACCATTTTATGTTCATCAAGCCATGTTCTACCAAGTATGACATTAAAGGAGGTATTAGAATTGATGATATGGAATTTTTTCATTGTCATCAAATCAACCAATTTTAGGAATAATGTTTTTGACCCTAGGGCTCATTCTCGCTATTGGTTAAATCCTCGTAACATTATTGTACCTCTTGATAGTTGAGATGCATCAATATCGAAATATGCAAGAGTCCTTAAATTATTTATGTTAATCGAAGCACATGGATTAATAAGCACCTCTGAAAGTGTCGTGTCGTTTATATTTACTGTGATGTATAGTGGACAATTGTGTTCAGTCGTTCCAAGTAACAAATCATTGTCAGAAAAAGTAATCTTTGTCTTTTTTTCTAATGGACAAGCTTCACATTGAGTGATACTATCATGTTGAGCTAAACAAATGTCTGGATCTAAAAGGGCTTTTATCAATGACTTCCTCATTTCTTTGGAAAGCAAAAAGGCATCATAAATGCTCAATTTTGCTCGTAATTTCCTTAGATGAGCTAATACTTTGTAATCCACATTATGAGGATTGTCTTCTTTTTTTTAGATTATTGTGGGTGTATATGAGGAATGATCTTTTCTGATATGACTATTTTTTTCTCTTTATCTTGTGGAGTCATTCTGGGAGACAAAACATTTCCACTTTGCAAATTAAATTCAACTATTTCTTTTAGTTCATTATCTAACTCTTTTATCTCTAATTCTGAAGGTTCCAATTCTATATAAAATGGTGCTCCTTGTAATTGAAGTGTGATAATTTCATTTTCATCTTTGTCATTATTGGAATTGTCACTAATGTTATTATCATTTTGATTGTCATTAGACTAGTCGGGATCGTGTACGATTTGAGTATTGTCTACAAGATAGAAATTGAAATGATTATTTTCAGATGCATCATAAAAAATAGACTAAATGTAAGCATAAATAGAAGTATTATTATTCACAGTAATGGCAAAAAGGAAATCATACAAAGTTAATGGCCTAAGGGATTTGCTCTCTTCGTCCTAGAAAACTGTCCTAATAGAGGGTAAAGAAACATGGGAACTAGAAGATATAAAAGGAACAGTAGTTCGTATGTATAAAAGACCTCTAATACTTTTTGGTTCTCTATTTTTTTTATCTTTCTATTCTTAGAAGATTTCATAATTTTCAAGTCCATAAGGATCTCCTCAAATGATTTTCCTTGAATAGTGTCGTTTCTGTCTTTGTTGTCAGATTTAGTAACAAGTTTATCGACCAAAATCATATTGACTAAACCTTTGTCATACTCTTCTAGGATTACTGATGCACCAAAAATATATACGATTTTTGCTATATAATTTTACCCATTTTTTGTGATATTTCACTTTAAAGAAAGGTATTTTTCATGATTTGTTGCTGGTATGATGATTTTAGGTGATTGGAGTGAAAAGAAACAAAAAAAGAATGAATCCGGAGCAAAAAGGAGCAAAAGGAGCAAAATGTTGGAAAAGAAGTTTGGGTGCATTCGGTGCCAAATTGGGCACCGCCGGTGCCCAAATCCAGAGACTTCAACCTTTATTGGCATGATAGAATGTCGCCGGTGCTATATTTGGCGCTGCCAGTGCCCTATCTGGCACCTCCGGTGCCCGAAGTCTGTGGAATTAAAATTTGAAGAGTATTAGCGACTTTTTGAAGGGATGCCTATGGAAACTCTTGGGATTTCGTCCCTATCTTATAAGTAACTATTTTTGGACAAAAAGTGTGTGTCTCTTGTGTTGAGTTGAGTGTCTTGTGTGGTTTTAGTGAGTGTTAAGTGTTAGGGTTTAGGAGAAGTGTGTGTAGAGCGAGGATTTGAGAGGAATTCTTCTTTAAGGAGTGAAGGAGAAACGGTAAAGTGAGAGATTGCATCTTCCTTTCCATTATAAAGAGAGAATTATGTGTTGTAAAGAAGAGAGAAGAGGATTCAAAGGAACTTCATGGGAATTGCGTTAGGGAAGAGAAAGAGATAATTTGTATTTTCTTTTGTGGTTTGTATAACTTTTCTTTTATATATAAAATCCATGTTTTATTGTATCTTTTCCATGAGTTCTGTGTAGTCTCCCTTGTCTTTCTTCTTACAAAGAGATGTGATGATGGATTGATGTGGATTTGATGTGCTTTTAATGTATTGAAGAAATTGTGATGGTTTTTCATTTCAAACTTAATTTACATTTCGGTTTGGCCAATTGAAATGTTAAAATATGTTGTTGAACATTAAGTTTGAAAGGATTTAATGTCCTACAACAATAATGAAAGATCCATTCAATTTCTATGGATGAATTGCATAGTTCATGGGAATTGAGTGCAAATAAATAGGGAAATATGTTTTGATGGACTACAATGTGGAGATTTCAGGGTGACAGGCTGCAATCCCCAAATTGGTTCTAAGTTTAGTAACTAATATAAAAGGTTAGCCTTCGGGTAAAGGGTGAGTGGGAGCTCCGAAGTCGGAGTCGGTATCCTCCCAGCCTAGCCTTATATTTGGTGACTAAACTTAGAATATGTCAATGTTCTTTTCTTGCTTAGAAGAGGGGGTACTCTTTTAAGGGTAAAGAATCATCTATGCTCCTATTTGGCATAATAACATAAATATTTGTTCCATATCAATCCACACATCATATTCTCATTGCAAGAGGAAAGATACTTTTCTCATATATCTAAAACCTTTCAAATACTTAGTTTAGTGTATCTGTAATTAATTCTGTTTCTAAAGTCGTTTGAAGTAATTGTAGTTAGTTAATAGTAGTAAGTAGTAAACTTTAATTGCAAATTGAATATCGAATTTTAGTGCTATTGTGAACGCTTTCTTATACTCCAAACTTCCCTGTGGATCGATAATTAGGACTCCATTAGAGCCCTATATTACTTGATACGATACGTATACTTGCGTTGAATGCTTGAACATAACAAAATCATCATAATTATATAAATTTGAGTTCATAAATTCTTGCATATAAAGTCCGCCCGCATCAAGTTTTTAGCGCCGTTGCCGGGGAAGGTAACAGAGTCAGGAAAGTAAGTAGGAAGGTATCGGAGTAACTAACTAAGTAGTAAGTAAGAAATTATAAATAATATTTACTGATAATATAGTAATAGAAAACCTTTATTTTGTAGTGTGTATTTGTGTGTTTGTTTACTTTATTGAAGTATTTTTGTTTTTATATGCGTAGTAGCAGATCTATAGGTTTAGTGCCTTACGATTCAAAGTTAGAGCATTCTGTCAGAAAAATTAGAAAACAACAAAAAAAAATTGAAAATCATTGCAAAATGGTGAATAATCAAGATAATTAGAGAAATGATATTGGAAATTTTCCAAGACCTTTAAGAGATTATTCTAACCAAACAACAGATGAAATTCACATAACTTTTCAAAATCCTGATATTGCTGCTAACTCATTTTAACATAAACCTGTTATTACCCAAATGGTACAAAATAATCAATTTAGAGGAACACCTAATGAGGATCCAAATTTACATCTCGCTAGTTTTTTAGAACTGTGTACTACTTTTAAATATGACGGAGTGTCTAGTGACGCTGTCAGACTTAAACTTTTTACTTTTTCATTAAGGGATAATGCTAAGGTATGGTTAAACTTGTTAGCACCTGGATCTATTAGAACTTGGGGAGAATTATCTAAAAATTTTCTATCAAAATATTTCCCTCCATCAAAGATTGTTAAACTAAGAAATGATATTACATCATTTTTTCAGTTTGAATGGGAGTCAATATATGAAGCTTAGGAGAGATTTAATGATCTTCTTAGGAAGTGCCCACATCATGCTTTACCAGATTTGTTAATAAGTCATAAATTTTATAATGGATTAGTGGGATCATTGAAATCTATTACAGATGTTGTTGCTGGTGGATCATTAATGTCAAAACCTTTTAATGAAGCATACACATTAATTGAAGAAATGGCTACTAATAATGTTCAATGGCCCTCTGAACGGGTAAATCCTAAGAGAGTAGCTATTGTTCATGATTCAAATGTGATGACTATGACAGTTTCTCAAATTGTATCCCTTTCAAAAAAAATAGAACAATATGGAATGAATTATTCTCAACCATCTCAAGTTTTGGAGGAAAATTCATTTGGACAGATAACAGAATCTGAAACACCTTATGAGACCTTAAATGCTATTAATAGACCAAACAATCCTTATTCGAATTATTAGAATCCTGGTTGGAGGAATCACCCAAACTTCAATTGGAATAATAGCAATTCTAATGTTAACCTGCATTGGTCTAACAATTCTATAAATCCAATTGGAAATTTGAACAATCAAGGAAATACTAAATTTAGACCATTTTATCCACCTGGATTTAATAGTAACCCACAATTTAAGGATAAGAAGTTGTCTACTGAAGAAATGATTATGAATATGGAAATCAATTACAAGCTTAAGGTGTTGCTATGAAAAATATTGAAAATCAATTGGGTCATATTTTTACTGCAAATAATAGACCTTCTAGAATACTTCCAAGTAATTTTGAGATCAATCCAAAAGATCAAAACAAGGAATAACTTAAGGATATTAAATTAAGGAGTGGAAAAGAATTGGAAACTAGAGTGCAAAAAGAAGTTGAAATAGAAAAGGAGAAGGAGGAAATCAAAAAAGGTTCAAACAAGATTTATCCAGACTTGAATTATCCCCTTGAGCCAACGAAGATAAATGTTGAAAAAGCATCACCTCCATTTCCTCAAAGATTGAAGAAAAAAAATAGGGATAACAGATTTGAAAAATTTTTGGAGATCCTTAAGAAATTAATGATAAATATTCCTTTTGTTGAAGCATTAGAACAGATGCTTGACTACGCCAAGTTTATGAAGAATATTCTGATAAAGAAAAGCAAGTTTACATATCATGAAACTGTTTGACTTAGCAGAGAGTGTAGTGCAATTATTTAGAAGAAGGTTCCGAAAAAACTTAATGATCCTGGTAGTTTCACAATTTCGTGTGCTGTAGGTGAAAAATTTTTCGGAAAAGCTTTATGTGATCTGGGAGCTAGTATTAATCTTATGCCTTTATCAACTTTCAAAATATTGGGAATAGGATAAATTTCTCCTACATTTGTGACTCTTCAGTTGGCCGATCGTTCCATTACTTACCCTAAAGGAGTGGTGGAAGATGTGTTAGTGAAAGTGGATAAAATCATCTTTCCTGTGCATTTTATTGTCTTGATATAGAGGAAGATAAAGAAATTCCAATCATTTTGGGAAGACCATTAGTTGCTACTGGAAGAGCAGTAATTAATATTCAAAAAAGAGAATTAACTATGAGAGTTAATGATCAAGAGGTGACCTTTAATATTTTAAAATCTATGAAGTATCCCTCAATGGATAAAGATAATGAATGTTTTAGGATGGAGGTATGTGATTTCTTGAGAAACGATCATTTTGAAATTATAGTTGAAAAACAATAAGAATATAAAAATATGTTTGAAAAATAAAGTGAAGATGAAGGAAATTCAGATAGTAAGAAGAATGAAGATTTGGAGTATGTTCTGGAGAGATTTGAGGTATTAGACACTATGGTAGGTGGAGATAAAAGCTTAATTCTATCTATCATAAAACCTCTTGAACTTTAGATGAAAAATCTCTCTAATCATTTAAAGAATATGTTTTTAGGAGAATCATCTACCTTACCAGTTATTGTATCTTCGGAGTTAAAACGAATATCAAGAACAGAAGTTGTTGGAAACTTTAGAAAGATACAAGAATGCTTTTGGATGTACTTTGGCAGATATTAAAGGAGTTAGTCCTTCGATTTGTATGCAAAGAATTTTATTAGATGAAGAACATAAACTAAGAGTTGATCTGCAAAGGAGATTGACTCCTATAATGAAAGAAGTAGTTAAGAAGAAGATTTTAAAATGGCTGGATGCTAGAATTATTTATCCTATTTCAGATAGTGCTTTGGTGAGTCCAATACATTGTGTACCGAAAAAGAGAGGAGTGATTATTGAAGTGAATAAATGTAATTATACCCACAAGACAAATTAATGGATGGAGAATTTGTATTGACTGTAGGAAATAAAATGCCACCACCAGAAAAGATCACTTCCCTATTCCTTTTCTCGATCAAATGCTAGATGAACTTGCTGGACACAAGTACTACTGTTTTCTATATGGATATACTGCTTACCATCAAATACCTATCGCGCCAAAGGATCAAGAAAAGATAACATTTACTAGCCCTTATGGAACCTTTGCTTTTCGAAGAATGCCTTTTGGACTGTGTAGCGCACCTGCAATATTTCAGAGATGTATGATGTCTATCTTCAGTAGTATGATAGATAATGGAATAGAAGTTTTTATGGATGATTTCTCTGTATTTGGGACTTCATTTGAAATTTACCTAGAAAACTTAGTAAAAGGTTTGGAGCTTTGTGAGAAAACAAATCTAGTTCTGAATTGGGAGAAATGTCAATTTATGGTTGCAGGAGGAATTGTGCTTGGGCAAAAAATTTCTGAACATGGTATGGAGGTCGAACCTGCTAAAATTAGAGTTATTGAGAGATTTACACCACCCACTACTATGAGAGAGGAGAGAGTTTCTTAGGACACGCTGGATTTTACAGGCGATATGTTAAAGAATTTTCTGAAATTACTAAACCTTTGTGCCGACTGTTAGAAAATAATAGAAAGTTTGATTTTAATGATGAATACTTTAGAGCTTTCGAATTATTGAAAGAAAAATTAATCACTGCACCTATAATTGTTTCCTCTTATTGGGAGAAACCATATGAACTTATGTGTGATGCTAGTGATTATGCTATCGGAGTAGCATTGGGGCAAAGGCATAATAAAGTTTTCAAAGTCATCTACTATGCTAGTAAAACTCTTAATGAGGCTCAAAATAATTATACCACAACTGAAAGAGAGTTATTAACTAAAGTATTTTTTTTAAAAAAATTTAGACCTTATTTAATTAGAGCTAAAAGTATTGTGCATACGGACCATTCGGCTATCAAATATTTACTGCCAAAGATGGATGCAAAACCTAGACTCATTAGATGGATACTTCTTCTGCAAGAATTTGATTTTATGATAGTTGATAGGAAGGGAGCTGATAATCAAATAGCTGATCATCTGTCAAGAATAGACAATGATAAATTATCTGAATTTGAGAAAGAGATTACTGAAATTTTCCCTGATGAGAAGCTCTACACTATTATGGGAAGCAATTTGCCTTGATATGCTGATATCGTGAATTATATTGTAAGATCTATTCTTCCACCTGATTTAACAAGGAAACGACAAAAGAAATTCAAATATGATGCAAAAATTCTATTTTTGTGACGAGCCCTATCTATATAAACAGTGTAAGAATCTGATTATTAGGAAATGTGTGCCACAAGAAGAAACAAATTTGATTATTCAATGATGTCATGATTCTGAATTTGGAGGTCATTTTGGTGTTGATAAAACTACTTTTAAAATTTTACAATATGGATTTTATTGGCGTACTCTTTTTAAAGATGTTTAAAGATATATTAAATCATGTGATCGATGTCATAGAGTAGGTAATATCTCTAGAAGAAATGAAATGCCTCTATGTTATAATTTGGAAGTTAAAATTTTTAATGTATAGGGATTAGATTGTATGGGACCATTTACTCCTTCATTTGGAAATTTATATATATTGGTTGTCGTTGATTATGTCTCAAAATGGATTAAAGATGTTGCTTTACCTAGATGTGATGCTCGGAGTGTTTCAAAGTTTTTAAAGGAAAATATATTTACAAGATATGGAATGCCAAGAGTGATCATAACTGATGGTGGATCACATTTCAGGAATAATCAAATTAGGAGATTAATTGAGAAATATAATATTATTCATAGAATCTTTACTGCTTATCATCCCAAGACTAGTGTTTTAGCAGAAGTTTCTAATCATGAAATTAAAAGAATTTTGTAGAAAACTGTGGATAATCATAAACTAATTTGGTCTGCTTGATCAGATAATGCTTTATGGGCTTATAGGACTGATTTTAAAACCCCTATTGGAATGTCTCCTTATAGACTAGTGTTTGGTATGACTTGCCATTTACCAGTTGAATTGGAGCATAAAGTATATTGGGCGATAAAAGAGTTAAATTTCAATTTGAAAAATGTTGGAGAGAAAAGATTCATGCAATTGAATGAATTGTAAGAGAATAGAAATGCATCTTATCACAATGATAGGATTTATAAACAGAAAATGAAATTATGTCATGATCAGAAGATATTGAAAAAGAACTTGGAATTTGAACAAAAAGTTTTATTATACAACATAAGATTGAAGCTATTTCTTGGAAAGCTCAAGTCTAGATGGTTAGGACCTTTTACAGTTGTAAAAGTTCATTCTTTTGAAGCAGTAGATATTAAAGATCCTGATACTGGAAATATTTTTAAGGTTAATGGGAATTGATTAAAGCCTTACTTTGACAGGTTTCAACCTGACTTCAAAGAGGTTTTAATACCGAGTCATCTCGATTAACTGAATGGTTTGTCGAGCTGACGACGTTAAACCAAGCCTTTGATGGGAGGCAACCCATATGTATATTTGTGGTGTGTTTATTTGTTTGTTGTAGTTGTATTTTTTAGATATTTGTTTTTGAATCCTAATTACTCTTAAATACTTTAAAATTTGATAAATGATGGATCAAATCGAGATATTGGAATATTTTGGGCCAAACAATGTTCGGTGAGAATTTTTGACCACTTGCACCGCCGATACTAGAATTGGTGCCGCCGACTCCAGAATGGGTGTCACCGGCGCCCTATCACATTTGCAACACAGAACTTGCCTGTTTGAGCGCCGCCAGCGCCCATAACCTGTTGACAGTTTCTAAGTTTTAAAATGTGGGTTTGGGCGTTTTTGGCAGGATATTAGTCCTTATAACTCCCTAAACTCCATGTTTTACTTTTTAAGTCCAGAAAAACAAAAACCACCTATCTCATATCGTATTTTATGGATTCCTATTCCATTAAAACCCCTCAATTTTGTGTTTTCAACTGAAGGAAGTTCATAAGCTTTGAAGCGCAGCGTTTGTTCAATAAAGTGATGATGAAAAGAAGGATTATCAAGGAAAGAGGCTTCATAAATCGAGGTATGGATAATCCTACTATTAGAATTGAAGAAATTATTAAGGTGAGACGTTGGGAAGTGCTTTGCTATACTAGCGCTGTCGTTGTTGTTCCTGTCGTGAAAGAGTTTTATGCAAATCTTCACGGGATCAACCAAGTGTTTGTATTTGTGTGTGGTAGATTTGTGCAATTCACTCCTGCACGAATTAACGATCTCTTTATAATCGAGAACGTACCTATTTTCCATTATTCTAATTTCAATGCCACGAGGAATAATATGAATGATGTGTATCGATATTTAACTGATGAGAATGAGGAATGGGGAATTAGAGTGAATGGATACATTAGTTTCTGATCTGCATCTCTCAATCCAGTATCGAAGCAGTGACACTACTTTATTTTGGCAAAGTTATTTCCGACATTGAAGATTAGCAAGGTAACCATGGAAAGCGTCGTTTTGAATTTCTGTATTCAAACTAGGAGGCCCGTTGACATTGGTAATATCATTGTGAAATCAGTTCTGGGATTAATTGTGCATGGATTTAAATGTGGGCTTGGACACCCATACAACATATTTCTGTTACGTAGTTAGTCACAGTTTCCTTATGAAAGTTGGGAAAAGGTTCTTCTTCCATGGAGGCCTATTAATCCAACTATTCCCTATGACTAACAGATAGATGGAGATGAAGATGACTTGAATTTGCTTGCTGATCAACAAACATATACTTCACAACCGGTTCAACCATATTTTCCTGAAGGTTCCAGAATGATATTGAAGAGGATCAAACTGTTGGAGACTAAGATACGGAACGTTATGAATGCAATCAATAACATTTCTAATTTATTCGATCATATAGATTGGAGAATGAAAGAGCAATTCAATCACACTGGTCGAATTAAGATGTGCTTGATCAATCTAATGAAGAAGAGCACGGTGATTGTCGAGGAATCATCTGACGAATTTCCAATTCATCCATTCTATAATTTGTTTGTGCATCAGCAATCAATTGGAGACTTTAGAGGAGAGGACAGCTTTGAAACTGATGTGGAGTAATTGATGGATTCTACTTAAGTTTGTTATGTGTTTAGTTTGCTTTTTTTAGTTATGTTTGGTTCATGTAGTATTTTCTTTGAACTTGGATTTGGATTTGCTTACTTTCATTGTGTGCTTAGATCTTAGTGTTTACCTATCATAGAGTACTTGTTGAACTAAATATCTAAGAGTAGTTGGTTTGAATGAACATATTTGGTGTCTATGATGTAACTTGGATTTTATATATATAAGATTGTTGTATGTTGTTTGTGTGAAGAATTGTGTTAATTGCTGCTTATGGGATGATGTAAATGCTTGTTGAAGTGTTAAACATCATTGTGGACGTCGAAATGATCGAAATTACGAAAAAATTTTCGGACACAGAAAATATTTTGGACTGGCGCCGCCAGCACCAGAATGGGCGCCGCTAATCCATGAAAAAAATACCTATTTTTATTCCTTGATTTTTATTAAATTTTTAAAGATATTATGCTTTAATGAAGGTATTTTTTTGTTTTTGGATATAGGTGATGCAAAAATGTTCAAGAAGGAAAAAGGATGAAAAAAGAACAAAAAAGCGCAAAAGTGGAGCCAAAATGCAAAATTGCCAAAATAATGGGTCTGGCGCCTAGGCGCCACAATCCGGTGCCTAGGCGCCACAGTCCGGTGCCTAAGCCAGTTGGATACCAAAACAGTTACAATTTTGTAACTACTTTGGGCAGTTATTTTGATGGTTAGAGCGGTTATTAGACATTCTAGAAGATTGGCAGTTATTCCTGGATTATAGGACTTGTGATACATTGTATCTAGACGCTTGGAAACAGTTTGGTTCGTAAAGAGGTGTGATCCAAGTGAAGAGGTGCGAAGAACTGGACGTGGAGTCTAGCGCCTAGGCGACAGATGCCGGCGCCTAGGCGCCAGATGCCGGCGCCTAGGCGCCAACAGTTTCTTGAAGATTCATTGAACTTGGACACATTTTGAAGAGATGCTTTAGGCAACCCTTGAAACCTATAAATACGAGGCCATTTCTACAGAATAAAAGGCTCCCAATCAGAGAGAGAGAGCCCCAGTTAGAGAGATAATTTTAAATTTAGGGCCACACTTTTAGTTTACTTTCCTTCATAAATTAGTGAGTTTATTTATATTAATGTTTGTATTGAGAGTTTTGAAGAGTTGGTGCTTTTGATTTCTATTTCACTTTGGAGACAGTAAGAATCAGAGGTTCAGTTGGAGAAGCACTTGAGATAAGTATTTGTAATTTGATTCAAACTTTTATTTATATGTTTTGTTATTTAAATTCAATGTGTTCTGACTAGTTACTTTACTTTCTCCTTTCAATTATGAAAAGATAAATAGGATAATATTTAATTCGTTGGAGAATTAAAAACTAAATATGTTTAAATATTGTGATGATATTAATACCGGATCTTAATTTACTATTTAAATTAGTCATTTATGTTGTTAAAATCCGTCGAAGAATTTTGAGACCTAGAAGGAGATGAATTCTTTACTAGTAGATATCACATGAATACTTGGGTAGTCGAAGGCCTTGTACGGGTTATTCAAGGTAAAGTGCAAATAAATAGGAAAATATTATTCAATGGAGTAGAATTAATAAGTTTTTAGAGTGACAGACTAAATTCTTTTAATTTGGTTTATAGAAAGGCAACGGGTCACTAGTAGGGCCGACTATAGCCACCCTTGGATATCTAGTAGTGTGAGCCTAGATTAACCCATTCTACTAACAATACATCCAGACCCGATCTATAGATTAGCCAATGTTCTCTATACTATCGAGCGAAGGTAATGAATAAGAATGCTTCTTTTTGGCACAATACCATAAATTTATATTCTCCAATAATATTACATTATCTAAAAAGTCTTGTATTAATTGGAAGGAAGAAAGTTGTTTGCTTATTATTATTTACATCACTCATTATTTTAGTACTGCTTTATTTCTGTATTTTGGTAAATTAAATATTAAATTTATAACTTTAAAAGAAATACATAAAAATAAAATTAAAATATTTAAAAATCTATAAACCTCCTCGTGGGATCGATACTGGGGTCTTTATTTAAAGCCCTATATTACTTGAAACGATACGTATACTTGTGTAGTACCTCTAGTGTGTAAAATATTTTCCATAAAATTATATTTATATACACTAGCTGCTATTATTATTTGGGTCAAAGTATTGACCATAACATATTTTTGGAAGCATAAATTACTGCATTATTTGCGGTCGGGTCAAGTTTTTGGCGCCATTGCCGAGGAGGCAAATTTTTAGATTTTAAATATTTTTTATTTTATTTAATTTCTTTTATTGTCAAAATACAAAAACATTTATAAAAACAAAAAAAATAAAAAAAGAAGAAGAGATTTTATTTCTTGCTATTTTATTTTTTTGTTTACTTTTTATGCGTAGTTCTTGATCTCAAGGATTATTACCTTTAGACTCTGAATTAGAAAGAACTGTAAGAAGAATTAAAAAAGGAAAACAAATTAAAAAATATCAAGAGATGGCTAATTTACATAACAATTACAGAATCCAATTGAAATTAATGAACAAAATGTTTACAAACCATTAAGGGATTATGCTAACCCTATAGCTGATGAAGTTCATATTAGTATTCAAATACCTGCATTAGATGCTAATTCTTTTGAGCTTAAACCGTTTATTATTTAAATGGTTCAAAATAATCAATTTGGAGGAACACCAAATGAGGACCCAAATTTACACCCTGTTAGTTTTTTAGAACTTTGTGCTACCTTTAAATATAACGATGTTTTTGATGATGTTGTTAGACTTAGACTCTTTCCTTTCTCTTTAAGAGAGAAAGCAAAGATGTGGCTGAACTCATTAGCAACAGGTTCTATTAAAACATGGGCTGAAATGACATAAAAATTCCTTGCTAAATATTTTCCTCATTCTAAAAATGCTAAATTAAGAAATGATATTACTTAGTTTAGTCAATTTGATGGGGAGACAATTTATGAAACTTGGGAAAGATTTAAAGAACTATTAAGAAAGTGTCCTCATCATGCTTTACCTGATTGGTTAATTATTCAAACATTTTATAACGTACTTATTGGATCACTGAAATCAATTATTGATGCTGCTGCTGGAGGTTCTTTAATGGCTAAATCATTTGAAGAAGCTTATACTTTAATTGAAGAAATGGCTAACAATAATTTTCAATGGCCTTCTGAAAGGGTTAATCCTAAAAGAATGGCAAATATTCATGATAAAAAAGCCTTTCCTATCTTAGCTTCACAAGTGGCTGCAATATCTAAGAAATTAGATAATTTTCCTATCAATGTATCGCATAATAACTCTACTAATATTGAAGATTCTCAAACTATTGAAACTTTACAAGTTATTGCTAGTAAAAATAACCCTTATTCAAATTATTATAATCCTAGATGGAAAAATCACCCTAATTTTAACTAGAATAATTCACAATAACAATGGGGTAATAATCAATCTCATCCAACTGAAAATTGGAACAATCAAGTAAATTCAAACTATAAACCTCCTGGATTTAATAATCAACCGAAAAAGTTATCTATAGAAGAACTAATTTTACAACTGAGTAATCAATTACAAAATCAAAACACTGTTATCCGTAATATTGAGAATCAAATGGGACAAATTACTAATTTAATTAATTACAGACCTCTAAGAACACTTCCTAGTAATGTTGAAATCAACCCAAAAGAAACTAGAAAAGAACATGAACATGCTAAAGCTGTACAACTTTGAAGTAGAAAGGAATTAAAAGAAAGAGTTCAGGATGAAATTGAAAATGAGATTGAGGTTGAAGAGATTAAAAAACCTAAAGAAACTCCTTCTCCTAGTAGAGATCAGACTGTTATTCCTATTAATGTGGAAGTTGAAAAACCACCACCACCTTTTCCTCAAAGACTAAAACAGCAGAAGCTTGATCAACAATTTTCTAAGTTCTTTGAAATTTTTAAGAAACTTACCATTAACATACCTTTTGCTGAAGCTTTGGAACAGATGCCAATTTATGCAAAATTTATGAAGGATATTTTAAGTAAGAAATGAAAATTCGATGCTTTTGAAACTGTTGCATTAAGTGAAGAATGTAGTGCAATAATTCAAAAGAAATTTCGTTAGAAACATAAAGATACTGGAAGTTTCACTATACCTTGTGCTATTGGAGAAAAATTTTGTGGAAAAGCTTTATGTGATTTAGGAGCAAGAATTAATCTCATGCCATTTTCTATTTTTTGAAGGTTGAATTTAGGAGAGATTTCTCCCACCACTGTAACCCTTCAGTTAGCTGATAGATCTATCACTTACGCTAAAGGAGTTATAGAGGATGTTCTTGTTAAAGTGGATAAATTTATTTTCCTTATGAATTTCATTGTCCTTGATATGGAAGAAGATAAAGAAATACCTATTATTTTAGGGAGACCTTTTGAAGCTACCAGACAGGCAATGATTGATGTGCAAAAAAGAGAATTAGCTATGAGAGTTAATGATCAAGAGATTAAATTTAATGTCCTTAAATCAATGAAGTACCCTTACAAAGAAAAATGCTATTGAATGGCTAATATTGATTATATAATTGAAAAACATTATCAAGAAAAATGTAAACTCATTTTTGAAGAAAAATTGAATTATTAACTGACAAAAATGAAGAACTAAAAGAAGAAGAATTATCTAAAGAAACTCATTATATTAAAGATAACTGGGAAATTTTGGACATAACTCAAAATGATATACTTTTACCCTCGATTAAAAAAGCCCCTGAATAGAATTAAAAATGTTACCTACACATTTAAAGTATGGTTTTATTGGAAATTTATTAACTTTATCTGTTATTATTTCTTCTAAACTAAGCTTAGATCAAGAAGAAAAATTAATAGAGGTGTTAAAGAATTATAAGAAAGCTTTTGGTTGGACTATTACTGATATAAGAGGAATAAGCCCTTCCATCTGTATGCATAGGATTTTAATGAAAGAAGATTTTAAACCTACTATTGAACCTCAAAGAAAATTAAATCCTATTATGAAAGAGGTTGTTAAAAAAAAATTTTAAAATAGTTAGATGCTGGAATTATTTATCCTATTTCGGATAGTCAATGGGTGATTCTTATTCATTGTATTCTGAAGAAAGGAGGAGTAACTGCCATTGTCAATGATAAAAATGAACTAATTCCTACAAGATACGTTACTGGATGGTGAATTTGCATTGAATATCAGAAATTAAATAATGCCACTAGAAAGGATCATTTTCATTACCTTTCTTGGATCAAATGCTTCATAAATTAGCTGGACACTCATATTTTTGTTTTCTGGATGGATATTCTGGTTATCATCAATTACCTGTCGCTCTTGAGGACCAAGAGAAAACAATATTTACAAGTCCTTATGGAACATTTGCGTTTAGAAGATTGCCTTTCGGTTTATGTAATGCACCTACAACTTTTTAAAGATGTATGATGTCAATATTTTGTGATTTGATTGAAAAGGAATTGAAATATTTATGGACGATTTTTCAGTTTTTGGAACTTTTTTTGAATCTTGTTTGGAAATTATTTCCAAAGTTCTGAAAAGATGTGAATAAACAAACTTAGTTCTTAACTGGGAAAAATGTCAATTCATGGTCACAGAAGGCATTGTTCTTGGTCACAAAATTTCACAAAAAGAGATGGAAGTTGATCAAGCAAAAGTGAAATTATTGCTGAATTGCAACCACCTACTACTGTTACTGATGAGAGAAGTTTTCTGGGACATGTTGGATTTTATAGAAGATATATAAAAGATTTTTCTAAAATTGCTAAACCTCTTTGTCATTTATTGAAAAAAGAAGCTAAATTTGAATTTAATGAAGACTGTATTAATCCTTTCAATATTTTAAAAGAAAAATTAATAACTGCTCATATTTTTATTGCACCTAATTGGAATAAACCTTTTGAATTAATGTGTGATGCAAGTGATTTTGCAATTGGAGCTGTATTTGGACAAAAATATGAGAAAATTTTCAAAGTTATATATTATGCTAGTAAAACTCTTACTGAAACTCAAAGAAATTACACAACTTCTGTGAAAGAGCTTTTAGCTATAGTCTATGGCTTTGATAAATTTAGACCTTATCTTCTTAGTACCAAATGCATAGTTCATACTGATCATTCCGCTATTAAATATTTAATGTCAAAAAAGGATGCTAAACCTAGACTAATAAGATAGGTTTTACTTCTACAATAATTTGATTTTCAAATAGTGGATAGAAAAGGAACTGATAACCAAATTGTTGATCATTTATCTAGAATTAAGAATGATATTATTATTGAAGAGAATATAAATGAGAAATTTTCTGATGAACAGTTATATGTTATTCAAGGATGCCAAATACCTGGTATGTAGATATAGTTAACTATTTAGTTAGCAATATTCTACCTTATGGTTTGAATAACAAATATATTAAGAAATTTAAAAATGATGATAAATCATATATTTGGGAAGATCCTCATTTATTTAAATTGGGAAGAGATTCTGTAATTCGAAGATGTGTACCTTTTGAAGAAACTTTTGCTATTATTCAAAAATGTCATGATTACGAATTTGGAGGACACTTTGGAGTAGATAAAACTGCATTTAAAATTTTAAATTCAGTATTTTATTGGCCTACCTTATTCAAAGATGTGAGACAATATGTGAAAACATGTGATCGATGTTAAAGGATGGGAAATATATCTAGGAAAGATGAAATACCTTTAATCTATATATTGGAAGTTGAAATTTTTGATATATAGGGTTTAGACTTTATGGGACCATTTGTACCATCATCTGGATAGGTTTATATTTTATTAGCAGTTGATTATGTTTCAAAGTAGAGTAAAGCTGTAGCTTTACCTAACTGTGATTCCAAAAGTGTTTCGAAATTTTTAAAGAAAATGATTTTTTCAAGATTTAGAATGCCTAAGGAAATTATCACAGATGGTGGAAGTCATTTCAGAAATATAAGAATTCAATTATTACTGGAAAAATTTGGAATCAAACACATAATTACAACGGCTTATCACCCACAAACAAGTGCAGTGGCTAAAGTATCAAACATGGAAATTAAAAGAATTTTTGAGAAAACTGTTTATCCTAAAAGAACTGATTGGGTTGATAGACTTAATTCTTCATTATGGGCTTATAGAACAGATTATAAGACACCAATCAGAATGTCACCTTACTGGTTAGTTTATGGTAAACATTGTCGCTTACCTGTTGAACTTGAACATAAAGCTTATTGGATGATAAAGGAGTTTAATTTTGATTTGAATACTGCAGAAGAAAAACGATTATTACAATTAAATGTGATGAATGAAATAAGCAATGAGTCATATGAAAATGCAAAGATTTATAAAGAGAAGATGAAGACATATCATGATAAAAAGATTTTAGGAATAATATTCGAGCATGGACAAGAAGTATTATTATTTAATACTCGTTTAAGACTTTTTTCCGGAAAATTAAGATCTAAATGGATGGGATCATATATAATTGAGAAAGTATACCATTATGGAGCTGTGGATATTAAAGACCCCAAAACGGGAAAAATATTTAAAGTTAATGGATTAAGACTGAAGCCTTATTTGGGAGACATAAAAATGATTTATAAAGAAGCTTACAAGTTGAGTCAACCTGATTAAAGACTTAATTAGGTCGAGCTGACGACGTTAAACCAAACGCTTTGTAGGAGGTAACTCATAGTTATTTTAGTGTGTTTTTACATTTTTAATGTAAGGTTATGCCTGGGTCTTGACTAAATTTTATATAACTTTAGAAAATTGGATGCTAACAAGTCTTTATTAACTTAAGCTAAAGATTATCTCAAAGTTTATAAAGTTTGGACTTTGGGTCACTCCATGTTGTATGTGAGTAAAGAGGAGATCAAGTTAACTTTCATTATAATTGTTTATAATTTGAGTTAATTTTAATTATTGAGTTTATATTGATCTTACCTTTCTAATTTACCTTTTTTTGAGATTGAAACCTTGAAATTTGACGTTAGGCGAAACGGAGTCGAACATGGCTCCGGCGCCTAGGCGCTGAAATCTGGCGCCTAAGCGCCACAGTTAATGGGTCGTGTAAAAATTGAAAATTTTTAGTTTTTCACACAATTTTCTCCTATAAACTACCCCATCTTCGTTCCCAATCCCTAAGCAACCATAGATACAACCTTTACACTTCATTCTTGATGAGACAAGAGAATCTTTTGAAGAAATGGAGAGAAGAAATCATGGAGAAGAGGCTAGAGACAAGTGTTCAAAGGATCCTCAACTTTTCTTCAATGATTTTAATGTTGTTAGTTTGGAGAAGTTATCGAGTCGCCTAGATAAGTTTGAAGAGGAATTTAAAAGTATTGGTGATCGCCTCCATGAGATGTATCATCAAATCAAGCATCTGGAATGGCAGGAAAAGCTTCAATTCGATCATCTAGCTGCCTATCAAGATACTCAAGTGGAGATGTATTCGAAGAACAAATGCATATACGAGAAAACGGCTGCAGATTTTCTAAGGGCGCTAGTGTTCTTCCCAAGTAGGCTGAGTAATCTTCATTGCGACGAGAGTAGAAATTTCAAATTTGAAGATTAGATAGTAAACGTGGTTAAATCAAGACTTTATCTAGTGTGTCGTTGCATCGATTTGGTGTCGGCATATTTTCAGGTTTATGTGTTGTATTTTTGAAAAGAGGGGTCGCCTACAGAAATTGTCTGCGAATCTTTAATTTAATTTAAATAATTAATTTGAAAAAGTAGTATTTGGTTTTGAAAATAATTTTTAAATTTGAAGATTTTAAGATATGAAATCAAACGGATCTCACATCCCGAATAGTTTATATAAACGAGCACCGCACCAAAAACCGTGTATCTATCCTGAAGAATAGACACACTGTTTGGTGATGTGGCTCGATTAAATAGACTAGAAGATTTGTGACATCCGTTTGGTCTGCAAACCAATTTTATAAGACGACAAGTTCCCCTGCTTAATACAAAGAAATTAAGCAGGGTTTATATTACCTGGGTTCTTAAAATTCCCTATAAGGGCAACCCCTATAGTTAATTACATCTTAAGTGATGAGAATCACCTAAGAAAACTCTCGATAATAATCAGTAGTTCTGCTCTATAGAATTTCAAAGTTTAAATTTCCAAGGGATTGAATTTTGGAATTTCAATAGGGAATGGATCAAATTTGGAACATTTTATTTTGGGAATTCAAAGGAAGAAAGGTAGGAGAAATTACAGATTCGAAGCGAACTTCGATAATTTTCTGACTATCCTATTGTTTGGTTTGAATTTAGGAAAGTCCTAATGTTTATTTAATGTTTTGATCTTGCCAATTTTAATTAATTAGGACTTATATTTGTATGATGTGATCACACAAATAGCCTCGAAGATGTGAGGGTTTATGTCGTATCGGACGACTACCTCGGAATCCTAAGACTGATTAGGGCTTAATTTGCAATGCAAATGCCTAACAAAAGATTGAGGATTTATGTTGCACTAGGAAAACTACCTCGAAATCCTATGGTTTGGTTATTTAATTCTAAGAAAGTTTTGCTGAAGAAGACTCAGGTTTTGCTTGACGACGATGGCCGTGCTTGCCCACCATGCTCCGAGCTCCTTGTTGTTGCGAGAGGTTTAGTTTTAGAAGATTGTAATCAAAAGAGAAGAGAAGAGTTTGGTTTTAGAAATCTTAAAATCCAAGTATTTTTTATGTTTTAATTAAAACAAATCTTAAAATTGATTATAACAACACCGGTTAAGATCTCACGGTTCCATCCTTCCGGCATCGTTATTTTTATCGGATTCACTTAGTCCAGATGAATTTGCTAAACTCAAATAAATGAGTTCAACACTTTCATTTAGACCGTGGGAAATCCCGTTAGCAACATGTAGGTTACATCTTCCGAGGTATTCCCGTTCATCTAACAAGACATTTTAATTTAGTTTTAATTGTAGTTTTGTGTTCTGTTTGTGATTAAATTTTGAGTTATTTTATATTTTGAGATGTTGTGGCGGTGAATTTTATCTTGTAATAACTTTTAGTTTAGTTTGGTTTCAATTTTAGGGACTATCCTAAAGGTGTGTGTTTTCATGCAAGAAAAGTAAGTGCATTTGCAATAAGGTAAATTGCAAGGAGGTAAATTGCAATAAAATAAAAGCATACCTGGAGGGTCTTCCCGTCATCCCAAGCTGCACTTAAACACAATTTATAATATTTAAGCATTTAAAGCAAGTTCCTAGGTAAAGCTAAGGGAAGGGTTATGGTTTTCTACCAAGTTCCTAATCACTATAGCTAGTCATCTCCTATGACGTCTAGGTTCTTGTGTTTTGGTTTGAGGACAATTTTCTTCATCGAAGAACGATTAAGTTCGAGTTGTTCTTATAAACATCCTATCATATTGAGGAAGTTCTTAAGACGAATCTTAAACATCTTTTCAATACCTCTAGGATTGTTTTAAGTCCAAGAGAATCTTAATCATCGAGGAGTTCAAGTTTTGTTATCTTGCTCAGTGAACTAGGATATTTGAATATTCTATGAGTGAAGTAACACTTCACTTAAAACTTTGTTTAGGAGTTATGACAACAAGAACTTTTGAGGGCAAATCGATGTTCAAGTGATTCGTGATTCGACTTAATTTTAATTAATGGGTTTAAGTTTGGAATAATGTTCTAGTTGTTTTAGATTTATTTTTGAATTCTTTATGTCTTTGGTGATGTTATATTTAATTCAATTTAATTTGATTTAATTTTAGTTTAATTTAATTTGGTTTAGTTTTAATTTTAATTTAATTTTAATTTTATTTTAACTTGATTTTATTTTTTTATTTAATTTAATTTACTTTAATATGTTTTAATTTAATTTAATTTAATGTGATTTAATTTAATTTAATTTAATTTTAATTTTAATTTAATTTAATTTAATTTAATTTAATTTAATTTAATTTAAATTTTTAATTTTAATTTAAATTTTAATTTGGTTTTATTTTTAATTTTAATTTAATTTAAATTTTAATATTTTTTTTAATTTTAATTTAATATTTTATTTTTTTATGCTTTAAGGATGATTTAATTTTAATTGTTAAAGTATTATTTTAATTGAAATTTTAAAAGGATTTAATTTAAATGTTTTAATTTTAATTTAATTTAATGATTAAGTCTTTTATCATTTTAAATTTTGAATTTGGATTATCATTTTAATTAGGAATTAAATATTATTGAGGTGATTAATTTAGGGATTCTTAGATTAAAGAATAAATCTCTTCCTAATAATATCCCTATTTTAATAATTCCAATTTTTTTATTATTCTTCCAAGTTTAAACAATTATTTAATTAAGGTTTATTTCAATTACTTTCAAATTATTTGGTAGGTTTCTACCCTTTAATTTCCTAGGTTTCAAACATCCAAAATAAACTTAGTATCAAATATTTTACCCACCCTTTTCAATTAAAACTAAAATTTTTAATTATAGGTTAAAATTTTAATTACCATTTTGCCCTTTAAACTTACTAATTTCATAACGCACTAAATTGAGTTTAAATGAATTTGAAATTTTTATGTGACTTCACTCATATATCAATCAAGACATTAGAGGAGAAAATGTGATTTTTCTGTATTTAATTTATTTATGTAATTATTTTTGGTGGAAAATAAGAATTTTCAAGGAAAATTTAATAACATGACTAAGGCAAAGTTTTTGTCCTTAAGAAAATTATAGGACATTTCTAATGACCAGAGGACCACTTGGACTAATTTTGGTGATTTTTTTGAATTATATTCTTTTTATTATAATTATTTTGAGTTTTGGAGTATTAATTAATTTAAAAATAAAATAAAGGTTGAAAAATGAATTTTATATTTTTCAAAAATCTCCCTGATGTCAAGGAAACCAGAGAACAAATTTTTATGATTTTTTGATTTTTCTTTAATTTATTAGAATTATTTTAGTGGAAATGCTAGAAAATACATTTTTTAATTTTAAAATTACCTTAGGGCTTTAAAATTTAATATCTCATCATAGAGACTTAGGAAAAATATGGGGTTTGTTCCTAAACGATTAAAATTCAAAATATGACATTTTGGTGAATTTTATTATTTTTGTGATTTTTATTATTTTTTAATTATTAAAAATTTTAAAATAATGCAAAAAATCAACTTTTTTAGAAAATTACAATTTTAATTTTTTTAAATTCCCCTGATATCAAAGAGGCTCCAAAACCAATTTGGTGAATTTTTTAGAAGTATTTTGAAAGTTATGAATTTTTGAAGTTTAATTTTGGCTAGATGGTTTAATCAACCCATTTGATAGGGCTAACCAAGTCCAATTGACTTCAAACTTTTATGGTGGGTTCTTCTGATCCTAAAGGTCAGTGGAGAATTGATTTCAAGTCAAGTTGATGTATGATTAGCTCTAATTAATTAAAGCTCCATTTTGGGTGTTTAAGCCAATTAGGGTTATTACAAGTGAGTTAACTCAAAAACCATTTTCCCTAGGGTCCTCTGGTCATAAGAAACATCACCAAATTTTCCTAGAATTTATTTCACAAAATGCTAATTATCGGAATTAAAATACAGGGAATGTTCCTAGAATTGAAAAATCAATAACTCTTCATAGGGGTGGCCTCTGACTTTGGAAAATTCAGGGAATGTTCCCAAATTCAGAGGCTTCAAAAGCCCTATGGTCTCATGCCATGGTGAATTGTATACATGCATGGAGAATTGAAATAGTGCAGAGAGTAAATAAATAATTAAAAATAAAATACTTGATGACATTAAATGATTTATTTTCCACATTATTCTCCTACGGTCACTTGAGCGAGGGGTATTTTTATTTTATTTTTCGATTTTCCTACACAAAGTTATGCATTTTTGAAGTTTAGGGAATTAAATAAATAAAAAAATACCCTAATTTCCTACTTATCCACGCGGCGCCACGCCATCCTCGGCAGCTCTGAAAGGCCACGCGTCGTCTTCTGATTCGGCGCCGCCATCCTACTCAGTGCTCCAGGGGCCCGAGGTTCATGCAGCATCGCGCTGTCCGGCTTGATCCAGACCGTCCTCTCGATACACGCTCGATCCGACGGCTCCCAGTCATCGTCTACGACTTGTGTGCACCCGTGACCGTCAAACTTCTAACCCTGATTTCTCACTCGATTCTCAACGGATTTTCGTTTTCTTATGCTATATGGATTCATCTTGAGGAGACGAACACATCCATACGGTAAACATGTATTGAAATTGACTCAAATTAAATAGAGAATCTCTGTAAGCTCGGGAAGAAGAGTGAGTCCATACCTTTGCGCAGAGAAGTGAAGCTTCGATCTGAGAGTTGTGTCACCTTCGATTGGGTCCGAGCAAGCTCCGGATGAAGACCCTTGGGGCTGGTGAATTGTCCGGAGTATGATTTCGACCACAGCCGATTACAAAGCTTAGAGTCTGGAACAGATGGGTGGCTTGGAGAGGGGGCTTTCACTGGGGAACTCCTTCTCTTGACCTTGTGCAGGTGTGGGTGAGTTTAATTTGAATTTGGTGGAGAATTGGGAGATGTCCTATTTTTTGGTGGAATTTTGGTTGAGAAATTGGGCTCTGTTGGTGGGGATTAGGGCAAATTGTCACTGGGGATCAACTGCTCTAAGTGTGGAGAGTGGTTTGGTGCAATTTTAGCAGGGTTTCAGTAAGGTCTGGTTCAGCACCTCTCATGGCCGAAAGGAGGTGGTGTTTAAATAGGAGAGGGTGGAGGGCCTCCCAGGGGGGTTTAAGGCTGGGGATCAGTTGCTCTGGTGAGGAGAAGAAGAGCTATGTTGTCCATTTGGGTTGAGACAAGTCAGCAAGAGAGAATTGAATTTGTTGGCTCCTCCCAAGGTCTCGGCCATGGTGTTTTCCGGTGGCCTGGTGGCTGGCCGGCCAGGCACTGGTCACCATCTTATTCAGGTGGGTCAGGGCTGGGGTTTAGTGCAGTCAATTGGCCATGGACATGTGTAAAGGAGTTTGGTTTAAATGGAATGGGAGAAGGCTCATTTTGGCTTGGTTTGGGTCAACCCATGGAAATAGGCTTGGTGAACCTTCCCAAGGCCTGATTTTGAGCTGAGGGAATCATTTAGGTCAGCTTAGTAGGGGTGGTGAAGGCTCCATGCATGGTGAGGTGACTAAGAATGGTTTAGTGTGTGACATGCTTAAGTTAAAAAAGGGTTTAAAAGGGTTTAAGAAAGAGATCCCCTCTCTTGCCATTAATGGTTTGGTGAGGTGGAAAGCAGATTCGATGGCTCTCATGGCTCCCATGGGGCTCATGCATGGTTTCATGGCTCACCTTTGGCTTAGGGAAAAGTTTGGTCAATTTCATGAAAAAAGGTTTAAACAATTTTGGTAATTTAGGGGTGATTTGATGGGATTTGGCATATGGCTTGACTTGGATTTATTTTATCATGGATTTAGAACTTAGGAGATGGTTTTATCAAATGGATGATGATAGAGGATTGTCATGTGGGCTTTGGGCCTTTTGAAGTTATTTTTTATGGGCTTTTAGGAAGGCTAACGGGATGGGCCTTTAGGTTTAAAAATGAATTCATGGATGGGAATTTTGTAGAGGTTTGGGCCAAATAATTGTTGGGTTTGGTTTAGGGATATGTCATGAGTGATTTGAAATGAGTTTGGAGTGATTTGGGTTTGAATGGGGTTGGATTTGGGCCTCTTTGGTAAATGGGCCAATGTAGGTCAAATTGGGCTAACTTGGGCCAATGTTGGGCTAGGGTTGAAATTGATGTAAAATTAATGTTTGGAATTGTTTATGGGAGTGTTTCAAAGAGGTTTTAACTTTGGTTAGTTTTTGATTTTGGGGTTTGGGCTTATTTGGGTTAGGTTTGGGTTTAGGTAAAAATTGGGCCTTTTAGCTTTGGGTTGAATTTGAGTGGGGTTTGGGTCCAAATTTTGGGCAAATCATGTTAGTGTTTTATTTGTGGGGATTTTAAGGAAGGTTTAGAAAAGGTTTGGGGTTAATTGGAGTTGAATTGGGTTAGTTTGGGCTAAGTTTGGGTCATGGGTCCAAATTAGGCTTTAAGGTCAAAAGTGAAATTGGATTCAAATGGCAATCAAATTAGACTTGGATTTGGTCTAGATTAGTGTTGGGGATGTTGAATGGAAGTTTAGAATTGAATTGGACCAGAATTTGGGTCAATTGGGTAGGTTTGGTTTGACATTGGGTTCATTTTGGGTTAAAATGGGTCAAATTGGGGATTTTGAAAAAAGTGGGGTAAATTGACGAAATTAGCCCATGGTGTAGTTGAACAAAATGAAATTTGGAATATTTGGGATTTTTTGGAATTTTCAGAGAATTTTCTGAATTTTTGGATTTTTTGGATAAGAGGGGCATTTTGGGTATTTGGAGGGTATTGGGGGTATTTTTGGAATCTTGGGTATTTTTGGCTATGAATGATCAATTTGAGTAATGTGGGAATGTTTGAGATTGGTCTTGAGGAATTTTGGGTGATTTGGAGATTTTTTGGAAAATTTGGGTAATTTCAAGGGTTTTGGGTAGGCTAGGCGGGTGTAGGGTCCCCGGGGTCAAAAATTGAAAATTTAGAAAATTAAAGATTGGGTGAATGTAAGTGGAATGAAATCATTTTGGTTGAGCCATGAAGCTATATCAAGCCCAGATTAGCCATGAAGGGACTCATTTGAGGCATTCACTATGTTGTTCCTAACCCTCTTAACCAAGGGCTTAGGGGTTAAGGACCATCCATGTGAATCACCTGCATGAGTCGGGGAGGTCAAGTTGGGTATGGGTGTGGTTTTAGGAGGTGTGTGAAAGTGTAGTGTATAAGTGCGGTGTGTGTGTAATTCGGCCCTCACCGGACCGAGGCCACCTAGAGGCGATCCCTAAGGCTAAAGAGTCCTATAGGACCTCATCCTTTAAACTTCCACATTTGATTTCAACCCTCTAGGTTATTAGGGGTCTACAATCAAGTTTGTGGAGTTTGCAGGGAGTTTAAGAAGTGGTTTGAAATTCTAAAGGGTGAGTTCCACTTCTAGTCCTCTAAGATAGTCAAAGGGAAAGCCTAAGGCTAGATCCTAAGTACTAAAGAGAGAAGAGAAGACCTCATCAAAAATGAGGTCAACATTTGGTAAATCGAATGTGTTGTTTGTGTGTTTGTTTTATTGTTCAATGTGTGTTGTATATGCTTTGAAATTGTCTTGTTTAATTTTTTGTTAAGACTTGAATCTTATTATTATACTTATCTGTAATTCATTGAGCCCGAAATTGAAGATTATGAAATGGAATTAGAAGAATTTCACTTAAACTTGTGTTTAATTGGTGGATTTAATTTATACTTTTTTAAAATTTTTTGAAAATATTTTGGTAGTTGGAAACAGAAGCAATACTCTTATATGAGTAATTGAAAGTTGAAGTTGTGAGTTTTGGTAGAAAATTAAAATTTTAAAACAGTTTTTGTGAAAGGCGAGTCTGGCGCCTAGGCGCAGGTTTGGCCGGCTATTTGAAAATCAGGATTTAAACCCCCATTAGCCTTTACCGACGCCTAAGCTACATCCCCTTCCTCTTTTTCATGACAACCAACCCCCTAGATCCATCTAGAGGCAAAATTTTCACGTTTTTGAGCCCGAAATTATTGGATTCCTTCATCTTGAAGTCAGATCTACCTTCTAATCCATTTATTTTTTATTTATATCATGGATTTTTCTATTTTTGCTAAAAACCAAAATTTTGGAGAAAAATTTTGATTTTTAGAAATAATCCATGGATTTTTAAACTCATTTTAAGTTTCTCAAGCTTAAAAAGAGTATAGATATTTTATTCCTTAATTTATTAGTAATTTCTTTTAAGTTTAGTTGGCACCTAAATCAAAGCGCGGAAAAGAACGAGAAAATTTCGATCGCGACAGAGTTCCTTCTTGCGGCGGCGCACATTCTTTACCACGAATTTGCGACATCAGGAAATTTATCTCGGAGCGCGATTTTACGATCCGGAGAGATGATCGAGAACACGATCGTTGCACACAAGCGCAGTGATTCTGTTATTTCACTGTCGTTGCTGTTATTCCTGTTGTACGAGAATTTTACGCCTTAGAGGTGTCGGAGTGGGATTCACTCTAGAGCGGATCAACATTTTCTACGGCCTACCACCTACCGTTGAGTGATAATATTCTGGTCTAACTCCATATGAAGGAGTTTTGGAGATGATCATTGCATATCTGACTGAGGGCACTGGAGCTTGGAAGATCCGGAACGACAAATGGGTAAACTTCAAATCTTCTAAGCTGAATGGTATTTCAAAGGCCTGACACTATTTTATTTCTGCTAGACTAGTTCCTTCCAACCACCTGAGTGAAGTTACCAGAGATAGAGCTATCCTGAACTACTGCATTCAGGAAAGGAAGTCGATTGATTTTGGTAGCATTATCTATGGTTCTGTAGAATCAACTGCACGATCCAGTACTTCTGTGGGATTAGGATTCCCATCTTTGATATATTCTTTATGTGTAAGCAATGGAATTATTGCTGATATTTCTGAGGAGAATCTGAAGACTACAAAGCCTATTGGCCAGGAGAGTTTTAGTATTTATGATCATCTTCGCAGGAAGAGATCTACTGCTTCTTCTACTTCTGTACCTACTCCAGGTAGTGCTTCTACTTCTAGAACTTCTACTTCTGCTACACCACCACCTAGTTTTTAGGAGACTATGGATGAGAGGTATTCAGAGCAGCATAATATGTTACATTTAGCTCATTTTAACATAGATACGATCGATGCAAAATTTGATCATCTTGCTGATTTTACCCATAGGAAGAGAAATTATGATGCTGATTATGCTGAAGCTCTTGTTAGATTCCTGAAGGAAGAACAATTTGTTTAGTTCCCGACTTGTCCTAGATTCACACCTTATGATACGAAGAAGACTGAGAATTTTTCCTTTGGTGACGATGATGATGATGATGAGGAGACTCGAAGTGATGATTAGATTGTTGAGATTATGTTATTGTTTTATTTGTCTGTGTGTTAGACTTAGTAGTATGATTGGTTTATGTTTGTTTGATGATTTGTTGATGTTAGTTGTACTGATGATTGTCGTACTATTTAGTTATTGATGTTGTTCTGTTTCTGTTATTGTGATTATTATAGTAGTTTAGTTTAGCTACTAATATAAAAATTGAACCTGCTTACTTTTATATATGCTTCATTATTTCAGTGATATTCATAAAAAGCATGTGTAGAAGTAAATTTTTTTCGTAGACTGTTTTTACATACTTATAAAATTCCTTTTTGAATTACGCCTTTCTTACTCTCATACTTTAAAATTTTTCATGAGATACCAAAACTTAAGTTTAAGGGAAGGGAAAATACATGTAAATTTAAATTTTATTTTTCCTTAAGTGCTAATATTTTCTCTTTAAAAAAAAAATATTAACATAACATAAGGAATGAAAAATCTATTTAAGGTTACTTAAATTTTTGAAATTATAAATAATTTAGTAGACTTAACCAAAATTTTAATAACTTTGATTGATTTTAAGAATATAATTATTCAACTTAAAGAAGAGTAAGATTAAAAAATTTTTCTATTCATGGTAAAGATAATTGAATTTTAGAAGTATTAAAAAATCAAGAATTATAACTTGAAAAAGAAAAAGATTGAAAGTCTTTTTAAAAACTTTTCATGTTATAGTAATTAAGTGAAGATGTATAAGTTTGTAAATATAAGTCAAGGATAGTGAAGTTCAAAACCATTAACACGCTATCCAGATACAGTAATTCTCACTGTTAAAAAAAAAAGAGGAGAAGCTTGAGGAGATGCCTAATCAAAAATTGGCTTCACTTGAATTATCTTATAAGAAGAAAACTAATTACATATTTTACTTAATTTTTATGCATGCATCATTATTATAAAAGATTTTCATGAAGTACTTTTTCTTGTAAATAATTTATGTGTGTACGACTTAATTTTGGGTTATGTGTTTGATTTTGAAAAGGGGGTCGCCTACAGAAATCGTCGGCGAATTTTAAATTTTAAATTTAATTTAAATATATATATATAATTTAGAAAGTAGCATTTTATTTTGAAAATAACTTTAAATTTGAATGTTTTAAGATATGAAATCAAACCTATCTTACATTCTGAATAGTTTATATAAACGAGCACCGCACCACAAATCGTGTATTTATCCCGAGGAATAGACACACTGCTTGATGATGGGGCTCGATTAAATAAACTAAAAGACTTGTAACATCCGTTTGGTCTGCGAACCAATTTTATAAGCCGACAAGTTCCCCTGCTTAATATAAAGGAATTAAGCAGGGTTTATATTACCTGGGTTCTTAAAGTTCCCTATAAAGGCAAGCCACTATAATTAATTACATCTTAAATGACAGGAATCATTTAAGAAAACTCTCGATAATGATCAGTGGTTTTGCTCTCAAGAATTCCAAAGATTAAGGTATTCAAAGGATTGAATTTTAGAGATTTCAATAGGGAATGGATCAAATTTGGAACAGTTATTTTCATGAGTCTAAAGGAAGAGAAGTAGGAGAAGTTGAGAATCCAAGAAGAATCTTGGCAACTTCCCAAACTATCCTATTGTTTGGCTTCAATTTGAGAGTATATTTAATGTTTCAATCCTACCAATTTTAATTAATTAGGACTTATATTCGTATGACATGATCATACAAATAGCCTGGAAGATGTGAGGGTTTGTGTCGTACCAAACGACTACATCGGAGTCCTAAGACCGGTTAGGGCTTAATTTGCATAACACAATTATGCAAATGCCTAACAAAAAGTTAAGGATTTATGTTGCACTAAGCAAACGACCTTGAAATCCAATGGCTTTGTTGTTTAAAACTAGGAAAGGTTTTGCTAAAGTAGATTCAAGTTTTGCCGATGACGATGGCCGTGCTGCCCACCATGCTCCAAGCTCCTTGTTGTTGCAGAGGTTTAGATTTAGAAGGTGAAAATCAGGAGATGAGAGAAGTGTTCTGGTTTAGAGAAAATCTTAAAATCCAAGTGTTTTTAATGTTTTAATTAAAACAAATCTTAAAGTTGATTATAACAACACCAGTTAAGATCTCACGGTTCCATCATTCCGGCATCGTTACTTTTATCGGATTCACTTAGTCCAGATGAATTTGCTAAACTCAATTGAATGTGTTCCACCCTTTCATTTAGACCTTGGGAAATACCGTTAGCAACACATAGGTTACATCATCCGAGGTATTCCCAATCGTCCAATTAGATATTTTAATTTAGTTGTAATTGCAGTTTTATTATTTTGTTTGTGATTAAAGTTTGAGTTGTTTTATATTTTGGAATGTTGTGGCGGTGAATTTTATCTTGTGATGACTTTTAATTTAGTTTTGGTTTCATTTTTGTGGCTATCCTATAGGTTTTCGTTTTCATACAACAGTTGTTTTACCATGCATGAAAATGAAAATGCAGCACATGTAGGTAAATTGCAACAAAATAAAAGCGTACCTGGAGGGTCTTCCCGTCATCTCAAGCTACACTTAAAACACATGTTAGAGCATTTAAACATATTTTTGCAAGAAATACCTATGTAAAGCTAAAGGAAAGGGTTTTGATTGACTACCAGAATCCTAATCCTATTGCTAGTCATTTCCTATGATGTCTAGGTTGTTGGTTTGGTTTAAGGAAGATTTTCTTCACCAAAGAACAATTAAGTTCAATTATTCTTCTAAAATACCCCATCGTATCGAGGAAGTGTTTAAGACGAATCTTAAACATCTTTTCAATACTTCTGGGATTACTTTGAAATAAAAGGAAAGTCATACAAACCACAAAAGAAAAGACAACTTATCTCTTTCTCTTCCGCAATGTAATTCCCTTGAAGTTCCTTTAAATTTACTTCTCTCTTCTTTTCAACACTTGATTCTCTCTTTAGAATGGAAAGGAAGAAGCAATCTCACACTTTAACCCTTCTCCTTCACTCCTCAGAGAAGAATTCCTCTCAAATCCTCACTCTACACACACTTCTCCTAAACCCTAACAATTAGCACTCACTAAAACTACCCAAGACACTCAACTCCACATAAGAGACACACTTTTCCTTCAAAAATAGTTACTTATAAAATTGGGACAAAATCCCAAGAATTTCCATAGGAATCCCTTAAAAAATTTGCCAAAACTCTTCAAATTCGGGCGCCACCGGCACTCTATCGTGCCAATAAATGCTGAAGTCTCTGGATTTGGGTGACAGCGGCGCCCATTCTGGCGTCGGCGAAGCTAGAACACCTTTTCCACTATTTTGCTCCTTTTTGGTCCTTTTTGCTCCGGATTCATTCTTTTTTGCTTCTTTTCACTCCAATCACCTAAAATCATCATACCTGCAACAAATCCTGAAAAATACCTTTCTTTAAAGTGAAATATCACAAAAAATGAGTAAAATTATATAGCAAAAATTGTATATATTTTTGGTGCATCAGAATCCCCTAAACTTTAACTATTACTTGTCCTCAACTAATCCTTTTACTATATAAAATATGACTCTTGGCAATGTACTTTTCAATTGTAAGACACTAAAATTTTTCATTCAAAAGAATATATTGGTTAGATTTTCGAGAAGAAATTTAACAACTCAGGTCAACACTACAGGTGTAAGAATATTCAGCAATAAAGTCTAAGAGTTCTAATCTTCTATTTATTTCAAGATGAACCATAATTTGTCACACTAAGAGTGTCTCAAAAGACTATGTGAAAAAGGAGTTCTCGCAAACTTCATTAGAATGTAGGCCAGTACTTAAAACATAAATTTAGAAATGAAATTAAGCTCTCCCTTTTGGGTGATTCAAGTGAAGCCAATTTTTGATTAGGCATCTCCTCAAGTTTCTCCTCATAAACATTTTTCTTTCTTTTTCTTTTCTTTTAGGGATTGCTTTTCAATCCTTCTTTTCTTTTTTTTTCTTTTTTTTTAATGAGGATTACTATATCTGGATAGCCCTTTAATGATTTTGAACTTCAAATGAATTTTATTGTATTGGTGAATTAATCATCAAAGGATTTTAATTTTGTTTTGTTTCTTACTAAGTGAACTTAGGACATTTGAATATCTTATGTGTGAAGTGACACTTCACTTGATGCTTCATTTAAGAGGTATAACAATAAAAGCCTTTTAATGGCAAAGTAATAAATATTTTAATGATTTAATTTGATTTGATTTAATTATAAAAATTAATTAATGATTATTAAGTTTGGAATAGGGTTCAAATTATTTTAGATTTAGTTTAAATCTTTACACTTTACGTGATATTATATTTCAGATTAACTTTTTATGTTTTAGATTTACTTATATTGAAAAAGGTGTTGAAATCTTTCATATGTTTTGATTTAACGCTTAATGACTTCATTTAGGTTTATTGTTAAGTGATGTTAATTTAATTTAATTTGATTTAATTTAATTTAATTTTATTTAATTTTATTTAATTTAATTTTAATTTAATTTTAGTTTCAATATTTTAAATTTAATTTAATTTAATTCTTAAGGTGTTAATTTAATTTAATTTAAACTTTGACTTGACATAATTTAATTTAATTTAATTTAACTCCAAGATTTTAAATTTGATTTTTATTATTGGACCATTTAACATTTTAAGCTTTAATTCATTTAATGGTTATCTTCTTTTAATTTTTAATTTATTTAGTTTGGATTATTATTTTATTTTTTAATTAAGAACTAAATATTATTGAAGTGACTTGTTTAGGGATTTTAAAATTAAAGAATAAATATCCTCTTAATAATATCCCTATTTTAATAATCCAAATTTTAAATATATTCTTTCCAAAATTTAAATTATTTAATTAATTAGAGTTTATTTTGATATTTTCAAAGTGTTTAATGGGTTTCTACCATTTGAATTTCCCTAAGTTTCAATCATCCAAGAGAAAGTTAAAATCAAATATTTTACCCTCCATTTTGATTAAACCTAAAGTTTTAATTAAGGGTTAAAATTCTTTAATTACCTTTATGCCCTTCTGGGTTTATTTATTTCATAACTCACTAAATTGAGCTCAAATTAATTTGAAATTTTTATGTCACCTCACTCACATGTCAATTAAGACATTACAGGAGAATGTGTGATTTTTCTAACTTTAATTTATTTATATAATTATTTTAAGTAGAAAATACGGGTTTTCAAAGAAAGTTCAACAACATGACCAAGGTAAAGTTTCTGTCCTTAAGAAAATTATGAGATCTTTCTAATGACCAAAGAACCACTTGGACCCATTTTGGTGATTTTTTTAATTATTTTTTATTTATTATAACTATTTTGATTTTTAGAGTATTAATTAATTTTAAAATAAAATAAAAATTGAAAAATAGATTTTATGTTTTTCATTAATTTCTCTGACCTCAAGGAGTCCAGAGAAACAAATTTCATAATTTTATGATTTTTCTTTGCTTTATTAGAATTATTTTAGTGAAAAAGGTTGAAAATTCATTTTTTAATATTAAAAATTACATTAAGCGTTTAAAATTCAATATCTTATCCTAGGGACTTAGGAAAAATATTTGGTTTGTTCCTAAGTGATTAGGAGTCAAAATGTCTTATCTTGAAGAGACGAACACATCTATACGGTTAAGGTGCATTGAAATCAACTCAAACTAAATGGAGAATCTCCAGGAGTTTGGGAGGATGAGTGAGTTCATACCTTTTCTCAGAGAAGTGAAGCTTCGATCTCAGGGTTGTGTCACATTCGATTGAGTCCAAGCAAGATCCAGATGAAGTCTCTTGCTCTTGGAAAATGCCTAGGTACAAAAGTTACTAAGGTCGATCACAAAGCTTGGAGGCTGGAAGCAATGGATGGCCTGGTGAGGGAGCTTTTGCTGGGGAACTTCTCCTCTTGGTCTGGTGATGGTGTAGAGTCAATCAATTTGAAGATTGGCTCCTCTGGTGAAGTGTCCTAGTTTTGGGCTTGAATTTTAACTCCAAAATTGTACTCACAGATAGGGCTTTAGGGTTGGATTTCAGTGGGGATCAAGTTCTCTATGTCTGGAGATGGATCTAGAGTGATTTTGGCAAAGTTTTGGTAAGGTTTGGTTCAACACTTTTTTGGCCGAGAGGAGGTGGTGCTTAAATAGAGGTGGCTGAAGGGCTCTCTAGGGGGTTTGATGGCTTGCATCAACAGCTCAGGGCAAGGGAAGAACAACCATGCTGTTCAATTGGGCTGGGACAACTCATCAAGAAGAAATTCAATAATTGGCTCACATGGGTGCTCTCGGCCTGGTGGTTTCCGGTGGCTGTGGTGGCTGGCCGGCCAGGGTCAAGTCACTGTTGTCATCAGGAGGGTCAGGGGTTGGCAATGGTGTAAGCAATGGAGATTGGCCATGTGTAGAAAGCTTCATTCAAAATGGAATGGGGAAGGGGCTCTTTTGGACTCAATTTGGTCATCCTATGGGTTTGGGTTGGGTGCACCTTTCCGAGCTACGATTTGGGCTAAGGGAGGTCGGGTGAGTCAGCTAGATTAGTGGGGAGAAGTCACTATCCAAGCATGTTTAAGTTTAAACATAGTTTAGGGGAAGCATGAAAAGGTTTAATCACCTTTAAGAGAATCCTTAAAGATGCTCCTCCTCTTGCCATTTATGGGATGGTCACATGTCAAACTTCTCATGGCTTTACATGGGGCTTAAGGATGGCTTCATGGCTTCATTTGGGCTTGGGGATAGCTTAGTCAATTTCATTGGAATGGATTTTAGGAATTTTGGCATTTTGATGGGAATTTGGATAAAGCTTCAATTTTGAATGATTTAATCATAGGTTTCAAACTTTAGGGAATGATTTTATCAAGTGGATGATGAGAAGGAATTGACATGTGGGCTTTGGATGAATTTTTGGGCTTTTGGGTTTGGTGGAAGTGGGCTTTTTAAAAGGCTTAAATGGGTTGGCATTTATATTTCAAAATGGACTTTTAGATGAAGAATTTTGTGAATGACCATGCCAAATAAATGTTGGGTTTAGTTTAGGGATTTTTCATGAATGGCTTGGAATCAATTTTGCGTAATTTGGAGTAGAATTGGGTTGAATTTGAGTTTTTTTGGTAAAGGGGCCAAGGTGGGCCAAATTGGGCTAACTTGGGCTAAGGTTGGTCTAAGGTTGAATTTGGTGTAAAATTAATGTTGAAAAATGTTTATGGGATTTCTACAAAGAGTTTTCAACTTTGGTTGGGCTCTAATTTTGGTATTCGGGCCCATTTGGGTTAGGTTTGGGCTTAAGTCAATTTAAGGGATTTTCGTTTTAGGTTAGGTTTGGGTGGAGTTTAGATTCAAATTTTGGGTAAATTAAGTTAGTGTTTTTTTTATGGGGATTTTAGGAAGGCTTTAGAAAATATTTGGGGTCAATTGGAGTTGAATTGGGCTAGGTTTGGGTCATGGGTCAAAATTGGGCCTTAAGCCCCAAATTGGAATTGGGCCAAAATGTCAATCAAATTGGACTTGGATTTGGTATAAATTAATATTGGGGATATTGAATTGAAGTTTAGAATTGAATTGGACCAAAATTTAGTCAATTGGGGTGGTTTGGTTTGACATTGGGTTCACTTGGGTTAAAAAAATTGGTCAAATTGGGGGTTTTATTAAAAGTGGGGTAAATTGGCAAAATTGGCCCATGGTGTAGTTGAACAAAATGAAATTGAGAATATTTGGGATTTATGAAATTTTCTGGGACTTTTTTATAATTTTTGGATTTTTGGGGTAAAAGGGTATTTTGGTAATTTGCGGGGGGGGGGGGTATAGGGGTATTTTTGGAAATTTTGGTATTTTTGGCCAAATATGGTCAATTTGAGTGGTGGCAAGTGTTTAGGATTAATTTTGAGGAATCTTGGGTAATTTAGGCAATTTTGCATATTTTGGGTCATTTCAAGGGAATTTGGTAGGTTTGGTGAGTCCGGGACCCTGGGGGTCAAAAACTGAAATTTTGAAAAAAGGAAGATTGATCAAGTGTGAGTGAAATAGAATCATTTTGGTTGAGCCATGACGCCGGCCATGAAGCCATATTAAGCTCATATGAGCCATGAGAGGACTCATTTGAGGCATTCACTATGTTGTTCCTAACCCTCTTAGCCAGAGGCTTAGGGGTTAAGGACCATCCATATGCATTACCTACATAAGTCAGGAAGTCAAGTTGGGTGAGAGTGTGGTTTTAGGACTTGGAATGTGTGTGACAGTGTAGTGTATTTGCAAGTCAACCCTCACCAGACGAGACCAGACCATCCAGGGTATTCTTAAGGCCAAAAAGTTCTATAGGGAACTCATCCTTTAAACCTCCACATTTGATTTCAACCCTCTAGGTGATTAGGGGTCTACAATCAAGCTTGTGGGATTTGCAGGGAGTTAAGAATGAATTTGAATTTCTAAATGGTGGGTTTCATTTCTAGTCCTCTAAGATTAGTCAAAGGAAAAGCCTAAGGTTAGATCCTAAGTACTAAAGAGAGAAGCAAAAGACCTCATTAAAAGTGAGGTCAACAATGTGATCTTAATATAATAAACTTCAATTATTTTTGAAATGAATGAAAAATTTTGATGTCTTACGATTTGGTAGTTAAATATTCTTTAAATTCTTAAAATTAAACTTAGTTAGTGAAACTTGGTTAATAATTTACTAAAGCCTTTATAAAATCAAAAATTACAAGGAATCTTAAATATTTACCTTTTATTCAAATTGTTATACATTTTATATAGTAAAAAGGGTTACTTGAGGACAAGTGACGTTTAAGTTTGGGGGATTTTGATCCATGAAAAAAATACTTATTTTTATGTCTTGATTTTTATTAAAATTTTAAGGATATTATGCTTTAATGAAAGGTATTTTTGTGTTTTTGGATATAGGTGTTGCAAAAATGTTCAAGAAGGAAAAAGGATGAAAAAGGAACAAAATACAAAAATGGAGCCAAAATACAAAATTGCCAAAATATTGGGTTTGGCGCCTAGGAGCCAAAATCCAGTGCCTAAGCGCCAGCTTGATACAAAAACAGTTACGATTTTTTGACTACTTTGGGAAGTTATTTTGATGGTTAGAGTGGTTATTGGACCTTCTAGAAGATTGACAGTTATTCCTGGATTATAGGACATGTGATACATTGTATCTAGACGCTTGGAAACGGTTTGGATCGCGAAGAGGTGCGATCCAAAGTGAAGAGGTGCGAAGAACTAGAAGCGGAGTCTAGCACCTAGGCGCCAGATGCCGGCGCCTAGGCGACAGACAGTTTCTAGAAGATTCATTGAACATAGACACATTTTGAAGAGATGCTTTAAGCAACCCTTGAAACCTATAAGTAGGAGGCCATTTCTACAGAAAAAGAGGCCCCCAATCAAAGAGAGAGAGCACCAAATAGAGAGATAATTTGAAATTTAGGGCCACACTTTTAGTTTACTTTCCTTCAAAAATTAGTGAGTTTATTTATATCAAAGTTTGTTATGAGAGTTTGGAAGAGTTGGTGCTTTTGAAGTCTATTTCACTTTGGAGACATTAGGAATCAGAGGTTCAGTTGGAGAAACACTTGAGATAAGTATTTGTAATTTGATTCAAAGTTTTATTTATATGTTTTGTTATTTAAATTCAACGTGTTCTGAGTAGTTACTTTACTTCCTCCTTTCAATTATGAAAAAGATAAATAAGTTAATATATAATTTGTTGGAGAATTAAAAACTAAATATGTTTAAATATTATGATGATATTAATACCAGATCTTAATTTACTATTTAAATTGGCCATTAAAGTTGTTAAAATCTGTCCAAAAATTTTGAGACCTAGAAGGAGATGAATTCTTAACTAGTAGATATCACATGAATCATTGGGTAGTCGAAGGCCTTGTGCGGGTTATTCAAGGTGAAGTGCAAATAAATAGGAAAATATTATTCAATGGGCGTAGAATTAATAAGTTTTTAGAGTGACAGACTAAATTCTTTTAATTTGGTTTATAGAAAGGGAACGGCTCACTAGTAGGGCCGACCATAGCCACTCTTGGACATCTAGTAGTGTGAGCCTAGATTAACCCATTCTACTAACAATACATCCAGACCTGATCTATAGATTTAAAAGAAATACACAAAAATAAAATTAAAATATTTAAAAATCTATAAACCTCCTCGTGGGATCAATACTGGGGTATTTATTTAAAGCTCTATATTACTTGAAACGATATGTATATTTGCGTAGTACCTCTAGTGTGTAAAATATTTTCCATAAAATTATATTCATATACACTAGCTGCTATTATTATTTGAGTCAAAGTATTGACTATAACATATTTTTGAAAGCATAAATTACTGCGTTATTTGCGGTCGGGTCAGCTGCCGGCGTCTAAATCCAGAGAGTTTGGCTAATTATTGTAAATAGAGTGCCGCTGGCACCCTATTGAGCGCCGCTGGTGCCTGAATGCAATAAAAGGCCAAAAACCCTCATTTTCATGATTTTTACCCTGGGACCCACAAATTTTTCCTTTTCCTTCGTCTTCTTTCTCCATTTTCATGATTTTGAAGATCTAGGGCTCGCTAGAACTCAGATTCAAGGTGATTTCAAAACTTTTCGACACCTGATTCATACTTCTCTTGGTAAGAGCTTCACTTTAAGTTCAAATTTTTAAATTTTCACCATGGAAATCTCTCACATTGCTTATGGTGGAATTTTTGGTGTTTTCAAGAGATTTTGAGATTTCCATGATGAAATGTACTCTTACTTGTTTAGAATAGTGTTTGGAGTTTGTTATATTGTGAATTTGGGATTTATTGGAATTTTCTTACAAATTTTAGAAATTCAAATGGCTCCAAGGTTGAGTAAAGGGAAGAGGAAATCACATTTTGATGAGGAGAAATTAGTTAACATCAAAGCCCAATTTCGCTATAACTTTTACCTCTACAACAAGAAGTGTATCCAAGATCGAGCTTTTGATAGTCCTGGAGGATCTGTAGAACAATTAATTGCATTGCGAAATTGGGAGCGATTTTGTTATTTCACTGCGAATAATGTTATGGGAGTAGTTAGAGAATTCTATTTGAATGTACCCTGGACTGAGACTAAGTATGTGCTTTTTAGAGGAAAAATGGTCGAGTTTACTCCTTAACATATCAACGCTTTCTACCAGACTCAGGAACCATTTATTTGTGAATACGAAAACTTTGACACTCGGAGGGAGAATATGAGAGAAGTTATTGCTTTTCTGACTGATGAGAGAGGAGAATAGAAAGTAAGTAAAAATAAGTTGATTAACTTCCCCGCCTTCACATTGAATGTTGCTTTAAAAGTTTGGCATTACTTCATTTCTGCGAGACTATTACCTTCTTATCACCACAGCGAGGTTACAAGATTGTTATTCAGAAGATGAAAAAGATTGATATTTGGACAATTATTTACAAAAACATTCAAACTATTGCTAGAGGCGAGACCTTTGGAGGAATAGGACATCCTGCTATAGTTCATGCCCTCTGTGTTTAGTCTGGAGTGGAGTTCAGTAGTTCTGAAGAAGTGGCTATACCTTTGTGATCAATTACAAAAAATATTATCTGTACTTATGAGTCTCATGTGGCAGCCAGAGCTGAGCGTAGGAGTACTGATATTTCTACTACGAGTTATGATGTTCCATCTAGATCCGAGCCGCCTACCTTATCTGATATTATGGAGCAGCTGAGACTACAGAGTGCTAGTGTAGATAGACTCCATGGTCAGATGGATGTATTTGAGGTGAGGAGTGATGTGAATGAAAATTATCTGCAGAGGAGAGTTGAGTTCGATATTACTTATTATGATGCTCATGTCTGATTTATGAGGGGGGAGTTTGATGTGATATTTCCTACTTGCCCCAGCTATACACCATATAGATCTGATCCTGCTGAGGACCCCACTGATGACCTTGATGATGACCCTGCTGATCCTGATGATGGAGACTGGTAGATTGTTTGTTTTTTATTTATGTTGTTCTTATTGTGTTGTGTTGTACTGATGTGATGTAGTAGATATTTGCTTTTCATGTGTTGTGTAATTCTGTTGGTGTATCGTGATGTTGTACTGAAACATTAAAAAAATATTGGTTGGACTGTGTAGTATTGTGATTGTTTGTTTAGTATTGTAGTGTTTTGTTGGATGTTGAGATGTTTAATGTTACTTTCTCTTTACCCATGAAAATATTTAAAATTGTTATATCACAGCTAATAATTGTTTCAAGCATGCTAGTTGTAAATTTTGACTAATACCAGATAACTGTTGAAGATTTCAAGATCCCAACACAGAAAGGTTAGTTTTCTTCTACTCTCAACTGTTTCAAATTTATTGAAAAATTTAAGTTTGGGGAAGGGTAGAGAAATACTAACTTTTATTTATTCTCAATTATTATATTTAAAAAAAATATTAGTATAACTTTTAGTAGTTGAAGCTCATTGTAAGATAACTAAAACTTTTCATTTCAGTTGAATATTATGGAAGGATAGGATGAAAATTTTTAGTGATAATGGTTGATTTTAGAGAAGTAAAATATTTAGTATGAAAGGATTTGATTATAGTCAGCTATTTAAAGTAAGGAAAACTATATTTTTGAAATGTTAAGGGACTTAAAGTATTGTGTGTTAAGAAGAGATTATAACTTTATGATGAATAATAAAGCTTATGCTTAACTATAAAGTAAGGAGATATTTGAGGTTTGAATTTTAGAAAGAAGAGTGTGAAGTTCAAAATCATTAAAGGGCTATCCAGATATAGTAATCCTCATTAAAAAAAAAGAAAAAAAAGAAAAGAAGGATTGAAAAGCAATCCCTAAAAGAAAAGAAAAAGAAAGAAAAATGTTTATGAGGAGAAACTTGAGGAGATGCCTAATCAAAAATTTGCTTCACTTGAATCACCTTAAAGGGAGAGCTTGATTTCATTTCTAAATTTATGTTTTAAGTACTGGCCTACATTCTAATGAAGTTTGCAAGAACTCCTTTTTCACATAGTCTTTTGAGGCACTCTTAGTGTGACAAATTATGGTTCATCTTGAAATAAATAGAAGACTAGAACTCTTAGACTTGATTGCTGAATATTCTTACACCTGTAGTGTTGACCTGAGTTGTTAAATTTCTTTCTGAAAATCTAACCAATATATTCTTTTGAATGAAAAATTTTAGTGTCTTACAATTGAAAAGTACATTGCCAAGAGTTATATTTTATATAGTAAAAGGATTAGTTGAGGACAAGTAATAGTTAAAGTTTGGGGGATTCTTATGCACCAAAAATATATACAATTTTTGCTATATAATTTTACTCATTTTTGGTGATATTTCACTTTAAAGAAAGGTATTTTTCATGATTTGTTGCAGGTATGATGATTTTAGGTGATTGGAGTGAAAAGAAGCAAAAAAGAATGAATCCAGAGCAAAAAGGACCAAAAAGGAGCAAAATAGTGGAAAAGGTGTTCTAGCTTCGCCGGCGCCAGAATGGGCGCCGCTGGCACCCAAATCCAGAGACTTCAGCATTTATTGGCACGATAGAGTGCCGGTGGCGCCCGAATTCGAAGAGTTTTGGCAAATTTTTGAAGGGATACCAATGGAAATTCTTGGGATTTTGTCCCAATTTTATAAGTAACTTTTTTTGAAGGAAAAGTGTGTCTCTTATGTGGAGTTGAGTGTCTTGTGTAGTTTTAGTGAGTGCTAATTGTTAGGGTTTAGGAGAAGTGTGTGTAGAGTGAGGATTTGAGAGGAATTCTTCTCTGAGGAGTGAAGGAGAAGGGGTAAAGTGTGAGATTGCTTCTTCCTTTCCATTCTAAAGAGAGAATCAAGTGTTGAAAAGAAGAGAGAAGAAAATTTAAAGGAACTTCAAGGGAATTGCATTGCGGAAGAGAAAGAGATAAGTTGTATTTTCTTTTGTGGTTTGTATGAATTTTTTTTTATATATAAAATCTATGTTTTATTGTATCTTCTCCATGAATTATGAGTAGTCTCTCTTGTCTTTCTTCTTGCATAGAGATTTGATGATGGATTGATATGGATTTGATGTGCTTTTAATGTATTGAGAAATTTTGATGGTTTTTCATTTCAAACTTAATTTATCTTTAAATTTGGCCAATAAAAATGTTAAAATATGTTGTTCAACATAAAGTTTGAAAGGATTTAATGTCCTACAACAATAATGAAAGATTCATTCAATTTCTATGGATGAATTGCGTAGTTGATGGGAATTGAGTGAAAATAAATAGGGAAATAGGTTTTGATCGACTTCAATGTGGAGATTTAAGGGTGACAGACTGAAATCACTAAATTGGTTCTAAGATTAGTAACTAATATCAAAGGTTAGTCTTCCGGTGAAGGGTCAGTGGGAGCTCCAAAGTGAGAGCCTATATTCTCCCAGCCTAGCCTTAGATTGTGACTAAAATTAGAATATGTCAATGTTCTTTTCTTTCGTAGAAGAGGGGGTACTCTTTTAAGGGTAAAGAATCATCTATGCTCCTATTTGGCACAATAACATAAATATTTGTTCCATATCAGTCCACACATCATATTCTGATTGCAAGAGGAAAGGTACTTTTCTCATATATCGAAAACCTTTCAAATAATTAGTTTAGTGTGTCTGTTGTTAATTATATTTCTAAAGTTGTTAGAAGTAATCGTAGTTAGTTATTGTTACTATTTTCTGCAAAGTAGTAGTAAGAAGTAAACTTTAATTGCAAATTGAATATCGGATTTTAGTGCTATTGTGAACGCTTTCTTATACTCAAACTTCCATGTGGGATCGATAACAAGGAATCATTAGAGCCCTATATTACTTAATATGATACGTATATTTTCGATGAATGCTTTCACATATCAAAATCATCATAAATATATAAATTTGAGTTCATAAATTCTTCCATATAAAGTCCGCCACATCAATTACTATATTCCATTCTTTAAATTTGTGCTCTAACCAGTCTTTGGAGACAAAATATACTTTGATTTTATGTCCAAGCATCCTATGATAAGGATAGTAATTGTAATTGTCTTTCATGTTAACCTCTCTAGGTCTTTTAGCCTTAGACAGCTTGAACTCTGACATTGTTAGCAAGCTACGAAATATTTTGCTAACAACCTCTCTCTTGAATGGGTATTCATTATTCATTCTTTCAATCATCGTTCTCTTGTCTGTTGGTACTGGAACTAGTTGTTGAAATTGTAATTGAGAAGATGCCTGTTGTGGCGGTTGATTTATATTCTGTCATTGTTTCTTTTGTTCGGGTTGAACTTGCATCACTTTGTCGGCATATTTTTAGGCTGTGTGTATTGTATTTTGAAAGGGGTCGCCTACAGAAGTTGTCGGCATATTTTATTCTAAATTAAATTTAATGTATATATAGTTTTAATTAATTTGGAAAGTAGCATTTGATTTTTTTTTTGAAAATAATTTTAATTTTGAAAATTTTAAGATATGAAATCAAACCGATCTCACATCTCAAATAGTTTATATAAACGAGCACCGTATCACAAACCGTGTATTTATTTCTAGAAATAGACACACTGCTTGATGATAGGGCTCGATTAAATAAACTAAAAGATTTGTGACATCCGTCTGGTTTGCAAACCAATTTTATAAGCCAACAAGTTCTCCTGTTTAATATGAAGGAATTAAGCAGGGTTTATATTACCTGGGTTCTTAAAGTTCCTTATAAGGGTAAGCCCCTATAGTTAATTACATTTTAAATGACGGGAGTCACTTAAGAAAACTCTCGATAATGATCATTTGTTTTGCTCTCAAGAATTTCAAAGTTTATGGTTTTCAAAAAAATTGGATTTTAGAAATTTCAATACGGAATTGCTCAAATTTGAAACAGTTTATTTTAGGAGTCCAAAGGAAGAGAAATAGGGCCCGAAGTGAACTTCAGTGACTTCCTAACTATCCTATTGTTTGGCTTCAATTTGAGAGAATTATTTAACGTTTCGATCCTGCCAATTTTAATTAATTAGAGCTTATACTTGTATGACGTAATCATACAAATAGCCTCGAAGATGTGAGGATTTATATCGTACCAAACGACTACCTCGGAGTCCTAAGTCCATTTAGGGCTTAATTTGCATAACATGATTATACAAACGCCTAACAAAAAGTTGAGGATTTATGTTGCACTAGGCAAACTACCTCGAAATCCTATGGCTTATTGTTTAATGCTAAGAAAGGTTTTGCTGATGTAGATTCAAGTTTTGCTGACGATGATGGTCATGTTGCCCACTAAGCTTCATGCTCCTTATTGTTGCAGAGGGTTTAGTTTTAGAAGGTGAAAATCAGGAGATGAGAGAAGTGTTTTGGTTTAGAAAAATTCTTAAGGTTCAGAAGTTTTAACTTTTTGTTAGGGGAATCTTAAAGTTGGTTATAACAAGACCGATTAAGATCCCACAGTTCGATCTTTTTGGCACCGTTACTTTTATCGGATTCACTTAGTCAAAATGAATTTGCTAAAGCCAACGAAATGAGTTCCACACTTTCATTTAGAATGTGGGAAATTTCGTTAGCAACACGTAGGTTACATCATCCGAGGTATTCCCGATCATCCAACGAGACGTTTTAATTCAATTGTAGTTGTAGTTTTGTTGTTCTATTTGTAATTAAATTTTGAGTTGTTTTATGTTTTAAATGTTTTGGTGGTGAATTTTATCTTGTAGTGACTTTTAATTTAGTTTTGGGTTTCAATTTTGTGGCTATCCTAAAAGTTTTAGTTTTCATTCAGGGTGACATTCTTGTTTAACATGCAAGTTTTGCAAGAAGGAAAATACGATGTAGGTAAATAAATTGGAATAAACATAAAAGCGTACCTGGTAAGCATTCCCGTCACTTTCACCTACACTTAAAACACATGTCAGAGCATTTAAATATTTGCAAAAAACACCTAGGTAAAGCTAAGGGAAGGTTCTGGTTGTCTACCAAAATCCTAATATTATTGCTAGTCACTTCCCGTGACGTCTAGGTCTTTGTATTTTATGGATAATTTTCTTCACCAAAGAACAATTAAGTTCAATTGTTCTTTAAAAACAACCCATTATATTGAGAAAGTTCTCAATACGAGTCTTAAACATATTTTCAATGCTTCTGGGATTATTTCGAGTCCAACTGAATTTTATTGTACAAGTGAATTAATCATTCAAGAGATTTAGTTAAGTTTTGCTTCTTGCTCAGTGAACCTGGATAATTGATTATCCGATGAGTGAAGTGACATTTCACTGGATACTTATTTGAGGGTTATAATAATTAAAGTCTTTAGGGGGCGAATTAGTTTGTTGAGGAATTTAACCGTTTTGATTAGATTGATGATTTTAAGGTAATTTTAATTTAATTCCAAAATTCAAGTTGATTTTCTTTTAAGTGATTTGAGTTTACTTAAGTTGAAAGAGCTATTTAAATTATTTTATTTAATTAAATTTTGATAATTTAACTTTGATTTGAATTGATCATATTAATTTAGGTTAATTTTAATGCTTTAAAATGATTTAATTTATAATGTTTTAATCATGCATTGTTTCAGGTTGATCTTTGATGTTTTAAATTTTGTTGTGATTTAAGTCTTAAACAATTTTTAGATCAATTTTAACATCTTGAGTTTGTTCCAATTTGATTTTTAATTAATCTCAAATTAGTTTTAAATATCTTTAAGTTAATTTAATTTAATTGTTAAATCATTTAATATTTTAAGTTTCAATTTATTTAACAAGTTATTTCCCTTTTAACTATTAATTTTGATCATCATGTCTTTAAAATTGATTAAGAGTTGAGTATTATTGGAGTGGTTCATTTAGGGATTTTAGATTAAATTATTATAATCTTTCTAATTTATATCCCCATTTTAATAATCCACATTTTAATTATTCTCCCAAAATTTAAATTATTTAATTAATTAAAGTTTCATTTTGATTTGTTGACAGTGATTAATGGGTTTCTACCCTTTGATTACCTTAGTATCAATCATCTAATAAGAATCTAATGTCAAATATTTTATCCCTCCCTTTGGTTTAGCCTAAATTTTAGCTATGGTTAACATTCTTTAATTACCATTATGCCCACTTTAGGCTTGTTTATTTCATAACTCATTAAATTGAACTCAAATGAACTTAGAATTTTTATTTCACTTTACTCATATGTCAATTAAGAGATTAGAGAAGAAAATGTGATTTTTCTGTTTTTAATTTAATTTATATATTTATTTTAATGCAAAATGAGGTTTTTCAATGAAAATTCAACGACATGACCGAAGTAATGTTTCTGTCCTTAAGAAAATTATGAGATATCCTTGCTGACCAGAGGATCACTTGGACCAATTTTGGTGATTTTTTGAATTATATTTGATTTATTATAATTATTTTGAGTTTGGGGTATTAATTAATTATAAAATAAAATTAAAGTTGAAAATGGATTTTAAATTTTTCTTAAGTCCCTCTGACCTCAGGGAAGACAGAGAAATAATTTTTATAATTTTCTGATTTTTTTTATTTATAAGAATTATTTTAGTGGGAAGGTTTGAAAATTCATTTTTTTTAAAATTTAAAAATTGTCTTAAGCCTTTAAAATTTAATATCTAAATTTAGAGACTTAGGAAAAATATTTGGTTGGTTCCAAAGTAATTAAGGGACTAAATATGACATTTTTATGAATTTTAATATTTTTGTGATTTTTTTTAATTTTTTAATTATTAAAATATTTAAAATATGGTTAAAAATGAAAATTTTTAGAAAATTCCAATTTTAATTTTTTTAGAATCCTCTGATATCAAAGAGCCCACAAAACCAATTTGGTGAATTTTTGAAGTGTATTTTGTGTGTTATGAATTTTTAAAGTTTAAAAATGACCATGCAACTTAAATGGTCCATGTGGGTTAAATCATTTCTAATTGACTTCAAATTTTTATGTGAGGTTCTCTGTATCCTAAGTGACAATGGAGAATTGATTTCAAGTAATATTGATGTGCGGTTACTCCTAATTAATTAGAGTTCAATTTTAGGTGTTTGGGCAATTTAGGGTTATTCTTAAGGAATTAAATCAAACCATAATTTTCCTAGGGTCCTCTAGCCTAAGATACTTCCCCTAATTTTCCTAGAATTTATTAAGAAACTTGCTAATTATTGGAATTAAAATATCAAAACAGATACATAAATTTCGAAAATCAATAACTTACCATAGAGGTAGCGTTTGGTCTTGAAAAATTCAGGGAATGTTCCCAAGAAGAGAGGCTACAAAAGCCCTATGGTCTCATGCCATGGTGAATTATACGCACGAATGGAGAATTGAAATACTTAAAATAGTAGATAATCAATTAAAAATAAAATACTCATCAAAATAAGTTAACTCTTTTTTCACATTGTTCTCCTCTATTCACTGAGCAAGAGGGTATTTTTACTTTATTTTTGTTACTTTTCTACACAAAGATATGAATTTTCAAAGTTCTTGGTATTTAGTAAATTCAAAAAAATCCTATTTATCTACTCAAACCAGTCAGCGCCGCGCCATCCTCGTCTAGGTAGAATGCACACGCGTCGCTCCGCCATTTGACGCCACTATCTAACTAGGATGCCACGGGGCCCGCGGTTTCATTCCAACCTCTCATCCGGCGCGATCCTGGCCGTCCATCTGATACATGCTCGGTCCGACAGTGGCTGGTCATCATCTAGGACTGTTGCGTTCCGAAAGGCGTCCACCTTCTAACCCTATGATCTCACTCAATACTCCACCAAATTACATGATCTTGGGCTCTATGAACACGTCTCGATAAGACGAACACATCTATATGGCTAAGATGCATTGGAATCGACTCAAACAAAATGGAGAATCAAAAGAAGCTCTCAAGAAGGTGGAGTTCAATTCCTTGGCTCTGAGAAGTGAAGCTTCAATCAGAGGGGCTTGACACACTCGTTGGAGCTGGAAAAGCCTAGGGATGAAGCCTCTGGCCCTGGTGAAATGCCTAGGTATGAAAGTAACCAAGGCCAATTTCAAAGCTTGGTCGATAGGAAGAATGGCTGGCCTGGTGTGGGGGCTTTTGTTGGGGAACTTCTTCTCTTGGTCTGGTGAAGGTGTAGAGTCAATCAATTTGAAGATTGGCTCACTGTGGTGAAGTGTCCTAGTTTTGGGCTCAAAATTGAGCTCAGAAATTGAGCTCACAGAGGGGGTTTTAGGGCTGGATTTCAGTGGGGATCAGCTGCTCTATGTTAGGAGAAGGGTTTAGAATGGATTGGGCATTGTTTTGGTAAGGTCCAGTGCATCCAAAATTTTGGCCGTGGAGGTGGGGAGTTTAAATAGCCATGGCTGGAGGGCTTCCCAGGGGCAATTGGAGGCGGGGATCAGCTGCTCAGGGGAGAAGAAGAAGAGCTCTGATGTCTACTAGGGTTGGGATAGCTCAGCAAGGGAGAATTTGAAATTTTTGTTCACATGGAGCTCTCGACCATGGTTTTTTCCGGTGACCCAGGTGGCCGGCCGGCCAGGCTTTGGTCACCATCTTGACTAGTGAGGTCAGGGCTGGGGTTTGGTGAGTTCAATTGGCTTTGGACATGTGTAAAGGATTTGATTTAAATGGAATGGGGGAGAATTCATTTTAGCTTAATTTGGTCCAATGCATGGTTTAGGCTAGGTGCACCTCCCCATGGCTAGTTTGGGCTGAAGAGAAAGTCATTTGGATCAGCTTGATTAGTGTGGTCAAGTCACAATCCAAGTACAATTAGGCTTAAGCATGAGTTAGGGGAGACATGGGAATGGTTAATGACTTTTAAGGAGTGCTTAAAGGCCTTCCTCCTTTTTCCACTTATGGGGTGTTGACAATCCTAAGATTATCATGGCTCTCATGTGGCATGTGCATGGCTCCAAGGCTTGCTCATGGCTTAGGAATAGCTTGGCTCACTTGTATGAGAAAAGGATTTTGGGATTTTTTAAATTTAGGGGTATTTTGGCACGAGACTTGATTTAGATTTATTTGATGATGGAATTGGAACTTAGGAAATGATTTTGCTTAAATGGATGACAAATGAAAATTTTATATGGGCTTTAGAGTTAATTTTGGGCTTTTGAAATTGTCTTGGGATGAGCTTTTAAATGCTTTAATGAAGTGGGCTTTTATGTTTTAAAATAAACTTTTGGATAAAAATTTTGTATAAGATTGTGCCAAATAAATGTTGCATTTAGTTTAGGGATGTGTCACAAGAATTTTAGAAAAGATTCGATGTCATTTGGGGTTGAATTGGGTTTGATTTGGGCCTCATTAATAATAGGGTCAAAGTGGGTCAAATTGGGCTAACTTGGGCTAAGGTTGGGCTAATGATGGTTTTGATGTAAAATTAATGTTGTAAAGTATTTATGGAGGTGTAACAAAGAGTTTTCAATTTTGGTTGGGTCTTAATTTTGAGATTTGGGCCTATTTGGGTTCTTGATGGGTTTAGGCCAATTTAGGGAATATTGGCTTAAGTTAAGCTTGGGTGAAGTTTGGGTTCAAATTTGGGGTGAATCAAGTTAGTGTTCTATTTGTGGGGATGTTGGGAAGGTTTTAGAAAATATTTGGGGCATATTGGAGTTGAGTTGGGTTAGTTTGGGCTATGTTTAGGTCATGGGCCAAAATTGGGCTTTAAGCTTCAAATTGAAATTGGATCGACATGTTCATAAAATTGGGTTTGGATTTGGTTTAAATTGACATTAGGGATATTTAATTGAAGTTTAGAATTGAATTGGATCAAAATTGAGGTCAATTGAAGTGATTAGGTTAGACGTTGGGTCCAGTTAAGTTAAAAAGAAAGGTCAAATTGGGGATTTTGGTAAAAGTGGGCTAAATTGACAAAATTGGCCTATGGTGTAGTTGAATAAAATGAAATCGGGAATATTTGAGATTTTCTGGAATTTTCTCAGAATTTTTGGAAATTTTGAATTTTTTTTAGGCTAAAAGGGTATTTTGGGTAATTGGAGGTTATTGGGGGATATTTTGGAAATTTTGGTATATTTGGCCATGGATGTTTGACCTGACTGCCACACTTAATGCAGTGATATTGTTCCAAAAGATAGCCAAAAAGCTTTGACTCGATTTATAATTAGAGGCTAGTGTATAAAATTAATATTATATAAGTAATATTTTTACACACTAGGGGTACTACACAATTATACGTATCGTTTCAAGTAATATAGGGTTTTTAAACAAACTCCCCAGTATCGATCCCACAGGGAAGATTTATAGAAATAAATTTTCTATAAAGCGAAAGAGAAATATAATAGTAAAAATATTTTTTCTATTTTGATTATAATTACTATTTAATTTACTAGATGCAATTTAAAGAAAACAATAAGAAGAAAATGATTTTATAAACTCTATATAAAAAATAAACAACTTTCTTTCCTTCAATTAATCTAAGATTTTTAAGATAATTTAATATTCGTTGGAGAATTTAATTTATTGTATTGTGCCAAATAGAAGCATTCCTATTCTTTACCCTTTGATCCAGGTGCAAAGAACATTGACTAATTTACAGAATAGGTCCGGATGTATTGTTAGTAGTAATGGCTTAATCTAGGCTCACACTTCTAGATGTCCAAGGGTGTCTATGGTCGGCCTTACTAGTGACCCTTTCTTAGTCTATAAATCAAATTATAAGAAGTTTAGTCTATCACTCTAAAAACTTATCAATTCTACTCCCTTTAAATATTATCTTCCTATTTATTTGAACTTCACCATGAATAGCCCACACATGGCCTTCGACTACCCAAGGATTCATGTGACATTTACAAGTTAAAAGTTCTTCTCCTACAAGGTTTTTAAACTCTTCGACGAGTTTTAACAATTCAAACGACCAATTTAAAAAGTAAAGTAAGATCGAGTATTAATGTCATCACAATGTTTTGAAAATATTTTGAATTTTAATTCTCTATCGAATCTTTATATTATCTTATCTATCTCTTCATAATTGAAGTAAGAAAGTAACTAACTACTCAGAACACATTGAAAATAAATAACAAAACATGATATTTAAACTTTGAATCAAATATAAAAATATACTTATCTCGAAATATTTCTTCTACGGATCTTCGATTCCTACTCACTCAACGAGTGTAATGAACTCCAGATGCAATAACTTGAAAATAAACTCACTAAACTAAACAAAAGTGGCCCTAAATTTCTCTCTCTAATTCTCTCTCTAAGGATGAGAGATCTTAAAGTAGATAAGAGAAAGGGGTACATTGGGAGGGGCACCTTTTCTGAAGAATCGGACCTCTACTTATAGGCTCCAAGAGTTACCTTGAGGCACCTCTTCAAAACATTTCCACATTCAATGAATCTTCTACAAGGTCGGTTTGGCGTCTAGGCGCCAGAATCTGGCACCTAGGCGCTGAACACCGCTTCTAGTTCTTTGCACCTCTCACTTTGGCTCGCACCTCTTCGCGATTAAAACCGTTTTGGAGCGGCCAAATGCAGTGTATCACATGTCCTATTATCAAGGAACAACTGCAAGCCTTTTAGAATGTCCAATAACCGCTCACTCCGTCATAATAACTTATTAAACATTGTCAAAAACTTGACAGTTTTTGTATCGAGTCTGGCGCTTAGGCGCCAGTTTCTGGCGCCTAGGCGCCAGACCATAATTTTTTATACTTTTGGTATTTTGCTCAATTTTTGCTCCTTTTTGCTCCTTTGTCCTTCTTAGACCTTTTTACATTGCCTACATCCAAAAATAAAAAAAATACCTTCCATTAAAGCATAATATCCTTAGAAATTAATAAGAATTAAGACATAAAGAAATTGGTATTTTTTTATAGATCAAAATTCCCCAAACTTAAATGTTACTTGTCCTCAAGTTACTCTTTTTACTACATAAAATATAACTTTTGGAAATAAAAGATAAGTATTTAAGATTCCTTATAATTTTTTATTTTATAAAGTCTTTAGTAAATTATTAACCCAATTTCACTAACTAGGTTTAATTTTAGAATTTAAAGAATATTTAACTACCAAATCATAAGATTTCAAACTTTTCATTCATTTAGAAAATAATAGAAGTCTATTATCTTAAGCTTTCATAGATTATTTACAAGAAAAAGATCTTCTTGAAAAATCTTTTCTATATAAATATTTATGCATAAAAATTAAGTAAAGTATGTAATTAGTTTTCTTCCTATAAGATAATTCAAGTGAAGACAATTTTTTATTAGGCATTTCCTCAATCTTCTCCTCTCTATTTTTTTTCTTTTTCCTCTTTTTTTTTTTATAAAGAGGATTACTATATCTGGATAGCCTGTTAATGGTTTTGAACTTCACTATCCTTAACTTATATTTTTCAAAACTTTTACATCTCCCCTTAATTATTATAACATAAATAAAAATTCAAAAAGAATTCCAATATTTTCTTTTTCAAGTGATAATTTTTTATTACTTAATATTTCTAAAATTCTATGATTTCTATCATGAATAGAAAAATTCTTTTTCTCATTCTTCTTTAAGTTAAATAATTCTATTCTTAAAATAAATCAAAGTTAGTAAAATTTTGGTTAATTTTCACTAAATTATTTATAATTTCAAAAATAAAAGTGATCTCAAATAAATTCTTCATTCCTTAAGTTATGTTAAAAAATTTCTATTTTTAAGAAAGTATTAGCTCTTTAAGGACAAATAAAATTTAATTTGGAATGGATTTTTCCTTCCCCCAAACTTAAGTTTTAGTATACTATGATAATTTGAAAGTATGAGAGAAAGAAAATCATAAGTATTTTTAGTAAGTATGTAAAAAAAACAATCTTAAAAAGAAAAATTAACTTGTAAACATGCTTTTATGAATAATTAAGATAAAATTGAAGCATGTATAAAAAAGTAAGCAGGCTAATTTTATGATGATATTAAATTTGAAACAGAATTAAAACAGAGCAAAATAATTAAGTACTAAACATTAAACTAAAACAACATATAAATTAACTCTAACATCAGCCTCAACACAATATACTAAAAATGTTTTAACCACAGAATCCATCCACACAAGTCATAAACTAAACAAAATATATCAAACATAAAACTAACAAATAGTCCAAACAAAAAAAAACTAACAACAGAGTAGCACTACATAAAGATCTCTCTACTACTAATCACTAGTTGTCGCCTCATCATCATCATCATCACCAAAGGAAAACTCAATATCCTTTGGATCAACAAATGGTGTAAAGCTAGGAAAAGTAGGAAAACTAACATCATGTTCACCCTTCGGAAATCCGACTAGGGCTTCATCATACTACGCATCGTAACTACTCTTTCTGCGGGTATAATCGGATAAATGATCTAGTTTTACTATCGATAGTATCTATCCTGCGGTGAGTACGAAATAACTACTGCTGTCATTCTAAAGCCGATCATGCATTGATTCCCATAAATCTGATGGTGGCTCAACATAAGTAGATTGTCTAGAAGTAGAAGGTCTACCTGAAGTATGTGCAGAAGTAGAAGGAGCAGTCGATCTCTTCCCTCAAAGGCGATCATAGATACTAACACTATCCTGCCCAATTGGCTTAGTAGACTTCAGGTTCTCCTCAGAAATATCAGCTCTGACTCCATCATTATCACATAACGAATAAATCAAAGAAGGAAATCCCAATCCAACAGAAGTGCTGGATCTCGCAGTAGACTCCACAGAATCATAAATAATGCTTCCGACATCAATAGGCTTCATCTCCTGAATGCAGTAATTTAAGATCGCTCGATCTCTAGTCACTTCACTCAGTTGGTTGGAAGGTAACAATCTTGCAGAAATAAAGTAGTGCCATGCTTTAGATACACCATTCAGCTTGAAAGATTTGAAATTTACCCTTTTGTCGTTCCTGATCTTCCAAGATCCAGTACTGTCAGTCAAATAGGCAATAATCATATCCAAATCACCCTCAGATAGTAATAATCCAGAATAATAGCACTCAATACTCAGTGGTAGGCCATAAAATATGTTGCTTCTTTCTGGAGTAAGTCCTACTCCGATTCCTCTAACAAAGACTTCAAAATCTTCAGCATCCAGAAAATTTGCATAAAATTCTCGAATAATCGGGATAACAACAATAGCAGTAAAGTAACAAAATCGTTGCCAGTTATGCGCAATGATAGTGTTGTCGATCATCTCCCCAGGATGATAAAAACTTCGTTTCAAGATGAGCTTTCTTGACCACGCAAGTTCGTGTAAGCGAAAATGCGCAGCCGCAGTTGGAAATTTGCTGCTATCAAAGTTTTCTTGTCCTTTCCCGCACTTAGATTTTGGAGCCATCATAACGTGAAAGAAAACAATAACTAATTTAGGAATCAAAGATTTAAACTCTTTTTAAGTTTATAAAACTTAAAATAAGTTTAAAAATCCAAAGAAATCACTAAAAATCAAAATTTTTTTTAAAATTTCGGTTCTTAGCAAAAACTAGGAAAATCTATGGTGAAAATTGAAAATAAATGGTTTAAAGTGTAGATCTGACCTTGAGACGAAGAAATCGAGTGGTTTAGAGCTCAAATCCTTGATGTTTTGACCTCAAAATGGATCTAGAGGATGTATTTTCGTGAAAATGGGGAAGAAGATGAAGCTTAAGTGTCAAAAATGGCTTTTGGGGGTTTAATTGGTAATTTTCAGGTAGCAGACCGAACTGGCGCTTAGGCGCCGAATTCTGTCGCCTAGGCACCAGACTCGCCTTTCACAAAAATCTTTTTTTAAAATTTATTTTTCCACAAAAATTCATAAATTCAACTTCCAATTACTCATATCATAGTAGGACTTCAGTTTCTAACTTCCACAACATTTTTCAAAAATTAATAAAAATTAAATATTGAATCCACCTTTCAAACATAAGGTTTTCAATCAAACTCACTAATTTCAATTTAAAATCTTCACTTTTGACTCAATACATTCCAGATAAGTACTACATTTGATTCAAGTTCCTAATACACACTCAATCATAACAAGTTCAAAGTAAATACAACACACATTGAACATGAAAGCAAATATACTAACAAACACAATCGATACAACGGCTCAACAAACCATAATAACTATCTCTTTACCAGAATGTTCTAATCTTCACAAGGGAAATTGTGTATTCCACTTGGAAAGAAGACTAACGCTCTCTGGAAATCCGTAGTCGTCTTATCATCAATCCACTTGTTCTTCGCATACATTTCAACTTGAGCATCTTGATAAGCCGCAATATGATCAAATTGATGTTTCATTTGTCATTCTAGATGTTCAACTTGATGAAACATCTCATGAAGGTGATCTCCAATCCTTTTAAAATCTTCTTCAAACTTATCTAAACGTCTAGAAATTTTCTCTAAACTTACAACGATGAAACCATTGAAGTAAGGTTGAGGATCCCTTGAGACCTTGTCCCTAGCCTCTTCTCCATGATTTCTCCTTTCCATTTCCTCAAAAAATTCTCAATTATCTCAAGAATGAAATGTAAGGGACGTAATTCTAATTGTTTGATGGTTATGGAAGAAGATGGGTAGATTTAAAGGGTAAATTCGTGTGAAAAACTAAAAATTTTCAGTTTTTGCACGACCCAGTAACCGTGGCGCTGAGGCGCCGAATCTGGCGCCTAGGTGTCGGACCTATTGATACATAGTTCATTCTGGCGCTTAGGCACTGAATTCTGGGGCCTAGGCACCGAATTATGACGCCTAGGCGCCGGAACTATGTTCAACTCCGTTTCGCCTAATCGTCAAATTTTCAAAATTTCGTTCTCCAAGATAGGTAAATTATACTGATAAGAGTAATTTAGACTCGATAACTCACATTGTAAACTATCATAATGAAGGTTAACTTGATCTATTTTTTACTCATATTTAAAATAGAGTGACCCTATTTTTAAATCTTACATACCTCAAAATAATTTTCGGCTTAAGTCGACCAAGACTTATGAGCATCAAATTTTTCTAAAGTAATATAAAATTAATCAAGATCGAGGCATAACCTTACATTAAAAAACAAAAACACAAGATAATTATGGGTTTCCTCCCACAAAGCGCTTGGTTTAACGTCATCAGCCCGACTTAAGTAAATCTTTAATTAGGTTGACTCAATTCATAAGCCTCTTTATAAATCTTCTTAATATCTCCCAAATAAGGCTTCAATCTTAATCCATTTACTTTAAAATTTTTTCTAGTTTTGGGATCTTTAATATCCACAGCTCCATAATTGTATACTTTGTTAACAAAATAAGGTCCAATCCATTTAGATCTTAATTTTCCAGGAAAAAGTCTTAAACGACAATTAAACAGTAAAACTTTTCGTTCAGGCTCAAAAATTTTTCCTGAAATTTTGTTATCATGCAACATCTTCATTTTCTCTTTATAAATCCTCGCATTTTCATATGATTCGTTTCTAATTTCTTCCATCTCATTTAATTGCAATAATCGCTTCACTCCTGCTTTATTCAATTAAAATTAAACTCTTTTATCGCCCAATAAGCTTTATGTTCAAGTTCTACAGGTATGTGACAATGTTTACCATAAATTAACCGGTAAGGTGACATTCCGATTGGTGTCTTATAAGCTTTTCTATAAGCCCATAATGCAGAATCAAGTCTATCAACCCAATCAGTTCTTTTAGGATTAACAGTCTTTTCTAAAATTCTTTTAATTTCTCTGTTTGATACTTCGACCATTCCACTTAGTTTGAGGGTGATAAGCGGTTGCAATTCTATGTTTGATTCCAAATTTTTGAAGTAATGATTGAATTCTTATATTCCTGAAATGACTTCCACCATCAGTGATAATTACCTTAGGCATTCCAAATCTTGAAAATATCATTTTCTTTAAGAATTTAGAAACACTTTTGGAATCTCAGTTTGGTAAAGTAACAACTTCAATCCACTTTGAAACATAATCAACAGCTAAAAAATATAATTTTTTCAGATGATGGAACAAATGGTCCCAAAAATTCTAATCCCCATATATCAAAAATTTCAACTTCCAGTATATAGTTTAAAGGCATTTCATCTTTCCTAGATATATATCCCATCCTTTGACATCGATCACATGTTTTCACATATTGTCTCACATCTTTAAATAAGGTAGGCAAATAAAATCCAGAATTTAAAATTTTAAATGCAGTTTTATCTATGCCAAAGTGTCCTCCAAAATCAGAATCATGACATTTTTAAATAATATCAAAAGTTTCTTCATAAGGTACACATCTTCGAATCATAGAATCTTTACCAATTTTAAATAAATGAGGTTCTTCCCAAATATAAGATTTAGCATCATATTTATATTTCTTAATCAATTTGTTATCCATGTCATATTTATATTTCTTAATCAATTTGTAATTCTAGAAAAATGATCAGTAATTTGGTTTTCAGTTCCTTTTCTATCTACTATTTGAAAATCAAATTCTTATAGAAGTAAAACCCATCTTATAAGTCTAGGTTTAGAATCCTTCTTAGATATTAGATATTTAATAGCAAAATGATCAGTATGAACTATGCATTTAGTACCAAGAAGATACGGTCTAAATTTATCAAAGGCATATACTATAGCTAGAAGCTCTTTCTCAGTGGTAGTATAATTTCTTTATGTGTCAGTGAGAGTTTTACTAGCATAATATACAACTTTGAAAATTTTCTCATATTTTTGTCCTAATACAGCACCAATTGCAAAATCACTTGCATCACACATTAATTCAAAAGATTTATTCCAGTCAGGTGCAACAATGATAGGTGCATTTATTAATTTTTCTTTTAGAATATTAAAAGCATTAATGCATTCTTCATTAAATTCAAATTGTGCATCTTTTTCTAATAAATGACAAAGAGGTTTAGCAATTTTAGAAAAATCCTTTATATATCTTCTATAAAATCCGGCATGACCTAGAAAACTTCTCACATCGAGTAATGAGTTGTAGGTGGTTGCAATTCAGCAATAATTTTCACTTTTTCTTGATCTACTTCCATCCCTTTTCGTGATACTTTGTGTCCGAAGCACAATGCCTTCAGTGACCATGAATTGACATTTTTCCCAGTTAAGAACTAAATTTGTTTCTTCGCATCTTTTCAGAACTTTGGCTATATTTTCCAAACAAGATTCAAATGAAGTTCCAAAGACTGAAAAATTGTCCATGAATATTTCAATTCATTTGTCAATCAAATCACAAAATATTGACATCATACATCTTTGAAAAGTTGCAGGTGCATTACATATGCCAAAAGACATTCTTCTAAAAGCAAATGTTCCATAAGGACTTATAAATGTTGTCTTTTCTTAATCCTCAGGAGCAATAAGTAATTGATGATAACCAGAATATCTATCCAGAAAACAGAAATATGAGTGTCCATCTAATTTATGGAGCATCTGATCCAAGAATGGTAAAGGAAAATGATTCTTTCTAGTGGCTTTATTAAGTTTCCTATAGTCAATACAAATTCGCCATCCAGTAATTTGTCTTGTAGGAATAAGTTCATTTTTAACATTAACAATGACAGTTACTCCTCCTTTCTTCGGAACACAATGAATAGGACTTACCCATTGACTATCTGAAATAGGATAAATAATACCAGCATCTAACTACTTAATAATTTCTCTTTTAACAACCTCTTTCATAATAGGATTTAATCTTCTTTGCGATTCTATACTAGGTTTAAAATTTTCTTCCATTAAAATTCTATGCATGCAAATGGAAGGGCTTATTCCTTTTATATCAACAATAGTCCAACCAAAAGCTTTCTTATAATTCTTTAACACACCTAGTAATTTTTCTTCTTGATCTTTACTCAGTTCAGAAGAAATAATAACAGGTAAAGTTAATGAATTTCTAAGAAAAGCATATTTTAAATGGGAATGTAACATTTTCAATTACAGTTCAGGTGCTTTTTTAATTGAGGGTAAAAGTATATCATTTTGAGTTATGTCTAAAGTTTCCCAATTATCTTTAATAAAATGAGTCTCTTCTTCTTCTACTATTTCATCTTCATAAGTTAAAAATTCAAAATTTTCTTCAGAAATAACTTTACACTTTTCTTGATAATGTTATTCAATTAAATAATCAATTATATCCATTCGATAACATTTCTCTTTATCAGGGTACTTCATTGATTTAAGAACATTGAATTTAATTTCTTGATCATTGACTCCCATAGTTAATTCTCCTTTTTGCACATCAATCATAGCTCGTCCAGTAGCTAGAAAAGGTCTTCTTAAAAAAATAGGTATCTCTTTATCTTCTTCCATATCGAGTACTATGAAATCTACAGGGAAGATAAATTTATTCACTTTAACAAGGACATCCTCTATAACTCCTTTAGGATAAGTGATAGATCTATCAGCTAACTGAAGAGTTACAGTGGTGGGAGTAATATCTCCAAAATCCAATCTTCGATAGATAGAAAATGTCATGAGATTAATACTTGCTCCTAAATCACATAAAGCTTTTCCGCAAAATTTTTCTCCAATAGCACAGGGTATAGTGAAACTTTCAGGATCCTTAAGCTTTTCAGGTAATTTCTTTTGAATTATTGCACTGCATTCTTCACTTAATGCAATAGTTTCAAAAGCATCAAATTTTTGTTTTTTGCTTAAAATATCCTTCATAAATTTTGCGTAAGTTGACATTTGTTCCAAACTTCAGCAAAAGGTATGTTAATAGTAAGTTTCTTAAAAATTTCAAAGAACTTAGAAAATTGATGATCAAGTTTCTGTTGTTTAAGTCTTTCAGGAAAAGGTGGTGATGGTTTTTCAACTTCCACATTAACAGGTATAAACAGTCTGATCTTGACTAAGAGAGAGAGTTTCTTTAGGTTTTTCAATCTCTTCAACCTCAATCTCCTTTTCAATTTCATTCTGCAATCTTTCTTTTAATTCCTTTCCACTTCTAAGTTGCACAACTTTAACTTGTTCATGTTCTTTTCCTGTTTTATTTGGATTGATTTCAACATTACTAGGAAGTGTTCCAATAGGTCTGTTATTTATTAAAGTTGCAATTTGCCCCATTTGAATTTTAATATTACGAATAGCAGTATTTTGATTTTGTAATTGATTATTCATTTGCATAATTAATTCTTCTATTGATAACTTTTTCTGTTGATTATTAAATCCAGGAGGTTTATAATTTGAATTAACTTCATTATTCTAATTTCCAGTGGGATGAGATTGATTATTACCCCATTGCTGTTGTGAATTGTTCCAGTTAAAATTAGGATGATTTTTCCACCCAGGATTATAATAATTTGAATAAGGATTATTTTTGCTTGCAATATCTTGTAAAGTTTCAATAGTTTGAGGATCTTCAATATTAGCAGAATTATTATGCAAAATATTAATTGCAAAATTATCTAATTTCTTAGATATCGCTACAACTTGTGAAGCTAAGATAGAAAAGGCTTCATTATCTCGAATACTAGCCATCTTTTTAGGGTTAATCCTTTCAGAAGGCCATTGAATATTGTTATTAGCCATTTCTTCAATTAAAGTGTAAGCTTCTTCAAATGATTTAGACATTAAAGAACCTCCAACAGCAGCATCAATAATTGATTTTAAAGATCTAATTAATCCATTATAAAATGTTTGAATAATCAACCAATCAGATAAAGCATGATGAGGAAATTTTCTTAATAGTTCTTTAAATCTTTCCCAAGTTTCATATATTGTCTCCCTGTCAAATTGACTAAACGAAGTAATATCATTTCTTAATTTAGCAGTTTTAGAAGGAGGAAAATATTTAGCAAGGAATTTTTGTGCCATTTCAGCCCATGTTTTAATAGAACCAGTCGCTAATGAGTTTAACCACATCTTTGCTTTATCTCTTAAAGAAAAAGGAAATAGTCCAAGTCTAATAGATTCATCAGAAACATTGTTATATTTAAAGGTAGCACAAAGTTCTAAAAAACTAACAAGATGTAAATTTGGATTCTCATTTGGTGATCCACCAAATTGATTGGTTTGCACCATTTGAATAATAGACGATTTAAGTTCAAAAGAATTAGCATCTACAGTGGGTATTTGAATACTACTATGAAGTTCATCAACTATAGGGTTAGCATAATCCCTTAATGGTTTATAAACATTTTGATCATTAAGTTCACATTTAAAGTATGCATTTATTGGAAATTCATTAACTTTACCTGTTATTATTTCTTCTGAGCTAAGTTTAGATTAAGAAGAAAAATTAATAGGAGTGTTAAAGAATTATAAGAGAGCTTTTGGTTGGACTATTGCTGATATAAGAGGAATAAGCCCTTCCATTTGTATGCATAGAATTTTAATGGAAGAAAATTTTAAACCTACTATTGAAGCACAAAGAAGATTAAATTCTATCATGAAAGAGGTTGTTAAAAAATAAATTTTAAAATGGTTAGATGTTGTAATTATTTATTCTATTTCAGATAGCCAATGGATAAGTCCTATTCATTGTGTTCCGAAGAAAGGAGGAGTAACTGTCACTGTCAATGATAAAAATGAACTATTTCATACAAGACAGGTTACTGGATGGTGAATTTGTATTTATTATCGGAAGTTAAATGACACCACTAGAAAGGATCATTTTCCTTTACCTTTCTTGGATCAAATGTTTGACAAATTAGCTGGACACTCATATTTCTGTTTTCTGGATGGATATTCTAGTTATCATCAATTATTTATCGCTCCTGAGGACCAAGAGAAAACAACATTTACAAGTCCTTATGGAACATTTACCTTTAGAAGAATGCCTTTTGGTTTATGTAATGCACCTGTAAATTTTAAAAGATGTTTGATGTCAATATTTTTTCATTTGATTGACAAAAGGAATTGAAGTATTCATGGACGATTTTTCAGTTTTAGGAACTTCTTTTGAGTCTTGTTTGGAAAATATTTCCAAAGTTCTGAAAAGATGTGAAGAAACAAATTTAGTTCATAATTGGGAAAATGTCAATTTATGGTCACAGAAGGCATTGTACATGGTCATAAAGTTTCACAAAAAGGGATGGAAGTTGCTTAAGAAAACGTAAAAATTATTGCTGAACTGCAACCCCCTACTACTGTTACTGATGTGAGAAGTTTTCTGGGTCATGCTGGATTTTATAGATGATATATAAAGGATTTTTCTAAAATTGCTAACCTCTTTGTCATTTATTGGAAAAAGACGCTAAATTTGAATTTAATGAAGATTGTGTAATGCTTTCAATATTTTAAAAGAAAAATTAATAACTGCACCTATAATTATTGCACCTAATTGGAATAAACCTTTTGAATTAATGTGCGATGCAAGTGATTTTGCAATTGGAGCTGCATTGGGACAAAAATATGAGAAAATTTTCAAAGTTATATATTATGCTAGTAAAACTTTTACTGAAACTCAAAGAAATTACACTACTACTGAGAAAGACCTTTTAGCTATAGTATATGCTTTTGATAAATTTAGACCTTATCTTCTTGGTACCAAATGCATAGTTCATACTCATCATTCCGCTATTAAATATTTAATGTTGAAAAAAGATGTTAAACCTAGACTGATAAGATGGGTTTTACTTCTACAAGAATTTAATTTTCAAATAGTGGATAGAAAAGGAACGGACAATCAAATTGCTAATCATTTATCTGGAATTAAGAATGATGTTATTACTGAAGAAAATATAAATGAAAAATTTCCTGATGAACATTTGTATGTTATTCAAGGATGCCAAACACCTTGGTATGCTGATATAGATAACTATTTAGTTAGCAATATTTTACCTTATGGATTGGATAACATATTTATAAAGAAATTTAAAAATGATGCTAAATATTATATTTGGGAAGATCCTCATTTATATAAATTAGGAAGAGATTCTGTAATTCGTAGATGTGTATCTCATGAAGAAACTTATGCTATTATTCAAAAATGTCATGATTCTGAATTTGGAGGACACTTTGGAGTAGATAAAACTGCATTTTAAATTTTAAATTCAAGATTTTATTGGCCTACCTTATTTAAAGATGTGAGACATTATGTGAAATCATGTGATCGATGTCAAAGGATGGGAAATATATCCAAGAAAGATGAAATGCCTTTAAACTATTTATTGGAAGTTCAAAATTTTTGATATATGGGGTTTAGACTTTATGGGACCATTTGTACCATAATCTGGAAAAGTTTAGATTTTATTAGCGGTTGATTACATTTCAATGTGGATTGAAGCAGTAGCTTTACCTAGTTGTGATTCCAAATGTTTTTCAAAATTTTTAAAGAAGATGATTTTCTCAAGATTTGGAATGCCTAAGGTAATTATCACAAATGGAGGAAGTCATTTTAGAAATATAAGAATTCAATCATTATTAGAAAAATTTGGATTCAAACACAGAATTGCAACTGCATATCATCCATAAACAAGTGGATTGGCTGAAGTATCAAACAGAGCAATTAAAAGAATTTTAGAGAAGACTGTTAATCCTAAAAGAACTGATTGGGTTGATAGACTTGATTCTGCATTATGGGCTTATAGAACAACTTCTAAGATCCCAATCAGAATGTCACCTTACCAGTTAGTTTATGGTAAACATTGTCACTTACCTGTTGAACTTGAACATAAAGCTTATTGAGCGATAAAGGAGTTTAATTTTGATTTGAATACTGCAGGAGAAAAATGATTATTGCAATTAAATGAGATGGATGAAATAAGAAATGAATCATTTGAAAATGCAAGGATTTATAAAGAGAAAATGAAAATATTTAATGATAAAAAGATTTCAGGAAAAATATTTGAGCCTGGACAAGTAGTATTATTATTTAATACTCGTTTAAGACTTTTTCCTCGAAAATTAAGATCAAAATGGATAGGACCATATATAATTGAAAAAGTATACCATTATGGAGCTGTGGATATTAAAGATCCCAAAACGGGAAAATTTTTTAAAGTTAATGGATTAAGACTAAAGCCTTATTTGGGAGATATTAAAAAGATTTATAAAGAGGCTTATGAGTTGAGTCTACCTGATTAAAAAACTTAATTAGGTCGGGCTGACGACGTTAAACAAGCACTTTGTGAGAGGCAACCCATAGATATTCGTTGTTTTGTGTGTTTTTACATTTTTAATGTAAGGTTATGCCTCGGTCTTGTTTAATTTTATATTACATTAGAAAATTTGATGCTAACAAGTCTTTTTTGACTTAAGCTGAAAATTATCTCAAAGTATATAAAGTTTGGAATTTGGATCACTCTATTTCATATATGAGTAAAATGAAGATCCAGTTAACATTCATTATAATTGCTTATAATTTGTGTTACTGAGTCAATATTGATCTTACCATTCTAATTTACCTATTGTGGAGAAAGAAACTTTGAAATTTGACGTTAGGCGAAACGGAGTCGAACATGGTTCCGGCGCCTAGGCACCAGATTTAGCGCTGTCGGCATATTTTTTTTAGGTTGTGTGTTGTGTTTTGAAGAGGGGTCGCCTACAGAAATTGTCGGCGAATTCTTAATTTAATTTAAATAAATAATTTTGAAAAGTAGTGTTTGATTTTGAAAATAATTTTAAATTTGAAGATTTTAAGAAATGAGATTAAACCGATCTCACATCCTAAATAGTTTATATAAACGAGCACCGCACCACAAACCGTGTATCTATCCCTAAGGATAGACACACTCGCTTGATGGTGGGGCTCGATTAAATAAACTAGAAGATTTGTGACATCCGTTTGGTCCGCGAACCAATTTTATAAGCCGACAAAATTCCCTCGCTTAATATGAAAACATTAAACGAGTTTATATTACTCGGGTTCTTTAAAATTCCCTATAAGGGCAAGCCCCTATAGTTAATTACATCTTAAGTGACATGAAACACCTAAGAAAACTCTCGATAATAATCAATAATTCTGCTCTCAAGAATTTCAAAGTTTAAGGTTTTCAAGGGATTGAAATTTAGAATTTCAATAGGGAATGGAACAAATTTGGAACATTTTGTTTTGGGAATCCAAAGGAAGAAAGGTAGGAGAAATCATAGGTTCGAAGCGAACTTCGGTAATTTCCCGACTATCCTATTGTTTGGCTTGGATTTAGGAAAGTCCTAATATTATCTGATATTTCAATCTTGCCAATTTTATTTAATTAGGGCTTATATTTATATGACAGAATCATACAAATAGCTTCGAAGATGTGAGGGTTTATGTCGTATCGGACGACTACCTCGGAATCCTAAAACCGGTTAGGGCTTAATTTGCAGTGCAAATGCCTAACAAAGAGTTGAGGATTTATGTTGCACTAGGCAAATTACCTCGAAGTCCTATGGATTTGTTATTTTAATTCTAAGAAACTTTTGCTGAAGTAGACTCAGGTTTTGCTGATGACGATGGCCGTGCTGCCCACCATGCTCCGAGCTCCTTGTTGTTGAAGAGGTTTAGTTTTAGAAATCATAAATCAGGGGATGAGAAAAGTGTTTTGGTTTAGAGAAGTCTTAATTTCCAAGTGTTTTTGTGTTTTAATTAAAACAAATCTTAAAGTTGATTATAACGACACCGGTTAAGATCCCACGGTTCCATCCTTCGGCATCATTATTTTTATCGGATTCACTTAGTCCAAATGAATTTGCTAAACTCAACTGAATGAGTTCCACACTTTCATTTAGACCGTGGGAAATCCCGTTAGCAACACGTAGGTTACATCATCCGAGGTATTCCCGATCATCCAACAGGACGTTTTAATTTAGTTGTAATTGTAGTTTTGTGTTCTGTTTGTGATTAAATTTTGAGTTGTTTTATATTTTGAAATGTTGTGGCGGTGAATTTTATCTTGCAATGACTTTTAACTTAGTTTTGGTTTCGGTTTTAGGGGCTATCCTAAAGGTGTGAGTTTTCATGCAACGAGTTGTTTATCATGCAAGAAAAATAAGTGCAATGCGATTAAGTAAATTGCAATAATGTAAATTGCAAGAAAGTAGATTGCAATAAAATAAAAGCGTACCTGGAGGGTCTTCCCGTCATCCCAAGCTGCACTTAAAACACAATTAAAATATTTAAGCAAGTTCCTAGGTAAAGCCAAGGTAAGGGTTATGGTTTTCTACCAAGTTCCTAATCCTATAGCTTGTCATTTCCTATGACGTATAGGTTCTTGTGTTTTTGTTTGAAGACGATTTTCTTCATCAAAGAACAATTAAATTCAATTATTCTTATAAATGTCCTATCATATTGAGAAAGTGCTTAAGAATAATCTTAAACATCTTTTCAATACTTCTAGGATTGCTTTAAGTCCAAATGAATTCATTTACACAAATGAATTAATCGTCCAAGAATTTCAAGTTTTGTTGTTATCTTGCTCAGTGAACTAGGACATTTGAATATCCTATAAATGAAGTAACATTTCATTTAATGTTCTGTTTAGGAGTTATGATAACTAAAGCTTTTGAAAGTAAATTGGTGTTCAAATGATTTAATTTAAGTTAATGAGTTTAAATTTGGAATAGTGTTCAAGTTGCTTTATATTTATTTTGGATTATTTATGTCTTTAGTGATGTTATATTTAATTCAACTTAATTTAATTTAATTTAATTTAATTGAGTTTTAATTTAATTTAATTCAATTTAATTCAATTTAGTTTGATTTGATGTTAAATTAAATTAATTTGATTTGATTTAATTTTAATTTAATTTGATTTAATTTAATTTAATTTAATTTGATTTGATTTAATTTAATTTAATTTAATTTATTTTTTAATTTTATTTTATTTTTATTTAATTTCACTTAATTTAATTTGATTTTATTTATTTAATTTAATTTAATTTAATTTAATTTAATTTGTTTATTTAATTTAATTTAATTTAATCTTTAATTTAATCTAACTTTTAATTTTACTTTAATTTAATTTAATTTAATTTAATTTAATTTTATTTAATTTTATTTTTAATTTAATTTTATTTTTAATTTTAATTGAAATTTTAAAAGAGTTTAATAATTTAATTTTAGTTGAATGATTAAGTCTTTTAATATTTTGAATTTGAGTTATCATTTTAATTAAGAATTGAATATTAATGAGATAATTAATTTAGGGATTTTTTAAATTAAAGAATAAATCTCTTCCTAATAATATCCCTATTTTAATAATTCAAATTTTATTATTCTTCCAAATTTAATCAATTATTTAATTAAGGTTTAATCATTTTAAATTGCTTAATGGGTTTCTACCCTATAATCATTTAAATTTCAATCATCCAAATCAGATTAGGATTAAATATTTTACTTGTTAATTTTTATTAAACCTAAAGTTTTAATTAAGGATTAAGATTTTTTAATTACCATTTTTACCCTTTAAGCTTAATAATTTCATAACTCACTAAATTGAACTCAAATGAACTTGAAATTTTTATGTGACTTCACTCATATGTCAATAAAGACATGAGAGGAGAAAATGTGATTTTTCTGTATTTAATTTATTTATATAATTATTTTTGGTAGAAAATAGAGATTTTCAAGGAAAATTTAATAACATGACCAAGGGAAAGTTTCTGTTCTTAAGAAAATTAGGGGACATTTCTAATGACCAGAGGACCACTTGGACCAATTTTGGTGATTTTTTGAATTATATTATTTTTATTATAATTATTTTAAGTTTTGGAGTGTTAATTAATTTAAAAATAAAATAAATGTTGAAAAATGAATTTTATATTTTTCAAAAATCTCTCTGATATCAAGGAAATCAGAGAATCAAATTTTACAATTTTTTGATTTTTCTATGATTTATTATAATTATTTTAGTGAAAATGCTAGAAAATACATTTTTTTAATATTAAAATTACCCTAGGGCTTTAAAATTTAATATCTCATTAAATTGACCTAAGAAAAAAGTGGGGTTTGTTCCTAAGTGATTAAAATTCAAAATGTGACATTTTGGTGAATTTTATTATTTTTGTGATTTTTATTATTTTTTAATTATTAAAAATATTAAAATATTATTAAAAAATCAACTTTTTTAGAAAATTGAAATTTTAATTTTCTTAAATTCCCCTGTTATCAAAGAGGCTCCAAAACCAATTTGGTGAATTTTTAAAAAGTATTTTAAAAGTTATGAAGTTTTAAAGTTTAAAATGACTAAGTGGCTTAATCAACCCAATTAGTGGGGCTAACCAAGTCCAATTGACTTCAAATTTTTATGATGGTTTCCTCTGATCCTAAAGGTCAGTGGAGAATTGATTTCAAGCCAATTTGATGTATGGTTAGCTCTAATTAATTAGAGACCTATTTTGGGTGTTTAAGCCAATTAGGATTGTTTTGAATGAACTAACTCAAAACCTATTTTTCCTAGGGTTCTCTGGTCATAAGGAACATCATCAAATTTTTCCTAGAATTTATTTCACAACAAGCTATTTATTGGAATTAAAATACTCAAAACAGTAACATGAACTTGAAAAATCAATAACTCTTCATAGGGATGTCCTCTGACTTTGGAAAATTCAGGGAATGTTCCCAAATTCAGAGGCTTCAAAAGCCCTATGGTCTCATGCCATGGTGAATTGTATACATGCATGGAGAATTAAAAGTATGCAGAGAGTAAATAAATTATAAAAAATAAAATACTTGATGAAATTAAATGATTTCTTTTCCACATTATTCTCCTTTGTTCACCGAGCGAGAGGGTATTTTTATTTTATTTTTCTGATTTTTCTACAGAAAGTTATGAATTTTTGAAGTTTAGGGAATTAAATAAATAGAAAATACCCCTAATTTCCTATTTATCCACGTGGCGCCGCGTCAACCTCGGCAGCTCCGAAACGCCGCGTGTCGCGCTCTCATTCGACGCCGCCATCTGAGTCAGCAGCCCGGGCCCCGCGGTTCTTGTACCATCTCCTTGTCCAACGCCATCTGAGCCGTCCGTCCGCGCGTGTATTGGATGGACGGCATCCGTTCATCGTCCCCGAGCGTCCTCACCCGAGAGCCGTCCACACTAAATCCCTAAGATCTCACTCGATACTCAATGGATTTTCATGTTCTTATGCTCTATGGATTCGTCTTGAAGAGACGAACACATCTATACGGTTATCATGCATTGAAATTAAAGCATTTGAAATGGAGAATCTCCAGAAGCTCGGGATGAAGAATTAGTTCATACCTTTGCTCGGAGAAGTGTGGCTTCGATGCGAGAGTTGTTGCACCTTCGATTGGATCCCGGCAAGCTCCGGATGAAGTCTTCGAGTCGCAGTGAATTGTCTAGATGTGATTTCGACCAAGCCCGATCACAAAGCTTGGGGGCTGGAGCAGCCGGGTGGCTCTGGAGATGGGGCTTTGCTCGGTGGACACCTTCCCTTGGTGCAGTGAAGGTGTAGAACCAATCGATTTGGGGATTGGCTCACTGTGGAGAAGTGTCCCGGTTTTGGGTGGAATTTCAACTCCGAAATTGAGCTCGCAGAGAAGAAATGGCAGGGGATCTCACCTGGGGATCAAGTGCTGCGTGTATAGGGAGGAGTACGGAACAATTTTGGCAGAGTTTCCTTAAGGTTTGTTTTCAGCACCTCTCATGGCCGAGAGGGGTGGTGTTTAAATAGGAGAGGGTGGAAGGCCTCCCAGGGAGAGTTAGGGCTTGGGATCAGTTGCTCTTGGCAAGAGAAGAACGGCTCCGATGGCCGCAGGGATGGGGCGGCTCGGCGGTGAGAATTTCAAATTGGGCTCACATGTAAGCTCTCGGCCATGGTGTTTTCCGGCGGCCTGGTGGCTGGCCGGCCAGGCATTGGTCACCATCCTGTTCAGGTGGGTTAGGGCTGGGGTTTGGTGCATTCAATTGAGGTTTGACATGTGTAAAGTGGTTGAATCAAAGTAGAAAGGAGAAGGGGTCATTTTGGCTCATTTTGGTCAACCCATGCAAATGGGTTGGGTGCACCTTCCCATGGCTAGCTTGGGCTGAAGATAAAGTGGTTTAGGTCAGCTTAATTAGTGGGGAAGGGTCACCATCGAAGTACAATTAAGCTTAAGCATGGTTTAGTGGAGTCATGGAAGTGGCTAAATCACCCTTAAGGGAATCATTAAAGGACTCCCTCCTTTTGCCAAAAATGACATGGTGATGTGTAAAGTGGCTGCCATGGCTTGCATATGGCTTGTGCATGGCTTCATGGCTCCATTTGGCTTGGGAAAAGGTTGGGTCAATTTCATAAAAATGGGTTTTAAGAATTTTCGATATTTTGGTGAAAATTTGCATGAAGCTTGATTTGGAATGGTTTAATTGATGATTTTGAAACTTATGGGTGATTTTGATTAAATGGATGATGAGGGAAAGTGTCATGTGGGCTTTGGATGGATTTGGGCTTTTGAATGTGGTGAAGTGGGCTTTTAGGAAAGTTTAAAGGGAATGGGCTTTTTGATTTTAGGATGGGCATTTGGGTGAAAATTTTGTGAAGGACTTTGTCAAATAAATGTCATAATTGGTTTAGGGATGTTCTATGAAGGGCTTGGAGTCAATTTGGTGTGATTTGGAGTTGAATTGGTTTGAATTTGGATTTATTTGGTAAGTGGGCCTATGTAGGTCCAAGTGGGCCAAGTTGGGCTAATGTTGGACTAGGGTTGAAATTGATGTAAAATCAATGTTGAGAAATGTTTATGGGAGTGTTTCAAAGAGGTTTTGACTTTGGTTGGGCTTTGATTTTGGGGTTTGGGCTCATTTGGGTTAGGTTTGGGTTTAGGTCGAAAATGGGCCTTTTAGCTTTGGGTTGAATTTGAGTGGGATTTGGGTCTAAATTTTGGGCAAATCATGTTAGTGTTTTGTTTTTGGGAATGTTAAGGAAGATTTAGAAAAGGTTTGGGGTTAATTTGAGTTGAATTGGGTGAGTTTGGGTTAGGTTTGGGTCATGGGTCAAAATTGGGCTTTAAGGCCAAAAGTGAAATTGGATCCAAATGTCAATGAAATTGGACTTGGATTTTGTCTAGATTGGTGTTGGGAATGTTGAATTGAAGTTTAGAATTGAATTGGACCAAAATTGGGGTCAATTGGGTAGGTTTGGTTTAACATTGGGTTTACTTTGGGTTAAAATGGGCCAAATTGGGGGTTTTGACAAAAGTAGGGTAAATTGACAAAATTGGCCCATGGTGTAGTTGGAAAAAATAAAATTGGGAATATTTGGGATTTTCTGGAATTTTCTAGGAATTTTCTGAATTTTTGGATTTTTGGGTCAAGAGGGGTATTTTGGGTATTTGGAGGATATTGGGAGGTTTTCTTGGAATTTTTGGTATTTTTGGGTATGGATGATCAATTTAAGTGATGTGGAAATTTTTGGGATTGATTTTGGAGAATTTTGGGCAATTTGGAAATTTTTTGAGAAATTTGGGTAATTTCAAGGGTTTTGGGTAGGCTAAGCGGGTGTAGGGTCCCGGGAGTCAAAAATTGAAAATTTGGGAAATTGAAGATTGGGTTCATGTAAGTGGAAAGAAGTCATTTTGGTTGAGCCATGAAGCCACATCAAGCCCATATGAGCCATGAAGGGACTCATTTGAGGCATTCACTATGTTGTTCCTAACCCTCTTAGCCAAGGGCTTAGGGGTTAAGGACTATCCATGTGAATCACCTACATGAGTCAGAGGTCAAGTTAGGTATGGGTGTGTGAAAGTGTAGTGTATAAGTGTAGTGTATAAGTGTAGTGTGTGTGTAAGTCGGCCCCTTCACCGGACCGAGGCCACCTGAGGCGGTCCTAAGGCCGAAGAGTCCTATAGGAACTCATCCTTTAAACTTCCACATTTGATTTCAACCCTCTAGGTGATTAGGGGTCTACGGTCAAGTTTGTGGAGTTTGCGGGGAGTTAAGAAGTGGTTTGAATTTCTAAAAGGTGGGTCCCAATTCTAGTCCTCTAAGATAGTCGAAGGAAAAGCCTAAGGCTAGATCCTAAGCACTAAAAGAAGAAGAGAAGACCTCATCAAAAATGAGGTCAACAAATGGACCCCCGATAGGTGTGGTGAGCCGACGGAGCACACCGCGCGTATTGGCGTTGGCCGAAGCGATCAAGAAAACCAACACGGATGTCCAAGTGACGAACTTAGGGCGAAGTAGAAGAGTTTCCGGCTGGGGAGTGTCGAGTATATCTCCGAAACTAGAGATTCTCGAATTCTCGCCAGGAAAGGAAAAGGAGGTGAATTCCAAATCACATGATGCGGGGAATTTCGATTTAGATTTTATTTTGTTTCAATTTAAGTTTTGATGTGTGAGCTTAGATTTTAGTTTGGAGTTTCAATTTAGGTTGAAGTTTGTCAAGATTAATTTGAAGGGATTTCATTTGAAATGAAAATTGGAATTCTGAGGTTTTAGATGTAACATCTTCAACCTCGAAAGAAAATTGAATTGATCAGATTGAATCATTGCAATGAGAATAGATCTCAGAGCAATGCGGTATTGGATGTAAAATCCTTAACCTCAAGAGTTTGATTTTGATGTATTTCATCGCAATAGGGAAAGAATCCTAAAGTAAGTGCAGTCTTGGATATAAAATCCTCGACCCAAAAGTTTGAATTTGATGTATTTCAGTGCCGTAGGGAAAGAATCCTAAAGCAGTGCAGTCTTGGATGTAAAATCCTCGACCCAAAAGTTTGAATTTGATGTATTTCAGTGCAATAGGGAAGAATCCTAAAGTAGTGCAGTCTTGGACGTAAAATCCTCGACCCAAAAATTTGAATTTGATGTATTTCAGTGCAATAGGGAAGAATCCTAAGCGGTGCGATCTTGGATGTAAACTCCTCGACCCAAAAATTTGAATTTGATGTATTTCAGTGCAATAGGGAAAGAATCCTAAAGCGATGCAGTCTTGGATGTAAAATCCTCGACCCAAAAGTTTGAATTTGATGTATTTCAGTGCAATAGGGAAAGAATCCTAAAGCGAGTGCGATCTTGGATGTAAAATCCTCGACCCAAAAGTTTGAATTTGATGTATTTCGGTGCAATAGGGAAGAATCCTAAAGCGAGTGCGATCTTGGATGTAAACTCCTCGACCCAAAAATTTGAATTTGATGTATTTCGAGTGCAATAGGGAAAGAATCCTAAAGCGGTGCGGTCTTGGATGTAAAATCCTCGACCCAAAAGTTTGAATTTGATGTATTTCGGTGCAATAGAGAAGAATCCTAAAGCGAGTGCGAGTCTTGGATGTAAAATCCTTGACCCAAAAGTTTGAATCGATGTATTTCGGTGCGATAGGGAAAGAATCCTAAAGCGAGTGCGAGTCTTGGATGTAAAATCCTCGACCCAAAAGTTTGAATTTGATGTATTTCGGTGCAATAGGGAAAGAATCCTAAAGTAGTGCGATCTTGGATGTAAAATCCTCGACCCAAAAGTTTGAATTTGATGTATTTCGGTGCAATAGGGAAAGAATCCTAAAGCGGTGCGAGTCTTGGATGTAAAATCCTCGACCCAAAAGTTTGAATTTGGTGTATTTCGGTGCAATAGGGAAGAATCCTAAGCGGTGCGGTCTTGGATGTAAAATCCTCGACCCAAAAGTTTGAATTTTGATTGATATTTGATTTGAGATCTGGAAGATCGAATTCGAAATTTGATTGAGATTTGAAATCTGGAAAGATTGAATTTGAGATTTGGAAGGATAAGTTTGAACTCGATTGAAATTTGATTTAAGATTTAATTTGAAATTTGGAAGATCAAATTTGAAATTTGATCGAGATTGGATTTGAAATTTGATTGAGCATTTGATTTGAAATTTGGAAAGATCAAATTTGAAATTTGATCGAGAGTGGATTTGGAATTTGATTGAGAATTTGATTTGTGATTTGATTTAACATTTATGTTGATTTCGTTTATCTTTTAATGGTTCAAATTTTATTTTATCGTTTATTTAATGTTCATGTGAATTTGGTGTTCGTCATTTTTTAGATTTTTTTTTTTAGAAAGTTTTCTTTTATTCTTTTTTTTATTTCTTTTCTGTTCTTTGTTCGAAGTTCATTTAACTTTAATGGCGTTTCCCAATCAATTTGCACAAAAGAGGTGAAGGCCAAAAATGTGACATGGTCACTTTCATTCCAATAATGTCGAAAATACATCATACAACTCGATCTGGAATACATCTCATACAATCCTTGTAGACTCAAAACGGACTATGTATGATCTTATGTTTATCCATCCAAAGAAGCATCTTGTCAAAAATCCATGTCTGAATAGTGGGGTACATGGTTAATAACATCACCTTCCAAGCCATCCTTAGCGAGGATGCCGGCTGGATGTACGTTGGAGGTGTGATATCTCCCATGTAACTCGCGGCTCGTAAGGCCGGAGGTTCTCTAGCTGCGGGTACGGTCGGAAATGGTAAGGTGTCTTCCTGTCATCCATTCTCTCGAAAGTAGCCGAGATCCGCTTCACTGGTACTCACGGTATGCAATGTTTAGCGATATCCGCTCCGTTGCCCTTCGGTATCATGACGGAACCTACCGGTAAAGGTATCTTCAACGGCCCTCGGAACACACCGGGCCTGCTATCCGGAGGTCGGATCCGAACATGATGTTACACTCGTTCGGGAAAGAGACCGTGCGAAAGGTCGACGAAGTCGTGGTGATCTATATGTGGGGGTATGCGGTCACTCCTGTTTGTAGATGTTGATAATGCAGCTATTGGGTATGCAATCTGCTGGCGAGTACCCTCCATGTTATCAATCTCTTTACCATTCTCTTGATGACTAATGGCATCGGATCCACTTGCCCGTGACGGAGTATTCCCGGTGGGTTTCCCTTCTGTCTTCGACAAACTTGTAGCGAGCATCCGCATTGTATTGTGATTCTTCCCTTCCACGGCATCCATCTCCGGGGTTCCGAGTATGTGTTTTCCCTCGGGCGGCTGCTCGGCCCATTCTTTTAAAATCCCGGATACAATCCACGATTTGCTGTTGTTCATACTGCGAGAATACGTCCGTATGTAGCTCGAGGCCCTCTAGTATATTGATTCTTCTACCTTTCATTCTCTCGAAGTATTCAAAGGTTTTCTTTTCAACATTCGCATTCTCTCCGGCTCGTATTCCGGAATGATGCTGCAGATGGCGAGGCCTGGTGACATATTGTGGGATATACGGTTCAATCCCTTCACGTTCTCCTGCATACCTCGGCTCCTCAGGGATGATGCCTGTCGGGACATCCCCCGGGGTTGCTTCTGCAACAAGGTCATGCATCACTGGTGGTTCTATCCGGTGGCGTGGCAGCCTTCTTTCTTCTGATCTTCTGGAGATTTCCCTGATTCTTTTTGTTATCCTAGGAGCTGGCCTCCTTTCTTCGAGTTCTGGTGAACCGGTGTCCTCGAAGTGTATGTACTGGCATTAGCAAGCTGTGTCGTCGCGCGGTCCGCAGCTAGTTTTGTTAACATCTTACGGATACGGCGATTCTTATTTCTTCGTTGCGTTGCTCGTGAGAGTAGCTCTCCGCACTTCTTGAATCTCTGTGGGCGCGGCGGCGACAAGCACTGCCCTCTGCGTAGCGACTACGGATTTCATTTTCTTGTCTTCTTCGATGTTTGCCTTTCTTTTCTTGTTGCTTGGATTGGTGGCTTGGGCCACCCACTTTCATCACTTGTCCGCCGGGCGGTTCTTCTCGGTCAACTAGGACCCGGTCACTTTCCTCGTCTTGTAGGCTGTGCGGTGCGAAATCCGAGTCGATCTCGATTATCGCTCCATCTTTCACCCTCTTTTCATCGAGTGCGAGGCTTACGCCATTCTTAAAGTTCGGGACCAACCGCCCGTTCTACATTTCACTGTGAAAAGACAAGGAAAAGGATCGGGGGTGCATCTTAAGAACAAGAACATTAAGAAAATGTTTATTAAAGACATTCTTTTTTCTCTTATATTTTAAAATTTAACGGGAATGAAGCGGGATAAGATCAGGGAAGAGATTTTGATTTGGAAAAGAAAACAAGGAAAACTTTATTATCACGATTTTATTTATTTTAGCACATTTTATTATTTTTGGGTTCGGACCCAATCATAAGTAATTACTTCGCACGTGTTTCTTAGGGATGAAGAATTCATTCCTTCAAAACATCGAGGTAGCGTAATACTTTTTCAAGTATCGTCCGTTGATCGGAAGCATATGTCGTTCTCCCTGGCAATTCACTAGCTGGTAGGAACCTCCTGAGTATCTTGCTTCAACCACAAACGGTCCTTCCCAAGTGGGTTCAAATTTTCCTCCTATCTTGCGGTGTGCGAGGATAGGTCTCTTGAGAACGAGAACTAAGTCACCAACTTTGAAGGTTCTTGGGCGGACCAGTTTGTCATGGGCTTGAACCATCTTAGCTTGGTATAGTTCTAAATTCTGCTGCGCTGCAAGTCTTTTCCCTTCAAAGCTTTCTAATTCTTCTAGTCGTAATTTGACGTTCTCTTCCGTCGTGATCTTATTTGCAAGCTGCAATTACGAGTGAAGGAAGGCTCGAACCTCTAAAGGTAACACTTGCCTCGGACCCATACACCGGAGCGTAAGGTGTAGCTTGAGTAGGAGTTCTGAAGGTTGTCCGGTAGGCCCATAAGGCTTCTAACAACTTCTCGTGCCAATTTCTCTTATTATCGTCCAAGATTTTCTTTAAGATTTAAACGAGAGTTTTATTAAAAGCCTCAGCGAGGCCGTTTGCTCTTGGGTAGTAAATTGTTGAGTATCGCCAGTCGATTCCGTGTCTCCTGACAAAATTGTTGATTTGTGTGCTTCGAATGCGACCGATTATACGAGATGATCTCGCGCGGCACTCCGAAACGGTAGACAACTTGGTTCTTGAAAAGCGTAGCACGTGGTGTGCTTTCACTTCTCTAAGTGGAGCTGCCTCTGCCCACTTGGAAAAGTAATGCGTAGCCGCAAGAATGAAACGATGTCCTTTTGAAGATGGTGGTTCTATTGGACCCACTATATACGTGCCCCAACATTCGAATGGCCACGACGCAATTGTCGGGTGCAGCACATTTGGAGGTTGGTGTAGAACCACTCCGTGCACTTGGCATTGGTGACGGCTCTTGGCGATTTTCATGCGGTCGGTCATCATCGAGGGCCGGTAGTACCCTAGTCTTTTAATTTTCATTTTCATCTTTGGACCCGTCGGTGAGCGCCACGAGTCCTCGAATGCACCTCTTTAACAATTTCACAAGCCTTGGACCCCCTCTGGCATCTTAGCCACATTTGATCGAAAGACCTTACATGCGATATGTTGTTTATTAATGCGTAGGACGAGTTCTTTTCTTGATCGGATGGGCTAGCGACCTATCGTCACGGTAGCTTTCCTGTTTGCGAGCTAGTCCATCGATGGTCGTCACCGATCTTCGTGTTTTTCGTCATTGCTACTAGTTGATTCTTTTTCTTTTTCGATTTGTGTATTGTGTCTATGTCGAGTTGTGATAGGACTGACGTCCAGTGAGTGACACTTCCACTGATTCATCTTGCAAACGAGGCAAATTCTTTTGCGAGAAGGGCTAAAGCATCTGCTTAAAGCATTCTCTTTTACGGGAATTTTGTAGATAGTTACATTTGGAATCTGTTCAGCAATTTGTATGGCATCTTGGAAGTTTTGTTCGAGTCTTGGCTTTAAAATTACTGTATTGTCCGTCGATCGTTGAATGATTAACTACGAATCCCCGTAGATGTTGATGTACTGTTATCCCCATTTGAATAGTTAATTCCGGTCCCGTTATGAGGGCTTCATATTCTGCTTCATTGTTTGTACACGGTTACGTCGAGTGGTAGGAGTATCTTAACATCCCCGCTCCGGTGTTATAAAGATTAGCCCGATTCTGCCTTCACGAGCACTTATCACTTGCGATTCTTCATCTTTGTGTGCTTGAGGATGCTCCGTCGAAATATAATTCCCAACGTCGATCATCGGGGTCTTCTAGATTCATTATTTGTTCATCTGGCAAATCGTCATTGAGAGGAGATTCTGCCGGCAAAGGGTGTGCTGCGAGAAAGTCTGCTAAGGCTTGTCCCTTTACGGCACGAAGAGGAACGAAAGTTTTATCGAATTGCAATAATATCATTGACCATCTGGCAAGTCTGCCGGAAAGTGTTGGACGAGTCATCGAAGTATTGCAATGGATTAAACTTCGAGATTAGGTTGACCTTATGAGAAAGCATGTAGTGCCTGAGCTTTTGAGCGGCGAAGATCAGGGCCAAACAATACTTTTCAATTGCGGGATACCTTACTTCCGTAGGAAGTAAACGAAAGCTTAAGTAGTAAAGAGAATTTTCTTTACCCTCATCATTGACCTGGGCTAACAGGGCTCCGAGAGAGTCGTCTAAAGCCGCGATGTAAAGTATCGACGGTCTACACGAGGCCGGGGCTGCTAAGACGGGAGGTGTCATTAAATATTGTTTAATGTCCTCGAAGGCCTTCCGGCATTTTTCTTCCCAAATAAATTTGGCGTCCTTTTTAACAAGTGCCGAGAAAGGTGACACCTACCGACAAGTTTGAGATAAAGCGTCGAAGATATGCCGACTTCCTTGAAAAGATCGTAGTTGTTTTAAGGTTTTGGGAGGCGGCATTTCTAAGATAGCTTTAATCTTTCCGGGTCGATTTCAATTCCACGATGTCGGACAACGAATCCTAAGAATTTCCGGAGGTGACGCCGAAGGCGCATTTTAAGGGATTCATCTTAAGGTTAAATTGTCTTAATCGTTTGAAAACAATTCTCGAATCATACGAGTTGTTTTCCTTTACTTTTCTTTTGATGACCACATCGTCTACGTAGCATTCGACTTGATTGTGGATGAGATCATCAAAAATTCTTGTCATTGCTCTTTGGTAGGTTGCTCCTGCGTTCTTCGATCCGAATGGCATCACTCTGTGTAGCAAAATACTCCAATCGGCGTTACGAATGCTGTAAGCTTTTCATCTTACGGAGCCATTTTTATCTGGTTGTATCACGAAGATCCATCCATGAACGAGAATATTTCATGTGTTGAAGCGATGTCGATCATTAATTCAGGATCGGTAGAGGGAATTCATCTTTTGGACATGCCTTGTTTAAATCTACGAAGTCCACACGGATTCCGATCGACCATTCTTCTTTCGACTGGCACCACATTGGCTAACCAAGTCGGGTATTGTTCTTCACGGACAAATTTAGCGTCTATTAGCTTTTTAACTTCGGCTATGACTTGTTGTTCGATTTCTAGACGCATTCTTCGGGACCTTGTCGACGGGATAGAAGTAGGATCCACTCCTAGCTTATGGACTGCGACCTCCGGAGCTAATCACGGCATCTCGTCATAATTCCAAGCAAAACGAGTCTTTAAATTCCATTAATAATTTGATTATTTCTTCGGAGTCTTCTTTGTTGAGTAAGGAGCTAACAAAGGTAGGTCTAGGCTCTTCGCTAGTACCTAAGTTAACTTCCGTCAACTCATCTATTGTAGATTTAATTTCTTCTTTGAATTCGGTGGAGCGTCTCGATTTGTAAATCTTCGAGTTCGTCTGTAGTTTCCATGCAGTTTTCATTGGACTTGCAAGTGATAACCAAGCAAAATTCAGTATCGTCAACTGACCCTACTATGCCGAATTCGAGTCCATGCTTTGAATTGGGAGGACGACCGGAGTTATTCCATAATTTTTCAAAATGTTGTGATTGGCCTTTTGTCCATTGTCGAGGTAAGAAACCACGTTGAATTAAATTTTGAACACAGGGAGAGTACCACTCAAAAGGTAATTCCATTAATTCTGAAGAAGTGACATCTTCGAATTGTACATGATTTTTCAGTTTTGGAGGTAGAAGCACCACGGTAGAATTTTGTTGGCCTTGCACCGTCGTTATGTACCTCTTTGACCACCATACCCTTGATCTTGTTAGAATGGATCGGGGTCAGGGTCATAGTATGTACATAGTGGTTAATCTTCTCGTACATTGATTTGTATTCTTCGTTCTTCTCATCTTCGAGAGAGATCTTGAATTGCGGCTTCTTCGGACTTATTGTCCCTGCTTCTTGTTTGATTTCTTTTTCTTCTTCAGAACTATCTTCCCGATCAACATTGATGGGCTGGTTTCCTCTGTCCAATCGTCCTAGCGTCTCTACCACGACCTCGTCCCGGCCTCGACCTCGGATCCGAGTTGTGGAGAAACCTTCACCATCTCGCCGGAAGGGAGTGGTGAGTGACCGTTGGACTAGAACTTTGGGTTCTTCGTCGTCCTCGAACTTTCTTTGCTTTATTTGTTACGGTATCTGCGGAGAAGATCGTTTTCTTTGGCGGTGCATAATAAGGTTGCATCTTCATGGAATCCAATTTCATGTACGGAGAATGGTTGTAAGTCGCCTTTGATGCACTTGTTCCCCTCCATCGTAGTATTTGATGCACCGATGCGAGAGATGATGGTACCATCCTGTTTTCATGTATCCATGGTCGGCCCGGTAGAGCGTTGAACGATGTTTCGAATCGATTATGTGAAATTTCGCGGTTGTCTTTGCTAAGTCACCGGTCTTCATCGATAGCGTTATTGATCCGAGGGCTCTTTCTCCTTTCCGGTTGAATCCTCTTAATAACATTTTGTACGCTTCGAGCTCGCGAGCATCAATTTCCAAATATGCTAGTGTCCGAAGACTCATTATATTGATTGATGCTCCTGGATCCACCAATACTGCGGAGAGCGTAAACTTTCCGATTGTAATCGAAATGTACATCGGTCGGTTGTGATCTCGCTGTCCCAAGTAGTAGGTCATTGTCCGTGAAGGTAACACCTCGCTGTTCCTTTAACGAACAAACCTCATCTAAGGAATCTCCGGCCATTTGAGCTAAGCAAATTTCCGGATCAAGTAAGGCCTTGATCAGGGCTTCTCTCATCTCCTTTGATAAGATGAGAGCATCGTAAATGCTCAGTTTGGCCGGTAGTTTCCTAAGATGGGCTAGCACGTTGTAGTCCACTTTGTTTTCATGCGTCTTGGCTTCTTCTCGAATGGGTATTTCTTCTGCTGGGGTTGGTTCTTCTTGAACAACCACCTGCTTTCCTTTGTCTTTTGGACCCATTCTTGGAGGTAGAACTTTTCCACTTCTCAAGTTGACTTCGTAATTTCTTCCGAATCTAGTATTGAGCTTGCCGGTGTCTCTTCTTGAATCGGAATGACAGGCTCTTCCGGATTATCTTCAGAATCTGAAGGCTCTAACTCTATTGTGACTGGAGCTCCTCGAAACTCACAGATAGATCCGTTGCTTGTTGAACTCTCGTAGCCTCCTTGATGGATGTCTTCTTCGTTATTTTGATCGTCGGGATCGTGTATGATTTGAGAATTGTCGTTGGTATCGAAATCGATGTCCGGATTGTCGCTAGTTACGTAATCGTTAGAAACAGTCAAAACGTAGCCAACGCCATCACCCTTATCATTATATGATCCCACCGAAGTGAGCGAGATAATCATACAAAATCGAGAGGTTCGAGGGATTTCTCCCACGAATCGGAAACAACTATCCTAGGATAAGCGGCCCCTAGTCCAGCCTTAAGAGTCTCGGTCTTCTCTTCTTCGTCGATTTTCTTCTTCTCTTCGATCGCCTCCTGTTGAGGTGGTTCTTCTATCGCAAGTGATAAGTATCGGCTTAACGAGGTCTCGAACTACGAATTGAAGCTCGCACCGAAGCGGTTCGGATGCTTGTCTAAAATCTTCTTCGAAGACCTCGTCCGAGGCGGTAGTCCATCCATCGTTAGTTGCATAGGGATCTATCGGAATGACGGGATCGATTGAGATAACATTGACGGAACCTCCTTTGCAGGGTTCCTTCATGTACTCCATCGGGATTGTTATATTCCCTTTCCGAAGGTTGTCGTTGAGCCAACTTTTAAAGGTAATGCAATCTTCCATCTTGTGCCCGAAGCATCCGGTGGTAGGGGCAAAGTTGGGATCACCGTTCTTGTTGACTTCCTCCGGTCTTTTAGGCTCCGGCAGGTTGGAAATCCGGAGTCTTCATCGGACTACGGAACATTTTCGGTCTTGCTTCATTCTTGAACGGATATTCTCTCGCTCGAAGTTCCCTTAATGTACGTTGCGGACGAGACGGTTGTTCATCTCTGCGGAGACGACTGATCGCTGGACCGGGGTTCGTTGGTAATGCTGTTGTGGTTCTTTGCGGCCGTTACGGTGGTATTTGCATCGGTTGCTTGCCTTTGTCAGCTAGCTGCAATGATCCCGGATTTCTTTTCGAAGGTCTTCACCGGCTACGCTTGTCCATCTTGTCGGCGAAACTTAATTGCTTCGCCTCTTCTTGCAAGCTTCCGGCCTTGCTTAACAACTTCTCGAAAGTCTTAATAGTGAATCCTTTGAGGAGAAGTGCTTATCGGGCCGTGAATGCTTTTAAGCAAGATGCTGGCTTGCATGTTGTTCTTGCGGTTGTGGTTCACACTTCATGCTTAAGTTCCTCCATCGAAGTATGTAATCCACCAAAGTTTCATTCGGCCTTTGTTTCTCTACCACTAAATCACCTATAGTGATGTGGTCGCGAGCTCCGGCGAATCGCTTGATGAAGAGGTTCTCCGGCTCCGAGAACGTCTTCACCGAACCTTTTGGCAGTTACGCATACCGGTCGAAGGCGATTCTCGACGGAGGCATCGGCAGATGAGCTCGTCGGAAGAGTAAGTGCAACATGCTTGTCGGGGGTTCCGGTTCCATCGAATGTCTTGAACGAGAGGTGGTACGAAGCCTTTTGGGTATTGGACGGCGTCGAATTCTTCGGGTAAGGTCTACCCGTCCGAATGGATGTCCCGCTCTTCGATTGTGCTAAGGCTTCTCGCACCTGCTTGTTCCACCAAGTTCTTGATATCCTTTTCGGGGATCATACTTTGTGTTGTATCCTTTTCGGTTGATCATCCCCATTGACGGATGTAATCTCCTTTCCTCTGTCTACGATGTGAATGACCTGCGGGGGTGTCTCTCATGTGGTTGTACTCGACTGCGGAGAGTGGCCGGAGCTACGGCCATCTCTTCCATCCTTTTCGCCATTTGAGCGATCGTGTCGTCTTTCTCCTGAAGCTGCCTTCTCATCGGTTACGGCTCCTCTCTTCTGCGGTTGCGGGAGCACCTTGCGAAGGCGATGAAGCTCGTGTCTCGACCATATTGATTTCTGCATATTCGTCGTCCATGAATTCCGATGAATCGATCTCATCTCCGAACTTTTCTTCTCTTTCTTTTGCCAACCGTCGGATATCGGTTCTCAACTTTTCCATGGCATCTTCTAGCGGGGCTTTCTGTGTGTCCTCGCGGTTGTCATGCGATAGCTGTCGGGTCCCTTTTTCACGAGTCCCCTTTATTGCAGTAGCACTTTCTTCACATTCCAGCCTCCTGGCGAGACTTTCTTTCTCGGGCTGCTCGTTTCCGATCTCAGTCGCCCGGTGAGTGGGACGCCATACCATCCTTCTAGCGGCGGAAGGTCTAGGACCGGATGGTCACGTCGACCAAATCTTTGGAAGGTGGTATCCTCCCTAATCTGTAATCCTGAGACTACGACAGGCGGGCTAGCCTTCATTCTTTTACTTGGCTTTTCTGTCATGACGGCGGGCTCTACTCGGGGCCCAAGACGGGATTTGACTGGCACCCGCCCTATTCTCCGTAGAATCTCCGATACGGGGCAGTTTTCCTTCTTTGCTAACTTTTCTACCAAAGTTTGCAGTCGAGCAAACGGCGTAGTTCTTGTTCTTTTCTTGCGGCTATCGTTGTAATATGCGGGGCGAGGTAATGTGGCGACAATCTTGTGAACATTCTCCTCATCCTCTGCGGCGGAGAGGGGATGGAACACGCTTCCTCCCAAAAGTGGTATGTAGACGAGAAGCGGTGTATATTACGGCAGCGGTGTATATTCGAGCGGCGGTGTATATTCGCAGCGATTCGGAATTTCCTCCGGGAAAGCGATTTCGGCGGCTACGGCTTCTCCGGCGATCCTTCTACTTGTTTCTTCTTTGGGTCCTTGTCGGTGACGGAATCTTTGAAGCTGGACCCGATTTCGAAAACGGAAGGTCTTGCGGGAAGATCCGTACCCTCCACGGTAACGGGTTTACCATAGTTACGGATTTCTTTCCCCTTTGATTTGGCGGAAGTCGGGGTAGGTGCGAAACAACTAGACTAGTGGGGGTAGTAAGAACGGTCCTCCTGCGGACGGCGATACTCCTCCCGATCGGGATCTTTTGCGGGGAGGAAACTCTTGGGTCGACCTGAGGTTGAACTCGATCGGCGGCGTCTTGGCTTCGGATACCTTGTTCGTCGGTGCGAAAAGGGAAACGTCGGTGATCTTGACATTCGTGTTTTCAAATCCTTGTCCAAATCGGATGATCCCATTGTCGTGATTTTTGAAAGCAGAATTATTTGATTAAAATGGAGAGAGGAATTCTCCCCAGCGGAGTCGCCAGAAATCTGTCGGCATATTTTTTTAGGTTGTGTGTTGTGTTTTGAAGAGGGGTCGCCTACAGAAATTGTCGGTGAATTCTTAATTTAATTTAAATAAATAATTTTGAAAAGTAGTGTTTGATTTTGAAAATAATTTTAAATTTGAAGATTTTAAGATATGAGATTAAGCCGATCTCACATCCCAAATAGTTTATATAAACGAGCACCGCACCACAAGCCGTGTATCTATCCCTAAGGATAGACACTGCTTCGACGGTGGGGCTCGATTAAATAAACTAGAAGATTTGTGACATCCGTTTGGTACGCGAACCAATTTTATAAGCCGACAAAATTCCCCTGCTTAATATGAAAACATTAAACGAGGTTTATATTACACAGGTTCTTTAAAATTCCTCTATAAGGGCAAGCCCCTATAGTTAATTACATCTTAAGTGACGGGAATCACCTAAGAAAACTCTCGATAATAATCAATAATTCGCTCTCAAGAATTTCAAAGTTTAAGGTTTTCGAGGGATTGAAATTTGGAATTTCAATAGGGAATGGATCAAATTTGGAACATTTTATTTTGGGAATCCAAAGGAAGAAAGGTAGGAGAAATCACAGGTTCGAAGCGAACTTCAGTAATTTCCTGACTATCCTATTGTTTGGCTTGGATTTAGGAAAGTCCTAATATTATCTGATATTTCAATCTTGCCAATTTTATTTAATTAGGGCTTATATTTATATGACAGAATCATACAAATAGCCTCGAAGATGTGAGGATTTATGTCGTATCGGACGACTACCTCGGAATCCTAAAACTGGTTAGGGATTAATTTGCAGTGCAAATGCCTAACAAAGAGTTGAGGATTTATGTTGCACTAGGCAAATTACCTCGAAGTCCTATGGATTTGTTATTTTAATTCTATGAAAGTTTTGCTGAAGTAGACTCAGGTTTTGCTGATGACGATGGTCGTGCTGCCCACCATGCTCCGAGCTCCTTGTTGTTGCAGAGGTTTAGTTTTAGAAATCATAAATCGGGGGATGAGAAAAGTGTTTTGGTTTAGAGAAGTCTTAATTTCCAAGTGTTTTTGTGTTTTAATTAAAACAAATCTTAAAGTTGATTATAACGACACCGGTTAAGATCCACGGTTCCATCCTTCGGCATCATTATTTTTATCGGATTCACTTAGTCCAGAATGAATTTGCTAAACTCAGTCGAATGAGTTCCACACTTTCATTTAGACCGTGAGAAATCCCGTTAGCAACACGTAGGTTACACCATCCGAGGTATTCCCGATCATCCAACGGGACGTTTTAATTTAGTTGTAATTGTAGTTTTGTGTTACGTTTGTGATTAAATTTTGAGTTGTTTTATATTTTGAAATGTTGTGGCGGTGAATTTTATCTTGCAATGGCTTTTAACTTAGTTTTGGTTTCAGTTTTAGGGGCTATCCTAAAGGTGTGAGTTTTCATGCAACAATTGTTTATCATGCAAATGCAGTTAAGTAAATTGCAATAATGTAAATTGCAAGAAAGTAGATTGCAATAAAATAAAAGCGTACCTAGAGGGTCTTCCCGTCATCCCAAGCTGCACTTAAAACACAATTAAAATATTTAAGCAAGTTCCTAGGTAAAGCTGAGGTAAGGGTTATGGTTTTCTACCAAGTTCCTAATCCTATAGCTAGTCATTTCCTATGACGTCTAGGTTCTTGTGTTTTTGTTTGAAGACGATTTTCTTCATCGAAGAACAATTAAATTCAATTGTTCTTATAAATGTCCTATCATATTGAGGAAGTGCTTAAGAATAATCTTAAACATCTTTTCAATACTTCTAGGATTGCTTTAAGTCCAAATGAATTCAATTACACAAATGAATTAATCGTCCAAGAATTTCAAGTTTTGTTGTTATCTTGCTCAATGAACTAGGACATTTGAATATCCTATAAATGAAGTAATATTTCATTTAATGTTCTGTTTAGGAGTTATGATAACTAAAGCTTTTGAAAGTAAATTGGTGTTTTAATGATTTAATTTAAGTTAATGGGTTTAAATTTGGAATAGTGTTCAAGTTGCTTTATATTTATTTTGGATTCTTTATGTCTTTAGTGATGTTATATTTAATTCAACTTAATTTAATTTAATTTAATTTAATTGAGTTTTAATTTAATTTAATTCAATTTAATTCAATTTAGTTTGATTTGATGTTAAATTAAATTAATTTGATTTGATTTAATTTTAATTTAATTTGATTTAATTTAATTTTAATTTAATTTAATTTAATTTAATTTAATTCAATTTAATTTATTTTTAATTTTATTTTATTTTATTTAATTTCACTTAATTTAATTTGATTTTATTTATTTAATTTAATTTAATTTAATTTATTCATTTAATTTAATTTAATTTGTTTATTTAATTTAATTTAATTTAATCTTTAATTTAATCCAACTTTTAATTTTAATTTAATTTAATTTAATTTAATTTAATTTTATTTTATTTTTAATTTAATTTTATTTTTAATTTTAATTGAAATTTTAAAAGAGTTTAATAATTTAATTTTAGTTTAATGATTAAGTCTTTTAATATTTTGAATTTGAGTTATCATTTTAATTAAGAATTGAATATTAATGAGATAATTAATTTAGGGATTTTTAAATTAAAGAATAAATCTCTTCCTAATAATATCCCTATTTTAATAATTCAAATTTTATTATTCTTCCAAATTTAATCAATTATTTAATTAAGGTTTAATCATTTTAAATTGCTTAATGGGTTTCTACCCTTTATTTATTTAAATTTCAATCATCCAAATCAGATTAGGATCAAATATTTTACTTGTTAATTTTTATTAAACCTAAAGTTTTAATTAAGGATTAAGATTTTTTAATTACCATTTTTACCCTTTAAGCTTAATAATTTCATAACTCACTAAATTAAACTCAAATGAACTTGAAATTTTTATGTGACTTCACTCATATGTCAATAAAGACATGAGAGGAGAAAATGTGATTTTTCTGTATTTAATTTATTTATATAATTATTTTTGGTAGAAAATAGAGATTTTCAAGGAAAATTTAATAACATGACCAAGGGAAAGTTTCTGTTCTTAAGAAAATTAGGGGACATTTCTAATGACCAGAGGACCACTTGGACCAATTTTGGTGATTTTTTGAATTATATTATTTTTATTATAATTATTTTAAGTTTTGGAGTATTAATTAATTTAAAAATAAAATAAATGTTGAAAAATGAATTTTATATTTTTCAAAAATCTCTCTGATATCAAGGAAATCAGAGAATCAAATTTTACAATTTTTTGATTTTTCTATGATTTATTATAATTATTTTAGTGAAAATGCTAGAAAATACATTTTTTTAATATTAAAATTACCCTAGGGCTTTAAAATTTAATATCTCATTAAATTGACCTAAGAAAAAAGTGGGGTTTGTTCCTAAGTGATTAAAATTCAAAATGTGACATTTTGGTGAATTTTATTATTTTTGTGATTTTTATTATTTTTTAATTATTAAAAATATTAAAATATTATTAAAAAATCAACTTTTTTAGAAAATTGAAATTTTAATTTTCTTAAATTCCCCTGTTATCAAAGAGGCTCCAAAACCAATTTGGTGAATTTTTAAAAAGTATTTTAAAAGTTATGAAGTTTTAAAGTTTAAAATGACTAAGTGGCTTAATCAACCCGATTAGTGGGGCTAACTGAGTCCAATTGACTTCAAATTTTTATGATGGTTTCCTCTAATCCTAAAGGTCGAGTGGAGAATTGATTTCAAGCCAATTTGATGTATGGTTAGCTCTAATTAATTAGAGACCTATTTTGGGTGTTTAAGCCAATTAGGAATGTTTTGAATGAACTAACTCAAAACCTATTTTTCCTAGGGTTCTCTGGTCATAAGGAACATCATCAAATTTTTCCTAGAATTTATTTCACAACAAGCTATTTATTGGAATTAAAATACTCAAAACAGTAACATGAACTTGAAAAATCAATAACTCTTCATAGGGATGTCCTCTGACTTTGGAAAATTCAGGGAATGTTCCCAAATTCAGAGGCTTCAAAGCCCTATGGTCTCATGCCATGGTGAATTGTATACATGCATGGAGAATTAAAAGTATGCGAGAGAGTAAATAAATTATAAAAAATAAAATACTTGATGAAATTAAATGATTTCTTTTCCACATTATTCTCCTTTGTTCACTGAGCAAGAGGGTATTTTTATTTTATTTTTCTGATTTTTCTACAGAAAGTTATGAATTTTTGAAGTTTAGGGAATTAAATAAATAGAAAATACCCCTAATTTCCTATTTATCCACGTGGCGCCGCGTCAACCTCGGCAGCTCCGAAACGCCGCGTGTCGCGCTCCCATTCGACGCCGCCATCGAGTCGGCGCGCCGGGCCCCGCGGTTCTTGTACCATCTCCTTGTCCGACGCCGTCCGAGCCGTCCGTCCGCGCGTGTATTGGATGGACGGCATCCGTTCATCGTCCCCGAGCGTCCTCGCCCGAGAGCCGTCCACACTAAATCCACTAAGATCTCACTCGATACTCGATGGATTTTCATGTTCTTATGCTCTATGGATTCGTCTTGAAGAGACGAACACATCTATACGGTTATCATGCATTGAAATTAAAGCATTTGAAATGGAGAATCTCTAGAAGCTCGGGATGAAGAATTAGTTCATACCTTTGCTCAGAGAAGTGTGGCTTCGATCTGAGAGGTGTTGCACCTTCGATTGGATCCCAGCAAGCTCCGGATGAAGTCTTCGGTACGGTGAATTGTCTCAGATGTGATTTCGACCAAGCCCGATCACAAAGCTTGGAGGCTGGAGCAAGCTGGGTGGCTCGGAGATGGGGCTTTTGCTTGGTGGACACCTTCCCTTGGTGCGGTGAAGGTGTAGAACCAATCAATTTGGGGATTGGCTCACCTGTGGAGAAGTGTCCTGGTTTTGGGTGGAATTTCGACTACGAAATTGAGCTCGCGAGAGAAGAAATGGCGGGGGATCTCACGGGGATCAAGTGCTTCGTGTATGGGGAGGAGTACGGAACAATTTTGGCGAGTTTCCTTAAGGTTTGTTTTCGGCACCTCTCATGGCCGAGAGGGGTGGTGTTTAAATAGGAGAGGGTGGAAGGCCTCCCGGGGAGAGTTAGGGCTTGGGATCAGTGCTCTTGGCAAGAGAAGAACGGCTCCGATGGCCGCAGGGATGGGGCAGCTCGGCGGGTGAGAATTTCAAGTTGGGCTCACATGTAAGCTCTCGGCCATGGTGTTTTCCGGCGGCACGGTGGGCTGGCCGGCCGGGCATTGGTCACCATCCTGTTCGGGTGGGTTAGGGGCTGGGGTTTGGTGCATTCGATTGAGGTTTGACATGTGTAAAGTGGTTGAATCGAAGTAGAAAGGAGAAGGGGTCATTTTGGCTCATTTTGGTCAACCCATGCAAATGGGTTGGGTGCACCTTCCCATGGCTAGCTTGGGCTGAAGATAAAGTGGTTTAGGTCGGCTTAATTAGTGGGGAAGGGTCACCATCGAAGTACAATTAAGCTTAAGCATGGTTTAGTGGAGTCATGGAAGTGGCTAAATCACCCTTAAGGGAATCATTAAAGGACTCCCTCCTTTTGCCAAAAATGACATGGTGATGTGTAAAGTGGCTGCCATGGCTTGCATATGGCTTGTGCATGGCTTCATGGCTCCATTTGGCTTGGGAAAAGGTTGGGTCGATTTCATAAAAATGGGTTTTAAGAATTTTCGATATTTTGGTGAAAATTTGCATGAAGCTTGATTTGGAATGGTTTAATTGATGATTTTGAAACTTATGGGTGATTTTGATTAAATGGATGATGAGGGAAAGTGTCATGTGGGCTTTGGATGGATTTGGGCTTTTGAATGTGGTGAAGTGGGCTTTTAGGAAAGTTTAAAGGGAATGGGCTTTTTGATTTTAGGATGGGCATTTGGGTGAAAATTTTGTGAAGGACTTTGTCGAATAAATGTCATAATTGGTTTAGGGATGTTCTATGAAGGGCTTGGAGTCAATTTGGTGTGATTTGGAGTTGAATTGGTTTGAATTTGGATTTATTTGGTAAGTGGGCCTATGTAGGTCCAAGTGGGCCAAGTTGGGCTAATGTTGGACTAGGGTTGAAATTGATGTAAAATCAATGTTGAGAAATGTTTATGGGAGTGTTTCAAAGAGGTTTTGACTTTGGTTGGGCTTTGATTTTGGGGTTTGGGCTCATTTGGGTTAGGTTTGGGTTTAGGTCAAAAATGGGCCTTTTAGCTTTGGGTTGAATTTGAGTGGGATTTGGGTCTAAATTTTGGGCAAATCATGTTAGTGTTTTGTTTTTGGGAATGTTAAGGAAGATTTAGAAAAGGTTTGGGGTTAATTTGAGTTGAATTGGGTGAGTTTGGGTTAGGTTTGGGTCATGGGTCGAAATTGGGCTTTAAGGCCAAAAGTGAAATTGGATCCAAATGTCAATGAAATTGGACTTGGATTTTGTCTAGATTGGTGTTGGGAATGTTGAATTGAAGTTTAGAATTGAATTGGACCAAAATTGGGGTCAATTGGGTAGGTTTGGTTTAACATTGGGTTTACTTTGGGTTAAAATGGGCCAAATTGGGGGTTTTGAGAAAAGTAGGGTAAATTGACAAAATTGGCCCATGGTGTAGTTGGAAAAAATGAAATTGGGAATATTTTGGATTTTCTGGAATTTTCTGGGAATTTTATGAATTTTTGGATTTTTGGGTCAAGAGGGGTATTTTGGGTATTTGGAGGGTATTGGGAGGTTTTCTTGGAATTTTTGGTATTTTTGGGTATGGATGATCAATTTAAGTGATGTGGAAATGTTTGGGATTGATTTTGGAGAATTTGGGTAATTTGGAAATTTTTTGAGAAATTTGGGTAATTTCGAGGGTTTTGGGTAGATTTAAGCGGGTGTAGGGTCCCGGGGGTCAAAAATTGAAAATTTGGGAAATTGAAGATTGGGTGGATGTAAGTGGAAAGAAGTCTTTTTGGTTGAGCCATGAAGCCACATCAAGCCCATATGAGCCATGAAGCCACATCAAGCCCATATGAGCCATGAAGGGACTCATTTGAGGCATTCACTATGTTGTTCCTAACCCTCTTAACCAAGGGCTTAGGGGTTAAGGACTATCCATGTGAATCACCTACATGAGTCAGGAGGTCAAGTTAGGTATGGGTGTGTGAAAGTGTAGTGTATAAGTGTAGTGTATAAGTGTAGTGTGGTGTATAAGTCGGCCCCTTCACCGGACCGGGCCGCCTGGGGCGGTCCCAAGGCGAAGAGTCCTATGGGAACTCATCCTTTAAACTTCCACATTTGATTTCAACCCTCTAGGTGATTAGGGGTCTACGGTCGAGTTTGTGGAGTTTGCGGGGAGTTAAGAAGTGGTTTGAATTTCTAAAAGGTGGATCCCAATTCTAGTCCTCTAAGATAGTCAAAGGAAAAGCCTAAGGCTAGATCCTAAGCACTAAAAGAAGAAGAGAAGACCTCATCAAAAATGAGGTCAACAAGCGCCAAAGCGCCAAAGTAAACTATGTGTCGATGGGTTTGGCACCTAGGCGCTAGATTTGGTGCCTAAGCGCCACAATTACTGGATCTTGTCAAAACCGAAAATCTTCAGTTTTTCACACGATTTTCTCTAATAAATTACCCTATTTTCATCCCTAATCCCTATGCAATCATTATTTCGACCCATACACTCCATTCTTGAGAGATTAGAGAGGATTTTTGAAGAAATGGAGAGGAGAAATCTTGGAGAAGAGGCTAGAGACAAGGTCTCAAAGGATCTTCAACCCTACTTCAATGGTTTCATCGCTGTAAGTTTGGAGAAAATTTGTAATCGTCTAGATAAGTTTGAAGTAAAATTTAAAAGCATTTGAGATCACCTTCATTAGAGGTATCAACAAATTGAACATCTGGAATGGTAGGAGAAACTTCAATTTGATCATCTAGCGGCTTATCAAGATGCTCAAGTGGATATGTATGTGAAGAAAAATTAGATCGACGAGAAAATGGCTACAAATTTTCCGAGAGCATTAGTATTCTTCCCCAGTAGGCCTAGTAATCTTCATTGCGAAGATAATGGGAATTAGATAGTGATGTGGTGAGATTGTAATTTATCTAGTGTGTCGTTGTATCGATTTAGTGAATCGATTGTGTTTGTTTTTGTGTTTTCTTTCATGTTCAATGTGTGTTGTATTTGCCTTCAAATTTGTGCTGTTTGATTGTTGTTAGAACTTGAATCATGTTATGATACTTATCTGAATTGTATCGAGCCTAAAATTGAAAATCATGAATGGAATTAGAAGAGTTTGATTTATACTTGTGTTTAATTGGTGGGTTTAATTTTTAATTTTTAAAATTTTTGGGAAATATTTTTGAAGATGGAAACTGAAGCAATACTCTTATATGAGTAATTAGAAGTTTAAATTATGAGTTTTGGTGGAAAATAAAATTTTTAAAGTGATTTTTTTTGAAAGGCGAGTCTGGCTCCAGAATTCAGCGCCTAGGCGCCAGAATTCGGTGCCTAGGCGCCAGTTTAGCCTGCTTACTAGAAAATCACTATTTAAACCCCCATTAGCCATTTTGGACGCCTAAGTTTCATCCCCTTCCTCTTTTTTGCAAAAACCCACCTTCTAAATTCATTTTAAGTTCAAAACATCAAGATTTTGAGCCCAAAATTAATTTATTTGTTTATCTCAAAGTCAGACCTACACTCCAATCCATTTATTTTTTATTTTCACCATAGTTTTTCCTATTTTTGGCTAAAAACCAAAATTTTGAGAAAAATTTTGATTTTTAATGTTTCTCCATAAATTTCTAAACTCATTTTAAGTTTCTTAAGCTTAAAAGGAGTTTAAATGTTTGATTCCTTAATTTATTTGTGTTTTCTTTCACGTTTAGATAGCACCAAAAACTAAGCGAGGAAAGACATGAGAAAATTTTGACAGTAGTAAGTTCGTGACTGCGACAACGTATTTTTGATATCATGAATTTGTGATGTCCAAAAAATTTATATCAGAGCTAAGCTTTTACAATCCCAATGAAATGATCGAGAACATGATCGTTGCGCACAACTGGCAATGATTCTGTTATTTCACCGCTGTTGTTATTATTCCAGTCGTGCGCGAATTTTATGCTAGCTTTTTGGATGCAGAAGACTACGAAGTCTTCGTCAAAGGTGTTGGAGTAGGATTTACACCGGAAAGGATCAATGTTTTTATGGACTGCCGCCTACCATCGAGTGCTACTATTCTGGATTATCTCCATCTGAGAGAGATCTTGAGATGATTGTTGCTTATTTGACTGACGGCACTGGAGCTTGGAAGATCTGGAATGATAAACGGGTAAATTTCAAATCTTCTAAGTTAAATGGTATTTCAAAGGCATGGCTTTACTTTATTTCTGTAAGACTTATACCTTCCAACCACCTGAGCGAAGTGACTAGAGATCGAGCTATCTTAAACCACTGCATTCAGGAGAGGAAGCCGATAGATGTCAGCAATATTATTTATGAGTCTGTGGAGTCTACTGCTAAATCCAATACTTCTGTAGGACTAGGATTCCAACCTCTGATGTATACTTTATGTGTGAACAATGGAGTCACTATAGTTATTTCTGAGGAGAAGCTGAAGTCTACCAAGCCAATTGGGCAGGAGAGTGATAGTATCTATGATCATCTTTGTCGGAAGAGATCTACAGCCCCTTCTACTTCTGCACCTACACCAGTTAGAGCTTCTACTTCTAGACCTACTTCTACTGTGGAGCCACCTCCTAGTTTTTGGGAATCGATGCATGATCAATTTCTGGAGCAGCAGAATGAGTTATTTCTAACTCACTGCAGAGTTGATACTATGGATAAGAAAATTGATCACCTATTTGATTACACCCAGAGGACGAGTGAGTATGATGCTGAGTATTCAGAGTCTTTAGTTAGATTCTTGAAGGGTGAGCCTGATATTCAGTTCCCCACCCGTCCTAGATTTTCACCATATGTTGATCCTAAAGATGTGGACTTTTCTTTTGGTGATGACGATGACGAGCCTACATATAGTGATTAATAGCCTGATTTACCTCTGAGATGTGCTGAGTCTGTTGTTATTTTAGTTTTTATTTGCTAGTACTGATTGTTGTTTGTTGTTTTCTAATTTAGATTTGTTTATGAGATTTTGTATGAATTGTTTGATGTTGAGACAGTTTTAGATATTTAGTTGCAGACTGAAATTTGAATGAATTTGTGTTTATTTTTGTTTCAGCCTATTGCTTAGTATTCTAGAATAGTTAGTAATGTTATTCTATTTCTGTTAGTAATATAGTTATTTAATTCAAATACTGCTATAAAAATTTTTGAGCCTGCTTACTTTTATTTGCTTCATTATTTCTGTAATATTCATAAAAAGCATGTGTAGAAGTAAATTATATTTCTTTCTAGAATTTTTTTTACATGCTTATAAAATTCCTTTTTAAATTATATTTTTTTCTTTCTCTCATACATTATTTTTTTTGATATACCAAAACTTAAGTTTGGGGGAAGGGAAAATACATACAAATTAAATTTTTTTTTTTCCTTAATAAACTAATATTTTCTAATAAAAATATTAATATAACATAAGGAATGAAGAATTTATTTAAGATCACTTAAATTTTTGAAATTATAAATAATTTAGTTGACTTAACCAAAATTTTAATAACTTTGATTGATTTTAAGAATAGAATTATTTAACTTAAAGAAGAATAAGATTAAGAAATTTTTCTATTCATAATAAAAATAATTAAATTTTAGATGTATTAAGAAATAAAAACTTATAACTTGAAAAAGTAAAGATTGAATGTCTTTTTGAAATTCTATTCATGTTATAATAACTAAGTGAAAATGTAAAGTTTGAAAATATAAGTTAAGGATAGTGAAGTTCAAAATCATTAACAGGCTATCTAGATACAATAATCCTCACTGTGAAAAAAAAAATGAAAAACAAAAAGAAAAAGAAAAAGAAAAAAAAAGAGCAGAAGCTTAAGGATATGCCTAATCAAATATTGGCTTCACTTGAATTATCTTATATGAAGAAAACTAGTTACATACTTTAGTTAATTTTTATGCATGAATCTTTATTTAGGAAAGATTTTTCATGAAAATCATTTTCTTGTAAATAATCTATGTGATCTTAATATAATAAACTTCTATAATTTTCGAAATGAATGAAAATTTTTTGAAGTCTTATGATTTGGTAGTTGAATATTTTTTTAATTCTTAAAATTAAACTTAGTGAAATTTGGTTAATGATTTACTAAAACCTTTATAAGATCAAAAATTACAAGGAGTCTTAAATATTTATCTTTCATTCCAAATGTTATACATTTTATATAGTAAAAAGGGTTACATGAGGACAAGTAACATTTAAGTTTGGGGATTTTGATCCATGAAAAAATACCCATTTTTATGCCTTGATTTTGATCAAATTTTTAAGGATATTATGCTTTAATGAAAGGTATTTTTGTGTTTTTGGATATAGGTGATGGAAAAAATGTTCAAGAAGGAAAAAAAGTGAAAAAGGAGCAAAAAGGAGCAAGAAGGAGCAAAAATGGAGCCGAAACGCAAAATTGTCAAAATTATTGGTCTAGCGCCTAAACACTAGGTCGATACAGGATCTGTTAAGATTTTTGACGACTTTTGGACAGTTATTTTGACGATGTTAGCCGTTATTAGACCATCTAGAAGTCAGGCAGTTGTTCCTGGTTTATAGGACATGTGATACAATGTATTTGGATGCTTGGAAACAGTTTTAATCACGAGAGATGCAATCCAAAGTGAAGAGGTACGAAGAATTAGATGCATAGTCCGGCGCCTAGGCGCCGGACACACCTTCTAGAAAATTCATTGAATGTGGAAACATTTTTAAGAGGTGCCTTGAGGCAATCCTTGAAGCCTATAAATAGGAGGCTACTCCTTCAGAGAAAAAAGCCCAACTTAGCCCCCCTATCTAGAGTTCCATCTAGAGAGATAATTAGAGAGATACATTAGGGCCACATTTTACTATCCTTCATAAATTAGTTAGTTATTTTATTTAGTGTTTGAATTGAGAGTTTAAAGAGTTGGTGCTTTTAAAGCTTATTTGCTTTGGAGTCAGAAGAATTTAGAGGTTCAGTAGGAGAAACACTTGAGATAAGTATTTGTAATGTTATTGAAAGTTTCATTATCATGTTTCATTGTTTAAATTCAATGTGTTCTGAGTAGTTAGTTTACATTCCCCTTTCAATTATGAAAAGATAAATAAGATAATATAAAATTCGTTGGAGAATTAAAAACTATTTATATTTTAAAATACTGTGATGATATTAATATCGGATCTTAATTTACAATTTAAATTGGTCATTTAAATTGTTAAAATCTGTTGAAGTGTTTTGATACCTAGAAGGAGATAAATTCTTAACTAGTAGATATCACATGAATCCTTAGGTGGTCGAAGGCCTTGTGCGGGTTATTCAAGGTGAAGTGTAAATAAATAGGAAGATATTATATAATGGGTATAGAATTGTTAAGTATTTAGAGTGACAGAATAATTTCTTGTGATTTGGTTTATAGAGAAGGAAAGGGTCACTAGTAGGGTAGACTATAGCTACCCTTGGACATCTAGTAGTGTGAGCCTAGCTTAACCCATTCTACTAACAATACATACGAACCTCATGTATAGGCTTGCCAATGTTCTTTACACCTGGATCAAAGGGTAAAGAATATGATTGCTTCTATTTGGCACAATACCATAAATTTATATTCTCCATGAATATTGTCATTATCTTAGAAAATCTTGGATTAATTGAAAAGAAGAAAGTTGTTTTCGTATTGCTATTTACATCAATCATTTCATTACTGCTTTATTATTGCATCTAGTAAATTAAAAATATCAAATTTATAACTATAAAAAAATACTTAGAAATAAAATTAAAATATTTAAAAATCCATAACTCACCCCTAATATTCAAAGCCCTATATTACTTGATACGATCCGTATACTTGCGTAGTACCCCTAGTGTGTAAAATATTTTCGATAAAATTATATTTATATACACTAGACGCTATTACTATCTATTACATATATTTGAAAGCATTAATTATTATATTTGCCATCAACGGATTGCGGGACAAGTTTTTGATGCCGTTGCAGGGGATTGAATTTTTAGTACGCATATATTTAGAGTGGGTCAACATCCTCCGGGGTTGCTTTCGCAACAAGACTCTTCAAAACTGGTGCATTTGTCTGGCATCGTGGCACCGATTCTGTTTCTACTCTTCTTGGGATCTCTTTCATCCCTTCTGCTATTCTTGGAGTTGATCTCCTCTTTTCGCTTCTGACGAACCGATTTATTCAAAGTGCTTGCATTGACGGCAGCAACTGTCTCATCATGTTGATCCGCTGCCAGTTTGGTCAGCATCATGCGAATGCGACGGTTCTTGTTTCTTCGTTGGGTCGGAGTGAGAGTAGCTCTTCTTAGCTCTTGAACTTCTGTGGGCCTGGCGATGACAAGCCTACCTTCTGCTGTAGCAACCACGAATCTAACTTTCTTGTCTCCCCCCCGTTGCATGAGAGGTGTTTGCTTTTCTTTTATTGCTGGTGGATTGCTGACTTGGGCCACCCAATTGCATCACCGTCTGGATGCGGTACTCTTCCCGGTCAATCGGGGTCCAATCTCTTTCTTTGTACTGTAGCTCAGCCGGTGTGAAATCAGAGTCGATCTCAATCACGGCCACATCCTTCATCTTCTTTTCATCGAGTGCTTGACTCATGCCATTTTTAAAGTTCAGAACCACCCGCCCGTTCGCCATTTTCCTGTGAAAAACAAGGAAAGGATCAGGGACTGTACTGAGAACAAGAACAATAAGAAAAAATCATTTATCAATGGAAAATTTTATTTGTTTCTTTCAAATTTTAATAAGAGTATGAAAAGATGGGGAAAGATAAGGAGTAAGATGATTTAAAAGGAGGGATCACAAATTTATTATTATGATTTCACATATTTTCTTTTAAACACATTTTTTTTAATAAATTTTTATCGTCCATTTTTATATTTTGGGTCTGGACCCTGTTACAAATGATTACTCCACCCATGCTTCTAGGAATGAGACTCCACTTTTTTAAAGTTCAACCTTTGAAACATTAGGTTACTTAATACTTCTTCAAATATCCTCCATTAATTGGAAGCATAGGTCGTTCTCCACGGTAATTCACCAGTTGCTAGGAACCTCCAGAGTATACTGTCTCTACCACGAACGTCCCCTCCCAAGTCGTTTCAAATTTACCTCCTATCCTATGGTGTGTAAGAATAGGTCTCCTGAGAACTAGAACCAAGTCACTGACTTTGAATGTCCTTGGGTGGACTAGTTTATCGTAGGCTTGGATCATCTTGGCTTGATACAATTCCAGACTCTGATGTGATGAAAGTCATTTTCCATCCAAGCTTTCCAGTTCTTCTAGTCGTAATTTGGCATTCTCATCTGTAGTGATCTTATTTGTAATTGCAATTCTGAGTGACAGAAGTTGCACCTCCAAGGGTAAAACGGCTTCAGACCCGTACACTAGAGCGTAGGGTGTAGACTGAGTAGGAGTTCTAAAAGTCGTTCTGTAGGCCCATAAGGCTTCTAACAACTTCTCGTGCCAATTTTTTTTTTTATCATCCAAAGTTTTCTTTAGAATTTTGACAAGAGTTTTATTAAAAGCCACGGCCAAGCCGTTCACTCTTGGGTAGTAGATTGTCGAATAGCGCCAGTCGATCCCATGCCTTCTAACAAAATTGTTGATCTTCATGCTTCTGAACGCTGACCCGTTGACTGCAATAATTCTGCGTGCTACCCCAACACGGTAGACGACTTGATTCTTGAAGAACTGTGGCACGTGATGTGCTTTAACTTCTCCAAGCGATATTGCTTCTGCCCACTTCGAAATGTAATCTATAGCTGCAAGAATAAAGTGATGTCCTCTTGAAGAAGGCAGTTCTATCAGACCCACGATGTCCGTGCCCCAACACTTGAACGGCCACGACGCGATTGTCGGATGTAGCACATTTGGAGGTTGATGTAGAACCACTCCATGTACTTGACACTGGTGACAGCTTCTGGTAACTTTCATGCAGTCGGTCATCATCGAGGGCCAGTTGTACCCTAATCTCTTAATTTTCATTTTCATTTTCGGACCCGACTGATAAGCGCCACAAAGTCCTGAATGCACTTCTTTAATGATTTCACGAGCCTTAAACCCACTCAGGCACCTTAGCCACATCTGGTTAAAAGACCTTCTATATAACATATTGCTTATTAATGCGTGTGACAGAGTTCTTTTCTTAACCTGATGGGCTAATGACTTATCATCCGGTAGGTTTTCTGTTTTTAGGTAGTCCATTGACAGCTGCCACCAATCTTCTATAGTTTTAACCACTATTGCAACTGATTCTTCTTCCTTTTTTGACTTGTGTATTGCATCCATGTCGAGTTGTGAGAGGACCTGTCATCCTTGAACTGACATTTCAACTGACTCGTTCTGTAAACAGGCAAACTCTTTTGCAAGGCTAGCGCTTCTGAAAGAGCATTTTCTCTTCTGGGGATCTTATAGATCGTTACATTCGGATTCTGTTCCCACAACTTCATGGCATACTGAAAGTACTGCTCGAGTCTTGGTTTCAGAATCTTGTACTGTCCTGCGACTTGCTGAATGATCAACTGTGAATCTCCGTAGATGTTGATGTCGGTTATCCTCATCCGAATGGTCAATTCCAGTCCGGTTATGAGGGATTCGTATTTTGCTTCGATATTCCTACACGGTTCTGTAAGATAGTAGGAATACTTTAACATCCCCTGCTCCGGTGTTATAAATATTAATCTGATTCCTGCCTTACTAGGCACTATCGTTTATAATTCTTTGTTTTTTTGTACTGAGGATGCTTCATCGAAGTACAATTCCCAACGCTGATCATCGGGGTCTTCTAAGCTCATTATCTGCTAGTCAGGCAAGTCATCGTTGAGAGGCGATTCTGCTGATAAAGGGTGTGCTGTGAGGAAGTCTGCTAGGACTTACCCCTTTATAGCATGAAGATGAACGAAGTTATATTGATTTGCAATGGTATCAACGAACACCTGGCAAGTCTGCCAGAAACTGTCGGTCAAGTCATCAAATATTGCAATGGATTAAACTTTTAAATAAGGTTGACCTTATGAGAAAATATGTAATACTTGAGCTTTTGAGTGGCAAAGATCAAGGCCAAACAATGCTTCTCAATCGGGAGATACTTTACTTCCATCGGAACTAGACGACGACTTAAATAGTAAAGAGCATTTTATTTACCCTCGTCATTGACCTGGGCAAGCAGGACTCCGAGGGAGTCATCTAAGGCCGCGGTATAAAGTATTAATGGTCGACCCGAGACAGGGGATGCTAAGACAGGAGGTGTCATTAAATACTGCTTAATGTCCTTAAAGGCCCGTTGGCATTTCTCTTCCCAAAAAAATTTGGCGTCCTTTTTAATTAATGCCGAGAAGGGCTAACACCTACCTGACAAATTTGAGATAAAGCGTCGAAGATACGCCAACTTCCCTTGAAAGAATCGTAGTTGTTTCAAAGTTTTGGGGGGCGGCATTTCTAAGATAGCTTTAATCTTTTTCGGATTGATTTCAATTCCACGATGTCGGACAACAAATCCTAAGAATTTCCCAGAGGTGACGCCGAAGGCACATATAGGTGATATTCTTTCAGTTTGCTCTTGATGACCACATCATCCATGTAGCGCTCGACTTGGTTGTGAATGAGATCATCAAAAATCCTCGTCATTGCTCTTTAGTAAGTTGCTCCTGCGTTCTTCAACCTGAAAGGCATCACTGTGTAGAAGTATATTCTGATTGGCGTTCTGAAGGCTATTAGTTTCTCATCTTTCGATGTCATCTTTATATGGTTGTATCCTGATGATCCATCCATGAAAGAGAAGACTTCGTGGGTCGAGGTAATGTCGATCATTAATTCTAGAATTGGTAGTGGGAATTCATCCTCTGGGTATGCTTTATTCAATTCTCTGAAATCCACGCAGATTCTGACCTGACCATTCTTCTTTCTGACCGGTACCACTTTGGCCAACCAAGTCAGATATTGTTCTTCACGAATAAATTTAGTGTCTATTAGCTTCTTTACTTCAGCTATAACTTGTTGTTCAATCTCTAGACGCATTCTTTTGGGAGCTTGCCTGACTGGAACGACAGTGTGATCCACTCCTAGTTTGTGAACTACAACTTTTGGGGCTAATCCTGGCATTTCATTATAACTCCAAGAAAAACAGTCCTTGAATTCCATTAATAGCTTCATTACTGCTTTAGATTCTTCTTTATTGAGCAACGAGCTAACAAAGGTCGGCCTAGGCTCTTCGCTAGTACCTAAGTTAACTTTCACTAACTTGTCTATCGTAGATTTAATTTCTTCTTCGAATTATTGTGGAGCATCTCCAATTGGCAGATCTTTTGGATCATCTGAAGCTTCCAAGAAGTCTTCACCAGGATCGCAAGTAACAACCAAACAAAATCCCGTATCATCAACTGATGCTACTGTGCCAAATCTGAGACCGTGCTTTGAGATGGGAGGCCGATTGTCATTATTCCATAATTTCTCAAAGTGTTGTGATCGAACTTTTGTACATTGTTTAGGTAAGACACCTCGTTGAACTAAATTCTGAACACAGGGAGAGTACCACTCAAAAGGAAATTCCATTAATTCAGATGAAGCAACATCTTCAAATTGTACATGATTTTCAATTTTAGAAGAAGAAGCACCACGATAGAATTTTATTGGCTTATTACCGCCACCATGCACTTCCTTGACCACCATACCCTCAACCTTATTAGAATGGATCAGGGTCAGGGTCATAGTATGTACATAGTGGTTAATCTTCTCGTACATTTATTTGTATTCTTCATTCTTTTCATCTTCGAGAGAGATCTTGAATTGAGGTTTCTTTTGGATTATTGTTGCTGCTTCTTTCTTGATGTCTTCTTCTTCTTCTTCTTCTTCATCAGAATTACTTTCCCAATCAACATCGATGACTGGTTTCTTCTGTTCAACTGTTCCACCGTTCCTTCCTCGAGCTCGTCCCCGGCCTCGACCTCGGGTGCGAGTTCTAGAGAAACCTTCACCATCTCGCCGTAAGGGAATGGTGAGTAACTGTTGAACTAGAATTTTAGGTTCTTCATAGTCTTGAACATATTTTCCTTCATTTGGTATAGTATTTCTAGAGAAGATTGTCTTTTTTGAAGGTGTATAGTAAGCTGCATCTTCGTGAATTCCAATTTCATGCACGGAGAAAGGTTGCAAATCACCTTTGATACACTGTTCTCCTCCTTCATAATATTTTATGCACTAGTAAGATGACTGTACCATCCGGTTCTCAAGGATCCACGGCTGACCCAATAGAGCATTGAACGATGTCTCAGAATCAATTATGTAGAATTTTGCGGTTGTCTTTGTTAAATCACCGGTCTTCATTAATAATATTATCGATCCAAGAGCTCTTTCTCCTTTATTGAAGCCTCTTAATAACATCTTGTCTGCTTCGAGGTTGCGAGCATCAATTTCCAAATATGCTAACGTTCGAAGGCTCATTATGTTGATTGATCCTTCTTGTCGACTTCTTCTAGCCTTTTGTGGTCTGCTAGTTGAAAGTCGGGTGTTTTAATTAGACTGTGGAACATCTTGGCCACTGCCTCAGTCTTGAAGGGGTATTCCTTATTCAAATGTTCCATTAGGACACGTGATGGATGAGGTGGCAATTGATCATGCTGCCATGATTGATAGCTCGGTCGAGGCTGTTGATAGTTCTATTGAGGTTGATGATAAATCCGTTGTGGTGGTTGATAACTAGGCTGTGGCCGCTCTGTCTGTATTTGCACTGGCTGTTTACCTTTGTCTACTACCGCGACGATCCTGGATTTCTTTTCAAATGCTTTTACAGGTTTCTGCTTATCAGTATTGTCAACAAAACTCAGCTACTTTGCCTCCTCCTGCAAGTTCCCGACCTTGTTAAGCAACTTCTCGAAAGTCTTTATTATGAATCCTTTGAGGAGAAGTGCTATCGAGCCATAAATACTCTTCAGTAGGATACCGACTGCATGTTGTTCCTGAAGCTGAGGCTCACACTTCATGCTTAAATTCCTCCATCGAAGTATGTAATCCACTAAAGTTTTGTTCAGTTTCTATTGTTCCACCACTAAATCACCGATAGTGATGTGGTGTTGAGCCCCTGCAAACCGCTTAACAAAGAGGTTTTCTAATTCTGAAAATGCCTTAAGTGAACCATTTGACAATTCTGCGTACCAATCGAAGGCAATCCCTGACAAGCTTCTGACGAACTGACGAAAGAGTAAAGCATTACTCCCACGTGCAATGCACTAGCATGGAAATGTGTGACATGTTGCCAGGGGTTTCCCGTACCGTCGAAAGTATTGAACAGAGGTGATATGAATCCCTTCTTGTATTGGACTGCATCAAATTCTTCAGGGTAAGTTCTACCTATTTGAATAGATTCTCCACTTTTAGACTGGGCTAAGGCTTCTCGCACTTGTTGTTCTACCATATTTTTAATATCCTTTTTAGGAATTATGCTCAACGAAGAATCCTTCTTTGGCTTCTCGTCTCCGTTGAAGGACGTAACTTCTTTTCCTCCATCTGCAATGTGAATAATCTCTGGGGGGTGTTTCCTTTTGAGGTTGAAGCTAACTCTGGAGAGTGGCTAAGGCGGCTGTCATCTCTTCCATCCTCTTTTCCATTTGAGAAATTGTATCATATTTTTCTTGAAGATGCACTCTAATCGCTTCTGGTTCATCTCTTTCTGAAGTTGATGGAGCTCCCTACAAAGCTGATGATGCTCGGGTCTTGACCATATTGATCTTAGCACATTCTTCATCCATGAATTCTGATTAATCCACTTCATTTCTCAATTCTTCTCCTCTTTCACTTGCCAACTGTCGGATGTTCGTTATTAGATTTACTATAGCATCCTCAAGTGGTCCCTTCCAAAAGGTCTCGCAGTTGTCATGTGATGACTGTTGAACTTCTTTTTCAGGAGTTTCCTTTAATGCAGTAGCACTTTATTCAAATTCGGGTTTTCTGACGAGACTCCTCTTTCCAAAACATTTTGTCGGTATCGGTTGAGCAATAATAGGTTGCCACACCATCCTTCTTGCAGTAGAAGGACTAGGACCATATGGTCTGTCGGCTGTACGCTGGTAGGTGGTTTCCTCCCTAATATGGTGACCTGATACGACAACAGGCCAACTTCTTTCACCAGCTCACACTTTCTTCCTTGGTCTCTCTGGAGCAGTGATAGGGCCTACTCGCGGTCCGAGGTGGGATTGGAATGGCACTCGTCCCATCCTTCTCAGGATCTCTGAGATGGGCACACTTCTTTTATAGCTAACTTCTCTACTACTGCTCGTAGTCAGGTAAGCGGTGTAGTCTTGGCCCTCTTCTTCTTACAATCACTATAGTTTGCAGGTCGGGGTAATGCAGCGGCGATCCTCCGGACATCTTCTTCATTCGATGTAGCAGAGAGAAGGTTGAACCTACTCACCCCTAACAGCGGTGAAATCTCAGGCAGTTCTTCTTCTTCCTCAGGAATCTCTTCCAGAAAAGAGACTTCAGCAGCCTTGGTCATTTTGATCCTGGTGATCTTTCTATTCTTATTTCTCCTTTGAGTCCGAGTTAAGGGTGCAACTCTTGAAATGGACCCTATCTCGAAGACAGATAGTATTGTAGTAAAATCTGAACCCTCTGCGGTGACAGGCTCATCACTGACTTGGACTTCTTTTCCTTTCAGTTTGGCAGGAGCTGAGGTCGATGCAGAGATGACAAGACAGGTGGGGGTAGAGATAACAGTCCTGCGGGTAGCATTCAACCTCCTATTAATAGCGGTGTTCCTTTCAGTTGAAACCCTTTGCAGGGGAGGAAACTCTTGAGTCGATTTCAGGTTGAACTCAATTATGGGCTCCTTAGTTTCTGGTACTTTGTTCATTAGTGAGAAAAGAGTAACGTCAGTGAACTTAATGTATGTATTCCCAAACCCTTGTCTAAAATGAATGACAACATCATTAGGCTGCTCGACCTTGTAGACAGCCAAATCTATCCTGTTGGTGAAGGAGAAAATCAGCTTTGGTGCAGACATTTTTACGTAGGGTAGATTCTAAGCGTCAGTTCCGATTTATGCTTCCTTTAATCGAGACGAAGAAAGAGAGGAAATTTCTCTAAATGAGTCTGAACACATTCCCATTTATCCTTTTGTTTTCTTAATTTTATTTACATGATATTTTTAGATTTTGTTTTATTTGTGTATTTGTGTTTTATTAGAAAGTTTATTTATTAAAGGTTTTGTTTATTAGAAGGTTTGTTCATTAAGAACGAAAGAAATTAAAAAGGGAGAGGTTAAAGGAAAGGTACGGGACCTAATCCAGAAATTGGAAAGGAAGAGAAAGTCTCACAAGACTTCTCGACCCGAAGAATAGCTCCTAAGCTAACACCTAGAACCTCTCTGTTTAGGGGTATCTAAACAGTGGCTCCAAAATCTAAGAGGGTTTACTATACTAGTTCAAGATAGAAATGAACGTGGTATTTCAATAGAAGAATGGTAGCTTGGTCTACTAGGGACATGGACTTGCTTCCGATTTATGAAAGTAAAACCATCTGATCAAAATGAAGAGACAAACTAGTCCCCAACGGAATTGCCAGAAATTGTCGGCATATTTTTAGGTTGTGTGTGTTGTATTTTGAATAGGGGTCGCCTAGAAAGTTGTCGACGGATTTTATTTTAAATTAAATTTATTGTATATATATTTTTAAATAATTTGGAAAGTAGAATTTGATTTTTTTAAATAACTTTATGTTTGAAAATTTCAAGATATGAAATCAAACCGATCTCACATCCCAAATAGTTTATATAAAAGAGCTCCGCTTCACAAACCGTGTATCTATTCCGAGGAATAGACACACTGCGTGATAATGGGGGTCGATTAAATAAACTAGAAGATTTGTGACACCCGTTTGTTCTGCGAACCAATTTTATAAGCCGACAAGTTCCCCTGCTTAATTCCTTAATATAAAGGAATTAATCAGGGTTTATATTACCTGGGTTCTTAATGTTCCCTATAAGGGCAAGCCCCTATAGTTAATTACATCTTTAAATGACGGGAGTCACTTAAGAATACTCTCGATAATGATCAGTGATTTTTCTCTCAAGAATTTCATAGTTTAATATTTTCAAACAAATTGGATTTTAGAAATTTCAATAGGGAATTGCTCAAATTTGGAACAGTTTATTTTATGAGTCCAAAGGAAGAGAAGTAGGGGATGTCATGGACCCGAAGTGAACTTCAGTGACTTCCCGACTATCCAATTGTTTGGCTTCAATTTGAGAGAATTATTTAATGTTTCGATCCTGCCAATTTTAATTAATTAGGACTTATACTTGTATGATGTAATCATACAAATAGCCTCAAAGATGTGAGGGTTTATATCGTACCAAACGACTACCTCGGAGTCCTAAGCCCGGTTAGGGCTTAATTTGCATAGCATGATTATACAAATGCCTAACAAAAAGTTGAGGATTTATGTTGCACTAGGCAGACTACCTCGAAATCCTATGGCTTGTTGTTAAATGCTAAGAAAGGTTTTGCTGATGTAGATTCAACTTTTGCTGACGACGATGGCCGTGCTGCCCACTATGCTTCATGCTCCTTGTTGTTGCAGAGGGTTTAGTTTTAGAAGGTGAAAATTAGGAGATGAGAAAAGTGTTTTGGTTTAGAAAAATTATTAAGATTCAGGTGTTTTAACATTTAGTTAGGGGAATCTTAAAGTTGGTTATAACAACACCGGTTAAGATCCCACGGTTCCATCATTCCGGCACCATTATTTTTATCGGATTCACTTAGTCCAAATGAATTTGCTAAACTCAACTAAATGAGTTCCATACCTTCATTTAGACCGTGGGAAATCCCGTTAGCAACACGTATGTTGCATCATCAGAGGTATTCCAGATCATCCAACGAGACGTTTCAATTTAATTGTAGTTATAGTTTTGTTGTTCTGTTTGTAATTAAATTTTGAGTTGTTTTATATTTTAAATATTGTGGCAGTGAATTTTATCTTGTTGTGACTTTTAATTTAGTTTTGGGTTTTAGTTTTGTGGCTATCCTAAAAGTTTCAGTTTTCATGCAGGGTGACATTCTTATTTGAGATGTAAGTTTTGCAAGAAAGAAAATATGACGCAGGTAAATAAATTGCAATAAATATAAAAGCGTATCTGGTAAGCATTCCCGTCACATTCACCAACACTTAAAACACATGTCAGCATTTAATAATTTGTAACAAACACCTAGGTAAAGCTAAGGGAAGGTTCTGGTTGTATACCAAAATCCTAATCCTATTGCTAGTCACTTCCTGTGACGTCTAGGTCTTTGTATTTTATGGATAATTTTCTTCACCGAAGAACAATTAAGTTAATTGATCATAATAATTTAGGTTAATTATAATGCTTTAAAATGATTTAATTTATAATGTTTTAATCATGCATTGTTCTAGGTTGATCTTTGATGTTTTAAAATTTGTTTTGATTTAAGTCTTAAACAATTTTTAGATCAATTTTAACATCTTGAGTTTGTTTCAATTTGATTTTTAATTAATCTCAAATTAGTTTTAAATATCTTTAAGTTTATTTAATTTATTTGTTAAATCATTTAATATTTTAAGTTTCAATTTATTTAACAAGTTATTTCCCTTTTAACTATTAATTTTGATCATCATGTCTTTAAAATTGATTAAGAGTTGAGTATTATTGAAATGGTTCATTTAGGGATTTTAGGTTAAATGATTATAATCTTCCTAAATTATATCCCCATTTTAAAAATCCAAATTTCAATTATTCTCCAAAAATTTAAATTATTTAATTAATTAAAGTTTCATTTTGATTTGTTGAAAGTGATTAATGGGTTTCTCCCCCTTGACTACCTTAGTATCAATCATCTAATAAGAATTTAAGGTCAAATATTTTATCCCTCCCTTTGGTTTAGCCTAAATTTTAGTTATGGTTAACATTCCTTAATTACCATTATGCCCCCTTCAGGCTTGTTTATTTCGTAACTCACTAAATTGAGCTTAAATGAACTTAAAATTTTTATCTCACTTTACTCATATGTCAATTAAGACATTAGAGAAGAAAATGTGATTTTTCCGTTTTTAATTTAATTTATATATTTATTTTAATGCAAAATGAGGTTTTTCAATGAAAATTCAACAACATGACCAAAGTGATGTTTCTTTCCTTGAGAAAATTATGGGATATCCCTACTGACCAGAGGATCACTTGGACCAATTTTAGTTATTTTTTGAATTATATTTGATTTATTATAATTATTTTGTTTTTTGGGGTATTAATTAATTATAAAATAAAATTAAAGTTGAAAAATAGATTCTATATTTTTTTAAGTCCCTCTGACCTCAGGAAAGTTAGAGAAATAAATTTTATAATTTTCTGATTTTTCTTTGATTTATTCGAATTATTTCAGTGGGAAGGTTTGAAAATTCATTTTTTTAATATTACAAATTGTCTTAAGCCTTTAAAATTTAATATCTTAACCTAGATACTTAGGAAAAATATTTGGTTGGTTCCTAGGTAATTAAGGGACAAAATATGACATTTTTTTATGAATTTTAATCTTTTTGTGATTTTTTTTTTATTTTTTTAATTATTAAAATATTTAAAATATGATTAAAAATGAAAATTTTTAGAAAATTTGAATTTTAATTTTTTTAGACTCCTCTTATATCAGAGAGCCCACAAAGCCAATTTGGTGAATTTTTGAAGTGTATTTTGTGTTTTATAAATTTTTAAAGTTTAAAAATGCCCATGCAACTTAAATGGTCCATTTAGTGTGTTAAATCATTTCCAATTGACTTCAAATTTTTATGTGAGGTTCTCTGTATCCTAAGTGACAATGGAGAGTTAATTTCAAGTAATTTTGATGTGTGATTACTCCTAATTAATTAGAGTTCAGTTTTAGGTATTTGGGCTAATTAGGGTTATTCTTAAGGAATTAAATCAAACCATAATTTTTCTAGGGTCCCCTAGTCCTAAGATACTTCCCCTAATTTTCCTAGAATTTTTTAAGCAACATGCTAATTACTGGAATTAAAATATCAAAACAGACACATAAATTTGGAAAATCAATAACTTACCATAGACTTAGCCTTTGGTCTTGAAAAATTCAAGGAATGTTCCCAAGAACAGAGGCTACAAAAGCCCTATGGCCTCATGCCATGGTGAATTGTATGTAAGTATGGAGAATTGAAATACTTAAAAAAGTAGATAATTAATTAAAAATAAATTACCCATTAAAAAAAGTTAATTCTTCTTTCTCATTTTTCTCCTCTGTTCACTGAGCAAGAGGGTATTTTTATTTTATTTTTGTGATTTTTCTACACAAAGATATGAATTTTCAATGTTCTGGGTATTTAATAAATTCAGAAAAATCCTATTTATCTACTTAAACCAGTCAGAGCCGCATCATTCTCTTCCGGGTCGAAAGCACACACGTCGCTCCGCCATTTGATGCCGCCATCTGACTAGGATTCCATGCGGCCCGCAGTTTCAATCCCAGCTCTCATTAAGGGCGATCTTGGTAGTCCATCTGATACACGGTCGATCCGACGATGGCTGGTCATCGTCTACGACTGGTGCACCCCGAGAGCCATCCACCTTCTAACCCTAAGATCTCACTCAATACTCCACCTAATTACATGATATTGGGCTCTATGAACTCGTCTCAATAAGACGAACACATTTATACGGCTAACAAGCATTGGAATTGACTCAAACAAAATGGAGAATCGAAAGAAACTCTCGAGAAGGTGGAGTTGAATACCTTGGCTCTGAGAAGTGAAGCTTCAATCAGAGGGTCTTGGCACGTTTGTTGGAGCTGAGGAAGCCTCGGGATGAAGCCTCTTGCCTTGGTGAAATGCCTAGGTATGAAAATGACCAAGGCCGATTTCAAAGATTGGCTGATAGGAAGAATGGCTGGCCTGGTGAGGGGGCTTTTGCTGAGGAACTTCTTCTGTTGGTCTGGTGAAGGTGTAGAGTCGATCAATTTTAAGATTGGCTCGCTTGTGGTGAAGTGTCGTGGTTTTGGGCTCAAAATTGAGCTCGAAATTAAGCTCGCGAGAGGGGTTTTAGGGCTGGATTTCAGTGGGGATCAACTGCTCTATGTTAGGAGAAGGGTTTGGAATGGATTAGGCAAGGTTTTAGTAAGTTCCAGTGCATCCAATGTTTTGGCCGTGGAGGTTAGGAGTTTAAATATCCATGGCTGGAGGGCTTCCCATGGGTAATTGGAGGTTGGGATCAGCTGCTCAGGGGAGGAGAAGAAGAGATCTGGTGTCCACTAGGGTAGGAACAACTCAGCAAGGGAGAATTTGAATTTTGGCTCACATGGAGCTCTCAGCTATGGTGTTTTCCGGCTACCCAGGTGGCTGGCCGGCCAGGCATTGGTCACCATCTTCACCAGTGAGGTCAGGGCTAGGGTTTGGTGAGTTCAATTGGCTTTGGACATGTGTAAAGGATTTGATTTAAATGGAATGAGGGAGAATTCATTTTGGCTTAATTTGGTCCAATGCATGGATTAGGCTAAGTGCACCTCCCCAAGGCTGGTTTGGGCTCAAGAGAAAGTCATTTGGATCAGCTTGATTAGTGGGGTCAAGTCACAATCCAAGTACAATTTGGCTTAAGCATGCATTAAGGGAGACATAGGAATGGTTAATGACTTTTAAGGAGTGCTTAAAGGCCTTCCTCCTTTTTTCCACTTATGGGGTGTGGACATTCTTAAGATTCTCATGGCTCTTATGTGGCTTCTGCATGGCTCTAAGGCTTGCTCATGGCTTAGGAATGGCTTGGCTCACTTGCATGAGAAAAGGATTTTAGGATTTTTGAAATTTACGGGTATTTTGGCATGAGACTTGATTTAGATTTATTTGATGATGGAATTTGAACTTAGGGAATGATTTTGATTAAATGGATGATAAATGAAAATGTCATATGGGCTTTAGAGTCAATTTTGGGCTTTTGAAATTATCTTGGGATGGGCTTTTAAATGCTTTAAGGAAGTGGGCTTTTATGTTTTAAAATAAAATTTGGATGAAAATTTTGTAAAATATTGTGCCAAATAAATGTTGCATTTAGTTTAGGGACGTGTCACGAGAATTTTAGAAAATATTTGATGTCATTTGGGGCTGTATTGGGTTTGATTTGGGCCACTTTAATAATAGGGTCAAAGTGGGTCAAATTGGGCTAACTTAGGCTAAGGTTGGGCTAATGTTGGTTTTGATGTAAAATTAATGTTGTAAAATGTTTATGGTTGGACTTTGGGTCCACTTAAGTTAGAAAAAAGGGTCTAATTGGGGATTTTGGTAAAAGTGGGATAAATTAACAAAATTGGCCTATGGTGTAGTTGAACAAAATAAAATTGGGAATATTTTGGATTTTCTGGAATTTTCTGGGAATTTTTGAATTTTTTGGATTTTTATGGGCTAAAAGGGTATTTTGGGAATTTGGAGGTTATTGGGGGGTATTTTGAAAATTTTGGTATATTTGGTCATGGATGATCAATTTGAGTGGTGGAGAATATTTAGGATTGATTTTGAGAAATTTTGGGTAATTTAGGAAATTTTGCAAATTTTGGGCAATTTCAAGGGCATTTGGTAGGTTTGGTGGGTTTAGGGTCTTGGGGGTCAAAAATTGAAATTTGGGAAAAATGAAGATTGATTAAGTGTGAGTGAAATGAAACCATTTGATTGAGCCATGAAGCCACATTAAGCTCATAAGATTCATGAGAGGACTCATTTTAGGAACTCAATATGTTGTTCCTAACCCTCTTAGCCAGAGGCTGAGGGGTTAAGGTCCATCCATATGAGTTAATACATGAGTCAGAGAGTCAAATTGAGTAAAAGTAGTTTTAAGATTTGGAATGTGTGTGAGAGTGTGGTGTGTGCAAGTTTTCCCTCTCCAAGACCAGACCACTCAGTGTAATCGTAAGGCCAAAGAATCTTATAGGAACCTCATCCTTTAAACCTCCACATATTGATTTCAACCCTCCAAGTGACCTAGAGGTTTAAAGTCAAATTTGTAGGGTTTGAAGGGAGTCAAGAAGTGTTTGAATTTCTAAGTGGTGGGTTCCATTTCTAGTCCTCTAGGATAGTCGAAGAGAAAACCTATGGCTAGATCCTAAGTACTAAGGAGAAAGATCAGGTCTTACAAAAAATGAGGTCAACACACTTGTTTACTCTTTTCTGTAATGTTTCCTGGTTTCTTCTTAAATGTTTTAATAGACTTTGTCTTTTATGTCTTTTCTGTTGCACTCATCCGCTTCACTTCTTCCTGGAGATTGGCAGCTTTACTGAGCAATTATTCAAGTGTCTTTATTGTGAATCCTTTAAGCATGAATTCTATATGACCATGGATATTCTTAAGCAAGATTTCAACACATGTTGTTCCTGAAGTTGTGGTTCACATTTCATGCTGAGATTTCTCCTGTGTAAAATGTAATGCACTAGAATTTCTCCTAGTTTTTTTTGTTCTACCACCAGATCACCAACTGTTGTATGGTGTTGTGCTCTAGTGAACCATTGGATGAAAAGACTTTCAAGTTCTATAAAATTTTTAATGGATCAGTTAGGAAGTTCCACATACCAGAAAAAGGCAACTCCTGCAGGACTACTAACAATTTGACGAACTAAAAGAGCGTCACTTCCGCCCACATTGCAGTAACTTGCTCTGAACTGTGCAAAATGCTGAGGAGGATTACCGGTCCCATCAAACATTTTGAAAAGAGGAGGAACAAAACCTTTAGGGTATTGGACATAATCAAATTTCTTTTGATAAGTTCGACCCTTTGAAATTAATGATCCAGCTTTTACTTGAGCAATTGTTTCTTTTATCTTTTATTCTACCAATTTTGTTATTTCTTTTTCTAGAATTCCACTTTGAGAGGAATCCTTTCCCTTTTGAATGCTTTCTTCAATGTTTATTGACTCTCTTTTGTCCTCTAGAATGAGTATTGCCTCTGACCTAATAAATTCAATGGGAAGCAATAGATTGGTTGGTGGATTTTGTAAAGCTATCACCAATTCATCTCACTGTCTAATACTCACTCATAATTCTTCTGTCATAGATTGGTTGGTGGATTTTGTAAAGCAATTGATTTGTTCATCTCACTGTCTAATTCTCACTCATAATTCTTCTGTCATATCTTCATTTAATTCTCGTGCCAAGGAGATAGATCATGTTTCTACCATGTTTATTTCAGCAACTTCCTCATTTGAACTATTTGAAGAATTTTATTATTTCATATCGAGAATTATTTAATATCATTATTCAACTTTTTCAATCTTTCCTCAAATGACATTATAGGACATTCTTCAAAGGTTCTTTCCTAGGAACTATCTGTAGGGGTACTCACATTACCTGAGATTCCTTCCGATACTCTCGTTTCCATACATTATTTTTAAGTATCGGATGAGATATCCTTTGAAGTATATCATCATTTTGTGAATAAGAATGATCTCCACTTTGTAATATTTGAACCAGAATCAACATTTTAGCAGATGTTGCTTCTACTTATGATATGAATTTGTTATGTTTGGTCCTATCTTTTGTGACAGTTACATCTTTCACTCTTGGCCCCAGGTGGAATTTTACTGGTACCCGAGTACACTGATTGTCTAATGGGAATTGCTGATCCATTTTTTGATAAGTAGGATCTTAAATTGCAAGAATCCTTCTTTTCATTGTCATAGAGACTACACATCCCATTTTATCTAACAGTTGATAATTTGCACACCTTTCTTTATGTGCTAATCTTTTAAATGCAGAATATATGGTATGAATTGACGGAGAACATTCGGGTTGGAAATTATTATCCTCATATTCATGAGGTATTGGAAAGTATGGGTTTTCTATCGAGAAGGAAGGGTTCCCAAAAACACTTTGTTTAAATTTAGATGTCTCAAAATCATCATTTTGGTTCCATCTCTTCTTTCTTTTAAGAAGCGAGTTTTATTTTATGTGGGCAATGAGTTTTTGTAACATTCTTGGAACAAGAACCTACTTCCTATATGGACAAAGGTGGAAAGTCATTTTCTTGTTCAACCCAGATTTTCATTCCTTTTCTGTCAATTTTCCTTCCATTTCCTTAAAATTATATCATTCCATAGGAATGTATTGAGGTAAGTCTTCTATAAAGTTGAAAAATCTTCATAAGGTTCTAGATTGAATTCCTCGAAGGACTGTATATCAGTTTGATATGGATTATTTAGTGCGAATTCATTTTCATCTAATAATCCAAAGTAATTATGACAAAAGTGAACGTCTTCATCATTTGGCACATTTATATCTTGAAAATATGAAAAGACTGAATTTGGGAATTCCATTGCAACTTTTCTAAAAATTCAAGGAGAATAAATTATCATGGACTTATTTATAAACTGAGAATATCTTTTGTCTTATTTTATGGTTATGAAATGTCAAAAATAACTCTTCAAAGAGTTAGATTTTGAAAGATGTGATCCTATCTATCAAAGGACAAAATATCTTTAAAAAGAAGTGATTTAACAAAACATGAAAAGAAAGATAGTTCCCAGCGGAGTTACCGAATAAAATCTCTTGCAAACATCCGGAGCCCCTCGAGATTTTCTCTATGTCGATGACGATGTCATCGTTTTGGAGTTGTCACTCTGTTTATCTATATAATTTCCTAAATCATCAAGAAATCTTATTTCTTTTGGATCATGTAAAGGAAACTTAGATAATAAAAAGTTTGAAAAAAAATAAAGGGCTAATAAAATTGAAAATAGTAGAATAAGAAATGTTAGTGATAATCCTTATAAAACAAGATTCTAGAATGTTTTATTCTAGAAATTTTATATAAAGATGATCACATAAGAAATTTTGATAACCAGAGATTTCTATGTGTGATACCTATCCTGAGTTTATAATTTTCTTATAGGAGCAAGCTCCTATAGTTTGTTACATCCTAGAGAATAAAATTGTCTAAGAAAACATCTGATTAATTTTAACACTTGTTTTCTAAGAAGTTTCAAGAACAAGGAAACAATGTCAATGTTCACCAGACATTACAACTTCAGAGTTAAAAGCATTTTAATGAGAATTAGGGAGCCACAGCAGATATAAAATCGGAATTCAAACCATTAATAGCAGCAGAATGTTCATTTTGAACAGGTAGAGCAGAATTAAACACAACATTTATAACCTCAGAATTTCTATGATCCTGATCAGCAATATGAATTTCAGCAACAAGCAATACTTCTGAATCCTCCACATTAATTTCAGCAGAAAAATCTTTCTGGACAACAGGTAAATCCTGAAAAGAATTCCTCACAGCATTGTTGACAACAGCAATAGCCTTAACATGATTATTAACTCCAGCAGCTATATTAGTAACCAACTTACCATTCACATCATTCACAGCAGTACTATTTGAGATATCAATCTTACTTTTGACAGGCTTTAAATTTGGTTGAAGTTTATAACAAAGTTCTTTAGAATGCCCAAACATCTTGCAATGATGACAATACATAGGCCTTTGTTCCATAATAATTGGTTGCTAATACCCACTTGTCGGCATACTTTTAGGTTGTGTACTGTATTTTAAAAAGGGGATGTCGGCAAATTTTAGATTTTAAATTTAATTTAAATATATATATATATATATATATATATATATATATAATTTAGAAAGTAGCATTTGATTTTGAAAATAATTTTAAGTTTGAAAATTTTAAGATATGAAATCAAACTTATCTCACATCCCAAATAGTTTATATAAACAAGCACCACATCACAAACTGTGTATCTATCTCGAAGGGCAAACACACTACTTGACGATGGGGCTCGATTAAATAGACTAGAAGATTTCTGACATCCGATTGGTCTACGAATGAATTTTATAAGCCGACAAGTTCCCCTGCTTAATATAAAGGAATTAAGCAAGGTTTATATTACCTTGGTTCTTAAAGTTCCTTATAAGGGCAAGCCCCTATAGTTAATTACATCTTAAATGACAGGAATTATTTAAGAAAACTCTCGATTAAGATCAGTAGTTCTACTTTCAAGAATTTCAAAGTTTAAGGTTTTCAAAGGATTGGATTTTGTAAATTTCAATAGGGAATGGATTAAATTTGGAACAGTTATTTTAGGAATCCAATGGAGGAGAAGTAGGGGATGTCACGGACCCAAAGTGAACTTCGGAGACTTCCCAACTATCCTATCATTTGGCTTCAATTTGAAAATTTATTCAACATTGTAATCCTGCCAATTTAGTTAATTTGGACTTATATTTGTATGATATGATCATACAAACAGCCTCGAAGATGTGAGGGTTTATGTTATACCGAACGACTACCTCAGAGTCCTAAGACCGGTTATGGCTTAATTTGCATAATATGATTATGCAAATGCCTAACGAAAAGTTGAGGATTTATGTTGCACTAGGAAAACTACTTCAAAATCTTATGGTTTTGTTATTTAATGCTAAGAAAGGTTTTACTGAAGTAGACTCAGGTTTTTTTGATGAAGATGGCCGTCTTTGCCTACTATGCTCCAAGCTCCTTGTTGTTGCGGAGGTTTAGTTTTAGAAGGTGAAAATCGGGGAGATGAGAAAAGTGTTTTGGTTTAGAAGAGTCTTAAAGTTCAAATGTCTTTAATCTTTTATTAGGGGAATTTTAAAGTTGATTATAACAACACCGGTTAAGATCCCACGGTTCCATCATCCCGCCACCGTTATTTTTATCAAATTCGCTCAGTCCAGATGAATTTGCTAAACTCAACTGAATGAGTTCCACACTTTCACTTAGACCGTGGCAAATCCCGTTAGCAACACGTAGGTTACATCATCCAAGGTATTCCCGATCATCCAACGAGATATTTTAATTTAATTGCAATTTTAGTTTCGTTGTTCTATTTGTGATTAAATTTTGAGTTGTTTTATCTTTTGAATGTTGTGGCGGTGAATTTTATCTTGTGTTGATTTTTAATATAGTTTTGGGTTTCAGTTTTGTGGCTATCCTAAAAGTTTTAGTTTTCATGCAACAATCTTGTTTAACATGCAAGAAGAGTAAAGCGTAGCTCATATAAATAAATTGCAATAAAGTAAATTGCAATAAAAAAAAGCGTACCTGGATGGTCTTCTCGTCATTCCAAGTTGCACTAGAAAAACATGTTAAGGCATTTAAATATTTATAACAAGTACCTAGGTAAAGCTAAGGGAAGGTTATGGTTGTCTACCAAATTCCTACTCCTATTGCTAGTCATTTCCTATGACGTCTAGGTTCTTGTATTTTGTTAAGGATGATTTTCTTCATCAAAGAACAATTAAATTCAATTGTTCTCCTAAAACACCCCATCATATTGAGGAAGTGTTTAGGACGAGTCTTAAACATCTTTTCAATATTTTTGGGATTATTTTTGAGTTCAAATGAGTTTTATTGCACATGTGAATTAATCATCCAAAAATTTAGTTTAATTTGTTTCTTGCTCAGTGAATTAGTATGTTTGATTATCCTGTAAGTAAAGTGACATTTCACTTGATACTTTACTTAAGAGTTATAATAATGAAAACCTTTAGGGGGCAAATTGGTCTATTAAAGATTGCAACTATTCTTAATTGAATTTTGAGTTAATGGTTTAGAGTGATTTAATTTAGTTATAAGGTTTTAGCTTGTCTTTTTAAATCTCTTAAATTGTTTCAAGTTTGGAAAAGTGTTCAAATCCTTTAATTCAATTAAGTTTTATCACTTCAGATGGTCTTGAAATTTTAAATTAATTTTAAATATTTCAATTATGAATTGTTCCGAGTTCACATTAATGTTTCATATTTATTTTAATTTAAGTTTTAAACAATTTCAGATTAGTTTTGATATTTTAAGTTTCCTTTAATTTGATTTTCTTACTTCAAATTGGTTTTAATGTTTTAAGTTTTAGTTTAATTATGAAATTTTTAGATTATCTTCCTTTCATTAGTTTCAATTATCATTTTATAGCTTAATTAATTAATAAGAACTTAATGATATTTAATTAAATCATTGATTAGGGATTCAATTTCAAAATATTAGAATCTTCTTTTATCAATACCCCTTAACCTTAATGGTCTATTTCTTAATTATCTTCCAAAGTTTAATAATTAGATTCATTATGGCTTCTTCTTTTAAATGTTTAAGGTGATTAATGGGTTTCTACCCTTAAATTTCCTAGGTTACAATCATCTAATGAAGATTTTAAAATAAAATATTTTACCCTCCCCTTGATTAAACCTAAATATTAATTAGGGTTAAAATTTTTTAATCACCTTTATGCCCCTTTTAAGCATGTTCATTTGATAACTCATCAAATTAAGCTCAAATGAACTTAAACTTTTTATGACACTTTACTCACATGTCAATTAAGACATTAGAGAAGAAAATGTGATTTTTTCGATTTTAATTTAATTTATATAATTATCTTAAAGAAAAATAGGGATTTTAAATAGAAATTTAACAACATGACTAAGGCAAGGTTTCTGTCCTTATGAAAATTATGGGATGTTCCAATTGACCAGAGGACCACTTGGACCAATTTTGGTGATATTTTGAATTATATTTTATTTATTATAATTATTTTAAGTTTTGGAATGTTAATTAATTATAAAATAAAATTAAAGTTGAAAAATGGATTATATATTTTTTTAAGTCCCTCTAACCTCAAGGAGTTCAGAGAAGTAAATTTTATATTTTTCGATTTTTCTTTGATTTATTAGAATTAATTTGGAGAAAAGGTTGGAAAATCCATTTTTTAATATTAAAAATTGTCTTAAGCATTTAAAATTCAATATCTTAACCAAGAGACTTAGGAAAAATATTTGGTTTGTTCCTAAGTGATTAGGAGTCAAAATATGATTTTTTTGTGTTTTTTAATATTTTTGTGATTTTTATTATTTTTTTAATTATTAAAATATTAAAATATTAAAATATTGTGAAAAATGAAGATTTTTAGAAAATTTTAATTTTAATTTTCTTAGACTCCCCTAACATCAGAGAAGCCCCAAAACCATTTTTGTGAATTGTTAAAATGTATTTTTTGAGTTATGGATTTTTAAAATTTAATTTTGTTCATGCGACTTAATTGGTCCATTTAGTGGGGCTAATCACCTCCAATTGGTTTCAAATTTTTATGTGGGACTCGTCTGACCCTAAAGATTAGTGGAGAATTATTTTCAAGTGATTTTGATGTATGGTTAACCCAAATTAATTAAAATTCAATTTTGAGTTTTTAGGCCAATTATAGTTATTCTTAATGAATTAACTCAAACCATAATTTTCCTAGGATCCTCTGGTCCTAAAATACTTCTCATAATTTTCCTAGGATTTATTGCACAACGTACTAATTATGGGATTTAAAATATCAAAATAGACACAAAAATTTGGAAAATCAATAACTTGACATAAAGATGGCCTCTGACCTTGGAAAATTCAGGGAATGTTCCCAATATCAGAGGCTACAAAAGCCTTATGGTCTCATGCCATGATGAATTGTCTATGCAAATGGAGAATTAAAACATTGAAATGAATAAATAATTAATTAAAAATAAAATATTCAACAAAATGACTTGATTTCTTTTCCACATTGTTCTCCTCTGTTCACAGAGCAAGAGATTATTTTTAGTTTATTTTTCTGTTTTTTCTATACAAAGTTATGGATTTTTCAAATTTTGGGTATTTAAATAAATAGAAAATAACATATTTATCTACTTATCCACGCGGCGCCGCGTCAACCTTGGCAGCTCCGAAAGGCCACGCGTCGCGCTTCCATTCGACGCCGCCACCTGTGTCAGCAGCCACGCGTCCCGTGGTCCTGCTCCATCTTCTGGTCCAACGCGATATGCATCGTCCATTCGATACATGCTAGATCCAACGGCGGCTGGTCGTCGTCTCCGACTGGTGTGTCCCGAGAGCCGTACACACTTAAACCCTATGATCTCTCTCATTTCTCAACGAATTTTCGTGTTCTTATGATCTAAGGATTCGTCTTGAAGAGACGAACACAACCATGCAGTTTACATGAATTGAAATAACCTCAAACAAAATGGAGAATCGCTTGAAGCTCATGGGGATGAGGAGTATCCATACCATGGTTAAGGAGGTGAAGCCTCAACTAAATGTGCTCGGCACATTCGTTGGAGTTGGAGAAGCCTAGGGATGAAGCCTTTGGCCCTAGTGAAAGGTCTACGTATGAAAGTGACAAGGCCCGATTTCAGACTTTAGAGGTTGGAAGGAATGGCTGGCCTGGTGAGGGGGATTTTGTTGGGGGACTTCTTCTCTTCGTCCTGTGCAGGAGTGGGTGAGTTTAATTTGATTTTGGTGGAGGTTTCTGAGTTGTCTTGGTTTTTGGGTGGCTTTTTGACTGAGAAATTAAGCTCTGTTAATGGGGATTAGGTTAAAGGAACACCGGCAATCAATTGCTCTAGGTTTGGAGAAGGTCCTGGAGCAATTTTGGCAGAGTTTTGTTAAGCTCTGGTTCATCACCTTATTTGGCCGAGAGGAGGTGGAGTTTAAGTAGAGGTGGCCGGAGGGCCTCCCAGGGGGGTTTGATGGCTTGGATCCACTACTCTGGTGAGGAGAAGAACAGTTATGGTGTCCACTGGCCATGAGACAGCTCAGCAAGGAAGAATTTAAAATTTGGCTCACATGGGTGCTTTCGGCCTAGTGTTTTCTGGCGGCTGTGGTGGCTGGCCGGCCAAGGTCAGGTCACCATCCTGATCAGGAGGGTCATGGCTTGAGACATGTGAGCTCAATTGGCTATTGCCATGTGTAAAGGGGCTGAATTGAAATGGAATGGGGGAGGCTCATTTTGGATTCAATTTGGTCAACCCATGCTTTTGGGCTAGGTGCACCTCCCAAGACCTGACTTTGGGGTGAAAAGAATTACTTGGATCAGCCTCCCATGTGTGGTGAAGCCCCCATCCAAGTTGAGGTGGTTAATTTTAGTTAAAGTGTAACATGAATAGGGTTAAAAAGTTTAGTGAAGGTTTAAGAAAGTAATCCCCTCTTTTGCCATTAATGGGTTGGTGAGCTGGAAAGGGCTCCTCAAGGCTTGTATATGGCTTATGCATGGCTCCATGGCTCCATTTGGCTTGGGGCCAAGCTTAGTCAATGCATGGAAATGGGTTTTAAGGATTTTGGATATTTAGGGGTAATTTGGCACATGGTTTAGTTTAGAAAAGTTTAATGATGAATTTGAAACTTAGGGAGTGATTTAAATCGAAGGGATGATGAGGTGAAAGTGTCATGTAGGCTTTGGATTGACTTTGGGCCTTTTTAAATCATTTTGGATGGGCTTTTAAAATGCTTTAAGGAAGTGGGATTTATGTTTCGAAATGGACTTTTGGATGAAAAATTTTGTGAAGGACCATGCCAAATAAATTTTGGGTTTAGTTTAGGGATGTATCATGAGTGATTTGGAAAAGGTTTGGTGACATTTGGAGTTGAAATGAGTTTAATTTGGGCTTTTTGATAATGGGTTCAAAATGGGCCAAAAAGGACTAACTTGGGCTATCTTGGGCTAAGGTTGGGCTAATGTTAGTTTTAATGTAAAATCAATGTTGGGAGATGTTTATAGGAGTGTTACAAAGAGTTTTCAATTTTGGTTGGGTTTTGATTTAGGGATTTGGGCCTATTTGGGTTAGATTTGAGTTTAGGCCAATTTAGGGGATTTTTATTTTGGGTTAGGTTTGGGAGGAGTTTGGGTTCAAATTTGGGGCAAATCTTGTTAGTGTTTTGTTTGTGGGGGTATTAGGAAGGTTTAGGAAAAGATTTGGGGTTAATTGGAGTTGAGTTCGGTTAGTATGGGCTAAGTTTAGGTCATGGGCCAAAATTGGGCTTTAAGCTTCAAATCAAAATTGGGCTTTAAGCTTCAAATCAAAATTGGATCCAAATGTTAATCAAATTGGGCTTGGATTTGGTCTAAATTGATATTGGGGATATTGAATTGAAGTTTAGAATTGGATTGGATCAACATTGAGGTCAATTGGAGTGGTTTGGTTTGATAGTGGTCTTACTTTGGTTAAAATGGGCCAAATTGGGGGTTTTAGTAAAAGTGGGTTAAATTGAAACAATTGGCCTATGGTGTAGTTGAATAAAATTAAATTAGAAATAGTTGAGATTTTCTGGAATTTTTTGGGAATTTTTGGAATTTATGGATTTTTTTGGCTAAAAGGGTATTTTGGGTATTTGGAGGGTATTAAGGGGTATTTTTGGGAATTTTGGTATATTTGGATATGGGTGATCAATTTGAGTGGTGGGAAATGTTTAGGATTTAGTTTTATGGATTTTGGGTAAATTAGGTAATTTTGCAAATTTTGGGCATCTTCAAGGGCATTTGGTAGGTTTGGTGGATGTAAGGCCCCGGGGGTCAAAAATTGAAATTTAGGAAAAAATGAAGATTGATTGAATGTGAGTAGAATGGAATCACTTTAGTTGAGCCATGACACCATATTAAGCTCATATAAGCCATGATAGGACTCACCTTGGGCACTCAATATGTTGTTCCTAACCCTCTTAGCCAGGGACTTAGGGGTTCAGGACCATCCAAATGGATTACCTATATGAGTCAAGAAGTCAAATTGGATGAAAGTGTTTTTTTTGGATTTAAATTGTGTGTATGGGTGTGATGTGTGCAAGTTTACACTCACCAGACCAGGCCACTCAAGGTAGTCCTAAGGTCAAAGAGTCCTATGGGGAACTCATCCTTTAAACCTCCACATTTGATCTTAACCCTCCCAGTGATTTGGGGGTTGTTAATCACGCATGTGGGGTTTAAAGGGAGTTAAGAGGTGTTTGAATTCCTAAGTGATGGGTTCCATCTCTAATCCTCTAAGATAGTCAAAGGGAAAGTCTAAGGCTATATCCTAAGTACTAAGGAGACAGAAAAGAAAAGACCTCATCAAAAAGGAGGTCAACACCATTATGGAGAGAACCTAGCCAAATTTCATCAATATTAGGAAGTGTGATGTCCCTTTCAACCTGAATTCTAGCCAAGGATGGTCTGGATAGGTTAAAAGTAGACATATCTAATTTCAAGGATCTCCCAATAGCATTCCCAATGGCATAGATAATCTGGTGGTTAAAAAATTGAAGTTTCAGATTAGGTAATCTATACCAAATTGGAACAATAGGTGCTTCTTGATTTGAATCAAAATCTGGAGACCATTTCAAGATTTTCATATATTTCCCCTCTATCACAATCAGTTTCTTTAAGAATAAATTGGCATAATCTTCTTCTTTAGATAAGTGGATCATTATATGTTTACCATCAAATAAACCAACCTTCCAATTACCCATCAATTTGAAATCTTCAAAACATTTACCAATAAGATCCATTTTAGGATGACAAAATTGGAACTTACTAATCAAAGTAAATTTATGAATATCAACCAATGAAGAAAGCTCATTCTTAGAAAAGATGAGGGCACGTTTACCACCTTTCCATACCACTTGTTTAATAAAAAGGAAATATCCTTTACCAGCAGCCAAATCATGATAAATTTCTGGAAAAATCAGTTTATCATGATGACCCACCAAGCCACTTCCAGCCACTTCAAGAAAAGATGCCTTATGAGGGGTATTGGCCATAGAGCAATCAAGAACCCAGTTCAGATCAGAACAATAGGGAAGAAAATAGAAAAAGGGATTAACAGAAAGAAGAACCCAAAAAATAGGAGGACAGTGAAGAAGACCTAAACACAAAGACCAACAAGAAATCCCAGAATTTGAAAAATCAGAACCCGGGAAACCCCAAATTCATAAAACCAAAAACAGGAGAGTAGATGGAAGAACCATAATCAACAACAGGTTAAACAAATAACCAAACCAGATCAAAATATGAAGATGAAGGGAAGGAAATTCGAAATCTCTAGAAACTATAGGTCCTCCAATATATATCCTCATATCAAGTGTCGCAAGTTTCTTTTAAAAGAATATGATGAAAGGAATGTTTGGATTTTGCTTAAGACATTGGTGGAGGAATGGGTGAGCTTGTTAGTGTCGTTGTCCCTTTTGTCGATTCATGAAATTTAATGATTATGCTTTTTATTTCTAATGGTATCATATCATGTGAAGGTAATATGAGCATGAAAGTTCATAAAGGTGGAGTTTGTTGTGTTTCATTTTTACATTTGTATGCATGGTGGCAAGAGAGATTGAGGGGTTTTTCAAAATTTTGGAAACTCTATGCATTAGGGCTTCTCTTTGTGCATCAAGTAATTAGCCCGATTTCATTTGGGCTTGAGAAAGAGGAGGAATTCTTGTTATGGTTTTGCTATACTCATGTACTTGCCACTATTTCTTTAAGTTCATCATTACGTACTTGTTTAATGTTGGCTTTAGTAGGATGAAAGAGCATGCTTACTAATTAGATGGCTTGGTGCTACCCTACATGCTTCATTTTCTTATATCTTACTCACTTAAACATTGCTACGATTTCGGCATCACACTATGTTGATTACATGTTTAAATGTGGAAGGGGGGTGTATGCTCTCTTTCACCTTAAGTTTGTGGTTTTGTCACTTAACTTGTTGCTTGAGGCCTTGAGGTTTAAATGTGTTGTTTTGATTTCACGCATATGATACTTAAAATCTTGTCATTTACAAAGTTATATCTAGTGGTTTGGTGCTTTTCTATCTTAAAGAAAGAGGAAGAGCTATTTAGTGTTTGAAAAGGAGTGGGAGGTTGAAGCGCCATATTTTAAAATGGTTGTTATGTCGGAAGGATTGGAAGCCTCTACCCGTATGTTTTGCAAAAATATGAAAGTTTCTTGCGATCCTTTTACAAAATCTGAAATATTTAAGTGCTCTCTTTACAAAATATGAAATGTTAGAGTGCTCTTTTTTTTGCAAAATATAAGAGGTGTGAGTGCTCTTCTTTCAAAATTCAGGAACCCTACTTTAAAAGCATAAAGTAAAGGGTGTCTCTTCTTTTCTAAAATATGGAGATGGGGTTGGTTATTCATAATGGTTTGGGGGGGTGTGCCTCCTCTTTTCTTTATGTTAATTAGTTCATTACACTTAAATCTTTTGGTAGCCATGTTTCAAAGCTTCATGTTCATGCAATGTGGAAGGTTATAGCCTCTCTTTAATTATGCTTCTTTATGTTGGATACACTTAGCTTGGAAAACTTGTCATGTTGTACTTTATGTTACAAAACATCTCTATGTTTAGTGTATTTTGCTTGAAGCTTTGAGCTTTACTCCTTCATGAGATGTATGCATGTATTGGAGGCATTCCTTTTCTTCATTCTTACTCTCTGAAATGCATGATTGAGTATTTAGTGAAGAGTGGCATGTTGCTTAGCCTTTCTCTTAACAAATGTGGGGTTTCCTTTGCTTTTGAGAAAAGAGAGGCCATGTCAGAAAAGAAAAGAAAATGGGAAGAGAGAAAAGAAAATAAAAAAAAAGAAATAAGAAGGGAAGAAGGTTGGGTAGAAAGGTTGAGTGACATGCTATAGTTTCCTATTCTTGCTTCTTAATGTTCGCTACACCTTACTTATGAAATTTGGCATGTTCTAGTATCTATTGTTAGCATGGATTAGAGGTTGTTTTGGAGCTCCCTTGGCTCCACTCTTTCCCCTCCACCTTTTGGTTTGGTTGTTTTGTTGAGATGAGATTTCATGTATAAGTGTCAATGCTCCTCTTTTGCTTACATTGTTTGCATTCTTGGAAGTTTGGAACACATGCTATGAATCTTGTTGATGGTATGGCTTAAGTCTAAATCTTGGAGCCCTTTTAGCTACATGCGTGCTCTCTAACCTGCACCTTGGATGAGGTTTGAAAAAGGAGGATTTGATACTTATTTTGTCTTTCTCCTAGTATTACATGTTTAGCATGATAAGGGCTTGGTGAAATTTTGTGCAAAATTCGGATTACAAAATGCTTTCTTTTGGAAAACTCACAAATGAAACCATACGTGCTTGTTTCTCACTTCTTTCACCACGTTTTCATACATATGACACTTGGGATTTGATTTTACACACATTTCACCTCATTCCATAAATGAAATTCATCTTTTTACACAACACTTCACTTTACTTTCAAAACACCTACATGCTACATCCAAGAGTTCAACATTTCCCATGCATTTGACACTTGTGGAGGTGGCTATTAGCACCAAATATTTGTTGGAGAAGAGGGGAATTGATACATGCATACTTGTGGTACTTGTTTTGATTATGTTTATTACACATTTGAAGTAATGCCATCACATATATGTTGCCTAAACAAAAAATCTGCACTTATACACTTGTGTAGAGATGCTTTGGATCATTCCTTGTGTTGCTTAAACTAAAAACCTACACTTATACACTTGTGTAGAGATGGATTGGATCATTCCTATGGTTTCTTAAACTAAAAATCTGCACTTTTAGATTTGTTTAGAGATGCTTTGAATCATTCCTATGCTATACTTATGTAATAATCTACACTTGTACGTTTGTGTAGAGATGTTTTAAATCATTCCCAAGCTATCTTTATGTAAAAATCTGCACTTGTATGCTATCTTGGTATTGGTTTAGATCCACTCTTGGCAGCCCCTACATGAAAATTTACATTGGTAGCCATTTTACAATTTGATTTAAAGCTTCTCTTTGCTGCCCCTACTTGAAAATTTACAGTGGTGGCCTTTTTGCAAGTTGTTTTAAAGCTTCTCTTTGCTGCCCTCATTGAGCATCATTTGTGTTGCTTTTCAAGAGAGAAGAAGGAAGGGGAGAAGACGATATGCTTGCAGTTCAAAGAGAGAAATTTTGAAAGATTTTTCATCTCCCAATTGCTTTAATTTTACATGCTTTGGGTGTCCTTTAACTTTCAAACTGATACCCCCTACACTACCTCAATGCACTTTATTATTGTTTGACATGCTTGTTATGGCACTTTAAGCTTATATTGCTTCATTATCACATTATTGTGAATGTGGGAAAGCTTGGAATTGATGGGAAAATTAGACATTGGTACATGTATATATGTTGCACTTTTTTGGTTGTGAAAACTGCAGGTGTAAAAAAGTTTTTAAACGCCCTTGTGCCACCCATTTTTTTGCCCACCCTTCCTTGTTGGGCTCAGTTTTCCACCTACATGGGCAGTTCTCCTCTCTTTTGTGGCTTTTGGTTTTGACTTTACCCATCTCTGTTTTGTGCCTTTACAGCTACCCCTTACACCATGTTGGAGGGGTTTGTTTTCTGTACTTTGTATATCTCGTGATCACCTCTCTCCACCATATTGGGAGAGGTCCAGTTCCCCAGTTTTGGAAGCCTTACAGTCATTCCCCCTTCACACTCATTCATAGTGGTTTGTCATTACATGTTTTCTTGCTCCATGGCTGTCTCTTTTGCACCACATGTGGAGCTTGCTTCTACTCTTTCCCAATCCCATCCCTTCTGCTTCCAATGACTTGAGTCAGTGGAACATCGAGCCATCTATTTTATTCTATTTTGAGAGTCTACCCATCTTCTTTACGACGTTGTTTTAGGTGGATCATCATGTCCTCCTTCTTTTCCTTTTCCCTATTCCTTTGTTTCTTCTTGCTTCTTGACCCAAGTCTTGCACTTATGTATGAGACATAAGTGTTCACATATAGCCTTTTGCTATATGTGGGGACATCAAGCAAGGCTGTAAGTAGGATTGGTAGGGAGGATGACGATCATATTGCATTAAGGAGGGATGCGAGGGATTTCTAGAGTAGTATTTCCTGACTCAGAGACCCTGGAGAGGGTAGACGAAAGAATTTACAATACTACTCACCCATCCTTAAGGATTTGTACCAATGACACACTTAGGTTGCTAGAAGGCCTAGTTCGATTAGGATAGTCAACCTGTGGATCGGATTACTTTACCAAAAAAAAATACATATATACATATCTACTTTAAAATAAAACTTTCTTTATAACAAAAAATACCCTCTCACCCACAAATTATCACTTACACGCAAACCAAATTGAAATGAATGAAAAATTTACAAAGGTCCACGGTTGACTATTCAAGTCGAGTTAGGACTGCCTTCTGTAGGGTGTTAGTCTGGTAGCTATCACCTAAGGTCGGGATATATAGCATAGCTCTGAGTCCTCCGCGCCATCATGTTTATGGTCTTTTTGAACTTGTAGTCTGTTCTTCATGGTTTTCTACGAGTTCTCCTACGATTTTTCTAGGAATTTTTCCTGAGGTTTCTACGGACCTTATTTCCGATGTCTTTCCATCAAATTTTCTACGAATCGTTTGTTTCGACTTTTCCTACACGCTTTTACATTTTCACAAACACATCAGCACATACATACAAGATTTCCCACGATCTAAATGAATGTGTGGAACTCATTAAGTTGTGTTTAGAAAATGCATTCGTAATAAGTGAATCCGACGAAAATGGTGGTGCCCGAACGAGGGAACCGTGGGATCTTAATCGATGTCCTTGCACCCCACTTTTTTGGCTGTTGTTAAACTTGCTTGGTCTGCTCATGCTGAACTTCATTCAAACCCTATGGTCAAACTTTGGAGACTGCAGAAAGCTGTGGCATTGCAGTTGAGACGAGTGGAATAAACAATGCTTTGGAAATGTCTATCAAAAGGTTAAAGATGTCGATGAGAAGGTCAAAATGCTTGAAGCTTTACAGGATCAGGAAGGGGGTCATACTCCGGCCATGCTGGATGCCCAAATTCATCTGCTCAACTCTTTGGAGGAGGAAGAATTATTACTAAAACAGAAAGCTACTGTTAATAAACATCTATTTGGGGATAGGAATACTAAATTCTTCCATGCAGTAATTAAGTATAGAAGACAATTCAATGCTATTCTTAAAATCAAGAATGAAGAGGGCAATTGGATATCTGAACCTGCCTTAATCTCCTAAAGTGCGATTAGCTTTTTCGATCTCTATTGGCGACTCAACATTCTGCCAATGATTCTTTCCAACCTGAGGTGTTTAGTGAAGATCTATCTTATGTACAACAACTAAATCTCACCATGCTGCCTGATGCTGATGAGATCCTTAAAGCATTGAAAAGCATTGATGGTAACAAAATTGCTTGGACTCGATGGGTTCACCTCTACCTTTTATTTGTCCGTCGGGAAGTGGTGGGCTCTGATCTCATCCAGGCAGTCCAGGCCTTCTTCTCTGGTGCTGAAATCCCAAAGTACTTTACTACCACAACCATTACTCTAATCCCCAAAGATAAGCAAAAAGCCACTTGGTCTGACTTTAGACCCATACGCCTTACTAGCACCTTCACCAAGATTATCATTAAGATTATTGTTGGTAGGCTTCAACCTCATCTCAACAAACTCATTAGTGCCAATCAATCAACCTTTGTGCAGGGCAGGAATATTACAGATAACTGCTTGTTAGCTCAGGAGATTTTGCTGGAAATTGATAAGGTTTGTAGAGGACATAATCTCATTTTTAAACTTGACCTCCACAAGGCTTATGATTCCGTCAATTGGAGTTTTATTGATCAAGTCCTAAAGGCAAGGGTTTTTCATCCTTCCATCCGTAATTTAATCGGAAGTGGCTTTCGGGTGCTTGGTACGAGTGTTTTCCTTAATGGTAGCGACCATGGTTTCTTTAATGCTCGGAGAGGGTCGAAGCAAGGAGACCCTTTGTCTCCAACCATCTTCATTCTGATTTTTGATTATTTCTCAAGAGTGCTCAATGCTACATATAAGAAGTACCCTTACCTAAAATATAATCACAGCTCTTCCCAATTGATAAGCCATTTGGCTTATGCTGATGATGCCATCATTTTTTCCAATGGTAGTAAACAAGTCGTCAAAAGAATTATGCGAGGTGATGGAACATGTTACAAAAGTTGCTTGGACGAAGCTCAATGTTAAGAAGTGTCGGCTTACGGTGGGGAATCACTATAAGCGCATTCTGCTGGGTGAAGGAACAGTACTGGTTTCACTCGCTGCCGTCCCGCCATTAAAATATTTAGGGGTTCAACTTATCAGAGGAAAGAAGAGGCAAACCCAATATGATGACATTGTCAACAAGATTTCTTCTGCTATAGCTTGCTGGACCAATAAATTCCTCTCAAATGGTGGCAGATTAACTTTGTTTAAGAGTATTTTATCCACTTTCTCGTTATACACCATGAAAATGGTTCACATGAAACTAAGCACACAGAAAATGATGGAGACCACTTTCAACAAATTCCTTTGGGAAGGCCAATATAAACAACCTCATTGGGTTGTTTGGAACAAGGTCTGCAAGCCTACCAAGGCAGGAGGATTGGGCCATCTCTTCCATTGTAAACAGTGGATTAAATTTGTTAAAAAAGACGCCATGTGGGCAAATTACTTAAAGGAGAAATATTGCAAGAAAGTTCATGTCAATGAAGTGAAAGCTAAGATGGGGGATTCCAAGCACTGGAAAAATTTGCTTTAAGTTAGGAGAGCGCTAACCAGTGCATTGTTTTGGGAGGTGGGGGATGGACGGAGTTCACTTCTTTTTGGACACTCAGCTACCCGATGGCCCCTCCCCGCCCCTTCTAACTGTTCACCTAAGCCGAAGGTGTCCGACTTCTGGACCCAAGGGAAGTGGAGCTACGAGTTGCTGAGAAACTATGTGGATGCGGATATCGTACGGAAGATACTCGTCTATTCCTATTATTTCCAACTGATCTCGATAAATTATTGATCAAACATGCCACTACTTCCTCTCTAAATTGTGTTATTCACCAAACATTCAAAAGTTGGCCTCAATACGGTTAGGGAAACAAGATTTGGAATAGAAACCCGTCCCCATCTATGTCTTTTTTCACTGGAGGCTCTTTCACAAACTTTTACCTCTTGATGATATTTTAAAATTAAAAGGTCTTAAATGTGCTTCCGGATGTTGGCTCTTGTCACTCCAATGAAGAAACACTCTCTCATGTGTTCCTTACTCGTGCTTTTTCTCGACGGAGTTTGGACTGAGGTACTTCAGCAGCTGCAACTATCTCAACACGTGATATGATTCGGAAAGACTTTGATGCTTCTGGGAGGATTGGAGAAACCTAAACACTTACTACATCCACTTAGTAATCTGTTTGTTTACTTGGATGACCAGGAACTAAGCTAAATTTGATAGTCTCAGCTGTATGGTTCACTCACTGTGATTAACTGTTGTAGCTACATTAAAAAGAATGCTGAATTAGTTCCCTCAACATCAAACAGAGTAGTGATGCTGCATTGGTCCCTACCCTCACATTCTTGGGTGAAAATTAACATTGATGGAAGCTTTACATCATCCTCTGCTGGTATTGGCGCCGTCCGTAGAAATAATCCGGGGCGGCTCCTTTGGTTCTTCCAGATCACCTACTCGTTGCTTCCTCCGCATTGGAGGCTGAATTATGGGCCGCCTTCTAGGCCTTAACTACGCCCGAGGCTCTCCACCTTCCTTATGTTTGGTTGGAATGCGACTCTAAGCAAGTAGTGAATATTATGCGAGGCACTGCTTCTCCACCTTGGAACCCGATCTATTTTTGCGGAACCTTCCCTTCTCCATCTAACTTTCTACAAATTAAATGGACCCATACCTTTAGAGAAGGTAATCAACCGGCCAACTGGCTTGCTAAAAATGCTGCAAGTCGATAGTAATATTGTTTTCTCTGTAACTCCTTCGAGCCATTAAAGTTTGTTACTTTTTGGGGACTCTCTAAAGCTCCCTTTTATTAGATGTACTAAACCTTTATAATGAATGAAGTTTTTGTTTTTTTTTAAATATATATATATATATATATATATATATATATATATTCAAATTTAATTAACTAGTAAATTTTACTAAAAGAAAGTAAACAATAAGCAGGAAAGTAAAGTAGCAGTAATTAAAATTCAATGCAATTATAAAAATGACTTTTTCCTTTTTCAACTCATCCAAGATTTATAGATTAATTATCTTTTGTAGTGAATTAAGATTGTGGTATTGTGCCAAATAGAAGCATTCATATTCTTTACCCTTTGGTTCAGGTGCAAAGAACATTGACTAATCTATAGAATCGGCTTCGGATGTGTTATTAGTAGAATGGGTTAATCTAGGCTCACAATACTAGATGTCCAAGGGTGGCTATGGTCGGCCCTACCAGTGACCCATTACCTTTCTATAAACCAAATTATTAGAATTTATTCTGTAACTCTAAAAAATAATTAATTTTACGCCCATTAAATATTATCTTCCTATTTATTTTCACTTCACTTTAAATAATCCACGTATAGCCTGTGATTACCTAAAGATTCAAGTGATATCTACTAGTTAAGAGTTTATCTCCGGATAAGTCTCAAAATTCTTCAACAGGTTTTAACAATTTAAATGGCCAATATAAAAAGTAAACTAAGATCAGGTATTAATAACAACAAAATAATTTAAAATATTATATATTTAATTCTCTTACAAAATTTATTTAATTTATAATCTTTTTAAAGATGATAGAAGAAAGCTAACTAACTACTCAGAACTCATTGAAATAACCCAACAAAACATCTTTATAAAACTTTAAACCAAAGTACAAATACTTATCTGGAGTGTTCCTTCAAGAGATCTGCTAACTTCTACTGACTCCAAAGCAATGATGAAAGATTCCAATAGCAATAACACACAATAAACACTCAAAAATAAACTCTCTAGATACAAAATAAAGTGGCACCCTAAGTATGGAAGAGAATAAATAAAACTAAAGATGAGAGAGAAGATGATAAAATACTAAAAAGGAGGGTTTTAATATTAGGGGTACGATTTTTTCTGTAGAATGGGCCTCTATTTATAGAGCTTTGAATTTGAACAGGGGTTGCTTAAGGCACCTCGTCAAAATTTCATCCAAATTCAATGTAACTTCTAGAAAGTAACTGTCGCGCCTAGGCGCCGGGATCGGGCGCCTAGGCGCCGCGATCGGGCGCCTAAGCTCCAGACTCCTTGACGAGGTCGTTCACACCTCTTCACTTTGGGTCGTACCTCTTTGCAATCCAGACCGTTTCCTGGTGTCCAAATACATTGTATCACATGCCCTATATATTAGGAGTAACTTCCAGTCTTCTAGAAGCTCCAATAACTACTTAACACCGTCAAAATAACTGTCCAAAGTCATCAAAAAAACTTAACAGTGTCTGTATCAAACTGGTGCTTAGGCGCCGGACTCTGGCGCCTAGGCGCCAGGCCAATAATTCCAAAATTTGCTCCATAAGCTCCATTTTTGCTCCATTTTTCTCCTTTTTCCTTCTTTTTCTTCATTGGACTCTTTTTTTTTATCATCTACATCCAAAAACATGAAAATACCTTTCATTAAAGCATAATATCCTTAAGAATTGAATAATAAATAAGGCATAAAAATGGGTATTTTTTAGGTAGATCAAATTCCCCAAAACTTAAACGTTACTTGTCCTCAAGTAACCCTTTTAATTTCATAAAATAGATAACATTTGGAATGAAGTTTAAATATTTAAGATTCCTTATAATTTTTGGTTTTATAAATGCTTTAGCAAATCATTAACCAAATTTCACTAATTAAGTTTAATTTTAAGAATTTAAGAATATTTAACTACCAAATCATAAGATTCTCAATTCTTTCATTTATTTCAAGAATAATTGTAGTTTGTCATATCAAGGTCACAGAGATTATTTACAAGAATGAAGACTTTCATGAAATATTTTTCTAATGAAAATATATGTACATAAAATTTAAGTTAAAAATATAATCGGTTTTCTTATTATAAGACAATTCAAGTGAAACCAATTTTTGATTAGGCATTTCCTCAAGCTTCTCCTCACATTCTTTTTATTTTGGATTTTTTTTTTCAATCCTTTTTCTTTCTTTTTTTTCTTCTTTTTTTTTAAGTGAGGATTAATATTTTTGGATAGCCTGTTAATGATTTTGAACTTCTCTATCCTTAACTTATTTTCAAAAACTTATACATTTTTACTTAATGAATATGAAATTAATAATTTATTATTTTTCAAAACTTATTTCAATCTTTTTCTTTTTCAAGCAATATTCTTGATTTCTTAGTATTTCAAAAATACAATTCTCTTTACTATAAATAGAAAAAATTTCATCTTATTATTCTTTAAACTAAATAATTATATTCTTAAAATCAACCAAAATTTTTGAAATTTTAGTTAAGTTTACTAAATTATTTATAAATTCAAAAAATTAGGTAATCTTAAAAAGATTTTTCATTCCTTATGTTATGTTACTATATTTTTAAAGAAAATATTAGTTCTTAAAGGACAAATAATATTTAAATTTGATAAATGTTTTCCCTTCCCCCAAACATCAACTTTAGAGAATGAAATAAACAGGAATTAATCTAAGTACAATATGATGTAGTAAGGGAAAAAAAAACTAACTTCTACTCCTACACATGCTTCAATATGAATATAACATAAATGATTAAACATATATAGAAAAGTTTAGCCGAGCAGGAGTTAATTTCTAAAAATTATTTATTATTTTTTTTCTTTTTTTTTCTTTTTTTTTTTAAAATTAGAACATGCAAATTTAGTAACTATTTATGAACACTAAACAATAGGCTGAAACAAAAATAAACTTTTATAGAAATTAATTTACATTACAGTCTTAAACACAAATCAGATAATCCAGAAATAGTTTTAGCATAAAAAGTTTACATAAACACTAACAAATAAAATCACACTAAACAAGATAAAAAAAATAAGAAAATACTCTTAAAAACAGAATCAGCAATCCTTAGAGATAAGTCAAGTTACTAATCACTGTCTGTAGCTTCATCATCTTCATCACCAAAAGAGAACTCCATATCCTCAGGATCAACATAGGGTGAAAATCTGGGACATGTAGGGAACTGAACATCATGCTCACCCTTAAGAAATCTCATTAAAGACTCGGAATACTCAGCATCAAAATTACTCCTTCTTTGTGCATACTTAGAAGGATGATCAATCTTCTTGTCTATAGTATTTACTCTGTATTCAGTTAAGAATAACTCATGTTGCTGCTCTAGAAACCGATCATGCATGGTTTCCCAAAAAGCAGATGATGGCTCAGCTGAAGTAGATGGTCTAGAAGTAGAAGCTCTACCCGAAATAGGTAATGAACCAGAAGGTACAGTAGAACTCTTACCTCGCAGACGATCATAAATGCAGGCACTTTCTCTTCAGATAGGCTTCGTCGACTTGAGCTTTTCCTCAGAAAGCTCAGCAACTGCACCAGCACTTTGACAAAGAGAATATATCAGAGATGGAAAACCAAGTCTTATAGATGTGCTAGAATGAGCAGTAGCCTCTATAGAATCATAAATGATGCTCCCTACATCAATAGACTTCCTCTCTTGAATGAAGTAGTTTAGAATAGCTCTATCTTTGGTAACTTTGCTTAGATGATTTGATGGAAGTAGACGAGTAGAAATAAAGTAGTGTCTTGCCTTGGAAATACCATTGAGCTTAGCAGATGAAAAATTTACCCTTTTTCCGTTCCGAATCTTCCAGGCTCCAGTACTATCAGTCAGGTAGGCAATGATCATGTCTAAATCTTCCTCAGATGGAGATAAACCTGAATAATAACACTCTATGTTTGGCGGCAGGCCATAGAAAATATTGATGCGTTCAGGAGTGAATCCTACTCCAACTCCTCGAAAAAAATCTCATATTCTTTAGCATCCACAAAATTGGCATAAAACTCTCTAACCACAGGAATAACGACAACAGTAGTGAAATAACAGAATCATTGTCAGTTGAGTGCAACGATTGTTTCCTTAATTCTACCTCCAGGATTATAAAAACTTCACTCCAAGATAAACTTTCGAGTCATAGCAAAATCATTGTAACGGAAATGTGCAGCAGCAGTGATGAACTTGCTACGATTAAAATTTTTTTGTTTGTTCCCTCGCTTAGATTTGGGTGCCATCTAAACTTGTAAGAAAAATGTGAAATAAATTCAGCAGATCTAGGAAAATAAACTAATTTAAGCTTTTTAAACTTGAAAGAGCTTAAAGATGAATGGATTTGACCATAAAAAATCAAAAATTTTCTCAAAATTTTAGTTTTTTCTTAAATGAGAGCAAAATCCACGATAAAAATAAAAAATAATGAGTTTAGATTGTAGATCTGACCTCGAGATGAAGAAATCGAGTGATTTCAAGCTCAAAAACTTTAAAATCCGGGTCTAAATGGGATCTCTAGGCGGTATTTTCATGAAATAGTATGGGGAAGGAAGCTTAGGCATCAAAAATGGCGTGGGGGAGGTTTAAGAAGATGAGTTTTCGGGACCAGGACGAACTGGCGCTTAGGCGCCGAATTCTGGCGCCTAGGCGCCAGACTCGCCTTTCCAAAATTAGATTTAAATTAAATATTTTCCACCAAATCTTATTAAATTTGACTCATAATTACTCTTATGATAGTATTAATCAATTTTATATTCTCCAAATATTTTTACGATTAAGTTAAATTTGTAGTATAGATCCACACAAAGGTATCCAAATTCTTCAATTCAAAATCCTAATATCCATTCCAAATTAAATAAATTTCAGTACAAGACTTGTATTAAGGTTCATCATTTTACAAATAACATAAACAATAACATATCTAAAGCAAATATTCAAATACAACAACACACATTGAACAATTTAAGCAAACAAACACATAAGATATTTAACACACTAACACAAGACTCGATCACACCTAAAACACATATATAATCTATTTAACACCGATCTTCAATTTCCATCTCTTTCACAATGAATTTCGCTAGGACCGAAGGGATAGAACACCAATGCCCTTGGAATTTCCAAAGCCGTCTTTTCATCAATCCACTTGTTCTCTGCGTACATTTCTACTTGAGCGTCATGATTGGCAGCCATATGATTAGATTGAAGTTTGGTTTGTCATTCCAAGTGTTCGTATTGGTGGTTCATCTCATTGAGACGATTATCAATACTTAGAAGTTCCGCTTCAATCTTATCCATTCGAGTAAACATTTTCTACAGACTAACAACAATAAAACTATTAAAATAAGGCTAAGGATCTTTAGGAGATTTGTCTCTTACCTCATTTCCATGATTTCCTCTATCCATTGCCTCCAAATCCTTCCTATCTCCTCCAAAAATTAATTGCTCTGGTCGAAATTAGTGTTCTAATGGGATTGGGGACGAAAAATAGGCTATGTATAAAGAGATTTCGTGTGAAAAACTGAAGAATTTTGATTTTTCCAGGATCTGTAACTGTTGCGCTTAGGCGCCGCAATCTGGCTCCTAGACGCCAAATCATTGATACGCTAGTTATTTTGGCGCTTAGGCACCGAGTTTTGGTGCCTAGGTGCCGGAACCTCGATCGACTCTGATTCTCATATCGCCAAATTTTACAAGTTTCGGTCGTAAAAATAGGTTTAATAAACGGGTATGATCATCATTCAAACACAATTACAAAAAATCAAATCACAAACAATCACAAACGAATGTTAACTTGATCTCCTTTTTCTCACATTTTTATATGGAGTGGTTCAAGTCCAAATTCTATATACTCCAAGAAAATGTCTGGCGTAAGCCAATACAGACACGTTAGCCTTCTATTTTTATAAATTCTATAAAAATTTAGTCAAAACCATAACATAACCTTACAACAATAAAACTCAAAATAATAAATATGGGTTGCCTCCCATAAAGCGCATGGTTTAACGTCGTCAGCCCGACCTAATTAATTGAATTAATCGGGCAGACTCAGCTCATAAGCCTCTTTCTAATTTTATTTTATTTTTCCCATATAAGGCTTTAGTCTTAATCCGTTAACTTTAAATATTTTTGCAGTTTTGGGATTTTTAATATTCACGGTTCCATAAGGCTATATTTTCTTAATTATAAATGGTCCCATCCATTTAGATTTTAATTTTCCAGGGAAAAGTTTTAATCTAGCATTAAATAATAACACTTCTTGTCCAGGCTCAAATATTTTTCTTGAAATCATTTTATCATGCAATTTCTTCATTCTTTCCTTATAAATTTTTGCATTTTCATAAGACTCATTTCTTATGTCATCCATTTCATTCAGTTGTAATAATCATTTTTCTCCTACAGTATTCAAATTATAATTGAACTCCTTTATCGCCCAATAAACTTTATGCTCCAGTTCAACAGGTAAGTGACAATGTTTACCATAAATTAACCAATAAGGTGACATTCCGATAGGTGTCTTATAAGTTGTTCTATAAGCCCATAACGCAGAATCAAGTCTATCAACCCAATCAGTTCTTTTAGGATTAACAGTTTTTTCCAATATTTGTTTAATTTCTCTGTTTGCCACTTCAGCCATTCCACTTGTTTGGGGATGATAAGCAGTTGCAATTCTATGCTTAATTCTAAATTTTTTAGTAATGATTGAATTGTTATATTTCAGAAATGACTTCCCCCATCTGTGATAATTATCCTGGGCATTTCAAATCTTGTAAAAATCATTTTCTTTAAAAATTTTGAAACACTTTTGGATTCACAGTTCGGTAAGGCTACAGCTTCGATCCACTTTCAAACATAATTAACTGCTAATAAAATATAAATTTTTCCAGATGATGGTACGAAATGTCCCATAAAGTCTAAACCCCATACATCAAAAATTTCAATTTCTAATATAATGTTTCGAGGCATTTCATATTTTCTGGATACATTTCCCATTCTTAGACATTGATCACAAGTTTTCACATAATGTCCAACATCTTTAAATAGAGTAGGCCAATAAAATCCAGAATTTAAAATTTTAAATTCAGTTTTATCCACTCCAAAGTGTCCTTCAAATTCAGAATCATGAAATTTCTGAATAATTGCAAAAGTTTCTTCGTAAGGTGCCCATCTTCGAATCACAGAATCTCTTCCTAATTTAAATAAATGAGGATCTTCCCAAATATATGATTTATAATCATTCTTGAATTTCTTAATATATTTACTATTTATCTCATATGGTAAAATATTGCTAATCAAATAGTTAACTATATCAACATACCAAGCATTTGTTATCCTTGAATGACATAATTGCTCATTCGAGAATTTCTCATTTAAATTTTCTTCATAAAATTTCTCATTATTATTTTTAATTCTTGATAAATGATCAACAATTTGGTTGTCAATTCATTTTCTGTTTACAATTTCAAAAGCAATTTCTTCTAAAAGTAAAACCCATCTGATCAATCTAGGTTTAGCATCCTTTGTAGATATTAAATACTTAGTAGCAGAATGATCAGTATTCACAATACATTTTGTTCTAAGAAGATATGGTCTAAATTTATCAAAGGCATATACTATTGCTATAAGCTCTTTTTCAGTAGTAGTGTAATTTATTTGCGTTTTAGTAAGAGGTTTGCTAGCATAGTATACAACTTTGAAAATTTTCTCATACTTTTGTCCTAATACAGCTCCGGTTGCATATTCACTTGCAGCACACATTAATTCAAAAGCTTTATTCCAATCAGGTGCAACAATGACAGGTGCAGTGATTAATTTTCTTTCAGAATATTGAACGCATTCTGTCAATCTTCATTAAATTCAAATTTAGCATCTTTTTCTAATAATTGACAAGGAGGTTTAGCAATTTTAGAAAAATCCTTTATATATCTGCTATAAAATCCAGCATGACCTAGAAAACTTCTCACATCAGTAACAGTAGTAGGTGGTTGCAGTTCAACAATAATTTTCACTTTTGCTTGATCAACTTCCATCCCTATTTTCGAAACTTTATGTCCAAGTACAATGTCTTTTGTGACCATAAATTGACATTTTTCCCAGTTTAGAACTAAATTTGTTTCTTCACATCTCTTTAAAACTTTTGTTATATTTTACAAGCAAGATTCAAAAGAAGTTCCAAAAACTGAAAAATTGTCCATAAATACTTCAATTTCTTTATCAATCAAATCGTAGAATTTTTATATCATACATCTTTGAAAAGTTGCAGGTGCATTGCATAAACTGAAAGGCATTCTTCTAAAGGCAACTGTTCCATAAGGACTTGTAAAAGTTGTCTTTTCTTGATCTTCAGGAGCAACAGGTAATTGATGATAACCAGAATATCCATCCAGAAAATAGAATTATGAGTGTCTAGCAAGTTTATCCAGCATTTGATCCAAGAAGGGTAAAGGAAAATGATCCTTTCTAGTGGCGTTGTTTAATTTTAGATAGAAAATGCAAATTCGCCATCCAGTAACTTGTCTTGTTGGGATTAATTCATTTTTTTCATTAATAATGACAGTTACTCCTCTTTTCTTTGGAACACAAATAATAGGACTTACCCATTGGCTATCTGAAATAGGGTAAAAAATTCTAGCATCTAACCATTTTAAAATCTCTTTTTTTAACAACCTCTTTCATAGTTGGATTTAATCTCTCCTATGCATACAGATAGAAGGGCTTATTCCTTTTATATCTGCTATAGTCAAACTAAAAGCTCTCTTATAATTCTTCAGAACTCATATTTATTGTTCCTCTTGATCTTTGCTTAAATCTGAAGATATTATTACAGGTTAAGTTAATGAATCTCCAAGAAATGCATACTTTACATGTGTAGGTAACATTTTTAATTCCAGTTCAGGGGCTTTTTCAATTGAGGGTAAAAGTATATCATTTTTAATTATGTTTAAAATTTCCCAGTTTTCATTAATATAATGAGCTTCTTCAGGTAAATTCTCTTCATTTAATTTTTTAATTTCTTTATTTAATGACTCATTATATAACATAGATTTTTTATCTTTATCATCAGAAATTACCTTAAATTTTTATTGGTAATAATTTTCAATCATATAATCATAAATATCAATTCGATAGGATTTTTCTTTTTCAGGATACCTCATTGATTTTAGAACATTGAATGTTATCTCTTGATCATTAACTCTCATCGTTAATTCTCCTTTTTGCACATCAATCATAGCTCGAGCGGTAGCTAAAAAAGTTCTCCCTAAAATGATAGGTATTTTTGTATCTTCTTCCATATCTAGAATAATAAAATCCACAGGGAAGATAAATTTATCTACCTTAACAAGAACATCCTCTATAACTCTTTCAGGATAAGTGATCGATCGATCAGCTAACTGAAGAGTTACAGTGGTAGGAGAAATCTCTCCAAATCTAACCATTAAAAGATTGAAAATCGCATCAGATTAATACTTGACCCTAAATCACACAAGGATTTTTCACAGAATTTTTCTCCAATAGCACATGGTATAGTGAAACTTCCAGGATCTTTAAGTTTCTGAGGTAATTTCTTTTGAATTATTGCACTACATTCTTCACCTAATACAACAATTTCATAAGCTTCAAATTTTCTCTTCTTGCTTAAAATATCCTTCATAAATTTTGCATAACTTGGCCTTTGCTCCAAAGCTTCTGCAAAAGGAATGTTAATGGCATGTTTCTTAAAAATTTCAAAGAACTTAGAAAATTGATTGTCAAGCTTCTGCTATTTAAGTCTTTGAGGAAAAGCTGGTAGTGGTCTTTCAACTCCCACTTCAATAGGTACAACAGTCTGACCTTTACTTGGAGAAAGGGTATCTTTAGGTTTTTCAATCTTTTCAGCTTCCTTCTCTTTTTCAATCTCATTCCTTGTTTTCTCTATTAATTCCTTTCCACTTCTAAGTTGTACAGCATTTGCTTATTCATGTTCTTTTCCAGATCCTTTAGGATTTATTTCAACATTGCTAGGCAGTGTTACTTGAGGTCTGTAATTAATGAAATTAGCAATTTGACCCATCTGATTCTCAATAATACGAATAGCAGAGTTTTGACTTTGTAGCTGATGGCTTAGTAACAAGATCAATTCTTCGACAGACAACTTTTTCTGCTGATTGTTACAACCAGGAGGATAAGTTGGTCTATAGTTTGAATTTCCTTGATTATTACAATTGGGATTAACTTGATATCCATTACTCCAATTAAAATTAGGATGGTTTTTCCAACCAGGATTATAATAATTAGGATAAGGGTTATTAGTTTTACTAGCAATAGCTTGCAAAGTTTCTATTGTTTGAGATTCATCAGAATTTGTAGAATTATCATTACTTACATGTGATATATTAATAGCAAAATTATCTAATTTCTTAGATATAGTGCCATTTGTGAAGCCAAAATAGAAAAGGCTTCATTATCTTGAATACTAGCCATTCTTTTAGGATTAACCCTTTCAGAAGGCCATTGAAAATTGTTATTATCCATTTCTTCAATTAAATTGTAGGCTTCTTCAAATGTCTTAGCCATTAAAGAACCACCACAAGCAGTATTAATAATAGATCTAAGTGATCCAATAAGTCCATTATAAAATGTTTGAATAATTAACCAATCTGGTAAAGCATGATGAGGACATTTTCTTAATAGTTCCTCAAATCTTTCCTATGCTTCATAAATTGTTTCTTCATCAAATTGCGTAAATGATGTAATTTCATTTCTAAAATTAGCAGTTTTAGAAGGTGGAAAATATTTAGCAAGGAATTTTTGTGTCATGTCTGCCCATGTTTTAATAGAACAAGTTGCTAATGAATTAAGCCACATATTTGCTTTATCTTTTAAGGAAAAAGGAAAGAGTCTAAGCCTAATAGCATCATCAGAAACATTATTATATTTAAAGGTGGCACAAATTTCTAAAAAACTAGCAAGGTGTAAATTTAGATCCTCATTAGGTGTTCCTCCAAATTGATTGTTTTGAACCATTTGAATAATAGAAGGTTTAAGCTCAAAAAAATTAGCATCTACAGTTGGAATTTGAACACTAACATGAAGTTCATCAGTCGTAGGGTTTGCATATTCCCTTAATGGTTTATAAATATTTTGTTCATTAATTTCTATTGGATTTTGATTATTGTTATGTAAGTGATCACTGAAAATTTTATTAAGAAATTCATACCTATTTTTGATGAAATTGCACTTCAAAGAAACATATTTTCTTTATTATGTTGCAGGAATGTAGAATTTAGGTGATAAAAGCAAAAATCATAAAAAGGAGCGGATTTGGAGCAAAAAGGAAGAAAATAATGCAATTTGTGCTGAGTTGCCGACGGCGAGATCGAGCCCGCCGACGGCGAGGGTACGAGGAAGAAATTTTGAAGGATTAATAACTGTCTCGCTGACAGCGAGACCTAGCCCGCCAACAACGAGATAGCGCGGTTCGAAGACCTTCCAGAAGCCTCGCCGACAGCGAGGTAGTTCGTCGCCGATGGCGAGTTAGTTCAAATGGCACAGATACATTGAACCTGGACACTTTTTGAAGGGTTGCTTACACACCTCTTGTTCCTTTGCTCACCTCTATATATAGAAGCCAAAATTCAGCTTCTAAGTGTGTTATAAGTGTGTGTTATAAGTGTGTGTTATAAGTGCGTGTTATAAGTGTGTGTTATAAGTGTGTGTTATAAGTGTGTGTCATTTGTGTGTATCTCTGGAGTCTTATGTGAGTTTATTTAGAGAGTCTTAGTGAATCTTTAGTGAGTTAGAAGTGTGCTGTACTAGAAGGAAAAGTCAAAGAAACTTCAAAGAGTCTGCTTGGGGAGGAAATTAAGATAAGTATCTTTGTTTAATGTTTTTAACTTTAAATGAAATCCATGCTTAGTTTAGTTCCCATGCATTCTGAGTAGTTAATTTAGTCTTTCTCCTTATTTATGAAATTAAGTGAGTAGATGAACTAAAAATAGAAGTACTTTTAAATATTAATAAATTATGATAATTTTTACTTAAAACTTAATCTACTTTCAAACTGGCCATTTGATTTGTTAAAATGTGTTGATTATCAACTATAGTAAAAATTACATCCGATATTCGGGAATTCAAAAGCCTTGGAAGGAGGGTGTAAATAAATAGGGAAATAATATCACTCGGGCGTAGAATAGAGCATTTTAGTGTGACGGACTAAAATATTCAATTCGGTCCTATTGTTTGAGAGCTGAAGTGTAGATGTTAGCCCTCGGGTGAGGGGAACGTGGGAGCTCCGAAGTGGCGGTCGGTATCCTCCCGGACCTAGCCGCGGATTCGGTAATCAAACATAGGATTAGTCAATATTCTTTACACTTGGACCAAAGGGTAAAGAATATGAATGCTCCTATTTGTCACAATACCTTAAAATTATCTATTTAAATTCATCAATCACTTAAATTTCTAAACAAAGGGAAAGATACTTTTTCTGAATAGTTAAGACTTATTTAGCAATTAGTTTAATTTCCTGCACTTTCAATATGTATTAATTTTCTACTTAGTTAAGTTACCTAATTAAAATACTTAGTTTACTTTATTGCGCTTAAATTTAGAATTCCAAATTTTCGTATACTATTTTAAAATTATTATTATTATTATTTTAAAATTAGTTGTTATTTAATTTTCTATTTCCCTGTGGGATCGATAACCAGGACTCCACTAGAGCCCTGTATTACATGATACGATATGTATACTTGCGTAGTATCCACAACATAAACAATTACAATTATATACATATAATATAGCGGGGTCAAGTTTTTTGCGTCGTTACAATTAAATTAAAAATATCATAATATAAAATTGTGGGTCAAGTTTTTGGCGCCGTTGCCGGGGATAGTAAGAAAAATTTACTAGAGTAACGGACTATTTTAAAATAATCATAATAAATAAATTAATATCTATTCTAAAATTGTATGCACAAATTTGGAAACGAAAATTTTATACCTTACGATTCTGAATTAGAGCGTACAATTAAAAGAATTAGAAAACAAAAGAAACAAATTATAAATTTAACACAAATAGCGAATATTCCTGAAATTCAAAATATGAACCAACAAAGACCATTAAGAGATTATGCCGACCCTACATCGGATGAAATTCATTTAACTATTCAAAACCACGATGTAGTGCTGCTAATTCATTTGAACTTAAACCTGCAATTATCCAAATGGTACAAAACAATCAATTTAGTGGTTCACCTACTGAAGATCCTAACTTACATCTTGCTAGATTTCTAGAACTTTGTGCTACTTTTAAATATCAAGGAGTATCTGACGATGCTATAAGAATTAGACTTTTTCCTTTTTCATTAAGGGATAAGGCTAAAATGTGGTTGAATTCGTTAGCACCTAGATCTATTAAAACTTGGGGAGAATTATCACAAAAATTTCTATCCAAATATTTTCCACCATCGAAAACTGCTAAGTTTATAAATGATATAACTTCTTTTTGTTAGTTAGATGGAGAATAAATGTATGAAGCTTGGGAGAGATTTAAGAAACTTCTTAGGAAATGCCCACATCATGCGCTACCAGATTGACTGATTATTCAAACCTTTTATAATGGATTAGTAGGATCTTTAAGATCAATCATCGATGCTTGCTACTTTGGAGGTTCATTAATGTCTAAACCATTTGATGAAGCTTATGCACTAATCGAAGAAATGGCAACAAATAATTTCCAATGGCCTGCTGATAGAGTAAATCCGAAAAAGATAGCCAGCATTCATGAAAACGATGCAATATCTATGTTAGCTTCTTAAATTGCTGCTATATCTAAGAAATTAGATCATTTTGGAATGAACTACTCTCCTACTTTCGAAGAAAACTCATCTGGACAAATCATAGAAACTCAATCTAATTATGAAACTTTAAATGCTTATTAATAATAGAACTAATAACCCTTATTCAAACTATTATAATCTCAGTTGGAAAACTCATCCAAATTTTAATTAGAATAACACATCTAATCAACAATGGATGAATCAACCTAATCAAGCAAATCAAAACTATAAACCTAATTACCCACTGGATTTAATAACGATAACTCTCGATTGAAAGATAAGAAATTATCTATGGATGAATTAATTTTGAATATGGGTCATCAACTACAAAATCAAGGAAATCAACTACAAATTCAAGGAAATCAATTACAAATTCAAGGAACATCTATTAAAAATATCTAAACTCAACTTGGACATATTGCTACTACGCTAAATAATAGAATACCTGGAACTTTTCCTAGAAATGTGGAAATAAATCCTAAAGATCAAGGAAAAGAACAAATTAAAGCAATACAACTAACGAGTGGAAACGAATTAGAACCTCAAATTCAAAAAGAACTTGAAAGCGAAAAGAGGAAGTGGAAATTGTAAAGGAAACACTTCAACAAGATTCAAACTTAGAACATCATTTAATACCTATGAAAATTTCTGTTGAAAAACCTCCACCACCATTTCCTCAACGACTAGCTCAACATAGAAAAGATAAACAATTTGCTAAATTTCTTGAAATATTAAAGAAATTAACAATCAATATACCATTTGTCGAAGCTTTAGATCAGATGCCAAATTATGTAAAATTTATGAAAGATATTCTAAATAAGAAAAGAAAATTCAACTGATAATGAAACGATCGCACTTAGTGAAGAGTGTAGTGCTATTATTCGGAAGAAGCTTCTGAAAAATTGAAAGATCTTAGTAGTTTCACTATACCTGTAGCTATAGGAGAAAAATTTTATGGAAAAGCTTTGTGTGACTTAGGAGCGAAGCATCGACCTAATGCCTCTATCGATTTTTAAGAGATTAGGATTAGGAAAAATTACATCTACTTCGGTAACCCTTCGATTAGGCTGATCGTTCGGTTACCTATCCTAAGGGAGTTATTGAAGATGTGTTAGTAAAAGTGGATAAATTTATCTTCCAAGTAGATTTTATTGTTTTAGATATGGAGGAAGATAAAGAAATTCCTATCATTTTAGGAAGACCATTTTTAGCTACTTGGAAAAGCTATGATTGATGTTCAGAAAGGAGAATTAACTATGAGAGTAAATGACCAAAAAGTTACATTTAATATTGCAAAATCAATGAAATATCCTGCGCTAGAAAAAGTTGATGAATGTTTTCGGATGGAAATACTTGAACATTTACAACAAGAACATTTTAAGGAATATTACGAAGATAAATTAGAAAAAGAAAACACTGAATTAATTGAAGATAATAATGAAGAACTAGATTATATTCGGGAAAGATTTGAATTTTTGGATAATGCGAAAACACGTGACAAGAATATAGTTCCATCAATTATTAAACCTCCCGAACTTGAGCTAAAAATATTACCGATCATTTAAAATATGCTTATTTAGGTAATTCTTCAACTTTACCGGTTATTATTTCATACGCATTAAACGAATCTCGAGAACGAAAACTTTTAGAAACTTTAAAAAAATATAAGAAAACTTTTGGTTGGACTTTAGCGAGATATTAAAGGAATTAGTCCTTCAATCTGTATGCATAAAATTATTTTAGATGATGAACATAAACCTAAAGCAGATCCCGAAAGGAGATTAAACCCGATAATGAAAGAAGTAGTTAAGAAAGAAATTTTAAAATGGTTAGATAATGGTATTATATATCCTATTTACGACGAGTGCTTGGGTAAGCCCGATTCACTGTGTTCCTAAGAAGGGTGGAGTGACCAGTCACTGCTAATGAAAATAACTATCTTATTCCTATAAGACAAGTTACTTGGTTGGTGTATATGTATTGATTATAGGAAATTAAATACCGCCACCGGGAAAGATCACTTCCCTTTACCATTTCTAGACCGGATGTTAGATAGATTAGCCGGACATAAGTATTTTTGTTTTCTAGATGGATACACCGGTTATCATCAAATACAAATTGCTCACGAGGATCAGAGAAAACTACATTTACTAGTCCTTATGGAACTTTCGCTTTTTGAAGAAAGCATTTTGGATTATGTAATGCACCAGCAACATTCCAGAGATGTATGATGTCTATATTTAGTAAGTTAATTGACAATGGAATAGAAGTATTTATGGATGATTTCTCTGTATTTGGAACATCATTTGACACTCATCTTGAAAAAGTATTAGAAATATATGAGGAAACAAAATTTAGTTCTAAATTGGGAGAAATGTCAATTTATGGTTGCTGGCGGCATTGTATTAGGGCATAAAATTTCGGCAAAAGGCATGGAAGTGGACCCTGCAAAAATTCAAGTTATAGCTAAATTACCACCTCCAATTACGGTAAAAGGGGTAAGAAGTTTTCTTGGACATGCTTGGATTCTACGGACGCTATATAAAAGATTTTTCAAAAATTACTAAACCTCTATGCCAACTTCTCGAAAAGGACAAGAAATTTGAATTTACTAATCGAATGCACGAATGCTTTTGAACTCGTTAAAAGAAAAATTAATTACGGCACCTATAATAGTTTCACCTAGCCGGTAGAAACCATTTGAGCTTATGTGTGATGCTAGTGATTATGCTTGTAGGAGCAGTTCTTGGGCAAAGATATGAAAAGATTTTTAAAGTTATATACTATGCTTAGTAAAACTCTAAATGATGCTTGAAATAAATTATACGATTACTGAAAGAGAATTATTAGCGGTAGTACAAGGTTTTAATAAATTTAGACCTTATCGATTGGAACAAAATGTATCATGCATGCCGATCATTCTGCTTATCAAATATTTAATGCAAAAGAAAGATTCCAAACCAAGATTAATTAGATGGATGCTATTAATGCAAGAATTCAATTTTGAGATCGTTAATAAGAAAGGAGCGATAATCGAATTGCGGATCATTTATCGAGATTAGAAAATCATGAATTATCGATATTGAAAATGAAATTATAGACGGTTTTCTCGATGAACAACTATATAATATCAATGAGTGGAAAATACCATGGTATGTTGATATAGTAAACTATATAGTTAGTAATACTTTACCACCTATGCTAACTTTGCAAAAACAGAAAAAATTCATCCATGATACGAAAACCTATTTTTGGGATGAACCATATTTATATAAGCAATGTAAGGATTTAATTATTAGAAGATGTGTACCTTATGAAGAAACTAAACCAATTATTCAAAAATGTCATGATTCGATTTTGGAGGACATTTTGGGACCGATAAAGCTGCTTATAAGATTCTACGATACGGATTTTACTGGCCTACTCTATTTAGAGATGTATACGGATATATTAAAACTTTCGATAAATGTCGAAAGAGTAGGAAATATATCTAGAAAAAACGAAATGCCTACGAATTTTATATTAGAAGTTGAAATTTTTGATGTTTGGGGATTAGATTTTATGGGACCTTTTATTCCTTCGTTTGGAAACTCATATATATTAGTAGATTGTTGATTATGTTTCCAAATGGATTGAGGCACAAGCTTCACCTAGGTGTGATGCTAAGAGTGTTTCAAAATTTACGATGAAAAATATTTTTACTAGATTTGGAATGCCGAGAGTGATTATCACTGATGGAGGAACTCATTTTAGAAATAAATACATTCAAAAACTAGTAGAAAAATACAATATTACTCATAAGATATCCACTGATTATCATCCACAGACTAGCAGATTAGCTGAAGTATCTAATCGTGAGATTAAACGCATTTTAGATAAATCTGTAAACCCAAATAGGTTGGAATGGTCTATTAGATTATACACTGCATTATGGGCTTATAGGACTTCTTATAAAACTCTGATTGGAATGACTCCTTACAGGCTTATATATGGAAAAACATGTCACTTACCAGTTGAATTAGAACATAAAGCATATTGGGCGATTAAAGAATTTAATTATAATATGAAGGAAGGCTGGTGAGAAAAGATTGCTGCAATTAAATGAATTGGAAGAATTAAGAAATGAATCATATTATAATGATCGGATTTATAAAGAAAAGGTGAAATTATGGCATGATCGGAAGATTAATCGAGAGAAATTTTGAACCGGGACGGGAAGTTTTGCTATATAATACTAGATTGAAATTATTTCTGGAAAATTGAAGTCTCGATGGTTAGGACCTTTCACCATAACTCAAATATTTTCATACGGAACTATAGAAATCGAAGATCCAAAAGCTTGGACATAAATTTAAAGTTAATGGACATAGATTAAAACCATATTTCCAAGGTATAAGACCTAACTATAAAGAGGTTTTAATGCTTAGTCGACACGATTAATAATTGAAATTAGGTCGGTGCGACGACGTTAAACCAAGCGCTTTATGGGAGGTAACCCATATTAGTTATCTATTTTTATTGTATCTTAATAGTTAGTCTATATTATTGAAACTTTACTACTCAATTATTATTAAGAATCATCAGATATTCGAACCATTATGATGAGAAAAGAAATTATTCGATTTAGAGCGAAATTGGACATTATTTTGGAATGTCGCCGATGGTGAGGTCGATACTCGCCGACAGCGAGGTTCACGCCTAAATTAAATTCAGTTTATTTATCGAGCTCGCTGACAGCGAGAAACATCCCGCCGATAGCGAGAACATGGGAGGCGGTTTTATAGCTGAGTCGGCTGACGGCGAGAAACTTCTCGCCGACGGCGAGGAAGTTATAAAGATGAGTTATTTATAATTTGAATGCCGATTTGGACGGTTTCAACACCAATTCCTTTGTGAAAACCCATTCTTAAATCATTATAAATCTGCCTTTTTCACTAGAATTCATTCCATTCACCATAATGGCCTCCAAATTCTTCGATTCCTCTAATTCTGGACTGTTTAACCGGAGGAAATTTGTGAGTGAGGAAACGCAGCAGATCTTCAACAAGGTTTTGGTAAAGAAAAGAGTTATCGAGGAACGGGGATTTGTCAATCGAGGATTAGAGAATTCCACTACGAAGATAGAAGAAACGATCACGCAGCGGCACTGGGAGGTATTTTGTTCTGCTGTTGTTATTCCAGTTGTGAAAGAGTTCTACTCTAACTTACATGCGATCAACAATGGGAATTTCTACGTTCGAGGAAGGTGGGTGACGTTTACTCCATCAAGAGTAACTGAGTTATTCTCTATAGAAAACACCCCGGTATGTCACTATTCAAATTTTCTGCCTTCTCGATATAATATGAATGAGATATTTCGATATCGATCGATGAACCGGAAGATTGGGAAATGCGTGAAGACGGGTATGTTAGTTTCTCTCGCATCACTTTTGAATCTTGTCTCAAGCACTCGGCACTTTTTCATCTCATCTAAATTGTTACCTACTATGAGGGCAAACAAGGTTTCGAAGGAATGTGCTTATATTGAATTATTGTATTCAAAATGGATTGCCTATTGATGTTGGATCAATAATTGTTAAGTACGCATTAGGTTTAATTATGCATGGGTCGGTTCACGGACTAGGACACCCATCTACTTATTTTTGCATTATGCGATCGGTACTAGGTTTCTTATGAAGCTTGGGAAAAGGTTCTGTTACCTTGGAAGCTGCTTGATCCTACAGATATGTTCTCTACTTTGGACAATAATGATGAAATTACATTTATCTCTGATAGAGCTTCACAAAATAAACCTATGGCAAGGCCTATTTCAGATAAAACGGAGTTACTTATGAAGAAAATTAAAGGAATGGAGAAAGAACTGCAGAAAGTGAGAGATTCAATCGACAATATATCTGATTTATTTGATCACATTGACTGGAGGATGAAGGAACACTTTGATCATTCTAGACACCTGGAAGCTAGCTTTCTTCATTTACTGAGACAGAAGGGTTGAATCAGCGAAGAATGCGCCGGAGTTTCCCTTCAGGCCTTTCTATAACTTATTTGTGCATCATCGTCATATCGGAAATATCAGAGAAAATGAAGATTCTGACATCGAAGAGTAGTAGTAGTATGTTTGTATTTATGTTATTTGATTTGATTTAGATTTTATTATGTGTGGAGTGATGACTTGAATATCTCAAACTTAATTGAGATATGCGTCATAGTTTTGTATCAGCATTTAGTGTGTCGTGGATTGGTTTGAGATGCTGATTAGTAGTAAGGATTGGAGAATTGAAGTTTGATTATAGAATTTAAAATTATGTTAGTTTGTACATCTCATGGATTTCAATATTAAAGTTAATTTGTTGTGTTGTGAGAATTTGTTTGTGTATAAGTAGCTAATCTTCATTTTAAATTAATAAATGATGTGATCGAAAATATATTCTAAGTTAAATGCAAATTCTAAAGCATGGCACTATTTTATTTGTTCTACTTTGTTACCTACATATCACCACAGTGAGGTAACAAGGGATAGAGCAGTTCTGAATTTCTGTATTCAGAACAATAGAAGTATAAACATTGGAAGTGTCATCTATAGAAATATCTTAGCCACTACTGGAAATGAAAGTGGAGGGGGATTGGGACATCTTGGGATGATTTATGCAATCTACCAACTCTCTGGAGTTGAGGCAGCAGATGATGAGGAGTGGATAGAACCCATGAACCCATTCACAGCGGCCAATATTAAGAAATATGAGTCTCATGAAGGGTGGAGATCAGGAGTGAGAAGTTATTTCACTCAGTCAAGTAGAGATATACCCTCTACTAGCTATGAACCTCCTGAGCCTACCACCCCTACCCTACAAGATCTGATGAATGAGCTGACACTGCATAGGAGTTTTGAGCAGTTTGGAGAGACAATGGGGAGAAGATTTGATCATTTTGATCAAAGGATTGATAATACGCAGAGGAGACATGATTATGATAGTGAGTACTGCGGAGACATTCGGAGTACGAGATAGCATATCATGAAGGCTGAACGTAGCTACAGGAGTGGAGATTTAGATGTCATCTTTCCAGAATGCCCCAGGTATACTCAGTATCATCCTGCTTAGTCTTCTCAGCCTGCAGATCAAAGAGGGGATGACAATATAGTTTGGGACTTCAATATAAAAGATTAGGACTTTATTTGTTTTGTTTGTTTGATGTTAAGTTATTTTGGAAACTTTTATATGTTTGTAATATTCGAGTACTTTATGTTGTGAGACATTGGATGTTTGTTAGATTATTTGCTTGAATTGTTATAGTAGTTTAGTTTTTGCTTTTGTGTTAGTTAATTGCATTTGTTTTTATGTTAAATAGGATGTTAGTTTTCTTTAGTATGTTTTTATTTTATTCTATATTGTTTTAAGTTGTAAAATTGTTAATGTGTCAGTTAAATTGTTTTAATATGTTAGTAATTCATATGTGTAGTGTAGAGTTAATTTTAATTGTTGTATTTAATACTTATCTCGGATTTTATCCCTGCATTTTCTTTAAATTGTTATATATATATATGGAGAATACTAACGATGCAGGTTCAATGAAAAATGAAAAAGCACTACAAAATTTCAAAGAAAAAGAAATACCTAAACTTGAAAGGTATGATTTATTTACTTTCCTTTTTTTTATTATTTAGAGTAGATATAAAAATTTAAGTTTGGGGGGAGTAAAATACAAATTTAGTTATTAACTTGTTCTCAATTTCTATTTTCAAATTATTATAAATTGATTTTTATAGCAAAATTTTCAATTTAATTAATATGAATTATTTTATTTAATTATTATAAAAGGTTAAATGAAATATTTCTAGTGCTTTAATTAATTAAATAGAATAAAATATTTGGTTAAAGGGAATAAGAATATAGTAAACTATTTTTAGTAAGGAAAACTATATTCTAAAATTAAAATTCTTAAGTATTCAAGTGAAAAAGAAAAGATTGAAAATCAATGAAGTAAAAACTATGAAGTATATATAAGCTAAGAAATATTCTTAAGTTTCAAATTTAGGAAGATGAAAATGAAGTTCAAAATTATTAACGAGCTCTCCGGATACGGTAATCCTCATTAGTTTAAAAAAAAAAGGAGAAGCTTGAGGAGATGCCTTATAAAAAATTGGCTTCATTTGAATTAACCTAAAAAGAAAAAACTTAGATATTTCCAAACTTATGTTTATGGATCAGAATTTTACCGAATAGTGTTTTCTTGAATTTCTTATCATATGAATATCTTAAGTAATTATTCTTTTAAATATAGTCATTCCTGAAATGAATAGTAAGCTAGAAATCTTAGTCACGATAACTAAATAATTTATTTCTATAAGATTAATTAAATTACATGAATTATTTTTATTTAACTTTATTATGATATTAATTAATTTAATTCATAGTTTATTTGAATTGAAAAATCTTACTATAGAAATCATTACTTTTATGTAGTACTAAAAATTACTTGAGGACAAGTAATAAGTAAGTTTGGGTGATTTTGATTATCGAAAAATTTATTAAGAAATTCATACCTATTTTTGATGAAATTGCACTTTAAAGAAAGATATTTTCTTTATTTTGTTGCAGGAATGTAGAATTTAGGTGATAAAAGCAAAAATCATAAAAAGGAGCGGATTTGGAGCAAAAAGGAAGAAAATAATGTAATTTGTGCTGAGTCGCCGACGGCGAGATCGAGCCGCCGATGGCGAGGGTACGAGGAAGAAATTCTGAAGGATTTATAACTCGTCTCGCCGACGGCGAGACCGAGCCCGCCTACGGCGAGATAGCGCGGTTCGAAGACCTTCAGAAGCCTCGCCGACAGCGAGGTTATTCGTCGCCGACGGCTAGGTAGTTCAAATGGCGCAGCTACATTGAACCTGGACACTTTTTGAAGGGATGCTTACACACCTCTTGGTCCTTTGCTCACCTCTATATATAGAAGCCAAAATTCAGCTTCTAAGTGTGTTATAAGTGTGTGTTATAAGTGTGTGTTGTAAGTGTTTGTTATAAGTGTGTGTCATTTGTGTGTATCTCTGGAGTCTTAAGTGAGTTTATTTAGAGAGTCTTAGTGAATCTTTAGTGAGTTAGAAGTGTGTTGTGCTAGAAGGAAAAGTCAAAAGAACTTCGAAGAGTCTGCTTGGGGAGGAAATTAAGATAAGTATCTTTGTTTAATGTTTTTAACTTTAAATGAAATCCATGCTTAGTTTAGTTTCCACGCATTCTGAGTAGTTAATTTAGTCTTTCTCCCTATTTATGAAATTAAGTGACTAGATGAACAAAAAAAAGAAGTACTTTTAAATATAAATAAATTGTGATAATTTTTACTTAAAACTTAACTTACTTTCAAACTGGCCATTTGATTTGTTAAAATGTGTTGATTATCAACTATAGTAAAAATTACATCTGATATTCGGGGAATTCAAAAGCCTTGGAAGGAGGGTGCAAATAAATAGCGAAATAATATCCTTTGGGCGTAGAATAGAGCATTTTAGTGTGACGAGACTAAAATATTCAATTCGGTCTTATTGTTTGAGAGGCGAAGTGTAGATGTTAGCCCTCGGGCGAGGGGAATGTGGGAGCTGCGAAGTGGCGGTCGGTATCCTCCCAGCCCTAGCCGCAGATTCGGTAATCAAACATAGGATTAGTCGATATTCTTTACACCTGGACCAAAGGGTAAAGAATAGGAATGCTCCTATTTGTCACAATACCTTAAAATTATCTATTTAAATTCATCGATCACTTAAATTTCTAAAAAAGGGAATGATACTTTTTACGAATAGTTATAACTTATTTAGCAATTAGTTTAATTTCTGCACTTTCAATACGTATTAATTTTCTACTTAGTTAAGTTACCTAATTAAAATACTTAGTTTACTTTATTGCGCTTAAATTTAGAATTCCAAATTTTCGTATACTATTTTAAAATTATTATTATTATTATTTTAAAATTAGTTGTTATTTAATTTTCTACTTCCCTGTGGGATCGATAACAAGGACTCCACTAGAGCCCTGTATTACTTGATACGATACGTATACTTGCGTAGCATCCACAACATAAACAATTACAATTCTATACATATAATATAGCGGGGTCAAGTTTTTGGCGTTGTTGCAATTAAATTAAAAATATCATAATATACAATTATGGGTCAGTAAGTTAGTCATTTTATGTTTTGAAATTTGTTTTCTTTTTTAAGTTCTTTTAATTGTTCTTTCTAATTCAGAATCAAAAAGTAGTAATCCTTCATATTCATAAATACGCATAAAATATTTTTGTTTTATTTTGTTTTATTTTTATTTTTATTATTATTATTTTTTTATCTCTTAACTTTTTTTCTTATATCCGCGGCAACGGTGCCAAAAACTTGATGTGATGCCACTTTTAATATGCTTTAAAATACAAGAATTTGATACCACATTATAGAAAATTTAATTTCTGGTAAATGGCTTCAAAAACATTATGTGCGAGGTTTACTTTTATAATTTTAGTTTTAAATTTTAATGTAAAAGTCACAATTTTAAACGCAAGTATATGTATCGTTCCAGTAATACAGGGCTCTAGTGGAGTCCCAGTTATCGATCCCATAGGGATATTGAAAAAAAGGTAAGAGAAACAAATATAATTTTGATAGCAATATATAAATGCCTCTTATATATATATATATATATTCAAATTTAATTAACTAATAAAATTTAATAAAAGAAAGTAAACAATAAGCAGGAAAGTAAAGTAACAGTAATTAAAATTCTATGCAATTATAAAATCAACTTCCTCCTTTTTCAACTAATCCAAGATTTATAGATTAATTATCTTATGTAGGGAATTAATATTATGGTATTGTGCCAAATAGAAACATTTCTATTCTTTACCTTTTGGTCCAGGTGCAAAGAACAATGACTAATCTATAGAATAGGCTCCGGATGTGTTATTAGTAGAATGGGTTAGTCTAGGCTCACACTACTAGATGTCCAAGAGTGGCTATGGTCGGCCCTACCAGTGACCCATTACCTTTCTATAAATCAAATTATTAGAATTTAGTCTATCACTCTAAAAACTAATAAATTTTATGCCCATTAAATATTATCTTCCTATTTATTTGTACTTCACTTTAAATAATCTGTGTATAGCCTGCGATTACCTAAAGATTCATGTGATATCTACTAGTTAAGATTTTATCTCCGGATAGGTCTCAAAATTCGACAACACATTTTAACAATTTAAATGGCTAATTTAAAAAGTAAACTAAGATCAGGTATTAATATCATCACAATAATTTAAAATAATATATATTTAATTCTCCCACAAAATTTTTTTAATTTATAATCTTTTCATAGATGAATGGAGAAAGATAACTAACTACTCAAAACTCATTGAAATAACACAACAAAACATCTTTAAAAAACTCTGAAACAAAGTATAAATACTTATTTGAAGTGTTCCTTCAAGAGATCTGCTGACTTCTGCTGACTCCAAAGCAATGATGAAAGATTCCAATAGTAATAACAAATAATAAACACTCAAAATAAACTCTCTAAATACAAAATAAAATGGCACCCTAAGTATGGAAGAGAATAAATAAAACTAAAGATGAGCGAGAAGATGGTAAAATACTAAAAAAGGGGGTTTTAATATTAGGGGTATGATATTTTTTATAGAATGGGCCTCTATTTATAGAGCTCTAAATTTGACCAGGGTTTCCTTAAGGCACCTCTTCAAAATTAGTCCAAATTCAATGTATCTTCTAGAAGGTAACTGTCACGCCTAGGCACCGGGATCTAGAGCTTAGGCGCCAGACTTCTTGACCAGGTAGTTCGCACATCTTCACTTTGGGTCACACCTCTTCGTGATCCAGATCGTTTCATGGTGTCCAAATACATTGTATCACATGCCTTATATATTAGGAGTAACTTCCAATCTTCTAGAAGCTCCAATAACCGCTTAATACCGTCAAAATAACTGCCTAAAGTCATCAAAAAAACTTAATAGCGTCTGTATCGGACTAGCGCTTAGGCGCCAGACTCTGGAGCCTAGGAACCGGGCCAATAATTCCAAAATTTGCTTCATAAGCTCTATTTTTGCTCCTTTTTTCTCCTTTTTCCTTCTTTTTCTTCATTGGACTCTTTTTTTTCATCTACATCCAAAAACATGAAAATACCTTTCATTAAAGCATAATATACTTAAGAATTGAATAATAAATAAGGCATAAAAATGGGTATTTCTTAGGTAGATCAACCCGCAAATTTTTCCTCTTCCTTCGTCTTCCTCCTCCATTTTCATGATTTTGAAGATCTAGGGCTTGCTAGATCTCAGATTCAAGAGATTTCAAGGCTTTTCGACACCGAATCTACACTTCTTTTGGTAAGAGCTTCACTTTAAGTTAAAATTTTTGGATTTTCACCATGGAAATCTCTCACATTACTTTGGTAGAATTTTTTGGAGTTTTAAACAGATTTTGAGATTTCCATTATGAAATTTGCTCTTACTTGTTTAGAATAGTGTTTGGAGTTTTTTACATTGTGAATTTAGGATTTATTGGAATTTTCTTGCAATTTTAGAAATTCACATGGCTCTTAGGTTGAGTAAATGAAAGAGGAAATTGGATTTTAATGAGGAGAAATTCATTAACATCAAAGCCTAATTTTGCTATAACTCTTACCTCTACAACAAGATGTGTATCCAGGATCGAGCTTTTGATAGTCCTGGAGGATCTATAAAACAATTGATTGCAGAGCGAAATTTGGAGCGATTTTGTTATTTCACTGTGAATGTTGTTATGAGAGTGGTTAGAGAGTTCTATTCGAATGTACCTTAGACTGGAACTGAGTAAGTGCTTGATAGAGAAAAAATGGTTGAGTTTACTCCTCAGCGAATCAATGCTTTCTACCAGACTCGCGAACAATTTATATGTGAATATGAAAACTTTGACATTCGGAGAGAGAATATGAGAGAAGTTATTGCTTTTCTGACTGACGGGCGAGAAGAATGGAAAGTAAGTCAAAAACAGTTGATAAATTTGCCCGCCTCCACATTTATTGTTAAGTTTGGCATTATTTCATTTCTGCGAGACTATTACCATCTTATCACCACAGTAAAGTTACTAGAGATAGAGCAATTCTGAAATACTGTATACAGAAGAAGAAAAAGATTGATATATGGACTATTATTTATAAGAATATTCAGACGATTGCTAGAGGCGAGACCACTGGAGGATTAGGACATGCTGGTTTTGTTCATGCCCTCTGTGTTTAGTTTGGAGTGGAGTTCAGTAGTTCTGAAGAAGTGGCTATACATTTGAGACCAATTACAAAGAATATTATCCGTACTTATGAGTCTCATGTAGGAGCCAGAGCTGAGCGTAGGAGTACTGATATTCCTACTACGAGTTATGATGTTCCATCTACTTCTGAGCTGCCTACCTTATCTGATATTATGGAGTAGCTGAGACTACACAGTGCTAGTGTTGATAGACTCCATGGTCGGATGAATGTATTTGAGGCGAGGAGTTATGTGAATGAAGATTATCTGCAGAGGAGAGTTGAGTTCGATATTGCTTATTATGATGCTTAGGTCAGATTTATGAGGGGGGAGTCCGATGTGATATTTCCTTCTTTCCCCAGCTATACACCATATAGATCTGACCCTGCTGAGGACCCTGCTGATGACCCTGTTGATGACCCTGCTAATCCTGGTGGTGGAGACTGGTAGATTTTTTCTTTTATTTTATTTTTTTGTTGTTCTTTTTGTGTTGTGTTGTACTGAAGTGTTGTAGTGGATATTTACTTTTCATAGGATGTGTAACCCTATTGTTGTACTGTTGTGTTGTAGTATTTATTTTCATATGTGGTGTAACTCTGTTGGTGTATTGTTATGATGTACTGAAACATTAAAATTCTTAGCTGGACTGTGTAGTACTGTGATAGTTTGTTTCATGTTGTAGTGTTCTGTTGATGTTTAGATGTTTAATGTTAATTTCTCTTTACCCAAGCAAATATTTAAAATTGTTATATCACTACTACTAATTGTTTCATGCGTGCTAGTTGTAAATTTTGACAAATACCAGATAGCTATTGAAGATTTCAAGATCCCAGCACAGAGAGGTTAGTTTTCTTCTACTATAAACTGTTTCAAATTTATTGAAAATTTTAAATTTGGGGGAGGGTAAAGAATCACTAACTTTTATTTGTTCTCAATCATTATTTTTTCAAAAATTATTAGCATAACTTCTGGTGGTTGAACCTCATTATAAGATAACTAAAACTTTTCATTTCAGTTGAATATTATGGAAGGATATGATGAAAATTTTTAGTGATAAAGGTTGATTTTATAAAAATAAGATATTTCGTATGAAAGGATTTGATTATAGTCAACTATTTAAATTAAAGAAAACTGTATTTTTTGTAACATTAAGGGGCTTAAAGTATTATTTGTTAAGAAGAGATTGTAACTTTATGATGAATAATAAAGCTTATACATAACTATAAAGTAAAGAGATGTTTCTGGTTTGAACTTTAGAAAGAGGAGAGTGAAGTTCAAAATCATTAAAGGGCTATCCAGAGATAGTAATCCTCAATAAAAAAAAGAGAAAAGAAAAGAAGGATTGATAAACAATCCCTAAAAGAAAAAAAAAGAAAAGAAAACAAAAAGAAAGAAAAAATGTTTATGAGGAGAAGCTTGAGGAGATGCCTATTCAAAAATTGGCTTCACTTGAATCACCCTAAAGGGAAAACTTGATTTCATTTCTGAATTTATGTTTTAAATATTGGCCTACATTCAAATGATGTTTGCATGAACTCTTTTTTCATATAGTCTTTTGAGGCACTCTTAATATGACAAATTATGGTTCATCTTGAAATAAATAGAAGACTAGAACTCTTAGACTTGATTGTTGAATATTCTTATACCTGTAGTGTTGACCTGAGTTACTAAATTTCTTTCTGAAAATCTAACCAATATATTCTTTTGAATGAAAAATTTTAGTGTCTTACAGTTGAAAATAAAATTTTCAAGAGTTATATTTTATGTAGTAAAAGGATTACTTGAGGACAAGTAATAGTTAAAGTTTTGGGGGATTCTGATGCACCAAAAATATATACGATTTTTGCTATATAATTTTACCCAATTTTGGTGATATTGCACTTTTAAAAAAGGTATTTTTCATGATTTATTATAGGTAAGATGATTTTAGGTGATTGGAGTGAAAAGAAGCAAAAAGGAACGAATCCGGAGCAAAAAAGAGCAAAATGGTGGAAAAGTTGTTTTGGCGCCGTCGGTGCCCAAATACAGAGACTTTGGCATTTAAATGGCACGATAGAGCGCTGCCAGTGCCCTATCTAGCGCCGCCTGCGCCTGAAGTTGGTGGAGTTCAAATTTGAAGAGTTTTGGTGACTTTTTGAAGGGATGCATATGGAAAGTCTTGGGATTTTGTCCCTATCTTATAAGCAACTGTTTTTGGACGAAAATGGTGTTGATTTCAGTGGAGTCTTGTTAGTTTTAGTGAGTGGTAAGTGTTAGGGTTTAGGAGAAGAGTGTGTAGAGTGAGGATTTGAGAGGAATTCTTCTCTTAGGAGTTAAGGAGAAGGGGGAAAGTGAGAGATTGCTTCTTCTTTTCCATTATAAAGAGAGAATCAAGTGTTGTAAAGAAGAGAGAAGACGATTTAAAGGAACTTCAAGGGAATTGCATTATTTAAGAGAAAAAGATAAGTTGTATTTTTTTTGTGGTTTGTATGATTTTTCTTTTATATATAAAATCCATGTTTTATTATATCTTCTCCATGAATTCTTAGTAGCCTCCCTTGTCTTTCTTCTTGCATAGAGATGTGGTGATGAATTGATGTGGATTTGATGTGCTTTTAATGTAATGAAGAAATTGTGACAATTTTTCATTTCGAACTTAATTTACTTTCGATTTGGCCAATTGAAATGTTAAAATATGTTGTTGAACATGAAGTTTGAAAAGATTTAATGTCCTACAACAATAATGAAAGATCCATTCAATTTCTATGGATGAATTGTGTAGTTCATAGGAATTGAGTGCAAATGAATAGGGAAATATGTTTTGATGGACTTGAATGTGGAGATTTCAGGGTGACTGGCTGAAATCCCTAAACTGGTTCTAAGATTAGTAACTAATTTCAAACGTTAGCCTTCGGGTGAAGGGTGAGTGGGAGCTCTGAAGTGAGAGCCAGTATCCTCCCAGCCTAGCCTTAGAATTAGTGACTAAACTTAGGATATGTTAATGTTCTTTTCTTACTTAGAAGAGGGGGTACTCTTCTAAAGGTAAAAAATCATCTATGCTCCTATTTGGCACAATAACATAAATATTTGATCCATATCAATCCACACATCATATTATCATAGCAAGAGGAAAGATACTTTTCGCATATATCAAAAACCTTTTAAATACTTAGTTTAGTGTGTTTGTTAGTTAATTTTGTTTCTAAAGTTGTTAGAAGTGATTGTAGTTAGTTAATTGTTACCGTTTCCTGCATATTAGTAGTAAGTAGAAAAATTTAATTGCAAATTAAATATTAGATTTAAGTGCTACGTTATCTATATTGTGAATGCTTTCTTGTATTTCAAACTTCCCTGTCGGATCGATAATCAGGACTCCATTAGAGCCTTGTATTACTTGATACGATATGTATACTTGCGTTGAATGCCTAGACTTAAAAAAATCATTATAAATATATAAATTTGAGTTCATAAATTCTTGTAATATAAGTCTGACACATCACTTAACCCATTTCTTTCTTGGGAAAGTACGATCGACTCTCCTTAACTTCAGGACCATCTGTTTAAACACCCTTAAACAGCAGGTTCCAGAAGGCTTTTAAGATTTTTCTTTGATCCTGTGGGGTCGGACCCCCAATAGGTGTGTGGGTGGACAAGTTCCACCAGAGAGAGGTACATTAAGAAGAGGCTCCAGGATTAAAACCCATGCTTCACTTATCCTTCTCACCCATCGGGCATAATTTTGCTACTTTGTATCTTTTTTTAATCTTAAAGGCTTTCAAAATTCTAACTTCTCTTAATCAACAACAAAGAATAAAATTACATGAAACAAAAGAAGTACTTTTAAGAACAAGACAACATGAATGTAAGAAAAAGAAGCTTACCTAGTTCACAGATTAACCTTCGTTAACTTGTAGTGTTTACATAACCACTACAAGGTTCTGGCCCATTCACTAATTGTTAGAATTTTTTTCCTTTTTGTGATCGATAGAGACAATGTTGACCCCCACGCTCACATTCTCCTGTAACTTGCCTACTTCCAGCGAAGCTCGTCTCGCCGCCCCCACAATTCAGTTTGAGGCTAGCTTCAATCAGTTTGAGTTCGTCCTTGGAAAAGCTCTATTTGTCATAGTTAAGGTCATTGCCCCCGAAGTTCAAGAGCCTTCCAGTGAGTTCGATTTGAATTCCCACCGCATATTTTCCCACCGTCAAGAAGATGAAAGTTATTCCTGCTCCTGTCAAGTTAGCTATGTCTGTGCCAAAGAGGACTGTCACTCCTACTCCCACCAGATTTACTGTAACTGCCCCCACCTTCCCACCTACAGAGGGAAAGGAAGTTCTACGTGAGGATATCGAGGAAGACCATTTTGTCCCGTCATTTTGTAAAGTTGGTTCCTACTCCAAGACACAGAGGGGGAATCACGGCCACAAAAATTGAAAGGCCACTAGGGCCAAAATTGCCAGTCTGCCAGTTACGGATGAGATTCCTCATCAGGAGGAACTCAGTGTACCAGAAACCGCTCCTCTCCTCCGAGGAAGTAGGTTCCACCCACTAGTGGATACCACCGGAGATGAGAGTCTCCACCAGATTGCTGCCACAAAATTGTTGCCTACTCACAGACATGATGAGGTGAGGCAGGAGCCCTCACTCGTCACCCAAGTCCAAACTGTATTTCATAAACTCGCAGAAAGGGAAAAATGCTCTATAGTCGAACGGCTCAAGACGATAGGATGTACAGTGTCACGCATGATAATAAAGGAAATTTTGAGAAAGGATAAGTCAGAGGCACCATCAACTCATGTCACAGTGAGGTTCCATTGGGAGAATGCATTGCCATTACCGCTAGTACTCATACAGTTGCTACCGCTCCAGAACCTGTCAGACGTACACCAGTCAAGTCTCGATTGGGTCCGAGAATACCACCCACTACATCTCAAGAGAGATACTTGTCAGAAAATAACTAGAGAGGATAAAAATCCTCCGCACAATGCTTGCACCCTAGGGAGCACACCTATTTTCCTCACTCAGATGTCCTTACCGAGGACCCTACCTCAAGACATCAGGTTCTAAAAGAAAGGTGTGGATACTGAAGGTTGATGTACCAGTGAAATCAGAGAAGTCTGTCAGCGAAATTATGGATCATGAGTCATATATTCCCGTCGCCACTACCACAGTTCCCTCGAAATCAGTGGAAGAAAGATCGTCAGATCTCCAGTCAGTGAAAGGATAGATGATAGAAGACAAAGTCCAGGAACTCCGTGAGGACATTATAGAACTAGCAAAAGAACGAGGACTGAACGTCGACGATGAGGACTTTTACCTGTCAGACCACATGGACTAATCTATGGAGATCGACATTGTAAAAATTAGCGCAACTTCAGCTGTGCGTGAAGATCTTCCTACAGAGGAGAACACCATGGAGGAATACTAGAGGGCCATCCAATACTGGGATGAACAAATACTTTATTCGGAGAAAGAGTGGAAGAATTGACTGCTGTCATGATAATAATGGCCACAGTACATGGACAGACACACTCATGACCTATAGCATCTCTGAAAGTCAATCAACTACAAATTGTAGACATTATAGATGAAAGACGAAAAGTCACCTCCGCTAGTGGAGAAGAACAACAGAAGAAAGACCCGACTTCTACCTTGCCAGAAAAAAATGTTTACTAGATGATCGAGCAGAAGGTCCGAGAGGCCTTAGTCCTGTCCAAGGGAGGCACGTTGATTTCAAAGGGTAGACCCTACTCGGAGGAGTTCAATGTTGTACCCTATTCTAATGGCTTCGTACCCCCAACCATCAAGACATTTGATGGTTCTGGAATCCCCCGCCAGAGCATCGCCCATTTTATAGATAGTTGCTGCTATACAGGAGGAAGTAAAGCACTACTTTTTTATAAGTTTGTCAGTAGTTTATCAAGAATAGCTTTTGACTGGTACGCAAAATTGCTAAACAGATCAGTGAAGACATTCGCAGAAATGTAAAACTTGTTCCTCAAGAGGTTTACCGATGCGCAGAATCACATCACCATTGGAGATCTCGTAGTGGAGCGACAGAAGCCCCACGAGTCCTTGGTCGATTACATACATAGATGGAGAAACCTTAGCATAAAATGTGAGGCTCAACTACATGAACAACATGCGATCGAGATACTACTCAAGAGTATCCATGGTCAAGTAGCTTTCATGCTCAAAGGTTTAACCATTAAATCCATCGAGAAGCTACTCAGTAAGGCGAGCAGTTTGCAAGAAGAACTTAAGCACATGGAGCCTTCAGAGAAAACAAAGGAATCAAAACCAGTCAAAGCATTCGAGAAGAGATCAAGTGTAGTGGCGACTGTGGATAAAGAGAAGCAGCTGATGAGGATGCAGCGAGAGGAACAACCTAAATACAGTCAGCCTCCACCATAATGCAGTCAGCCTCCACCATAGTACAGTCAGCCTCCGCCGCAGTACTGTCAGCAGTATAGTCAGCCCCCACAGTATGCTCGACCTTTGTTCACCCAGCAGTATGGTCAGCTTCATCCGCCGCGACGATACGATACTTCGATACGGTCAACTCGGTCGGCGAGTCCTCCCAACAGAGGCCATACCAAACAAACATCAGACAAAGTCAGATAATAGCGGAATGCTTGAAACAAAAACTTCTCCTTCAATGATGACGTCGTACCAAAGTTGTTCATGAATCTGTTGAAGAAACCAAAATTCAGATTACTAGAGCGAAAGAAATCAGAAGAAGTTGATAAGAAGGATCAGCCCGACTACTGCCCGTACCACAGGTTGTTGGGACATACAATAAATGGGTGTTTCAGCTTCAAGGAATGTCTCGAGAAGAGTTTCAAAGAAGGAAACATCGTAATCCTTGAAGAATATTTAAAAGAACCTGTGAGAGGTTCTATAAATATGTTTTCGGCTGAGTCGATCTCTCAATTAGATCCATACACCACTGAAGAAGGATGGAGCACAACCTAGAATTATTTTAAGAGAGTTGTGGATCAGATTCAGTCCCATTCAAAACATGTTGCCAGCCAGAGTCTGCCACCAGCCCAGCCAAAGATGAAGACTGCGACAGGAGCGTGGTCGTGACCGCAAAGGACAAAGAAGAAAGAGATCGTGAGAGGAACTAAGAACGATGGTGTGAAGGGTAGGATAGAGGCTACCCCTGTTACATTGGTTGTCTTGGATTCGGGAATTAAACCCCTCAAACCTCTGACATTGCACCATTTTCTCTACGCCCCTCCGGGCACTTTTGAATATAATGATTTTGATTCCGATTACATTTTGGTTGTCTCTACTGACGACATTCCTAGCCACGACCAATCTAACTCTGATTTTGATTCCTAAACTGATCCTAAAATCATACTAACTCTCAATGAGAACATCAATGAAGATCAATACATCGACAACATCAGTTACGAAAGTTCAAGAAGCTTGGATCCAGTCCTTGAATGCAAAGGAATTCCACTCAATTTAGACTCTTCGAACGTAGAGTTGACACAAGGAGAACTGACTACAACACTGGAAGAACCTCTGGGTCCGGAAGAGGAGAAGATAACAGAGGTGAATCTCAGAAGTGGTAAAGTATTATTTCCAAGAACAACGGTAGAGAAGGGAAAGCAAATAATTACGCAAGAAGGACTGTCGCCAGAGATAGCAGAAACACAAATTCGAGAAGAAATTAGAAACCCAAGTCAAGTGGATTACAATATACTAGCACATCTTAGGAAGTTTCCAGCCCAACTAAGCATTTACTATGCTTTGATCCTGGCAAAAGAGATGAAAGGAATTTTGGTTAGGGCTTTGCTCGATCCAGAAATTTGCTTAGCTCACTTGGCTAGCTCATCCTCAGATGGAGTTTGTACTTTGAGAGAACAACCTAGTGTGACTTTTACTGACGACGATTTGCAACTTGATACCACCGATCACAACCACCCGCTCTACATCTCAGTCAATATTGGCAAATTTGTGCTCTCCAGAGTATTGGTCGACCCAGGAGCATTGCTAAATATAATGAGCCTACGAACGTTAGCATATTTGGATATTGATGTGTGAGAGCGTTCTACGAATAAGATGATGTTAAGAGAATTTAATCAGAAAGGAGAAAGAGCCATGACTTTAACTCTGATCAGTCCTCAAAGGATCGGGAGTCTGGTGGTCCAAGAAGTCCATAATGGTGGTGCAAAATCGATCAAATTTTACCGAGCTTCTTCCTCTACTTCTGCACCCGTTGTAAATCTTGAAGAAAATGATAATGAATTGATGGAGTTGCCTTTTGGTTGTTTTCCTCCTTGTGTACAAAATTTAATTCAACATGGACACTTACAAAGTCAAATGCCAAAAGTCCAGTTACAATTGTTCAAAAAATTATGGAATGTTAAAAGTTAGAAACCCAACTCGAAAGAGGGTCTCTGATTCAGCATGATAAGACTCATCGATGACTAGAGATTTTGCTTGGTTGTTACTAGCAATTTTGGAGAAAATTTTCTTGACATACAAGAAGGATTTGAAGATCCAATAATCGATGATGCTCCACCAGAATTCGAAGTGGAGATTAAGTCAACAATTGATAAGTTGAAGGAAACCAACCTCGGGACTGAGGAACGGCCCCGACCAACTTTCATAAGTTCATTACTCAACAAAGAAGAGGTTACAGACTTGGTCAGGCTATTGTTAAAATACAAAGATTGCTTCGCTTGGAGCTACGACAAAATGCCTGGGTTATCCCCAGATGTTGCAATTCACCGCCTTGGAGTGGATCAAAATACAACACCAGTAAAAGAAGCTCTGCGAAGAATGCGTCTTGATATAGAACAGCAAGTTACATCATAGAAAAAGAAATTAATAGAAGCAAATTTTGTCTGAGAAGTGAAATACCTAACCTAGTTAGCCAACGTCCTGTCAGTTAAGAAGAAAAATGGACAAATCCGAGTGTGTGTCGACTTTAGGGACTTAAATAAGGCATGTCCAAAGGATGAGTTCCGAGTACCGATAACGGAGTAAATGGTGGACATAACATTGTCACACGAGATCATTTCCTTCATAAATGGATTGTCAGTTTACAACCAAATTAAGATGGCTCAAGAAGATGCAATACTTACAGCTTTCAGAACTCCAACTGGAATCTACAACTATACTGTAATGTCGTTCGAGTTAAAGAATGTCGGAGCAACCTACCAGCGAGCAATGACAAGGATCTTCAATGAACTCATCCACAACCAAGTAGAATGTTATGTGGATGACCTGGTCAACAAAAGCGAAGTAAAGGAAAACCACTTATGTGATTTGAGGATCGTGTTCGATTTATTACGAAAATACAATTTCAAGATGAATCCCTTAAAGTGCTCCTTTGGCGTTACCTTCAGGAAATTTCTAGGATTTGTTATCCGTCATCAGGGAATTAAAATTGATCCAAAGAAGATTAAAGCTATCATAGAAATTCCTCCCCCGAAAACCTTCAAATAACTATGCTCTCTTAAAAAAATTAGCATACTTAAGATGCTTTATATCTAATTATCAGGGTGGTGTCAGCCTTTTTGGCATTAATTGAAAAGGACGCTAAATTTATTTGGGAAGAGAAATGCTAAGAGGCCTTCGAAGATATCTAGCGATATCTTAGAACACCACCCATTTTAGAGGCCTCTATCCCGGGTAGACCATTGATACTTTATACCACAACATTAGAAGACTCCCTCGGAGATCTTTTAGCACTTTTAATGATGAGGGTAAGGAAAGCGCACTCTACTACTTGAGTGGACGTCTAATACCGGCAGAGGTAATGTATCCTCCTATTGAGAAACATTGTCTAGCTTTATTTTTCACCGCTCAAAAGCTTAGATATTACTTGTTGTTTCATAAGGTTAACCCGATTTCAAAAGTTAATCCATTACAATATTTGATGACCCGACCCACACTTTCTGGACGTCTTGCAAGATGGTCAGTAATTTTATTACAATTCAATAGAACTTTTATGCCCCTTCATGCTATCTGGCCAACAGACTTTCTTGCAGCACACCCACTGCTAGCTGGGTCCTAGCTCTACCTCGAACTACAAGATGAACAGATACTACAAATAGAAGACCCCATTGCCAAACATTGGGAGATGTACTTCGATGGAGCTTCTTCAGCCAGAAGAGACAAAGGACAGTATAAAGTGATACAGGGTAAAGTAGAGATCAGTCTGATCTTTGTGACACAAGATCAAGCAATGTTAAGATTCTCCTACAACCTGATAGAGTCGTGCACAAACAATGAAGTAAAATATGAAGCGCTAATTACAGGATTGGAATTAGCTATTTTAATGGACATAAAGCACATTGCCATATATGGCAACTCAAAACTCGTCATTCAGCAGGTGGCCGAACAAAATAAGATTATGAAACCAAGATTAATAGATTACCACAAATACACGATGAAATTGTTCGAATAAATCCACAATGTGATGTTCTATAGGATTCCCCAGGTGGACAACACCTACGCAGATGCTTTAGCTAAGCTGGCTAAAGAGTTTGCATGTCCACAGGAGATTTTATAGACATCACAATTCAAGGACATCAGGTTTGGTCACAGATAAACCTTTACACTCTACATGAATTGGGAAATGAATGGCTAGCAGCTATAGTGGCAGAAGTTACTGAAGATTGGCGACAGCCTTTAATAGAATATTTGCGAATCGGGAAGATACCAGAAGACAAGTCAGCAGCACATTAGATATAGAGAAAAGCAATGTCATACACAGTAATCAACAATGTTTTGTACATAAGATCCTTTGATCAGATATGGCTCAAATGTCTAAGCAGTGAAGAAGCGTAGAAAATCATCAAAGAAGTGCATGCCGGACTGTGTGGACCTCACTAGTCAAAATCAAAAGAATTGGACACTATTCGCCAGCAATGATGATAGATTGCATGGACGTCGCTAAGAAGTGTCATCAGTGTAGAGTACATGAGTAGTCCTGCACCAGCTTCTGAATGTTCTACACCCCATGATCGCATCATGGCCATTCGAGTGTTGAGGCACAGACATAGTGTGTCTAATAGACCCTCCTTCCTCCATAGGACATAGATTCATACTCGCCACTACAGAATACTTTTCCAAATGGGCAGAGGCTGTTTCGTTACGAGAAGTCACAACTCAGCAGGTTTTTCAAATCTTCAGGGAGCAGATGGTATACTGTTTCGATGTACCGCATAGAATCATTTCCTATAATGGATCCGCCTTTAAATGCACAAAGATTAACAATTTTGTCAGATGCCATGGGATAGACTTGAGGTACTCTACAACTTATTACCCCAAGGCAAATGGCTTGGCAGAAGCATTCAACAAAACACTGGTTTTGATTTTAAAGAAGACACTCGACGATAACAAAAGAGAATGACACGAGAAATTTCTATACGCCTTAGGGCTTACCGGACAATGGTTAGGACTCCGACACGGTCTACACCCTACACTATCGTGTATGGGTCTGAGACAACCTTACCATTGGAAGTACAACTACCGTTACAACGATTCATCGTTGCAAATTAGATCACCATAGAAGAAAATGCCAAACTCCGACTAGAGAAATTGGAAAGCCTTGAAGGGAAAAGATTACTCGCACAACAAAATTTTGAACTCTATCAAGCCAAGATGATCCAGACCAACAACAATTTGGTCCACCCGAGGTCATTCAAATTTGGTGACCTCATACTCTTTCTTCGAAGGCCTATTCTTGCACACCTTAAGATAGGTCAAAAATTTGAACAAACTTGGGAGGGACCATTCGTGGTAGAGAAAGTTTACTCCGGAGGAGCTTACTAGTTGGTTGATTTTCAAGGGGAAAGGCCTATGTTGCTGATAAATGGATGATACCTAAAGAAATATTATGTAACGTGAAAATTTTAAAAGGAAAACTTTTGTTCCGATGAAGCTATGTGGTCAGTATCTCTCACTGGCTCTAAAATTATGTAATAGCTTTAAAATAAAATAAAATAAATTTCATCTCAATATATTAATGTGAAACTTCCTAACTTTAAATCTCTTAGAATTACATTACTCGTTAAAATAAATTTTGATATTGTTCTTGTTCGTGCAAAATACTAACCACTAAATTGTCAGAACGTAAGTTGGTATTTGCTTCTAAAAGTGGCTTAAACCTTGTGCTTCGGGACGAAGGGCAAACCTCGGTGTACTGTGGTATTGGTGGTTTCATCTATTCACACTTATTTTCAGCAGAAACAATCAGCTTCAGTCTATGATCACCACTCCAAAAGGTGATCTGGTTGCAACTACTATAGAGAGACAACCAGATACGCCGTTGGGACGCACTAAAAGAAGAGACGCGAATCGTCGTAAGCGCCTTCTCCTAGACATGATAGAGAGAAGGCAACCCCGATAGTTGGTTGTTGAACTTGTGCTAGTGCTAGAAGAAGTTTTCTATGAGCTTGAGATGTAATAAATAGATGACAGTTCACCAAGGACCGATACAAAACCATAACTCACCGAAGAGCCAGAGCCTATACAAAATTTTATGGAGGAGATTTTCACGGGATACCCGGCATGCATCTCGGACTTCCCTCGATAGTTGACCACTTTATGGGAACTGTCAGTATGCCCAGACTATAATGTGCCACAATTTGAAAAATATGGGACCTATGAGGTGTATGTCGCCGCCGCACTGAGGAGGCAGCTTGGATAGTGTCTTGAGGTCAAGCCCTATATACCAGAGTACGTCCTGCTACCACTTTTGCTGCCAATACCAGATTACATTATGGTAAAAATCAGAAAGGTTAAGAAGGACACATTCCAGCACTACGACATTATTCAGGGGAAAGCATTTAACATTTTTGAAGGCCTGGAGTTATACACGATTTCATTGTCGAGAAATGATGAGTAGAAGAATTTGTACTGAATTAAAGCGCTTCAAACTTTGGGCAAGAGAGGGCACCAGAGGCCAAGGACATACACGTGGAAAAGGGGAAAAGGCAGAGTCATGATTCAATGTGGCTGCTGCTACTATTTTGTAGAAGACAAAGAAGGCAATCCTTCGGGGATTTTGCAGCATGATGAGGTGGATGCGATACCACAAGAAATTAAGAAAATGATCAAGAGAATGGTCGAGTGGCATATATTGTCAGCACATTGTATCCTTAACAGCAGCATCATAAATATTTATAAGGAAGGGGACTGCATCCCACCTCATTTCAATCATCATGACTTTATCAGACCATTCTGCACAGTTTCATTCATAAGTGAATGCGACATTCTGTTTGGCCGAGAGATAGAGATCATTGGAGCAAGGGAACTCAAAGGCACAACAAGAACTACTCTACCAGTGGGGTCCGTTTTGGTGCTCCAAGGGAACAAAGTGGACCTGGCCAAGCATTGCATCCCAGGGGTTTGAAGGTGAAGAATTTTAGCCACATTCAAACGGAAGGATGAAGACAAGACACCATTTTACTAAAAACCAGATCTAGAGCTAGAAAGATACCGCCTATTACCACTATCACTGTAGTACCTCTGGGAGATCGCAAGGGAAATTTTGTTCCAGAGATTAGCCTTTGCGAGGTTGGCTTGTTTGTACGGCAGCAAACCAGACATCAATAGACTTCTACTAGTTCCTGCATCAACCTACAACAGTTACTAGTACTCTAACATCCGTTTGATGGATATTTCAGTTCCACTGCATTCAAACATGTGTGCTTGATCAGTTTTGAGATACTCGTCAGCACTTGATTAGCTCCACCAATGTTTTCAGTAAAATTAATGAAGATTCTTGTTTTCAGAATGTTCACTTTGGGCGCAATGGTTGATAAGACGCAGGATCGTGCTCAGGTCCCAAAAGATAGAACGAACGAAGACGATACAAAATGAATAGAAGGAAATTAAAATTACAACACTCCTAAATAAATCAAAATAAAACTTGTGAAAGAAAGTAACATGATGGAAAAATACAAAATCTAAGTTAAAAAGAAAAAAAATATAATTCATACTGAAATTCTAAAACTTCTAACTCTTCTCGAAAACCCCTCGTTCCAAAAAGAATAAATCACAAATTCTTGCATTTTACCTAATGTCACTTCCCACAAATGTCAAATTCATACATCAAAATTCACTAATTCTACGACGATATCAAATCTGCACAAGCCTCGCATGAGCTACACCATGTTCTTCTTTTCGGCCTCAAAGTCCCTTGAGCTATTGACCCTTGCTGCTCCAGAATCCCCAATTCTGATCACCCTTACTACATCACGTGGTAGGGAGACATCTACCTTTCGACTTCAAAATCCCCGATTCTTATCACCCTTACTACATCACGTGGTAGGGAGACATCTTCCTTTCAACATCAGAATCCCCGATTCTGATCACCCTTACTACATAACTTGGTAGGGAGACATTTACCTTTCAGCTTCAGAATCCCCTATTCTGATCACCCTTACTACATCACGTGGTAGGCAGACATCTACCTTTCGACTTCAAAATCCTCGATTCTAATCACCCTTACTACATCATGTGGTAGGGAGACATCTATCTTTCGAATCAGAATCCCCGATACAAATCACCCTTAGTACATCACGTGGTATCGAGACATCTACCTACTTTAGAATCCTCATTTCTGATCAGCCTTAGTACATCACGTGGTAGGGAGACATCTACCTACTTTATAATCCCCGATTTGGATCACCCTTACTAAATCACGTGGTAGGAAGACATTTACCTTTCGACTTCAGAATACCCGATTCTGATCACCCTTACTACAGTACTTGGTAGGGAGAAATCTACCTTTCAGCTTCAGAATCCCCGATTCTGATCACCCTTACTACATCACGTGGTAGGGAGACATCTACCTTTCAACTTCAGAATCCCTGATTTCGATCACCCTTACTACATCACGTGGTAGGGAGACCTACACCACGTTGTAGGGAGATATCTACCTTTTGGAATCAGTACCTAAATTCTGATTACCCTTACTACACCACGTGGTAGTAAGACATCTACCACTCATAATGAGTACCAAAATTCTGATCACCCCTACTACACTACGTGGTAGGGAGACATCTACCTTTCAGAATCAGTACCTAAATTATCATCAACCTTACTACACCACGTGGTAGGGAGACATCTACCTTTCAGAATCAGTACCTAAATTTTGATTACCCTTACAACATCACGTGGTAGGGAGACATCTACCTTTCGGCTTTAGAGTCCCCGATTCTGACAACTTTTACTACATCACGTGGTAGGGAGACATCTACCTTTTGAGACCAGTACAAAAATTTCGATCACCCTTACTACTCCACGTAGTGAGGAGACATCAACTTTTCAGGATTTATGCAAGGTCATTTGATTCTTTCCAAGTTTGGAGGTCAGTCATCAACTACCGATCCTCATTTCAAGGCTAATAACTAAATTCTAGTCCTCACTTCTTTTTAAATTTCACCAATCCATCGACTCATAAGCTTTCGTAAATCTCAAAAATTTGTTTAATTAAAACCTCAAATTCAAGCTCAAATAAAAATTCCTAATTCAAGAAAAGTTTTTAAAATTTGAAACCCAAACTCAAGTTCTCAAATCAAATTAAATTGGGTCCCCTTTAGAATGTGGAAGAGTGAATTCTTTGCTTAATTTTGAAGGTTTTTTCCTACTGTTCCCTAGCCTAAGTTTTCCTTTCCTTACAAGGTTTAATCCCTATCAGGTATTTTCTCACTTGATTCTACGTCCTGTCTTGAGTTTTGACTCATACTGTTGTGTTGGTTTTGTTGATCCCGTCGGTCAACACCAATACATGTGGTGTGCTCTTCTCGCACACCACACCTATTTGCGGTCCATTTATTGACCTCACTTTTTGTTGAGGTCAAGTTTCTTTTTAGATAGCCTAGGGTCAAGCCATAAGATTCTCTAGGTGACTTTTCTAAGAAGAATAGCAATGGAACCCCACCACATAGAAATTCCACATGCTTGTTTCCCTCACATGGAACTTTCATATGCTGAAGGCCTAACCTCCAGCGTCTGGGAGGAAGAGACAAAGCATGAGGAAGTCCAGGTTGGATTCTTATAGGTGGTCATGCCTTAGGATAAACCATGGCAGGTTTGAAGCACATTCATACTTACACACTTACATTCACATCTACATTCACACCTACATTCACGCACATAGACATCACACTTTATACTCACAATTTTGAACCAAACACATCCCATTGTTGATTCCTTAACTCTTTGGAAACTCATGTGCGTGGTCCCACCAGATCCTATGTCTATGACTGAGGAGGTTGGAACTGACATATGGAGGACCAAAGAAAGTCACTTATGATTTGTAACTTAAACAATTGACATCCCAAATTGAATTCTGAAATTCTACCAAATTCTCCAAATTTGACCCTTAGCCCTTAAACCCTCCCAAATGACCCAAAAACCCCTAAACCCCAAAATTACACAAAATTCCCAAAATCTCCATAAATTGCCAAGATTCCCAAAAATCATTCTGAAATACCTCGAACCACTCGAATTGACCAAAATTACCCAAATTTACCAAAATTTCCAAAATTGCCCCAAATTGACCCAAATTACCAAATTGCCCCTAAAAAGGGCCCCCAACCCAAAACATCCTAGAATCACCCAGGATCTAAAGCAATCCCCGCATCGCACTGAGAAGTTTAACTGTAAACATGTCATACTTTTGAGCAACCGGTGGGCCACTCGCAACCAAAGAAACTGATACTTAAAAAACGTTATGGGGTTCGTAAAATCGTTCACATTGGTCAGAAATGACCCCAAACACTCCCATTTGACTCCAAATTTCATTTTGTACTTCCTTGTGCCTTTAATTTAGCTTATTGACCACTTACTCCGAAAACCCCCAAAATTACCAAAATATCCATGCTTAGCCAAAAATTTTAAAAATTTCAAAAATCCGCAAAAATTTCTAGAACCTGCGATAAATTTCCAATTTCATTTTCTTCAACTACACTGTAACCCAATTTTTTCAATTTAACATGATTTTGTTAAAAGGCCCATATTTGACGTTTTTTACCCGATTGTCAATGAGGTTGCCCAAACCACCTCAGATCTTGAAATGAACTGCGTTGTTACGTCTGGAATGTCGAAATTACTTAGGAAGGGTATATAATTTGTTATGATTTCACTCGCTACAAAAATGACTCTAAAATTAGGTGTGTTTGCGTTAAATATTTTAAAATTACATTTTTGCCACCAAATCTCTTAAACCTAACTTATCCCACGCCTAGCTTAGCTGCCGTCCACCCCCTCTCCGTCTCTATTTTGTAAATTTTAGCCTTGACCGAACTGCCATTGTGGAAGCGCCTCCTCCACAGCTTCCTCCTCTTCCATGAGATTTCCTCCTCTCCAAGCCATGACTCTTCTTCCCTTGCTCCCATCCCATCCATGGCATCAAATTATCATGTTTTCCATGGACTTGTCACCTCTTGGCTACCATCTTTCTCCTCTCCATCGGTTCAATCAAAATTTAAAGGTGGTGTAAATCTTCTACCTTTGGTCTTTACACTAAGGTAAGTTTAGGGGCTTCTTATTCCTCCTCTTTTTGCTATAACATGACCACATTTAAGGAGTTTTTGTATTGGTCAAAATTCATAGAGGAAAGGGGAGGAGTTCTCCAAATTTCTACTAAGCTAGTTTTTGATTTTCTTTGGTGCCTCATATCAAATGGTAACTTCCTTAGCTCCTAAACTTCATTGGTTGTTTGATATTTAATGTTAAGATGGATTCATCCTATGGCTTAATTGTTGGCTTGGCTCTCTCTCTCTCTCTCTCTCTCTCTCTCTGTATATATATATATATATATATATATATATATATATATATATATATATATATATATATATATCTCCTCATACCATGTGCTACAATTTTCTTTTAAAAGAAAATGATGAAGGGAAAGTTTGGATTTTGCTTAAGACATTGGTTGATGAATGGGTGATCCTGGAAGTGCCTTTGTCCCTTTTGTCAATTCAAGAAATTTAATGGTTATGCTTTTTATTCCTAATGGTATCATATCATGTGAAGGTAATATGAGCACGAAAGTTCATAAAGGTGGAGTTTGTTATGTTTCATTTTTACATTTGTATGCATGGTGGCAAGAGAGCTTGAGGGGTTTATCAAAATTTTGGAAACTCTATGCATCAGGGCTTCTCTTTGTGCATCATGTAATTTGCCCGGTTTCATTTGGGCTTAAGAAAGAGGAGGAATGCTTGTTCTGGTTTTTCTATACTAATTTACTTGTTAATTTTTCTGTAAGTTCATCAGTACCTACATGTTTAATATTGGCCTTAGTAGGATGAAAGAGCATGCTTACTAATTAGATGGCTTGGAGCTACCATACATGCTTTATTTGCTATCTTGCTCACTTAAACATTGCTACAATTTTGGCATTAGACTATGATGATTACATGTTTAAATGTGGGGGGTGTAAGCTCTCTTTCACCTTACGTTTGTGGTTTTGTCACTTCACTTGTTGCTTGAGGCCTTGGGGTTTAAATGTGTTATTTTGATTTCACAGATATGATACTTGAAAGCTTTTGATTTACAAAGTTATATCATGTGGTTTGGTGCTCTTCTATCTTAAAGAAAGAGGAAGAGCTATTTAATGTTTGCAAAGGAGTGAGAGGTTGTAGCGCCATATTTTAAAAAGGTTGTTATGTAGGAAGGATTAGACGCCTCTACCCTGATGTTTTGCAAAAATCTGAAAGTTTCTTGTGGTCCTTTTACAAAATTTGAAATATTTAAGTGCTCTCTTTACAAAATCAGAAATTTTTGAGTGCTCTTTGTTTTTACAAAATATAAGAGGTATGACTGCTCTTCTTTCAAATTTTGGGAACCCTAGTTTAAAAGCATAAAGTAAAGGGTGTCTGTTCTTTTCAAAAATTTGGAGATAGGGGTGGTTATTCATGATGGTTTGGGGGGTGTGCCTCCTCTTTTCTTTATGTTAATTAGTTCATTACACTTAAATCTTTTGGTAGCCATGTTTTAACGCTTCATGTTCATGCAATGTTGAAGCTTAAAGGCTTCTCTATGTTAGATATGCTTAGCATGGAAAACTTGACATGCTCTACTATATGTTACAAAACATCTCTATGTTTAGTGTATTTTGCTTAAAGCTTTGAGCTTTACTCCTTCATGAGATGTATGCATGTATAGGTGGCATTCCATTTCTTCATTCTTACTTACTTTAATGCATGATTGAGTATTTAATGAAGTGTGGCATGTTGCTTAGCTTTTCTCTTAACAAATGTGGGGTTTGCTTTACTCTCGAAAAAAGAGAGGCAATGTGAGAAAAGAAAAGAAAATGAGGAGAGAAAAGAAAAAAAAAAGAAAAGAGAAGGGAAGAAGGTTGGGTTGAAAGGTTGAGTGATGTGCTATAGTTTCTCTATTGTTGCTTCTTTATGCTCGCTACGCCTTACTTATGAAATTTGGCATGTTCTAGTTTCTATTGTTACCATGGGTTAGAGATTGTTTTGGAGTTCCCTTGGCTCCACTGTTTCCCCTCCACCCTGTGGTTTAGTTATTTTGTTGAGATGAGATTTCATGTATAAGTGTCAATGCTCCTCTTTTGCTTACATAGTTTGCATGGTTGGAAGTTTGGAATACATACTATGAATCTTGTTGATGGTATGGCTTAAGTCTAAATCTTGGAGCCCTTCTAGCTACATACTTGCTCTCTAATTGCATCTTAGATGAGGTTTGGAAAAGGAGGACGTAATGCTTGTTTTGTCTTTCTCCTAATATTACATGTTTAGCATGAAAATGGCCCGGTGAAATTTTGTACAAAATTCGGATTACAAAATGTTTAATTTTGGAACACTCACAAATGAGACCATACATGCTTGTTTCTCACATCTTTCACCATGTTTTCATATATATGACACTTGGGCTTTGATTTTACACACATTTCCCTCATTCCATACATCAAATTCATCTTTTTACACCACTTCACTTTACTTTCAGAACACCTACAATCTACATCCAAGAGTTCCACATTTCACATGCATTTGAAACTTGGAGGTGGCTATTAGCACAAAATTTTTGTTGGAGAAGTGGGCAATTGCTACATACATACTTGTAGTACTTGTTTTGATTATGTTTATTACACATTTGATGGAATGCCATAACATTTTATGTTGCCTAAACTAAAAATCTGCACTTATACACTTGTGTATAAGATGCTTTTGATCATTCCTATTGTTGCATAAACTAAAAATATACACTTATACACTTGTGTAGAGATGCTTTGGATCATTCCTAAGGTTGCTTAAACTAAAAATCTGCACAATTACATTTGTGTAGAGTTGCTTTGAATCATTACCATGCTACTTTATGTAAAAATCTTCACTAGTATGTTGTCTTGGGATTGGTTTAGATCAATGCTTTGCTGCCCCTACATGAAAATTTACATTAGTAGACTTTTTGCAAGTTGATTTTAAGCTTATCTTTGCTTCCCCTACATGAAAATTTACATTGGTGGCCTTTTTGCAAGTTGATTTAAAGCTTCTCTTTGCTGCCCTCATTTAAAATTTACTTTGGTGAGCATCATTTGTGTTGCTTTTCAAGAGAGAATAAGGAAGGCGAGGAGGTGATATGATTGCCACTTCAAAGAGAGAAATTTAGAAACGTGTTTCATCTCCAAATTGTTTTAATTTTACATATTTACATTGGGTGTTCTTTCACTTTCAAACTCATTCCCCCTGATGCGGGCCGGACCTTAATATTGCAAGAACTTATGAACTCAAATTTATATATATTTATAATGATTTTGTAAGGTCCACACATTAAACACAAGTATACGTATCGTATCAAGTAATACAGGGCTCTAATGGAGTTCTGGTTATCGATCCCACACTGAAGGGTGAATCTCATTATAGATAATGTAATACTGAATTTCAATACTCAAATTACGATTAAAGTTTAATGTTTACTTCTACTACCAAGATGCAGAAAACAGTAACAATTAAGCAAACTACAATTACTTCTATATCTATAAAACAGAATTACCTAACAGACACACACTAAGCTATATATTTGAAAGGTTTTGATATGTAAGAAAAGTATCTTTCCTCTTGCAACGAGAATATCATGTGTGGATGGAATGGAATGATTATCTATGGTATTGTACCAAATAGGAGCATAATTGATTCTTTACCCTTAAAAACATACCCCCTCTTCTAAGCATGAAAAGAGCATTAACATATCCTAAGTTTAGTTACTAAATATAAGGCTAGGCTGGGAGGATACCGAGTGTCACTTCGGAGCTCCCACTCACCCTTTACCTAAAGGCTAACCTTCGAGTTTAGTCACTAATTTTAGGACCAAGTTGGGGATCTCAGCCTGTCACCCTGAAACCTCCAATTTGACATCCATCAAAACACTTTTCCCTATTTATGATCACTCGATTCCCATGAACTACACAATTCATCCATGGAAATTGAATGGTTCTTCATTGTTTTTGTAAGACACTAAATCCTTTCAGAGTTAATGTTCAGTAACATATTTTAACAATTCAATTGGCCAGATCGAAAGGTAAATTAAGTTTGAAATGAAAAATCATCTCAATTTCTTTAATATTTTAAAAACACTTCAAATTCACATCAACACATCATCACATCTCTATGCAAGAAGAAAGACAAAGGAGACTACTCGAAATTCATAGAGAAGACACAATAAAACATAGATTTTATAGATAAAAGAAAAGTCATGCAAAACACAAAAAAAATACAAATTATCTCTTTCTCTTCCCCAATGCAATTCTTTTGAAGTTCCTTTGAATCCTTTTCTATCTTATTTACAACACTCAATTCCCTCTTTAGAATGGAAAGGAAGAAGCAATCTCTCACTTTACTCCTCCTTCTCACCTTAGAGAAGAATCCCTTTCAAATTGACACTTCTACACTCTTCTCTCCTAAGCCCTAACACACAAAACACACTAGACTCTCTAGATTACATAGGACACACTCTAATATTTGTTTAAAAACAGTTACCTATAAGTTAGGAATGAAAGCCCAAGAGTTTCCATAGCCATCACTGCAAAAAGTTGCCAAAACTCTTCAAATTTGAAGTCCACCGACATTGGGCGCCGGCAGTGCTCTATCGTGAAATTAATTGCTGAGCTCTCTTAAGAATGACACCGACGGTGCCCATTCTAGTGTCGGTGGCACCAGAATCTGTTTTCCTCCTTTTTGCTCCTATTTGCTTCGAATTCGTTCCTTTTCACTTCTTTTTGCTCATATCACCTAAAATCATCATACCTGCAACAAATCATGAAAATACATTTCTTTAAAGTACAACATCACCAAAAATGGGTAATTTTATATAGCAAAAATAGCATATATTTTTGGTGCATCAAAATCCCCCAAACTTAACTATTACTTATCCTCAAGAAATGCTTTTACTACATAAAAATATAACTCTAGGCAATGCACTATTCACCTGTAAGATACTAAAATTTTTCATTCAAAAGAATATATTGGTTCGATATTTAGAAAGAAATTTAGTAACTCATGTCAACACTATAGGTATAAGAATATTCAACAATCAAGTTTAAAGTTTCTTGTCTTCTATTTATTTCAAGATAAACTACAATTTGTCACATTAAGAATGCCTTGAAAGATTATGTGAAAAAGGAGTTCAGGCAAACTTCATCAGAATGTAGGCTAATACTTATTATATAAATTCAGGAATGAAATCAAGTTCTCCCTTAAGAGTGACTCAAGTGAAGCTAATTTTTGATTAGGCATCTCCTTAAGCTTCTCCCCTTAAATATTTTTCTTTCTTTTTCTTTTTTTTTTGGATTTTTTTTCAATCTTTCTTTTCTTTCCTTTCCCTTTTCTCTTCCATTTTTTTAATGAGGATTACTATATCTGGATAGCCTGTAATGATATTGAAATTCACTCTTCTCTCTCTAAAGTTTGAACTTGAAATACCTCCTTACTTTATAATTAGGTATGAGCTTTATTATTCCTCATAAAGTCACAATCTCTTCTTAACACATAATAGTTTATGTCTCTTAACATTTAAAAAATATAGTTTTCTTTACTTTAAATAGTTAACTATAATCAAATCCTTTCATGCTAAATATCTTACCTCTATAACTTTAACCTTTATTATTAAAAACTCTCATCCAATCCTTCTACAAAATTCAACTAAAATAAAAAATTTTAGTTACCTACAGTGAGGTTCAACTGCCAGAAGTTATGCTAATAATTCTTTTTAAATATAATAATAGAGAAAAAATAAGAGTTAATATTTTTTACCCTCCCCCAAACTTAAATTTTTCAATAAATTTGAAACAGTAGAAAGTAAAAGAAACTAACCTTTTTGTGCTAGGATCTTGAAATCTTCATCAGCTATCTGGTATTTGTCAAAATTTAGAACTAGCAGGCATGAAACAGTTAGTAACAGTGATATATAAATATTTTAAACATTTGCATGGGTAAGGAGAAATTAACTTTAAATATCTAAACATCCAACAATACTAAACAACTATCACATCATACTAAACAACTATGACATCACTACACAGTTCATTTAACAATTTCAACATAACAGTACATCAACAGGTTTACACATCACATGAAAGCAAATAACTACTAAATCACAACAATTCAACACACCACACAACAAGAAAAACAAAAATAGAAACAAACAAACTACCAATCTTCATCACCAGGGTCAGCATGATCAGGTCTATACGGTGTATAGTTGGGGCAGGTAGGAAATATCACAGCAGTCTCCGCCCTCATGAATCTGACCTGAGCATCATAATAGGCAATATCAAACTCAACTCTTCTTCTCATATAATCTTCATTTACATCACTTCTAGCCTTATACACATCCATCCTACCATGGAGTCTATCCACACTAGCACTCTGTAATCTTAGTTGCTCCATAATATCAGATAATGTTAGGGGGCTCAGATGTAGATGGAACATTATAACTCGTAGTCGGAATATCAGTACTCCTACTCTCAACTCGGGCTCCTACATGAGACTCATTAGTATGAATAAAAGTCTTTGTAATCGATCTCAGTGGAATAACAATCTCTTCAGAACTGCTGAACTCTACTCCAAACTGAACACACAGAGCATGAATTAGGGCAGGATGTCCTAATTCTTTAGTGGTCTCACCTCTAGCAATATTCTGAATGTTCTTAAAGACAATAGCTCCAATATCAATGTTCTTCATCTTCTGAATACAATAGTTCAGAATTGCTCTATCTCTTGTAACTTCACTGTGGTGATAAGAAGGTAACAATCTTGCAGAGATTAAATTTTGCCAAGCTTTTGATTCGACATTTAACTTGGATGCAGGGAAATAAATCATCTGTTTTTAACTTATTTTCCATTCCCCTCTTCCATCCGTCAGATAAGCAATCACTTCCTTCATATTTGCCTCGCGAGTATTAAAGTTTTCATATTCACAAATAAATGGTTCCCGAGTCTGATAAAAAGCATTGATAGGTTGAGGAGTAAATTTAACCATTTATCCTCTAACACATACTCAGTTTTAGTCCAGTACACATTTGAATAGAACACTCTAACAACTCCCATAACTGCATTTGCAGTAAAATAACAAAATCATTCCCAGTTACATTCGGCAATTAACTATTCTATAGATCCACCAGGATTATCAAAAGCCCGACCCTGAATACACTTCTTATTGTAATGGTAAGAGTTAAAGAGAAATTGCGCTTTAACATTAACAAATTTTTCTTCATCAAAATCCCATTTTCTCTCCCCTTTACTCATCCTTGGAGCCATGTGAATTTCTAAAAATTTTAATAAAATTCCAATAAATTCCAAATCCACAATGTATCAAACTTCAAATACTATTCTAAACAAGAGCAAATTTCATCATAGGAAAACTCAAAATTTTTCAAAAATCCAAAAATTCCAATCTAAGCACTGTGAGAGATTTAAAGGATGAGTTCCCTATAGGACTCTTTAGCCTTAGGATCACCCTGGGTGGCCTGGTCTGGTGAAGGTTCACCTGCACACATTACACTCTCACACACATTCGAATACTGAGATATAACATTTAAGTTTTCCTATGATATAACATTTAACAACACACCTAAATGAAATCATTAAGAGTTAAACTAAACACTTAAAGTAGGTTTAAAACATAAAGGTTAAATCTGAGATATAACATCATTTAAAACGTAAAGATTTAAATTAAATCTAAAAAAATGACTTGAACACAATTCCAAACTTAAACTTTTTTTATAATTAAGTCAAAATTAAAATTAAATCATTAAAATACTTAATAAGTTGTTTTGCCCTTTTTAAAGCTCTTATTATTATAACTCTTAAATGAAGTATCAAGTGAAGTGTTACTTCACTTATAGGACATTTAAATGTCCTAGTTCACTGAGCAAGAGAACAAAACTTAAACCCCTGGATGATTAATTCACCTGTGCAACTAAATTTACTTGGACTCAAAACAATCCCATAAATATTGAAAAGTTGTTTAGGATTAGCCCAAAGCACTTCCTCAATATGACAGGATGTTTTAGAAGAACAATTGAATCTAGTTGTTCTTTGATGAAGAAAATCATCCTTAAACGAAACCAAGAACCTAGATGTCATAGGAGATGACTAGTTATAGGATTAGGAATTTGGTAGACAAAAAAAATCCTTTCCCTTAGCTTTAGCTATGTATTTCTTGCAAAATTTTTAAATGTCTTAACATGTGTTTTAAGTGCAGCTTGGGATGACGGGAAGGCCCTCCAGGTACGCTTTTATTTTATTACAATTTACTTTATTGCAATTTACTTACATGCACTGTACTTTACTTTTCTTGCATGAAAACCAAACCTTTAGGATAGTCCCTAAAGTGAAACCAAAACTAAATTAAAAGTCATTGCAAGAAAAAATTCACCGCCACAACATTTCAAAATATAAAAGAAACTCAAAATTTAATCACAAACAGAACAACAAAACTACAGTTATAACTAAATAAAATGTCTCGTTGAATGATCGGGAATACCTCGGATGATGTAACCCACGTGTTGCTAACGGGATTTCCCACGGTCTAAATGAAAGTGTGGAACTCAATCAGTTGAGTTTAGTAAATTCATCTGGACTAAGTGAATTCAATGAAAATAATAGTACTGCAATGACGGAACCGTGGGATCTTAATCGGTTCTGTTTCAACAACTTTAAGATTTCTTTTAATTAAAATATTAAAAAAAACACTTGGATTTTAAGATTTTCTCTAAACCAAAACACTTCTCTAATCTCCTGATTTATGACTTCCAAAACTAAACCTCTGCAACAACAAGGAGCTCGGAGCACAGTGAGCAGCTCGGCCATCGTCATCAGCAAAACCGAAGTCTACTTCAGCAAGACTTTCTTAGAAATAAATAACCAAGCCATAGGACTTCGAGGTAGTCTTCCTAGTGCAACATAAATCCTAAACTCTTCGTTAGGCATTTTCATAATCATATTATGCAAATTAAGCCCTAACCAGTCTTAGGATTCCGAGATAGTTGTTTGGTACGACATAAACCCTCACATCTTCAAGGCTATTTTTATTATCATGTCATACAAATATAAGTCCTAATCTATTAAAATTGGCAGGATTGCGATATTAAATAAACTCCCAAATTGAAACCAAAAATAGGATAGTTTGAGAAATTATCAAGATTCTTCTTGGATCCTCAGCTTCTCCTACTTCTCTTTCTTTGGACTCTTAAAATAAATTGTTCCAAATTTGATCCATTCCCTATTGAAATTTCCAAAACTGAAATCCTTTGAAAACCTTAAAATTTGAAATTTTTGAGAGCAAAACCACTGATCATTATCTAGAGTTTTCTTAAGTGTGTTCGGACATTTAAGATATAATTAACTATAGGGGCTTGCCCTTATAGGGAACTTTAGGAACCCAGGTAATATAATCCTTGCTTAATTCATTTATATTATGTAGGGGAACTTGTCGGCTTATAAAATTGGTTCGCAGACCAAACGGATGTCACAAATCTCCTAGTTTATTTAATCGAGCCCCATTATCAAGCAGTGTGTCTATTCTTCGGAATAGATACACGGTTTGTGATGCGGTGCTCATTTATATAAACTATTTGAGATGTGAGATCGGTTTGATTTCATATCTTAAAATTTTCAAATTTAAAATTATTTTCAAAATCAAATACTACTTTCTAAAATATATATATTTAAATTAAATTTAAAATTTAAGATTCGCCAATAATTTCTGTAGGTGACCCTTTTTTTAAAATACAACACACAAACCTAAAAATATGCCGACAACTTCTGGCGACACCACAGGGGAATAGTTCCTCTCTCCATTTTGATTAGATGGTTTTGCTTTCATAAATCGGTGGTGAGTCCATATCCTTAATGGACCAACACTACCATTCTTCCGTTGGAATACCCCATTCATTTCTGTCTTGAACGAGTATGGCCAACTCCTCTCGGATTTAGGAGCCACTTTTTAGACACCCTTAAACAGAGAGGTTCTGAGATCCTTTTACCTCTTTTCTGAGGTGGGGTGGACCCCCAATAGGTGTTAGTTTAGGAGCGGTCCTTCGGGTCAAGAAGTCTTGCATAAGACTTTCTCTTCCTTTGTGATTCTGAATCGAATCCTTTACCTTTTCTATACCATTAAACATTCCATTCCTAATAAACAAATCCTCTAATAAATGACTCTTTCGATGAATGAATCCTTTTAAAATCACAAATACACTAAGATAAACGAAAATGTGTTCGTAATCTTTTTGTCCTAAACTTTGTGACAAAAGGAAGCATAATTCAGAACTAATACTCGGAATCTGCCCTGCAGAAAATGCCTGCCCCAATGCTAATCTTCTCCTTCACCAATGGAATGGACTTCGCCGTTTACAAGTATGAACTGCCCGACAATGGAATCATCCATTTCGGACAAGGATTTGGCAACAAAGATGTCAAGTTCACTGACGTCACTCTCTTCACACTAATGGACAAAGTGTCAGAAACTGAAGAGCCCGTGATTGAGTTCAACCTGAAGTCGGCTCAAGAATTCCCTCCCCTGCAAAGGGTTCCAGCTGAGAGGAGTACTACTGTTCGTAGGAGGACTGTTGTCTCTACCCCCACCGGTCTAGTCATCTCTGCACCTACCCCGACTTCTGCCAAACTGAAGGGGAAGGAAATCCAAGTTTGTGATCAGCCTGTCACCGTGGAGGGTACAAATTTTGCTACAATACCATCTGTTTTTGAGATTGGGTTGTTGACCTCATTTTTGATGAGGTCTTCTCTTCTCTCTTTAGTACATAGGATCTAGCCTTAGGCTTTTCCTTTGACTATCTTATAGGACTAGAAGTGGAACCCACCTCTTAGACTTTCAAAAAAAAACACCTTTTCACTCCCTGCAAACTCCACAAACTTGATTGTAGACCGTTAATCACCAAGAGGGTTGAAATAAAATGTGGAAGTTTAAAGGATGAAATCCTATAGGACTCTTTGGCCTTATGACTTCCCTGGGTGGCCTGGTCTGGTGAGGGCTGACATACACACACACTACACTTATACTACACTTTCACACCTCCTAAAACCATAGCCATACCCAACTTGACCTCCTGACTCATGGAGGTGATTCACATGGATGGTCCTTAACCCCTAAGCCCCTGGCTAAGAGGGTTAGCAACAACACAGTAAATGCCTCAAATGAGTCCCTTCATGGCTCATCTGGGCTTGATATGACTTCACGGCTCAACCAAAATGATTCCATTCCACTTACATTTACCCAATCTTCAATTTTCTAATTTTTCAATTTTTGACCCCCAGGACCCTACACCCGCCTAGCCTATCCAAAACCCTTGAAATTACCTAAATTTTTCAAAAAAATCACATAAATTACCCAAAATTCCCCAAAATCATTCCTAAACATTTCCCTCCACTCCAATTGATCATCCATAGCCAAAATACCAAAAATTCCAAAAATACCCCCCAATACCCTCCAAATACCCAAAATGCCCCTCTTAGCCAAAAAATCCAAAAATTCAGAAACTTCCCAGAAAGACCCAAAAAATCCCAAATATTCCCAATTTCATTTTGTTCAATTACACCATGGGCCAATTTTGTCAATTTACCCTACTTTTGTCAAAATCCCCAATTTGACCCATTTTAACCTAAAATGAACCCAATGTCAAACCAAACCCACCCAATTGACCCAAATTCTGGTCCAATTCAATTCTAAACTTCAATTCAACATCCCAAACACCAATCTAGACCAAATCTAAGCCCAGTTTGAATGGCATTTGAATCCAATTTCACTTTTGACCTTAAAGCCCAATTTGGACCCATCACCCAAACTTAGCCCAAACTAACCCAATTGAACTCCAACTAACCCCAAACCTTTTCTAAACCTTCCTTAACATCCCCACAAACAAAACACTAACATGATTTGCCAAAAATTTGGACCCAAACCCCACTCAAATTCATCCCAAAACTAAAAGGCCCAATTTTGACCTAAACCCAAACCTAACCCAAATAAGCCCAAACCCCAAAAATCAAAACCCAACCAAAGTCAAAACCTCTTTGAAACACTCCCATAAACATTTCCCAACATTAATTTTACATCAATTTCAACCCTAGCCCAACATTGGCCCAAGTTAGCCCAATTTGACCTACATTGGCCCATTTACCAAAGAGGCCCAAATCCAACCCATTTCAAACCCAAATCACTCTAAACTCATTTCAAATCACTCATGACATATCCCTAAATCAAACCCAACAACTATTTGGCCCAAACTTCTACAAAATTTCCATCCATGAATTCATTCTTAAACCTAAAGGCTCATACCCTTTAGCCTTCCTAAAAGCCCATCAAAACTGACTTCAAAAGGCTCAAAGCCCACATGACAATCCTCTATCATCATCCTTTTGATAAAACCATCTCCTAAGTTCTAAATCCATGATAAAATAAATCCAAATCAAGCCATATGCCAAATCACATCAAATCACCCCTAAATTACCAAAATTTTTAAAACCTTTTTCATGAAATTGACCAAACTTTGCCCCAAGCCAAAGGTTAGCCATGAAGCCATGCATGAGCCCCATGGGAGCCATGAGAGCCAGGGAATCTACTTTCCACCTCACCAAACCATTAATGGCAAGAGAGGGGATCTCTTTCTTAAACCCTTTTAAACCCTTTTTTTACCTTAAGCATGTCACACACTAAACCATGCTTAGCCACCTCACCATGGATGGAGACTTCACCAACCCTTCTAAGCTGACCTAAATGATTCCCTCAGCTCAAAATCAGGTCTTGGGGAGGTGCACCAAACCTATTTCCATGGGTTGACCCAAACCAAGCCGAAAATGGCCTCTCCCCCATGCCATTTTAATCCAACCCCTTTACACATGGCAAAGCTCAATTGCCTACACTAAACCCCAGCCCTGACCCACCTGAACTTGAGGGTGACCCTTGCCTGCCTGCCAGCCGGCTGGATCGCCGGAAAACACCATGGCCGAGACCTTGGGAGGAGCAAAAGTTTGGAATTCCCACCTGCTGAGCTACCCCATGCCCAATGGCCACCATGGTTGTTCTTCCCTTGACCTAAGCAGCTGAAACCAAGCCGTAAACCCCTATGGGAGGCCCTCCACCTTCTCCTATTTAAACCTCACCTCCTCTCGGCCATGAGAGGTACTGAACCAGACCTTACTGAAACCCTACCAAAATTGCTCCAGACCACTCTCCACACTTAGAGCATTTGATCCCCAGTGATAATTTGCCCTAATCCCCACCAATATAACCCAATTTCTCAGCCAAAATTCCACCCAAAAATAGGACATCTCCCAATTCTCCACCAAATTGAAATTAAACTCACCCACACCTGCACAAGGTCAAGAGAAGGAGTTCCCCAGTGAAAGCCGCCTCTCCAGGCCACCCATCTGTTCCAGACTCCAAGCTTTGTAATCGGCTGTGGTCAAAATCATACCTGAACAATTCACTAGCCCAAGGGACTTCATCTGGAGCTTGCTTAGACCCAATCGAAGGTAACACAACTCTCAGATCGAAGCTTCACTTTTCTGAGCAAAAGTATGGACTCATTCTTCTTCCCGAGCTTACAGAGATTCTCTATTTAATTTGAGTCAATTTCAATACATGTTTACCATATGGATGTGTTGGTCTCCTCAAGGCGAATCCATAGAGTATAAGAACACGAAAATCTGTTGAGAATCGAGTGAGAAATTAGGGTTAGAAGGTTGACGGTCACGGGTGCACACCAGTCGTAGACGATGACTGGGAGCCGTCGGATCGAGCGTGTATCGAGCCGGACAGCGCGATGGTACATGAACCGCTGGCCCCTGGAGCGTTGAGTCGAATGGCTGCGCCGAATCAGAAGACGATGCGTGGCCATTCGGAGCTGTCAAGGATGGCGTGGCTTCGCGTGGATAAGTAGGAAATTAGGGTATTTATGATTTATTTAATTCCCTAAACTTCAAAAATCCATAACTTTGTGTAGAAAAATCAGAAAAATAAAATAAAAATACCTTCTTGCTTAGTAAACAGAGGAGAATGATGTGGAAAAGAATTCATGTAATTTCATCAAGTATTTTATTTTTAATTATTTATTTACTCTCTGCACTATTTTAATTCTCCATGCATGTATACAACTCACCATGGCATGAGACCATCGGGCTTTTGAAGCCTCTGAGTTTGTGAACATTCCCTGAATTTTCCAAAGTCAGAGGCCACCCCTATGAGGAGTTACTAATTTTTCAATTCTAGGTCACTATTCTGAGTATTTTAATTCCAATAATTAGCATGTTGTGAAATAAATTCTAGGAAATTTTGGTGATGTTTCTTATGACCAGAGGACCCTAGGGAAAATGGTTTTTTGAGTTAACTCACTTGTAATAAACCTAATTGGCTTAAACACCCAAAATGGAGCTTTAATTAATTAGAGCTAATCATACATAAAATTGGCTTTTAATAAATTCTCCACTGACCTTTAGGATTAGAGGAACCCAACATAAAAGTTTGAAGTCAATTGGACTTGGTTAGCCCTATCAAATGGGTTGATTAATCCATTTAGCCAAAATTAAACTTCAAAAATTCATAACTATCAAAATACTTCTCAAAAATTCACCAAATTGGTTTTGGAGTGTCTCAGATATCAGGGGAATTTAAGAAAATTAAAATTGCAATTTTCTAAAAAAATTGATTTTTTTGCATTATTTTAATATTTTTAATAATTAAAAAATAATCAAAATCACAAAAATAATAAAATTCACCAAAATGTCACATTTTGAATTTTAATCACTTAGGAACAAGCCCCATATTTTTCTTAAGTCTCTATGATGAGATATTAAATTTTAAAGCCCTAAGGTAATTTTAAAATTAAAAAATGTATTTTTTAGCATTTCCACTAAAATAATTCTAATAAATCAAAGAAAAATCAGAAAATTATAATAATTGGTTCTCTGGTTTCCTTGATATCAGAGAGATTTTTGAAAAATATAAAATTCATTTTTCAATTTTTATTTAATTTTTAAATTAATTAATACTCCATAACTCAAAATAATTATAATAAAAAGAATATAATTCAAAAAATCACCAAAATTGGTCCAAGTGGTCCTCTTGTCATTAGGAATGTCTCATAATTCTCTTAAGGACAAAAGCTTTCCCTTGGTCATATTACTAAATTTTCCTTGAAAATCCCTATTTTTCACCAAAAATAATTACATAAATAAATTAAATACAGAAAAATCACATTTTCTCCTCTAATGTCTTGATTGATATACGAGTGAAGTCACATAAAAATTTTAAATTCATTTAAGCTCAATTTAGTGAGTTATGAAATTAGTAAGTTTAAAGGGCAAAATGGTAATTAAAATTTTAGCCCATAATTAAAAAATTTAGGTTTAATTAAAAGGATGGGTAAAATAATTGATACTAAGTTGATTTTTGATGTTTAAAACTTAGGTAATTAAAGGGTAGAAACCTACCAAATAATTTGAAAGTAATTAAAATAAACCTTAATTAAATAATTGTTTAAACTTGGAAGAATAATAAAAAAATTGGAATTATTAAAATAGGGATATTACTAGGAAGATATTTATTCTTTAATCTAAGAATCCCTAAATTAATAACCTTAATAATATTTAATTCCTAATTAAAATGCTAATCCAAATTCAAAATTTAAAATGCTAAAAGACTTAATCATTAAATTAAATTCAAATTAAAACATTTAAATTAAATCCTTTTAAAATTTCAATTAAATTAATACTTTAACAATTAAAATTAAATCATCCTTAAAGCATAAAAAATAAAATATTAAATTAAAATTAAAAAATAAAATTAAATTAAAATTTAAATTAAATTAAAAAAAATTAAAAATAAAACCAAATTAAAATTTAGATTAAAATTAAAATTTAAATTAATTAAATTAAATTAAATTAAAATTAAAATTAAATTAAATTAAATTAAATTAAATTAAATCACATTAAATTAAATTAAATTAAAACATATTAAATTAAATTACATTAAAAAAATAAAATCAAGTTAAAACAAAATTAAAATTAAATTGAATAAATAAAATTAAATTAAAATTAAGACTAAACCAAATTAAATGAAATTAAAATTAACATCACTTAAGACATAAAGAATTCAAAAATAAATCTAAAACAACTTGAACACTATTCCAAACTTAAACCCATCAATTAAAATTAAGTCGAATTACAAATCACTTAAACATCGATTTGCCCTCAAAAGTTCTTGTTGTCATAACTCCTAAACAGAGTGTTAAGTGAAGTGTTATTTCACTCATAGGATATTCAAATGTCCTAGTTCACTGAGCAAGATAACAAAACTTGAACTCCTGGATGATTGATTCATTGTATAATTAAATTCTCTTGGACTTAAAACAATCCTAGAGGTATTGAAAAGATGTTTAAGATTCGTCTTAAGCACTTCCTCAATATCATAGGATGTTTATAAGAACAATTGGACTTAATTGTTCTTTGATGAAGAAAATCGTCCTCAAACCAAGACACAAGAAGCTAGACGTCATAGGAGATGACTAGCTATAGGATTAGGAACTTGGTAGAAAACCATAACCCTTCCCTTAGCTTTACCTAGGAACTTGCTTTAAATGATTAAATATCCTAAATTGTGTTTAAGTGTAGCTTGGGATGACGGGAAGACCCTCTAGGTACGCTTTTATTTTTATTTCAATTTATCTCCCTGCAATTTACTTTATTGCAAATGCACTTACTTTTCTTGCATGATAAACAACTGTTGCATGAAAACACACACCTTTTAGGATTGTCCCTAAAATTGAAACCAAACTAAACTAAAAGTTATTACAAGATAAAATCCACTGCCACAGCATTTCAAAATATGAAACAACTCAAAATTTAATCACAAACAAAACAACAAAACTACAACTACAACTAAATTAAAACGTCTTGTTGGATGATCGGGAATACCTCGGATGATGTAACCTACATGTTGCTAACGGGATTTCCCACGGTCTAAATGAAAGTGTGGAACTCATTTAGTTGAGTTTAGCAAATTCATCCGGACTAAGTGAATCCGATAAAAATAACGATGCCTGGAAGGATGGAACCGTGGGATCTTAACCGGTGTTGTTATAATCAATTTTAAGATTTGTTTTAATTAAAACATAAAAAACACTTGGATTTTAAGATTTCTAAAACCAAACTCTTCTCTTCTCTTTTGATTACAATCTTCTAAAACTAAACTTCTGCAACAACAAGGAGCTCGGAGCATGGTGGGCAGCACGGCCATCGTCATCAGCAAAACCTGAGTCTACTTCAGCAAAACTTTCTTAGAATTAAATAACCAAGCCATAGGATTTAGAGGTAGTTTTCCTAGTGCAACATAAATCCTCAATCTTTTTGTTAGGCATTTGCATTGCAAATTAAGCCCTAACCAGTCTTAGGATTCCGAGGTAGTCGTCCGATACGACATAAACCCTCACATCTTCGAGGCTATTTGTGTGATCGCATCATACGAATATAAGTCCTAATTAATTAAAATTGGCAAGATCAAAACATTAAATAAACATTAGGGACTTCCTAAATTAAAGCCAAACAATAGGATAGTCGGGAAATTACTGAAGTTCGCTTCGAATCTGTGATTTCTCCTACCTCTCTTCCATTGAATTCCTAAAATAGAATGTTCCAAATTTGATCCATCCCCTATCGAAATTCCAAAATTCAATCCCTTGGAAACTTAAACTTTGAAATTCTCGAGAGCGAACTACTGATTATTATCGAGAGTTTTCTTAGGTGATTCCCGTCACTTAAGATGTAATTAACTATAGGGGCTTGCCCTTATAGGGAATTTTAAGACACCATGTAATATAAACCCTGCTTAATTTCTTTATATTAAGCAGGGGAACTTGTCGGCTTATAAAATTGGTTCGCAGACCAAAGGATGTCACAAATCTTCTAATTTATTTAATCGAGCCCCATCACCAAACAGTATGTCTATTCTTCGGGATAGATACACGGTTTGCGGTGCGGTGCTCGTTTATAGAAACTATTCGGGATGTGAGATCAGTTTGATTTCATATCTTAAAATCTTCAAATTTAAAAATTATTTTCAAAAGCAAATACTACTTTTTCAAATTATTTATTTAAATTAAATTAAAAAAATCACTGACAATTTCTGTAGGCGACCTATTTTTAAAAATACAACACACAAAACTGAAAATATGCCAACAACTTCTGGCGACTGCGCTGAGGAGAATTCCTCTCTCCATTTTTAATCAGATAGTTCTGCTTTCAAAAATCAGGTAGTGTATCCATGTCCCTAGTGGATCAAACTACCCTTCTTTCCGTTGGAATACTATGTTCATTTCTACCTTGAACAAGTATAGCCAACATTCTCTCGGATTTAGGAGCCACTGTTTAGACACTCCTTATCAGAGAGGTTCTGAGATCCTTTTACCTCATTTCTGAGGTGGGGTGGGCCCCCAATAGGTATTAGTTTAGGAGTGGTCTTGCAGGTCAAGAAGTTTCTACAAGACTTTCTCTTCCTTTTCCAGTTCCTAATCAATTCTTTTTACCCTTCCTACAACTCTCCCTCTTTTAATAATTCTTCATCATAATGAACAAATCTTCTAGAAAAAGAATTATCTAAATAAATTTTCTTTTAAATACCACAAATACACTAAGATAATTAGAAATGTGTTCGGACTCTTTCTTTTTCGTCATAAGTTTTACGACAAGAAGAAGCACGATTCGGGGACTAACACTTGAAATCTGCCCTGCAGAAATGGAAGCCCCAAAACTGATCATCTCCTTCGTCAACGGACTAGACCTGGCTGTTTTCAAGGACGAACTCGGTCGATAATGGAATCATTCGATTCGGACAAGGATTCGGGGACACCGACATCAAAATCCCCGACGTCACTCTTTTTTCACTCACAAGCAAAGTACCGGAAACTGAGAAGCCGTTGATTGAGTTTAACCTCAAGTCAACTCATGAATTCCCTCCTCTCGCAAAAGATTCCAACCGAGAGGTGTACCTGTTGTTCGTAGAAGGACTCGTTGTTGCTACTCCCATCGGTCTAGTTGTCTCCGTACCTACCCCGGATTCTCGCTAAACTAAAGGGAAGGAAATTCGAAGCTCGTGATGAACTCGTGGAGGGTACGAACTTCCCGTGAGACCCCCGTTTTTGAGGTCGGGTCCAGCTGGAGAATTCCACCACCGACACGGACTCGGCAGGAGGAACTGAAGTAGAAGGATTGCTAGAGAAGCCGTAGCCGCCGAAGTTGCTTTCCGGAGGAAATCCCGTAACCGCCCGAGTATACACCACTGCCTGAATACATACCACTTTTAGGAGGAAGTAGGTTTCATCCCCTCTCCACCGCAAAGGATGAGGAAAATGTCCACAAGATTGCTTCTGCATTGCCTCAGCTCGCATAATACAACGACGACCGTAAGAAAAGGGCTAGAATTACGTCATTTACTCGACTGCAAACCCTGATAGAAAAGTTAGCAAAGAATGAAAAATGCCCTGTATCAGAAATTTTAAGAAGGATAGGGTGGGTGCCGGCCAAAGCCCGTCTTGGGCCGCGAGTAGAACCTGCTATCGCTGTGGAAAAGCCAAATAAGAGAATGAAAGCTAGTCCACTTGTCGTTGTTTCAGGACTACAAATTAGGGAGGATACCACCTTCCAGCATTTGGTCGACAGACCATCCGGTCCCTAGACCTTCGTCGCTAGAAGAATGGTATGGTGTCCCACTACCGGACAATTAAGATTAAAACATCAACCTGAGAATGAAACTCTCATCAGGAGACTTGAGTCTGAAGAAAGTGCTACCGCAATGAAGGGGACTCATGAGAAGGAAACCCGACAGTTATTGCATGAAAACTGCAAGGATGTACAGAAAAGACCATTAGACGATGCTATGGAAAAGCTAAGAACTGATACTCAGCGATAAGCAAGAGAAAGAGAAGAAAAATTCGGAGATGAAGTCGACTCGTCAGAGTTCATGGATTATGAATATGCAGAAATTAACGTGGTTGAAACACGAGCTTTGTCAGCTTCACAAGGTGCTCCTGCAGCTGCAGAAAGAGAAGACCGGAAGTGATGAGGATACAGCTTCAAGAGAAAGATGATACGATCGCCCAAATGGCAAAAAGGATGGAAGAGATGGCTGCAGCCCTAGCCACTCTCCAGAGTCAGGTTCAACCCCAAAGGGAAACACCCCCAGGAGTTATTCACATTGTAGACAGAGGAAAGGAGATTACATCCGTCAACAGGGATGATCAATTAAAAAAGGATGCAACACAAAGCATGATTCCGGAAAAGGATATCAAGAGCATGGTGGAACAACAGGTGTGAGAAGCCTTGGCACAGTCAAAGAGCGGTACATGCATTCGGAAGGGTAGACCTTACCCCGAAGAATTTGATGCAGTACAATACCCAAAAGGCTTCGTACCCCCTCTGTTCATGACCTTTGATGGAACCGGAAACCCTCGACAACATGTTGCACATTTTCGTGCCAGTTGTTGCAATGCCGGCGGAAGTGATGCTTTACTCTTCCGACAATTTGTCAGCAGCCTGTCAGGGATCACCTTTGATTGGTATGTGGAATTACCGAAAGGTTCGGTGAAGACATTTTCAGAATTAGAGAACCTCTTCATCAAGCGATTTGCTGGAGCTCAGCACCACATCACTATAGGTGATTTAGTGGTAGAGAAGCGAAGCCGAACGAAACTTTGGTGGATTACATACTTCGATGGAGAAATCTATGTATGAAGTGTGAGACAGAACTACAAGAACAACATGCGGTCGGCATTTTACTTAAGAGCATTCATGGCCCGATAGCACTTCTCCTCAAGGGATTTACTATTAAGACTTTCGAGAAGTTGTTAAGCAAGGCCGGAAGCTTGCAAGAGGAGGCGAAGCAATTAAGTTTCACCGACAAAACAGACAAACGGAAGCCCGTGAAAACTTTTGAAAAGAATTCCGGGATCGTCGCGATGAGTCGATAAAGGCAAGCAACCAATACAAATACCTCCAGAACGGCCGCAGCAAATTCAACAGAATTACCAGCAACCCCGACCCAGCTATCAGTCATCTCAACAGTATGAACAACTGCCTCGTCCACAACGTACGTTAAGGGAGCTTCTAAACAGAGAGTATCCGTTCAAGAATGAGGCTGTGCCGAAAATGTTCCGCAGTCTGATGAAGACTCCAGATTTCCAACTGCCAGAGCTTAAGAAACCAGAAGAAGTCGACAAGAAAGGTGATCCCAACTTTTGCCCTTACCACCGGATGCTTGGACACAAGATAGAAGATTGTATTACCTTCAAAAGTTGGCTCAACGACAATCTCCGAAAAGGGAACATAACAATCCCGAAGGAATACATGAAGGAACCCTAGAAAGGAGGTTCTGTCAATGTTATCTCGACGAATCTCATTGTTCCGATAGATCCCTATGCGACTGATGATGGATGGACTACCGCCTGGATAAAGTCTTCAAAGAAGATTTTGGATCGCATCCAAACCACTTCGGTGCGTGCCTTAATTAAGAGTTTGAAACCTGTCAAGTCAGCACTATCACTTGCGATAGAAGAACCACCTCAACAAGAGACAATTGAAGGGAAGAAGAAAATTGATGAAGAAGAGAATACCGAGGCTCTTAAGGCTAGACTAGGGGTTGCTTATCCTAGGATAGTTGTTTCCGATTCGGGGGAGAAATCCCTCGAACCTCTGACTCTATATGATTATCTGCTCACTCCGGTGGGATCTTATAATGATAAGGATTATGGCGTTGGCTATGTTTTGACTGTTTCTAATGATTACATAACTAGCGACAACCAACCTAGTCCGGACGTCGATTCCGATACAAATAACAATTCTCAAATCATACACAATCTCGACGATCACAATGACAAAGAAGACATCCACCAAGGAGGCTACGAGAGTTTAACAAGCAATGAATCTATTTGCGAGTTTCGAGGAGCTCCAGTCACAATAGAGTTAGAGCCTTCAGACTCGAAGCTAATCCAAAAGAACTCGTCATTCCGATTCAGGAGGAGACACCAAGCAAACTCAATACTAGATTCGAAGAAATTACGAAGTCAACTTAAGAAGTGGAAGAGTTCTACCTCCGAGAATGGGTCCAAAGGACAAAGGAAAGCGGTGTGGTTGTTCGAGAAGAACCAACCCCGGCAGAAGAAATACCTATTCGGGAAGAAACCAAGACACATGAAAATAAAGTGGACTACAATGTGCTAGCCCATCTTAGGAAACTACCAGCCAAACTGAGCATCTACGACGCTCTCATCTTATCAAAGGAGATGAGAGAAGCCCTGATCAAGGCCTTGCTTGATCCAGAAATTTGCTTAGCTCAAATGACCGGAGATTCCTTAGATGAGGTTTGCTCGTTAAAGGAACAGCGAGGTGTTACCTTCACGGACAATGAGCTACTACTTGGGACAGCAGACCACAACCGACCGTTGTACATTTCAGTTACAATTGGGATGTTTACACTCTCCAGAGTATTGGTGGATCTAGGAGCATCAATCAATATAATGAATCTTCGAACGCTAGCATACTTGGAAATTGATGCTTGCGAGCTTAAAGCAGACAAAATGTTATTAAGAGGATTCAACCAGAAAGGAGAAAGAGCCCTCGGATTGATAACACTGCTAAAGAAGACCGGTGACTTGGCAAAGGCAACCGCGAAATTTCACATAATCGATTCAGAAACGTAACGCTCTACTAGGCCGACCATGGATACATGAAAACCGGATGGTACCATCATCTCTACATCAGTGCATCAAATACTACGATGGAGGGGAACAGTGCATCAAAGGTGACTTACAACCATTCTCCGTACATGAAATTGGAATCCATGAAGATGCAGCTTTTTACGCACCCCCGAAGAAAACAATCTTCTCCAGAGATACCATAACGAATGAAGCAAAGGAAGTTCGGGACGACGAAGAACCTGAAGTTCTAGTCCAACAGTCACTTACCACTCCCTTACGGCGAGATGGTGAAGGTTTCTCCACAACTCGCATCCGAGGTCGAGGCCGGGGACGAGGTCGTGGCAGAGATGTTAAGACAGTTGGACAGAGGAAACCAGCCATCAATGTTGATTGGGAAGACAGTTCTGAAGAAGAAAAAGAAATCAAGCAAGAAATAGTGACAATAAGTAGGAAGAAGCCGCAATTCAGGATCTCTCTCGAAGATGAAAAGAACGAGGAATATAAATCGATGTACGAGAAGATTAACCACTATGTACATACTATGACCCTAACCCCGATCCATTCTAATAAGATGGAGGGTATGGTGGTCAAAGAGGTACGTAGCGGCGGTGCAAAGCCCATCAAATTCTATCGTGGTGCTCCTTCCTCCAAAACTGAAAACAATGTACAATCTGAAGATGTCACTTCTTCTGAATTAATGGAATTGCCTTTTGAGTGGTACTCTCCCTGTGTTCAAAATATAATTCAGCGTGGTTTCTTACCTCGACAATGGACAAAAGGTCAATCATAACATTTTGAAAAATTATGGAATAACTCCAGTTGTCCACCCAATTCAAGGCATGGTCTCGGATTCGGCACAGTAGGATCAGTTGACGATACTGAATTTTGCTTGGTTGTCACTTGCTAGTCTAATGAAAACTGCATGGAAAATACAGAAGAACTTGAAGATTTACAAATTGGATACGCTCCACCAGAGTTCGAAGAAGAGATCAAATCTATAATAGATGAGTTAACGGAAGTAACTTAGGTACTAGCGAAGAGCCTAGACCTACCTTTGTTAGCTCCTTACTCAATAAAGAAGGCTCTGAAGAAATAATCGAGTTATTAATGGAATTTAAAGACTGTTTTGCTTGGAGCTACGATGAGATGCCAGGATTAGCTCCAGAGGTCTCAGTCCATAAGCTAGGAGTGGATCCTACTTCCGTTTCAGTCAGACAAGGTCCCAGAAGAATGCATCTAGAAATCGAACAACAAGTCATAGCTGAAGTTAAACAGCTAATAGATGTTAAATTTGTCCATGAAGAACAATACCCGACTTGGTTAGCCAATGTGGTACCAGTAAGGAGGAAGAATGGTCAGATCAGAATATGTGTGGATTTCAGAGATTTAAACAAGGCATGTCCAAAAGATGAATTCCCTCTACCGATCCCAGAATTAATGATCGACATTGCTTCAACACATGAAATATTCTCATTCATGGATGGATCTTCAGGATACAACCACATAAAAATGGCTCCGTAAGATGAAAAGCTTACAGCATTCGTAACGCCGATCGGTGTATATTGCTACACAGTGATGCCATTCGGACTGAACAACACAGGAGCAACCTACCAGAGAGCAATGACAAGAATTTTTGATGATCTCATCCACAATCAAGTTGAGTGCTACGTGGATGATGTGGTCATCAAAAGCAATGTAAAGGAAAACCACCTGTATGATTTGAGAATTTTTTTCGAACGATTAAGAAAATTTAACCTTAAGATGAATCCCTTAAAATGTACCTTCGGCGTCACCTCAGAGAAATTCTTAGGATTCGTTGTCCGACATCGTGGAATTGAGATCGACCCGGAAAAGATTAAAGCTATCTTAGAAATACCGCCTCCCAAAACCTTAAAACAACTACGATCTTTTCAAGGGAAGTTGGCATATCTTCGACGCTTTATCTCGAACTTGTCAGGTAGGTGTCAGCCTTCTCGGCATTAGTTAAAAAGGACGCCAAATTTATTTGGGAAGAGAAATGCCAGAGGGCCTTCGAGGACATTAAACAATATTTAATGACACCTCCGTCTTAGCGACCCTGAGCCTCGGGTAGACCTTTGATACTTTATACCGCGGCTTTAGACGACTCACTCGAGTCCTGTTAGCCAGTGTCAATGATGAGGGTAAAGAAAATGCTCTTTACTACCTCAGCCGTCATTTACTTTCGACAGAAATAAAGTATCCCACAATTGAAAAGCACTGTTTGGCCCTGATCTTCGCCGCTCAAAAGCTCAGGCACTACATGCTTTCTCATAAGGTCAACCTGATCACGAAATTTAATCCGTTGCAATACTTTATGACCCGTCCGACGCTTTCTGGCAGACTTGTCAGGTGGTCAATGATATTATTGTAATTCGATATAACTTTCGTGCCTCTTCGTGCCGTAAAGGGACAAGTCCTAGCAGACTTCCTCGCAGCACACCCTTTGCCGGTAGAATCTCCTCTCAATGACGACTTGCCAGATGAACAAATAATGAGCTTAGAAGACCCCGATGATCGACGTTGGGAATTATATTTCGATGGAGCATCTTCAAGCACATAAAGACGAAGAGTCGCAAGTGATAGTGCCCGTGAAGGCAGGAATCAGACTAATCTTTATAACACCGGAGCGGGGGATGTTAAGATACTCCTACCACTTAATAGAGCTGTGTACGAACAAAGAAGCAGAATATGAAGCTCTCATAACAGGACTGGAATTAACTATTCAAATGGGGATAACAAACATCAACATCTACGGGGATTCGTAGTTAATCATTCAACAGATTGCCGGACAATACAGAATTTTAAAGCCAAGACTCGAGCAATACTTCCAGTATGCCATACAGTTGTTAGAACAGATCCCAAATGTGACGATCTACAAAATTCCCAGAAAAGAAAACGCTTTAGCAGATGCGTTAGACCGCCTTGCAAAAGAATTTGCCTGCTTGCAAGATGAATCAGTGGAAGTGTCAGTTCACGGGCGTCAGGTCCTATCACAGCTCGACAAAGACACAATACACAAATCAGAAAAAGAAAAAGAATCGATTAAAGCGAGTGACGTGAAAACACGGAAGATCGGCGACGACCATTAATGTACTACCTCCAAACAGGAAAACTACCGGACGATAGGTCGCTAGCCCATCGGATCAAGAAAAGAACTCGTCCTACGCATTAATAAACAACACGTTATACAGAAGGTCTTTCGATCAAATGTGGCTAAGGTGCCTAAGCGGGTCCGAGGCCCGTGAAATTATTAAAGAGGTGCATTCAAGACTCGTGGCACTCACCGACGGTCCGAAGATGAAAATGAAAATTAAAAGACTAGAGTACTGCTGGCCCTCGATGATGATCGACTGCATGAAAATCGCCAAGAGTTGTCACCACTGCCAAGTGCACGGAGTGGTTCTACACCAACCTCCAATTGTGCTACATCTGACAATTGCGTTGTGGCCATTTGAATGTTGGGGCACAGATATAGTGGTTCCAATATAACCACCATCTTCAAAAGGACATCGCTTCATTCTTGCTGCTACAGATTACTTTTCCAAGTGGGCAGAGGCAGTTCCACTCAGAGAAGTGAAAGTACACCACGTGCTATAGTTTCTCAAGAACCAAGTTGTTTACCGTTTCGGAGTGCCGCGCAGGATCATCTCAGATAAAGGGTCAGCATTCAGAAGCACGTAAATTAACAATTTTGTCAGGAGACACGGAATCGACTGGCAGTATTCAATAATTTACTACCCAAGAGCAAACGGCCTAGCTGAGGCTTTTAATAAAACTCTAGTTCAAATTTTAAAGAAAACTTTGGAAGATAATAAGAGAAATTGGCACGAGAAGTTATTAGAAGCCTTGTGGGCCTACCGGACAACCTTCAGAACTCCTACTCAAGCTACACCTTACGCTCTGGTGTATGGATCTAAGGCAATGTTACCCTTAGAGGTCCAACTTCCATCACTCAGAGTTGCAGTTGCAAACAAAATCACGATAGAAGAGAATGCCAAATTACGACTAGAGGAATTGGAAAGCCTGGAAGGGAAAACACTTACAGTCGCAGACAGAATTTAGAACTATACCAAGCTAAGATGGTTCAAGCCCATGACGGATCGGGTCCGCCCGAGAACCTTCAAAGTTGGTGACTTAGTTCTCGTTCTCAAGAGACCTATCCTTGCACACCACAAGATAGGAGGAAAATTTGAACCCACTTGGGAAGGACCGTTTGTGGTTGAGGTAGTCTACTCAGGAGGCTCTTACCAGCTAGTGAATTGCCAAGGAGAATGACATATGCTTCCGATAAATGGACGATACTTGAAGAAGTATTACGCTACCTGATGTTTAAAAGGAATGAATTTTTCATCCCTAGAAGCACGGGTGAAGTAATTACTTATGACTGGGTCCGATCCCAAAAATATTAAAAAATGTGTTAAAATAAATAAAATCATGATAATAAAATTTTCCTTGTTCTCTCTTCCAAATTAAAATCTTTTTCTCGATCTTTTCCCACTTCATTCCTGTTGAATTTAAAAATACAAAAAGGAATAAAAGAAAACAAAAAAGAAGAAAATTTTGTCTCTAATAAACTTTTTCTTAATGTTCTTATTCTTAGTACAGCCCCTGATCCTTTTCCTTGTCTTTTTGCAAGGAAATGTCGAACGGGCGGTTGGTCTTGAACTTTAGAAATGGTGTAAGCCTTGCACTCGAAGAAAAGAGGGTGAAAGATGGAGCGATAATAGAGATTGACTCAGACTTCACACTAGCAGGCCTGCAATACGAGGAAAGTGACTGGGTCCCAGTTGACCAAGAGGAACCGCCCGATCGGACGAGTAATGAAAGTTGGTGGCCCAAGCCACCAACCCAAGCAGACAAGAAAAGGAAAACAAACACCGAGGAGGACAAGAGAATCAAGTCCGTAGTCGCTACGAGCAGAGGACGAGAGCTCGTCGACGCTGCGCCCACAGAAATTCAGAAAGTACAAAGAGCTACTCTCACAGCAACTCAGCGAAGAAATAAAAATTGTTGTATCCGCAAGATGTTAACTAAACTAGGAGCAGACTAGCGCGATGAGGCAATCGCTACTACCAGTGCATATACTTCAAGGATACCGGTTTGTCAGGAACCTGAAGAAAGGAGGCCAGCCTCCGAGGATAACGTAAGAAACCAGGGAAATCTCAAGAAGAAGATCAGAAGAAGGAAGGCTACCACGCCACCAGATAAAGCCACCAGTAATGCATAACCTTGTTGCAAAAGCAACCCTGAAGGATGTCCCGACGGAGACCATCCCCGAGGAGCCAAGGTATGCAGGGGAACGCGAAGGGATTGAGCCATATTTCCCACAATACGTCACCAGGCCTCGCCATTTGCTGATTATTCCAGAATACGAGCTAGAAAGAATGCAGAATATCGAGAAGCAAACTTTTGAATACTTCGAGAGAATTAGAGGCAGGAGGATCAATATACTAGAAGGCCTCGAGCTACATACAGACGTGTTCTCAAAATACGAACAACAACAAATCGTGGACTGCATCCGGGATTTGAAAAGAATGGGTCGAGCAGGCCGCCTAAGAGAAAACACTTACTCGGAACCCCGGAGATGGATGTCAGGGAAAGGGAGAATTACAATACAATATGGATGCTGCTACAACTTCGCAGAAGACAGGAAGGGAAACCCACCGGGGATACTCCGTCATGGCAAGGTAGATCCAATGCCATTAGTCATCAAAAGGATGGTAAAGAGAATGATAACATGGAGGGTACGCCCAGCAGATTACATACCCAACAGCTTGCATCATTAACATTTACAAGAAGGGTGACTGCAAACCCCCGCACATAGATCACCACGACTTTGTCAGACCTTTCTGCACAGTTTCTTTTTTGAATGAGTGTAATATCATGTTCGGATCTAACCTCCGGATAGCATGCCCAGATGAGTTCCGAGGGCCAGTAAAGATACCATTACCGGTAGGTTCCGTCATGATACTAAAAGGCAATGTAGCAGATGTCGCTAAACATTGCATACCAGGAGTACCAATGAAGTGGATCTCAGTTACTTTCAGAAGGATGGATGACAGGAAAGCACCTTACCATTTCCGACGTACCCGTAGCTAGAGAGCCTCCGGCCTTACGAGCTGTGAGTTACATGAAAAATATCACACCTCCAACGTACATCCATACGACATCCTTGCCAAGGATGGCTTGGAAGGTGATGTTATTGACTATGTACCTCACTATTCAGACATGGATTTATGACAGATGACTTTTTGGATGAATCGACAACGATCATAATTAGTCTGTTTTGAGTCTACATTTATTGTATGAGATGTATTCCAGATCGAGTTGTATGATGTATCTTCAACGTAATTGGAATGAAAGTGACCATGTCACATTTTGGCCTTCACCTCTTTTGTGCAAATTTACTGGGAAACGCCATTAAAGTTAAATGAACTTCGAACAAAGAACAGAAAAGCAAAAAAAAAGAATAAATGAAAACTTTCCTTAAATATCTAAAAAAAATGATGAACGCCAAATTCACATGAACATTAAATGAACGATAAAGCAAATTTGAATCGTTAAAGGACAAACAAAACGAACACAAATTTTAAATCGAATTCAAATTCAACCTTCCAGATCTCAAATCAAATCTCAATCAGATTCAAACTCAACTTCCAAATCTGAAATCCAATCCGTTCTACTCTCTCCCTTGTCTGGGATGGAAGCGGTCAATTCCATTGACGCGGAGCCATGAGGTTTTTGATTCGGATCTGATGGCGAGAAATTGTATCCAATCCAAACGAGCAGCTTTCGATCAACTCTTTTGAGTGGGATATGTAGCATCTACATATTCCCTCCTAATCTGTTTCTTTCCACAAAAATCTTTTACAACTTTCTTGAAATTCTCGAAACACCAAAATTCCACACTTTTCAAATCAACACTACAAATCTTTGCAAAATTAATTACCATTCAAAAATCAAATTTCTTGGGGTTGAGGATTTTACATCCTAGACTGCATTGCTTTAGGTTCTTTCCTTATCGCAATGAAATACATCAAAATCAAATTTCTTGGGATTGAGGATTTTACATCTGAGACTGCATTACTTTAGGATTCTTCCCCTATCGCAATGGAATACATCAAAATCAAATTCTTGGTGTTGAGGATTTTACATCTGATACTGCATTGCTTTAGGTTCTCTCCCTATTGCAATGAAATACATCAAAATCAAATTCTTAGGGTTGAGGATTTTACATCCGAGACTGCATTTCTTTAGGATTATTCCCCTATCGCAATGAAATACATCAAAATCAAATTCTTGGGGTTGAGGATTTTACATCTGAGACTGCATTGCTTTAGGATTCTTCCCCTATCGCAATGAAATACATCAAAATCAAATTCTTGGGGTTGAGGATTTTACATCCGATACTGCATTGCTTTAGGTTCTTTCCCTATCGCAATGAAATAAATCAAAATCAAATTCTTGGGGTTGAGGATTTTACATCCGATACTGCATTGCTTTAGGTTCTTTCCCTATCGCAATGAAATACATCAAAATCAAATTCTTGGGGTTGAGGATTTTACATCCGATACTGCATTGCTTTAGGTTCTTTCCCTATCGCAATGAAATACATCAAAATCAAATTCTTGGGGTTGACGATTTTTCATCCGAGACTGCATTGCTTTAGGATTCTCTCCCCATCGCAATGAAAAACATCAAAATCAAACTTTTGGGGTTGAGGATTTTACATCCGAGACTGCATTGCTTTAGGTTCTTTACCTATCGCAATGAAATACATTAAAAATCAAATTCTTGGGGTTGAGGATTTTACATCCGATACTGCATTCCTTTAGGATTCTTCCCTTATCGCAATGAAATACATCAAAATCAAATTCTTGGGGTTGAGAATTTTACATCCGATACTGCATTGCTTTAGGATTCTTCCCCTATCGCAATGAAATACATTAAAATCAAATTCTTGGGGTTGAGGATTTTACATCCGAGACTGCATTGCTTTAGGATTCTCTCCCTATCGCAATGAAATACATCAAAATCAAATTCTTGGGGTTAAGGATTTTACATCCGAGACTGCATTGCTTTAGGTTCTTTCCCTAGCGCAATCAAATACATTAAAATCAAACTTTTGAGGTTAAGGATTTTACATCCAAGACTGCATTGCTTTAGGTTCTTTCCCTATCGAATGAAATACATCAAAATCAAACTTTTGGGGTTGAGGATTTTACATCCGAGACTGCATTGCTTTAGAATTCTTTCCCTATCGCAATGAAATACATCAAAATCAAACTCTTGAGGTTAAGGATTTTACATCCAATACCGTATTGCTCTGAGATCTCTCCTCATTGTAATGATTCAATCCAATCAATTCAATTTTCTTTTAAGGTTGAAGATGTTACATCTAAAACCACAAAATTCCAATTTTCGTTTCAAGTTCAAATCCCTTGAAATTTATCTTAACAAAACTTCAATCTAAATTGAAACTCAAACTAAAATCTGAACTTACACATCAAAACATAAACTGAAATAAAATGAAATCTAAATCAAAATTCTGCCAGATCATCTGATTTGGGATTCACCTCCTTTCCCTTCCCCAGCGAGAGTTTAGGAATCTCCAGTCTCAGAGATATACTTGACACTCCCCAGCGGAAATTCTTTAATTTCGTCCTAAGTTTGTCACTTGGACATCTGTGTTGGTTTTATTGATCTTTTCGGTCAACGCCAATACTTACGTTGTGCTTGGTTAGCACACCACACCTATTGGGGGTCCATTTGTTGACAACTTTTTGATGAGGTCTTCTCTTCTCTCTTTAGTACTTAGGATCTAGCCTTAGGCTTTTCCTTTGACTATCTTAGAGGACTAGAAGTGGAACCCACCTTTTAGAATTTAAAAAAAAAACACCTCTTAACTCCCTGCAAACTCCACAAACTTGATTGTAGACCCCTAACCACCTAGAGGGTTGAAATCAAATGTGGAAGTTTAAAGGATGAGGTCCTATAGGTCTCCTTGGCCTTAGGACCGCCTCAGGTGGCCCTGGTGCAGTGAGAGTCGACTTACACACACACTACACTTATACACTACACTTTCACACACCTCCTAAAACCACACCCATACCCAACTTGACCTCCTGACTCATGGAGGTGATTCACATGGATGGTCCTTAACCCCTAAGCCCCAGACTAAGAGGGTTAGGAACAACATAGAGAATGCCTCAAATGAGTCCTTTCATGGCTCATCTGGGCATGATATGGCTTCATGGCTCAACCAAAATGATTTCATTCCACTTACACCCAATCTTCAATATTCTAATTTTTCAATTTTTGACCCCCGGGACCCTACACCTGCCTAGCCTACCCAAAACCCATAAAATTACCCAAATTTTTCAAACAAATTACCTAAATTACCCAAAATTCCCCAAAATCATTCTTAAACATTTCCCTCCACTCAAATTGATCATCCATAGTAAAAAATACCAAAAATTCCAAAAATACCCCCTAATACCCTCCAAATACCCAAAATGCCCCTCTTAGCCAAAAAATCCAAAAATTCAGAGAATTCCTAGAAAATTCCAAAAAATCCCCCATATTCCCAATTTCATTTTGTTCAACTACACCATGGGCCAAATTTGTCAATTTATGCCACTTTTGTCAAAATCCCCAATTTGACCCATTTTAACCCAAAATGAACTCAATGTCAAACCAAACCTACCCAATTGACCCAAATTCTGGTCCAATTCAATTCTAAACTTCAATTAAACATCCCCAACACCAATCTAGACCAAATCCAAGCCCAATTTGAATGGAATTTGAATCCAATTTCACTTTTGACCTTAAAGCCCAATTTGGACCCATGACCCAAACTTAGCCCAAACTAACCCAATTCAACTCCAATTAACCCCAAACCTTTTCTAAACCTTCCTTAACATCCCCACAAACAAAACACTAACATGATTTGCCCAAAATTTGGACCCAAACTCCACTCAAATTCAACCCAGAACTAAAGGCCCAATTTTGACCTAAACCCAAACCTAACCCAAATAAGCCCAAACCCCAAAAATCAAAACCCAACCAAAGTCTAAACCTCTTTGAAACACTCCCATAAACATTTCCCAACATTAATTTTACATCAATTTCAACCCTAGCCCAACATTGGCCCAAGTTAGCCCAATTTGACCTATATTGGCCCATTTACCAAAGAGGCCCAAATCCAACCCAATTCAAACCCAAATCACTCCAAACTCATTTCAAATCACTCATGACATATCCCTAAACCAAACCCAACAATTATTTGTCCCAAACGTCTACAAAAGCCCATTAAAAATGACTTCAAAAGGCCCAAAGCCGACATAACAATCCTCTATCATCATCCATTTGATAAAACCATCTCCTAAGTTATAAATCCATGATAAAATAAATCCAAATCAAGCCATATGCCAAATCCCATCAAATCACCCCTAAATTACCAAAATTTTTAAAACCTTTTTCATGAAATTGACCAAACTTTGCCCCAAGCCAAAGGTGAGCCATGAAGCCATGCATGAGCCCCATGGGAGCCATGAGAGCCATGGAATCTACTTTCCACCTCACCAAACCATTAATGGCAAGAGAGCGGATCTCTTTCTTAAACCCTTTTTTACCTTAAGCATGTCACACACTAAACCATGCTTAGCCACCTCACCATGGATGGAGACTTCACCACCCCTTCTAAGCTGACCTAAATGATTCCCTCAGCTCAAAATCAAGTCTTGGGGAGGTGCACCAAGCCTATTTCTATGGGTTGACCCAAACCAAGCCAAAGATGGCCACTCCCCCATGCCATTTTAATCCAACCCCTTTACACATGGCAAAGCTCAATTGCCTACACTAAACCCCAGCCCTGATACACCTGAACTTGAGGGTAACCCTTGCCTGCCGGCCAGCCACCTGGATCGCCGAAAAACACCATGGCCGAGACCTTGGGAGGAGCCAAAGTTTGGAATTCCCACCTTCTAAGCTACCCCATGCCCAATGGCCACCATGGCAGTTCTTCCATTGACCTAAGCAGCTGATCCCAAGCCTTAAACCACACTGGGAGGACCTCCACCTTCTCCTATTTAAACCTCTCCTCGTCTCGACCATGAGAGGTACTGAACCAGACCTTACTGAAACCCTGCCAAAATTGCTCCAAACCACTCTCCACACTTAGAGCAGTTGATCCCCAATGACAATTTGCCCTAATCCCCACCAACAGAGCCTACTTTCTCAGCCAAAATTCCACCCAAAAATAGGACATCTCCCAATTCTTCACCAAATTTAAATTAAACTCACCCACACCTGCACAAGGTCAAGAGAAGGAGTTCCCCAGTGAAAGCCCCCTCTTCAGGCCACCCATCTGTTCCAGACTTCAAGCTTTGTAATCGGCTGCGGTCGAAATCATACCTGGACAATTAACCAGCCCAAGGGACTTCATCTGGAGCTTGCTTGGACCCAATCGAAGGTGACACAACTCTCAAATCGAAGCTTCACTTCTCCTTGCAAAGGTATGGACTCATTCTTCTTCTCGAGCTTACAGAGATTCTATATTTAATTTGAGTCAATTTCAATACATGTTTACCGTATGGATGTGTTCGTCTCTTCAAGACGAATCCATAGAGTATAAGAACATAAAAATCCGTTGAGAATCGAGTGAGAAATTAGGGTTAGAAGGTTGACGGTCACGGTGCACACCGCTCGTAGACGATGACTGGGAGCCGTCGGATCGAGCGTGTATCGAGCGAAAGCTCTAGATCGAGCAGGGCAGCGTGATGGTGCATGAACTGCGGGCCACTGGAGTGCTGAGTCGGATGGCGGCGCCGAATCAGAAGACGACGCGTGGCCTTTCGGAGCTGCCGAGGATGGCGTGACGCCGCGTGGATAAGTAGGAAATTAGGGTATTTTTGATTTATTTAATTCCCTAAACTTCAAAAATCCATAACTTTGTGTAGAAAAATAAGAAAAATAAAATAAAAATACCCTCTTGCTCATTAAACAGAGGAGAATAATGTGGAAAAGAAATCATGTAATTTCATCAAGTAGTTTATTTTTAATTATTTATTTACTCTCTGCACTATTTCAATTCTCCATGCATGTATACAACTCACCATGGCATGAGACCATAGGGCTTTTGAAGCCTCTGAGTTTGGGAACATTCCCTGAATTTTCCAAAGTCAGAGGCCACCCCTATGAAGAGTTATTAATTTTTTAATTCTAGGTCACTATTCTGAGTATTTTAATTCCAATAATTATCATGTTGCGAAATAAATTCTAGTGAAAATTCGGTGATGTTTCTTACGACCGCAGGACCTTAGGGAAAATGGTTTTTGAGTTAACTCACTTGTAATAACCCTAATCGGCTTAAACACCCAAAATGGAGCTTTAATTAATTAGAGCTAATCATACATCAAATTGACTTGAAATCAATTCTCCACCGACCTTTAGGATCAGTAGGAACCCACCATAAAAGTTTGAAGTCAATTGGACTTGGTTAGCCCTATCAAATGGGTTGATTAAGCCATTTAGCCAAAATTAAACTTCAAAAATTCATAACTTTCAAAATACTTCTAAAAAATTCACCAAATTTATTTTAGAGCCTCTCTGATATCAGGGAATTTAAGAAAATTAAAATTGCAATTTTCTAAAAAAGTTGATTTTTTGCATTATTTTAATATATTTAATAATTAAAAAATAATAAAAATCACAAAAATAATAAAATTCACCAAAATGTCACATTTTTAATTTTAATCACTTAGGAACAATCCCCATATTTATCTTAAGTCTCTATGATGAGATATTAAATTTTAAAGCCCTAAGGTAATTTTAAAATTAAAAAATATATTTTCTAGGATTTTCACTAAAATAATTCTAATAAATCAAAAAAATCAGAAAATTATAAAAATTGGTTCTCTGGTTTCCTTGATATCAGAGAGATTTTTGAAAATTAGAAAATTCATTTTTCAAGCTTTATTTTATTTTTAAATTAATTAATACTCCAAAATTCAAAATAATTATAATAAAAAGAATATAATTCAAAAAATCACCAAAATTGGTCCAAGTGGTCCTCTAGTCATTAGGAATGTCCCATAATTTTCTTAAGGACAGAAACTTTCCCTTGGTCATATTACTAAATTTTCCTGGAAAATCCCTATTTTCCACCAAAAATAATTACATAAATAAATTAAATACAGAAAAATCACATTTTCTCCTCTAATGTCTTGATTGATATATGATTGAAGTCACATAAAACTTTCAAATTCATTTAAGCTCAATTTTGTGCGTTATGAAATTAGTAAGTTTAAAGGGCAAAATGGTAATTAAAATTTTAACCTATAATTAAAAATTTTAGGTTTAATTAAAAGGGTGGGTAAAATATTTGATACTAAGTTGATTTTGGATGTTTGAAACCTAGGTAATTAAAGGGTAGAAACCTACCAAATAATTTGAAAGTAATTAAAATAAACCTTAATTAAATAATTGTTTAAACTTGGAAGAATAATAAAAAAATTGGAATTATTAAAATAGGGATATTATTAGGAAGATATTTATTCTTTAATCTAAGAATCCCTAAATTAATCACCTTAATAATATTTAATATCTAATTAAAATGCTAATACAAATTCAACATTTAAAATGCTACAAGACTTAATCATTAAATTAGATTAAAATTACAATATTTTAATTAAATCCTTTTAAAATTTCAATTAAATTAATACTTTAACAATTAAAATTAAATCATCCTTAAAGCATAAAAAGAAAATATTAAATTAAAATTAAAAAATAAAATTAAATAAAAATTTAAATTCAATTAAAATTAAAAATAAAACCAAATTAAAATTTAAATTAAAGTTAAAATTTAAATTAAATTAAATTAAATTAAATTAAAATTAAAATTAAATTAAATTAAATTAAATTAAAATTAAATCACATTAAATTAAATTAAATTAAATTAAAAAAATAAAATCAAGTTAAAACAAAATTAAAATTAAATTGAATAAATAAAATTAAATAAAAATTGAGACTAAACCAAATTAAATTAAATTAAAATTAAATTAAATTAAATTGAATTAAATATAACATCACTTAAGACATAAAGAATTCAAAAATAAATCTAAAACAACTTGAACACTATTCCAAACTTAAACCCATTAATTAAAATTAAGTCGAATCACAAATCACTTGAACATCGATTTGCCCTCAAAAGCTCTTGTTGTCATAACTCCTAAACAGAGTGTTAAGTGAAGTGTTACTTCACTCATAGGATATTCAAATGTCCTAGTTCACTGAGCAAGATAACAAAACTTGAACTCCTAGATGATTGATTCATTGTATAATTAAATTCTCTTGGACTTAAAACAATCCTAGAGGTGTTGAAAAGATGTTTAAGATTCGTCTTAAGCACTTCCTCAATATGATAGGATGTTTATAAGAACAATTGGACTTAATTGTTCTTTGATGAAGAAAATCGTCCTCAAACCAATACACAAGAACCTAGACTTCATAGGAGATGACTAGCTATAGGATTAGGAACTTGGTAGAAAAAGCATAACCCTTCCCTTAGCTTTACCTAGGAACTTGCTTTAAATGATTAAATATCCTAAATTGTTTTTAAGTGTAGCTTGGAATGACGGGAAGACCCTCTAGGTACGCTTTTATTTTTATTGCAATTTATCTCCCTGCAATTTACTTTATTGCAAATGCACTTACTTTTCTTGCATGATAAACAACTGTTACATGAAAACCCACACCTTTTAGGATAGTCCCTAAAATTGAAACCAAACTAAACTAAAAGTTATTACAAGATAAAATTCACCGCCACAACATTTCAAAATATAAAATAACTCAAAATTTAATCACAAACAAAACAACAAAACTACGACTACAACTAAATTAAAACGTCTTGTTGGATGATCGAGAATACCTCGGATGATGTAACTTACGTGTTGCTAACGGGATTTCCCACGGTCTAAATGAAAGTGTGGAACTCATTTAGTTGAGTTTAGCAAATTCATCTGGACTAAGTGAATCCGATAAAAATAACGATGCCGGAAGGATGGAACCGTGGGATCTTAACCGGTGTTGTTATAATCAATTTTAAGATTTGTTTTAATTAAAACATAAAAAACACTTGGATTTTAAGATTTCTAAAACCAAATTCTTCTCTTCTCTTTTGATTACAATCTTCTAAAACTAAACCTCTGCAACAACAAGGAGCTCGGAGCATGGTGGGCAGCACGGCCATCGTCATCAGCAAAACTTGAGTCTACTCCAGCAAAACTTTCTTAAAATAAAATAACCAAGCCATAGGATTTCGAGGTAGTTTGCTTAGTGCAACATAAATCCGCAATCTTTTTGTTAGGCATTTGCATTGCAAATTAAGCCATAACCAGTCTTAGGATTCCGAGGTAGTCGTCCGATACGACATAAACCCTCACATCTTCGAGGCTATTTGTGTGATCACATCATACGAATATAAGTCCTAATTAATTAAAATTGGCAAGATTAAAACATTAAATAAACATTAGGGCCTTCCTAAATTCAAGCCAAACAATAGGATAGTCATGAAATTACCGAAGTTCGCTTCGAATCTGTGATTTCTCCTACCTCTCTTCCTTTGAATTCCTAAAATAGAATGTTCCAAATTTGATCCATCCCCTATTGAAATTCCAAAATTCAATCCCTTGGAAACTTAAACTTTGAAATTCTTGAGAGCAGAACTAATAATTATTATCGAGAGTTTTCTTAGGTGATTCCCGTCACTTAAGATGTAATTAACTATAGGGGCTTGCCCTTATAGGGAATTTTAAGAACCCAGGTAATATAAACACTGCTTAATTTCTTTATATTAAGCAGGGGAACTTGTCGGCTTATAAAATTGGTTCGCAGACCAAACGGATGTCATAAATCTTCTAGTTTATTTAATCGAGCCCCATCACCAAACAGTGTGTCTATTCTTCGGGATAGATACACGGTTTGCGGTGCGGTGCTTGTTTATATAAACTATTCGGGATGTGAGATCAGTTTGATTTCATATCTTAAAATCTTAAAATTTAAAAATTATTTTCAAAACCAAAAACTACTTTTTCAAATTATTTATTTAAATTAAATTAAAAAATTCGCCGACAATTTCTGTAGGCGACCTCTTTTTAAAAATACGACACACAAACCTGAAAATATACCGACATGGTTCCAATTCAAGAATTGCACCACTAACTCGGACTCAAAGGAGATATAGAAGTAGAAAGATCGCCAAGAAAGCCAGAGCTGCTGAAGTTGCTTTTCTAGAAGAAATTCCTGAAGAAAGAGAAGAACTGCCTGAGTATATAGCTCTGTTGGAAGGGAGCAGGTTTCACCCCCGCTCTGCCGCATCAGACGAAGAGGATGTTCGTAGGATTCCCACTGCATTACCCCGAACTGCATACTACAACAATTAAAAGAGGAAAAGGGATAAGACTACGCCATTGGCTCGGCTGCAAGCTGTTATAGAAAGATTGGCAAAGAAAGAAAGATGCCCTGTATCAGAAATCTTAAGAAGGATAGGACGGGCGCTAGCTAAATCCCACCTCGGACCATGAATATAACATGTTGCTGCAACAAAGAAAGCAGAGAAGAAGATAAAAGTCAGTCCACCCGTTGTTGTATCGGGTCTATAAATTAGGGAGGATACCACCTTCCAGCATATAGCCGATAGACCATCCGGTCCTAGGCTTCCGGCTGCATGAAGGATGGTATGGCGACCTACTACTGGCGAACTAAGACCAAAATAATGTCCTGAGAAGAAAAGTCTCGTTAGGAGACTTGAATCAGAAGAAAGTGCTACCACAATAAAGGGGACTCCCGGGAAGGAAGTTCAACAACCGTCAAGAGACAACTGCGAGACCGTGCGAAAAGGGCCACTAGAGGATGCCATGGACAAGTTAAGGACCGACATCCGACAGTTAGCAAAAGAAAGAGAAGAAGAATTAAGAGACAAAATTGACTCATCAGAGTTCATGGATGAGGAGTATGCCAAGATCAACATGGTTGAGACACGAGTATCGTCAGCTTCTCAAGGTGCTCCGACAAATGCGGAAAGAGATGAACCAGCAGTGTTGAGAGCACAGCTTCGGGAAAGAGATGATACAATTTCCCAGATGAAAAAGAGGATGGAAGAGATGGGCTGCTACCTTAGCCACTCTCCGCAGTCGAGCCCGGCCTACGAAAGAGACACCCCCAGAAATTATCCATATTGCAGATGAAGGAAAAGAGATCACATCCATCAACGGAGACGAACTACCAAAGAAGGATTCTACACAAAGCATGATTCCAGAAAACAACATTAAAAACATGGTAGAACAGCAGGTGCGAGAAGCCTTAGCACAATCCAAGAGTGGAGCATCTATTCAGACGGGTAGACCTTACCCCAAAGAGTTTGATGAAGTCCAATACCCGAATGGCTTCGTACCACCTGTGTTTAAGACTTTTGATGGAAAAGGAAATCGTCGGCAGCATGTCCCACATTTTCGTGCTAGTTGCTGCAATGCAGGTAGGAGCGACACTTTACTCTTCCGCCAGTTCGTTAGCAGTTTGTTAGGGACTGCCTTCGACTGGTACGCAGAATTGCCGAACGGCTCAGTGAAGACTTTTTCAGAACTGGAGAATCTCTTTGTTAAACGATTTGTCGGGGCTCAGCACCACATCACTATCGGTGATCTAGTGGTTGAGCAACAAAAGCTGAACAAGACTTTAGTGGATTACATACTTCGGTGGAGAAACTTAAGCATGAAGTGTGAATCGCAGCTTCAAGAAAAACATGCAGTCAGCATCCTACTTAAAGTATCCATGGCCCGATAGCACTTCTCCTTAAAAGATTTACAATCAAGACTTTCGAGAAGTTGCTAAGCAAGGTCAGGAGCTTGCAAGAAGAGACAAAGCAGTTAAGTTTCGTAGACAAGACTGATAAGCAGAAGCCTATGAAAACATTTAAAAAAAAATCTGGAATCATCGTGGCAGTAGATAAGGGCAAGCAGCCAATGTAGATACTGCCAGAGAGACCACAGTCTAGTTATCAACCACCACAACGAACATACCAACAACCTCAACAGGGCTATAAACAACCTCGTCCGAGCTATTAGTCGCCTCAGCATTATGAACAATGGCCTCATTCATCGCGTACCTTAAGAGAACTCCTAAATAAAGAATATTCATTCAAAACTAAAGCAGTAGCGAAGATGTTCCACAGCTTAATGAAGACACCGGATTTTCAGTTGCCAGATCCCAAGAAGTCGGAGGAAGTTAATAAGAAAGATCATCCAAACTATTGCCCTTACCTCCAGATGCTTGGACACAAGATAGAGGATTGCATCACTTTCAAGAGTTGGCTTGATGACAATCTCCGAAAAAGGAACATAATTATCCCAAAGGAATACATGAAGGAGGAAGGGAGGTTCCGTCAATGTTATCTCAATGGATCCTATTGTTCTGATAGACCCTTACGCGACTGATGATGGATGGAGTACCGTCTGGATGAAGTCATCAAAGAAAATTTTGGATCACATCCAAACCGCTTCGGTACAAGCTTCAGCTCAAAGTTTGAAACCTGTCGAGCTGGCACTATCACTTGCGATTGAAGAACCGCCCCAGAAGGAGGAGAAGATCGTGGAAGAAAAGAAGACCGAGGCTCCGAAGGGTAGACTAGGGGCAGCTTATCCTAGGATGGTTGTTTCGATTTAGGGGAGAAATCCCCTGAACTCCTGACTCTGTATGATTATCTGCTCGCCCCGGCGGGATCTTATAATGATAAGGGTTATGGCATTGGCTACGTTTTGACTGTTTCTAATGATTACGTAACTAGCGACAACCGACTTAATCAGGATCTTGATTCCAATACAAATAACGATTCTGAAATCATACATAACCTCGATGACCACGACGAAGAAGGTGTTCACAAAGGAGGCTACCAAAGCTCAACAAGAAACGAGTCCATTTGTGAATTCTGAGGGGCTCCGATCATGATGGAATTAGAACCATCAGACACCGAAGCGACTTCAGAAGAGCTAGTTGTTCAATTCAAAAGGATACACTAGCAGATTCAACACCAAATTCAGAAGAGATAACTGAAGTAAATTTAAGAAGCGGAAAAATTCTACCCCCGAGAATGGGTCCAAAGGATAAAGGAAAGCAGGTGGTTGCTCAGGAAGAGCCAGCCCCGGTAGAGGAATTGCCCATTCGAAAGAAACCGAGGAACATGGTAATAAAGTAGACTATAATGTGCTAGCCCATCTTAGGAAGTACCAGCCAAACTAAGCATATACGACGCTCTGATCCTGTCAAATGAGATGAGGGAGGCTCTGATCAAGGCTTTACTTGATCCAGAGATCTGTTTAGCTCAAATGGCCAGTAATTCCTTTGATGAGGTTTGCTCGTTAAAAGAACAGTGAGGTTTTACCTTCACGGACAATGATCTATTACTAGGAACCGCAGATCACAACCGACTGTTATACATTTCATTCACTATTAGAAGGTTTACGCTCTCCATAGTGTTGGTTGATCCGGGAGCATCAATCAACATAATAAATCTTCGGACGTTAGCATATTTGGAAATTGATGCCCGCGACCTTGATGCCGACAAGATGCTATTAAGAGGCTTCAATCAAAAAGGAGAAAGAGCTCTTAGATCGATAACACTACTATGAAGACTTGTGATTTAGCAAAGACAACCGAAAAATTCCACATAATTGATTCTGAGACATCGTTCAACGCTCTACTGGGTCGACCGTGGATCCATGAAAACTGGATGGTACTGTCGTCTCTGGACCAGTGCATAAAGTATTACGAAGGAGGGGAACAATGTATCAAAGGTTACTTGCAACCATTCTCCGTACACGAGATTGGAATTCATGAAGATGTGGCCTAATACGCGCCCCGGAAGAAAACAATTTTTTCCAGAAATACCATACCAAATGAAGCAAAAGAAATCCGAGAGGATGAAGAACCTGAAGTTCTAGTTCAACAGTTACTCACCATTCCCTTACAGCGAGATGGTGAAAATTTCTCCAGAACTCGCACCCGAGATCGAGGCCGGGGATAAGGACGTGGAAGAAATGTTAGAACAGTTGGACAGAAGAAACCGGTCATCGATGTTGATTGTGAGAACACTTCCAAAGAAGGAGAAGTAATCAAGAAGGAAGCAAGGACAATAAGTCAAAAGAAACCTCAGTTCAAGATCTCTCTCAAAGATGAAAAGAATGAAGAATACAAATCAATGTACGAGAAGATTAACCATCATGTACATACTATGACCCTGACCCCGATCCATTCTAATAAGATCGAGGGTATGATGGTTAAGGAAGTGCATGGTGGTGGTACTATGCCAATCAAGTTTTACCGTGGTGCTTCTTCTTCCAATAATGAAAAAGATGTACAATTTGAAGATGTTACTTCTTCCGAATTAATCGAATTACCTTTTGAGTGGTACTCTCCCTATGTTCAAAATTTAATTCAACGTGATGTCTTACCTCGATAATGGACAAAAGACCGATCACAACACTTTGAAAAATTTTGGAATAATGCCAGTCGGCCTCCCAATTCAAAACATGGTCTCAGATTCGGCACAGTAGGATCAGTTGATGATACGGGATTTTGCTTGGTTGTCACATGCGAACCTAATGAAGACTGCTTGGAAGCTTTAGAAGATCTCGAAGATCTACCAATCCGAGATGCTCCACCAGAATTCGAGGAAGAAATCAAATCTACAATAGACGAGTTAACGGAAGTTAACTTAAGTACTAGCGAAGAGCCCAGGCCTACCTTTGTTAGCTCCTTACTCAAAAAAGAAGATTCCAAGGAAATAATCAAGCTACTAATGGAATTCAAGGATTGTTTTGCTTGGATTTACGATGAAATGCCAGGATTAGCTCCAGAAGTTGCAGTTCACAAGTTAGGAGTTGATCCTACTTCTGTTCCAGTCAAACTAGCTCCTAGAAGAATGCATCTAGAAATTGAGCAACAAGTAATAACCGAAGTTAAGAAGCTAATAGACACTAAATTTGTCTGTAAAGAACAATACCCTACTTGGTTAGCCAATGTGGTACCAGTCAGAAAGAAGAATGGTAGATCAGAATCTGCGTAGACTTCAGAGATTTAAATAAAGCATGTCCAAAAGATGAATTTCCACTACCAATCCCAGAACTAATGATCGACATTGCTTCAACACGTGAAATATTTTCATTCATGGATGGATCATCAGGATACAACCAGATAAAGATGGCACCAGAAGATGAAAAGCTCACGACATTCAAAACGCCGATCGGAGTGTATTGCTACACAGTAATGCCATTTGGACTAAAGAACGCAGGAGCAACATACCAAAGAGCGATGACGAAGATTTTTGATGATCTCATTCACAACCAAGTTGAGTGCTACGTGGATGATGTGGTCATCAAAAGCAAACTGAAGGAAGATCACCTGTATGATTTGAGAATTGTTTTTGAACGACTAAGACAATACAACCTTAAGATGAATCCCTTAAAATGCACCTTCGGTGTCACCTCCGGGAAATTCTTAGGATTCGTTGTTCGACATCGCGGGATTGAAATTGATCCGGAAAAGATTAAAGCTATCTTAGAAATGCCTCCTCCGAAAACTTTGAAACAACTACGATCTTTTCAAGGAAAGTTGGCATATCTTCGACACTTTATCTCGAACTTATCAGGTAGGTGTCAGCCCTTCTCGGCATTAGTTTAAAATGACGCCAAATTCGTTTGGGATGAGAAATGCCCGCGGGCTTTCCAGGATGTTAAGCAACATTTAATTACACCTCCTGTCTTAGCAGCCCCAGTCTCAGGTAGAGCATTGATACTTTATACCGTGGCTTTAGATGACTCCCTTGGAGCCCTGTTAGCCCAGGTCAATGATGAGGAAAAAGAAAATGCTCTCTACTACTTAAGCCGTCGTCTAATCTCGACGAAAGTAAAGTATCCTCCGATTGAGAAACATTGTTTGGCCCTAATCTTCGCCGCTCAAAAGCTCAGACATTACATGCTTTCTCATAAGGTCAACCTTATTTCGAGAGTTAATCCGTTACAATACTTGATGACCCAACCGACACTTTATGGCAGACGTGCCAGGTGGTCGATGATACTATTGCAATTCGACATAACTTTTGTTCCTCTTCGCGTCGTAAATGGACAAGTCCTAGCAGACTTCCTTGCAGTACACCCTTTACCGGCAGATTTGCCTCTCGACGACGATTTGCCTGATGAGCAGATAATGAGCCTAGAAGACCCTGATGATCGACGTTGGGAACTATACTTTGACGGAGCGTCCTCAGCACAGAAGAACAAAGAATTGCAAACGATAGTGCCTGGTAAGGCAGGAATCGGACTAATCTTTATAACACCAGAGCGGGGGATGTTAAAATACTCCTACCACTTAACAGAGTTGTGTACAAACAACGAGGCAGAATACGAAGCCATTATAACTGGATTGGAATTAACCATTCAGATGGGAAAATGGACATCAACATCTACGGAGATTCTCAGTTGATTATTCAACAGATCGCCGGACAGTACAAGATTCTGAAACCAAGACTCGAGCAGTACTTTCAGTACGCCATGAAATTATTAGAACAAATTCCAGACTTAACAATCTACAAGATTCCCAGAAAAGAAAATGCTCTTGCATATGCGTTAGCTAGCCTTGTAAAGGAATTTTCCTGCTTACAAGATGAGTCAGTTGAAGTGTCAGTTCAAGGACGACAGGTCCTATCACAGCTCGACATGGATACAATACACAAATCAGAAAAAGCAGAAGAAACAATTGCAGCAGTGACAGAAAATATAGAAGATTGGCGACAACTATTAATAGACTACCTGCGAACAGGAAGCCTGCCCGACGATAAGTCGATAGCCCATCAAATCAAGAAAAGAACTCTGTCTTATGCATTAATAAACAATACATTATGCAGAAGGTCTTTTGATCAGATGTGGCTAAGATGCCTGAGCTGATCCAAAGCACATGAAATCGTTAAAGAAGTACATTCAGGAATTTGTGGCGCTCATCAGTCGGGTCCAGAAATGAAAATGAAGATTAAAAGACTAGGATACTACTAGCCCTCGATGATGACCGACTTTATGAAAATTGCCAAAAGTTGTCACCAGTGCCAAGTGCACGGAGTGGTTCTACACCAACCTCCAAATATGCTACATCCGACAATCTCGCCGTGGCCGTTTGAGTGTTGGGGCACAGATATAGTGGGTCCGATAGAACCGTCTTCTTCAAGAGGACATCGCTTCATCCTTGCATCTACAGACTACTTTTATAAATGGGCAGAAGCTATACCACTCAGGGAAGTAAAGGCACACCACGTGCTACAGTTTTTCAAGAACCAAGTCTTCTACCGTTTCGGGGTACCACGCAGGATCATTTCAGATAATGGGTATGCATTCAAAAGTATAAAGATCAACAATTTTGTCAAAAGACGTGGGATCGATTGGCGATACTCAACGATATACTACCCAAGAGCAAACGGCTTGGCCAAGGCTTTTAATAAAACTCTCGTTCAGATCTTAAAGAAAACTTTGGACGACAACAAGAGAAATTGGCACGAGAAGTTGTTAGAAGCTTTATGGGCCTACAAAATGACTTTTAGGACTCCTACTCAGTCTACAGCTTACGCTTTAGTGTACGGGTCAGAGGTAGTGTTACCATTGGAAGTCCAGCTTCCATCACTCAGAATCACAGTTGCAGAGAAGATTACTATAGAAGAAAATTCCAGAATACGACTGGAAGAATTGGAAAGCTTGGAAGGGAAAAGACTTTCCGCACAGCAAAATTTGGAACTATATCAAGCCAAGATGATCCAGCCCATGATAAATTGGTCCGCCCAAGAACTTTCAAAATCAGTGACTTAGTTCTTGTTCTCAGAATACCTATTCTTGAACATCGCAAGATAGGTGGTAAATTTAAAACAACATGGGAAGGGCCGTTCGTCATCGAGACAGTCTACTCAGGAGGTTCCTACCAACTGGTGAATTGCTGTGGAGAACAACCCATGCTTCCAATCAATGGGCGGTATTTAAAGAAGTATTACGAAACCTGATGTTTCGAAGGGTGGCCTCTAAAGTAGAATCTTATCCCTAGAAATACGGGTGAAGTAATCACTTTGCGACTGGGTCCGAACCCAAAACAAAATAGAATGGATGATATAAAAAAAAATCTCATCAACAAAAAAATGTTAAAAAAGAAAATATGGGAAGCCATAATAATAAAATGTCAAATCCTTCCTTTCAAATCAAAACATGTTCTTGATCTTTTTTCACTCCTTTTCCTATTTTTGTTTAAAGTTTAAAAGAAAATACGAAAAAAAATAAACTTTTCATTAATAAATATTTTCTTCATGTTCTTGTTCTTAGTAGAGCCCCTGATCCTTTCTTTGTTTTTTTTTGCAGGGAAATGTCGAACGGGCGGTTGGTTCTAAACTTTAGAAATGGCATGAGTCTAGCACTTAATGAAAAGAGGGTGAAGGATGGAGCATTGATAGAGATTGATTTTGACTTCACACCAGCCGGCCTACAGTACGAAGAAAATGATTGGATCCCAGTCGATCGAGAAGAGCTTCACAGCCAGACAGTGATGAAGATGGGTGGCCTAAGCCACCAATCCAACAATAAAAAGAGAAAGACAAACACCGAGGAGAACAAGAAAATAATGTTAGTAGATGCCACGGTAGAGGACAGGCTCGTCAACTCCGCACCTGCAGAAATTCAAGGGGTAAGGAGAGCTACTCTCACTGCTACCCAGACAAGGAATAAGAATTGCTGCATCCGTAAGATGTTGAATAAACTAGCAGCAGATCAACACAAAGAGATAGCCGCTACCGCCGACACACACATTTCAAAGATACCGGTTCATCAGGAACCTGAAAAGAGGAAACCAGCTCCAAGAACAATAGAAAGGATAAGGGAAACTCTAAGAATATCAGAGGCAGAGAGACTACCACGACGCCAGACAGAGCCACCAGTGGTAAGAAACCTTGTTGCGGAAGCAACCCTGGAGGATGTCCCGACAGAGACAATCCCCGAGGTGCAAGGTATGTAGGAGAACGTGATGGGATTGAGCCATACATCCTGCAATACGTTACTAGACCTTGTCACTTGCAGATCATCCCAGAGTATGAACTAAAAAGAATGCAAAATGTTGAGAAAAGGACTTTCGAATACTTTGAAAGGATTAGAGGCAAGAGAATCAACATTTTGGAAGGCCTCGAGTTACACACAGATGTATTCTCAGAGTACGAGCAGCAGCAGATTGTGGACTGCATCTTAGAGCATCAGAAGATGGGCCGAGAAGGCCGTTTGAGGGAAAAGACTTATTCAGAACCCCGGAGATGGATGCCAGGGAAAGGAAGAGTCATAATACAATGCAGATGTTGCTATAACTTCGCAGAAGACAGAAAAGGAAATCCACCAGGGATACTCCGTCGAAGTGAGGTGGATCCAATGCCGAGGATAATTAAAAGAATGGTGAAAAGAATGATAAAGTGGAGGGTACTGCCAGTAGGCTGCATACTCAATAGTTTCATCATCAACGTTTACCAGAAGGGCGATTGCATACCTCCACACATTGACCACCACGACTTTGTTAGAACTTTCTGCACAATTTCGTTCGTCAACCAATGCAATATCATGTTCGGATGTGACCTCCAGATAGCAGGCCCGGGTAAGTTCCGAGGGCCGGTGGAGATACCACTTCCGGTAGGTTCCGTCATGATATTAAAAGGAAATGGAGCAGACATCGCAAAACATTGTATACCGGGAGTGCCAGTAGAGCAGATCTCCGTTACTTTTAGAAGGATAGACGACAGAAAGGCGCCTTACTACTTCCAGCCAGATCCTGAATTGGAGAGTCTCCGGCCCTACGAGCTATGAGTTACATGAGAAATAGCGCACCTCCAATGCACATCTATGCGGCATTCCTGCCAAGGGTGGCCTGGAAGGTGATGTTATTACCCATGTTTCTTACTATTCAGATATGGATTTTTTGACAGACGCTTTTGGATGGATCAACAAGAAGTTTACACAGTCCGTTTTGGATTTACATGGATTGTACGAGATATTAAATTTCTGAGGAAAATGTCATCATGAGTAGATCAAGTTGTATGTACTTTCAGCAAGTTGGAATGAAAAAGACTACGTCATATTTTGCCTTCACCTCTTTTTTTGTGCAAATTGACTGGGAAACGCCATTAGAATTAAATGAACTTTGAACGAAGAACAGAAAAGAAAAGAAAATAAATGAGAACTTTTTCTAAAAATCTAAATAGTAAAATGAACTTCAAATTCACATGAACACTAAATAAACAACAAATTAAAAAAAGGATCGTTAAAGGACAAAAAAAACGAATCTAAATCTCAAACTGAATTCCAGTCTAAATCCATCTTTTCAAATCCTCCAATTCTTCTTCAAATCAAGATCTACTTCAGACCTCCTTTGAAACCCTCTCTCCGGATGATTTCAGAACCACGAAAAATTTTCGATTTGGTTCTGATGGCATGGATTCATACCCTTCGCCAGATAATCAAACTTTGATTGATTCTCATGGGATGTGGAACACTTTCACATCTCATTTGGATCTCCCGCTAAATCCAAATCTCCACAGTACATTTCAATTCAAAATTTCCGAGACTGGTACCTACATTCCAGTTCTCATTTCGAGATCGATACCTACATTTTGATTCTCATCTGAATTGATACCTACAGTTACATTCAAAATTTCCTAGATTGGTACCTACATTCCAGTTCTCATTTCGAGATTGATACCTACATTTCGATTCTCATCTGAATTGATACCTACATTTCAATTCAAAATTTTTGAGATTGGGACCTACATTCCAGTTCTCATTTCGAGATCGATACCTACATTTCGATTATCATCTGAATTGATACCTACATTTCAAATCAAAATTTCCGAGAAAGCTACCTACATTCCAGTTCTCATTTCGAGATCGATACCTACATTTCGATTCTCATCTGAATTGATACCTACATTTCAATTAAAAATTTCCGAGACTGGTACCTACATTCCAGTTCTCATTTCGAGATCGATACCTACATTTCGATTCTCATCTGAATTGATACCTACATTTCAATTCAAAATTTCTGAGACTGGTACCTACATTCCAGTTCTCATTTCGAGATCGATACCTACATTTAGATTCTCATCTGAATTGATACCTACATTTCAATTCAAAGTTCCTGAGACTGGTGCCTATTTCCAGTTCTCATTTTGAGATCGATACCAACATTTCGATTCTCATTTGAATTGATACCTACATTTCAATTCAAAATTTCCGAGACTGTTACCAACATTCCAGTTCTCATTTTGAGATCGATACCTACATTTCGATTCTCATATGAATTGATACCTACATTTCAATTCAAAATTTCGGAGACTGCTACCTACATTCCAGTTCTCATTTCGAGATCGATACTTACATTTCGATTCTCATCTGAATTGTTACCTACATTTCAATTCCAAAATTTCAGAGACTAGTACCTACATTCCAGTTCTCATTTCGAGATCGATACTTACATTTCGATTCTCATCTGAATTTGTACCTACATTTCATTTCAAAATTTCCGAGACTGGTACCTACGTTCCAGTTCTCATTTCGAGATCGATACCTACATTTCGATTCTCATCTGAATTGACACCTACATTTCAACTCATTTCTGAGATTGGTACCTACATTCCAATTCTCATTTTAAAATTGATACCTAAATTTTGTTTCCCTTTTGAATTGACATCTAAATTTCAATTCCAAACTTGTGAGACTGGTACCTAAATTCCAGTTCTCTTTTGAGATCAATACCAAAATTCTGATTCTCATCCTTTTCAATCGACACTTAAACTTTGATTCTCACTCCGAGGCTGGTACCTAAATTCCAGTTTTCCTTGCAATCCCGAGGTTGGAACCTAGGTTTCAATTCTCATTTCCAATCCAAATTTCAAATTCAAGATTTCATCGAATTAATCTTAAATTAAACCTCAATCTAAATTAAAACTCCAAATCTAAACTCACACATCAAAACATGAACATAAAATGAAACAAAATCTAAATCTAAATTCCCCTGATCTGGTGGTTTGGAATTCACCTCCTTTTCCTTTCCCCAGCGAGAGTTTAAGAACCTCTAGTCTTGGAGATATACTTGATACTACCCAGCGGAAATTTTTCTACTCTGTCCTAAGTTTGTCACTTGGACATCTGTGTTGGTTTTGTTAATCTTTTCGGTCAACGCCAATATGCATGGTGTGCTTGGTTAGCACACCACCCCTATTGGAGGTCCATTTGTTGACCTCATTTTTGATGAGGTCTTCTATTCTCTCTTTAGTACTTTGGATCTAGCCTTAGGCTTTTCCTTTGACTATCTTAGAGGACTAGAGATGGAACCTAACCCTTTAGAAACTCAACCACTTCTTAACTCCCTGCAAACACCACAAGCTTGATTGTAAACCCCTAATCACCTAGAGGGTTAAGATCAAATGTGGAGGTTTAAAGGATGAGTTCCCTATAGGACTCTTTGGCCTTAGGATCACCCCAGGTGGCACAGTGCAGTGAAGGTTCACTGCACACATTACACTTTCACACACATTCCAAATCCTAAAACTATTCATGCCTAGCTTGACTTCCTAACTCATGTAGATAATTCATATGGATGGACCTTAACCCCTAGGCCCTTGGCTAAGAGGGCTAGGAACAACATAGTGAATGCCTCAAATGAGTACTCTCATGGCTCCTATGAGCTTAATATGGATTCATGGCTCAACCAAAATGATTCCATTTCACTCACACTTGCTCAATTTTCATTTTTCCAAAATTTCAATTTTTGACCACCGGGACCCCGGACCCACCAAACATACTAAAAGCGTTTGAAACTACCCAAAACCACCAACATTTTCAAATCACCCAAAACTTTTCCAAAATTAACCTTGAACATTTCCCCACCAATCAAATTGATCATTTACAGCCAAAAATACTAAAATTTCCAAAAATACCCTAATATCCTCCAAATTACCAAATTGCCCCTTTTGACCCAAAAATCCAAAAATTCAGAAAATTCCTACAAAATTCCAGAAAATCCCAAATATTCTCAATGTCATTTTGTTCAACTACACCATGAGCCAATTTTATCAATTTACCCCACTTTTACTAAAACCCCCAATTTAGCCCATTTTAAACCCAAGTGAACCCATTGTCAAACTAAATCACCCCAATTGACCTCAATTTTGGTCCAATTCAATTATAAACTTCAATTCAATATCTCCAATATCAATCTAGACCAAATCCAAGCCCAATTTGATTGACATTTGAATCTGATTTCATTTTTAAGCTTAAAGCCCAATTTTGACCTATAACCAAAACGTAGCCCAAACCAACCCAATTCAACTCCAATTGACCCCAAAACTTTTCTAAAACATCCCTAACATCTCCATAAACAAAAAAATAACATAATTTGACCAAAAGTTGGACCCAAACCCCACTCAAGTTCAACCCAAACCCAAAATCCCCAATTTAGCCTAAACCCAAGCTTTACCCTAACTTAGCCCAAATCCCAAAATTGAACCCCGACCAAAGTTGAAAACTCTTTGTAACACACCTATAAACATTTCTCAACATTGATTTTAAATCAAAACCAACTTTAACCCAACCTTAGCCCAAGCTAACCCAATTTGACCCATTTTTGTCCCCTTTCCAAAGAGACCCAAGTTCAACCCAATCCAACCCCAAGCCTTACCACATTGACTTAAAATAACTCATGAAACATTCAACACTCATTGGGCCCAACCACTACAAGGCTCATCATCCTAAAAAACCCATTTTAAAATTTAAAAGCCCATTTCCCAAGCTACTTTAAAATTCCATACAAAACAAACCCAAACGCCCAAAGTCCACCTTAAAGCTCACATTACAATCTCATCTCATACTCAATTAATATAACTCCCTAAGTGCTAAATCCATCATGAAAATCAAACCAAAATGGTATTATGCCAAATCCCATCAAATAACCCCAAAATTTTCAAAATTCCATAAACCTTTTTCCATGAAAGTTGACTTGACTTTTTCCAAGCCAAATGGAGCCATGTATGAGCCGCATGGGAGCCATGAAAGCCTTGGACACCTCACCATACCCAAAGTGGCCAGAAGAGGGGACCCTTTAAGAGTGATTAACCACTCCCATGATTCCCCTAAACCATGCTTAAACCTAATTGTACTTGTATGGTGACTTCTCCCCACTAATTAAGCTGAGCCAAATAGCTTTCTCTTCAGCCCAAGCAAGCCATGGGGAGGGGAACTTAGCCCAAAACCATGGGTTGACCCAAACCAAGCCAAAATCACCCTTTTCCCATTCCATTTCAATTCACCACCTTTACACATGGAAACCATCAATTGAACTCACAGGAATCAAGCTCTGACCTCACTGACCCTAAGGGTGACCCATGCCTGGCCAGCCAGCCACCACAGCCGCCGGAAATTGCCATGTCTGAGAGCACCATGAGAGCCCAACATTGAAATTCTCTCTTGCTGAGCTGCCCCATGCCCAATGGCCATTGGAGCTGTTCTTCCCTTGCTCAGAGCAGCTGATCCCAGCCATTAACTCCCCCTGGAAGGCCCTCCAGCCAACTCTATTTAAACCCCACCCCTCTCGGCCAAGAGGAGAGTTGCACAAAACCATACAGAAACTCTACCAAAATTGTTCCATACCATCCTCCACACTTAGAGCAAATGATCCCTAGTGATAATTTGCCCTAATCCCCATCCACAGAGCTCAATTTCTTAGCCAAAATTCCACCCAAAACCATGACACTTTCTAATTTTCCACCAAAATCAAATTAAACTCACCCACCCTTGCACAAGATCAAGAGAAGGAGTTCCCCAGTGGAAGCCCCCTCTCCAGGCCACCAATTTGCTCTAGCCTCCAGGCTTTGGAATCGGGTCTGGTCGAATTCAAGTCTAAACAATTCCCCAGGGCCAGAGACATCATCTGGAGCTTACTTGCACTTAATCGAAGGTGACACAACTCTCAGATCGAAGCCACACTTCTCTGAGCAAAGGTATGAGCTCTCTCTTCTTCTCGAGCTTCTGAACATTCTCTATTTTAATTAGGTTAATTTCATGCCACATAAACTGTATGGATATGTTCGTCTCTTCAAGACGAATCCATAGAGCATAAGAACATGAAAATCCATTGAGAATCGAGTGAGATCTTAGGGTTTTAGTGTGGATGGTCACGGGTGCACACCAGTTGTAGACGATGACCAGGAGTCGTTGGATCGCTCGTGTATCAGGAGGACGGTCGAGATCAAGTCAGACGGAGCAATGGTACGTGAACCGCGGGCCCCCGCAGCGCTGACTCAGATGGCAGCGCTGAATCACAGTGCGCTGCGTGGCCTTTCGGAGCTGCCAAGGATGGAGTGGCGCCGCTTGGATAAGTAGGAAATTAGGGCTATTTTCTATTTTTTTAATTACCAGAACTTCAAAAATCCATATCTTTGCATAGGAAAATCACAAAAATCAAGTCATTTCATCAAGTATTTTATTTTTAATGACTTATTTACTCTTTGCATTGTCTTAATTCTTCATTTCCATAGGCAATTCACCATGTCATGAGACTTGGGAACATTCCCTAAATTTTCCAAAGTCAGAGGCCATCCCTTTGAGAAGTTGTTGATTTTCTAAGTTCATGTTACTGTTTTGAGTATTTTAATTCCAATAATTAGCATGCTGAGAAATAAATTCTAGGAATATTTGGTGATGTTTCTTATGACCAGAGGAACCTAGGAAAAATAGGTTTTGAGTTAATTCACACGGAAGAACCGTAATTGGCCTAACACCCAAAATTGAACTTTAATTAATTAGGGTTAATTACACATCAAATTAACTTGAAAAAAATTCTCCACTGATCTTTAGGATCAGAGGAACATCACATAAAAATTTGAAATCAATTGGACTTAATTAACCCCACTAAATGGATTAATTAAGTCACATAACCAAAATTAAACTTTAAAAATTCATAACTCACAAAATACTTTTCAAAAATTCACAAAAATGGTTTTGGGGCTTATCTGACATCAGATGAACTTAGAAAAATTAAAATTATAATTTTCTGAAAAAGTTAATTTTTATCATTAATTTAATATATTTAATAATTAAAAAATAATAAAAATCATAAAAAATACTAAAAATTACCAAAATGACACATTTTGAATTCTAATCATCTAGAAACAAACCAAATATTTTTCCTAAGTCTCTAGGGTATGATTTTGAATTTTAAAGGCTTAAAACAATTGTTGAATTAAAAAAATGACTTTTTTTAACATTTCCGCGAAAATAATTCTAACAAATCAAAGAAAAATAATAAAAATATAAAACTTGGTTTTCTGATTTCCCTGAGGTCAGAAAGATTTTTAAAAAATATAAAATCTATTTTTTAACATTTATTTCTTTTTTAAATTAATTAATACTCCAAAACTCAAAATAATTTTAATAAATAAAATATATTTCAAAAAATCACAAAAATTTGTCCAAGTGGTACTCAGGTTATTAGAGATATCCCATAATTATCTTAAGGACAAAAACATTTCCTTGGTCATGTTATTGAATTTTCCTTGAAAACTCCTATTTTCCATTAGAAATAATTATATAAATAAATTAAAAACAGAAAAATCACATTTTCTCCTCTAATGTCTTAATTGACATGTGAGTGAAGTTACATAAAAATTTCAAGTTCGTTTGAGCTTAGTATAGTGAGTTATAGAATTATTAAGCTTGAAGGGCAAAAGGGTAATTAAAACTTTAAACTCTTAATTAAAATTTTAGGATTAATAAAAAAGGGGAAGGTAAAATATTTGATCCTAAACTGATTTTGGATGATTGAAATTTAAATAATTGAAGGGTAGAAACCTACAATCATTTCAAAAATAATTAAAATAAACTTTAATTAATTAATTAATTAATATTTTGGAAAAGTAATGGAAATTTGAATTATTAAAAATAGGTATATTATTGAGAAGATATTTATTCATTAATTGAAAAATCCCTAAATTAATCACTGCAATAATATTTAATTCCCAATTTAAATGATAACCCAATTTAAAATTTAAAGTGCTAAAAGACTTAACTATTAAATTAAATTAAATTTAAACTAAATCAAATCAAAATTTAAATTAAATTAACACTTTAACAATTAAATTAAATCAAATCTAAAACATTAGATTAAAAAATAATTAAAGTAAATTGAATTAAATTGAATTTAAATTAAATTAAATCAAATTAAAATTTAAAATTAAATTAAATAAAAAAATAAATTAAATAAAATAAAATTAAATTAAATTAAAAAAAATTAAATTAAATTAAATTAAATTAAATTAAATTAAATTAAAATTAAATCGAATTAAAATCTTTCAACAACACACCTAAATGCAATCATTAAGAGTTAAACCAAACACTTAAAGTAGGTTTAAAACATAAAGGTTAAATCTGAGATATAACATCATTTAAAACGTAAAGATTTAAATTAAATCTAAAAAAAATGACTTCAACACTATTCCAAACTTAAACTTTTTTTATAATTAAGTCAAAATTAAAATTAAATCATTAAGTTTAAATCATTAAAATACTTAATAAGTTGTTTTGCCATTTTTAAAGCTCTTATTATTATAACTCTTAAATGAAGTATCAAGTGAAGTGTTACTTCACTTATAGGACATTCAAATGTCCTAGGTCACTGAGCATGAGAACAAAACTTAAACCTCTGCATGTTTAATTCACCTGTGCAACTAAATTTACTTGGACTCAAAACAATCCCAGAAATATTGAAAAGATGTTTAGGAATCTCCCTAAGCACTTCCTCAATATGACAGGATGATTTAGAAGAACAATTGAATCTAGTTATTCTTTGATGAAGAAAATCATTCTTAAACTAAACCAAGAACCTAGACGTCATAGGAGATGACTAGTTATAGGATTAGGAATTTGGTAGACAATCAAAACCCTTTCCCTTAGCTTTACCTAGGTATTTCTTGCAAAATATTTAAATGCCTTAACATATGCTTTAAGTGTGGCTTGGGATGACGGGAAGACCCTCCAGGTACGCTTTTATTTTATTGCAATTTACTTTATTGCTATTTACTTAAATGCACTGTACTTTATTTTTCTTGCAAGATAAATAAGACTGTTGCATTAAAACCAAAACCTTTAGGATAGTCCCTAAACTGAAACCAAAACTAAATTAAAAGTCATTGCAAGATAAAATTCACCGCCACAACATTCCAAAATATAAAAGCAACTCAAAATTTAATCACAAACAGAACAACAAAACTACAATTATAACTAAATAAAACGTCTCGTTGAATGATCGGGAATACCTCAGATGATGTAACCCAGGAGTTGCTAACGGGATTTCCCACAGTCTAAATGAAAGTGTGGAACTCATTCAGTTGAGTTTAGCAAATTCATCCGGACTAAGTGAATTCAATGAAAATAATAAGTATCGCGATGACGGAACCGTAGGATCTTAATCGGTTCTGTTTCAACAACTTTAAGATTTCTTTTAATTAAAATATTAAAAAAATACTTGGATTTTAAGATTTTCTCTAAACCAAAACACTTCTCTAATCTCCCGATTTATGACTTCCAAAACTAAACCTCTCGCAACAACAAGGAGCTCGGTGCACAGGTGAGCGACTCGGCCATCGTCATCGACAGAAACCCGAGTCTACTTCAACGAAGACTTTCTTAGAATTAAATAACCAAGCCAAAGGACTTTGAGGTAGTCTGCCTAGTGCAACATAAATCCCCAACTCTTCGTTAGGCTTTTTCATAATCATATTATGCAAATTAAGCCCTAATCGGTCTTAGGATTCCGAGGTAATTGTTCGGTCTTAACATAAACCCTCACATCTTCAAGGCTATTTATATGATCATATCATACAAATATAAGTCCTAATCAATTAAAATTGGCAGGATTGCGATATTAAATAAACTCCCAAATGGAAACCAAACAATATGATAGTTTGAGAAATTGTCAAGATTCATCTTGGATCCTCAACTTCTCCTACTTCTCTTTCTTTGAACTCTTAAAATAAACTGTTCCAAATTTGAACCATTCCTTATTGAAATTTCCAAAACTCAAATCCTTTGAAAACCTTAAACTTTGAAATTCTTGAGAGCAAAACCACTGATCTTTATCGAGAGTTTTCTTAACTGTCTTCGGACATTGAAGATGTAATTAACTATAGGGGCTTGCCCTTATAGGGAACTTTAGGAACCCAGGTAATATAAAACTTGCTTAATTCATTTTTATTAAGCAGAGGAACTTGTCGGCTTATAAAATTGGTTCGCAGACCAAACAGATGTCACAAATCTCCTAGTTTATTTAATCGAGCCCCATCATCAAGCAGTATGTCTATTCTTAAGGATAGATACACGGTTTGTGATGCGGTGCTCGTTTATATAAACTATTTGAGATGTGAGATCGGTTTGATTTCATATCTTTGAATTTTCAAATTTAAAATTATTTTCAAAATCAAATACTACTTTCTAAATTATATATATTTAAATTAAATTTAAAATCTAGAATTCGCAGATAATTTCTATAGGCGACCTTTTTTTTTAAAATACAACACACAAACCTAAAAATATGCCGACAACGGGTCCCAGGGTCAAAATCGCAAAATAAAGTGTTTTTGGTCTTTACTCTATTTGGGCGCCGGTGGCGCTCTATTTATTTAAAATGCCAAAACTCTCTGGATTTGGGTGCCAGCGGCACCCATTCTGGCGCCGGTAGTGCCAATCCAAATATTTTTCTAGGTCCGAAATATTTTTCATAATTTCAGTCATTTCGACCTCCAAATTGACAGGTAACACTTCATTTATCATCTATTTCAACACACAAGCAATAACTAACAAAATTCTTACACAAATAATACAAAACGCACTTCCATATATAAAATCCACGTTACATCATGAACACTAAATATGTTCATCAACTTAAACCCACAACTCTTTATTTTTTAGTGTTACAATTACGCTACGATAGGCAAACACTAAAATCTAAGCACACACAATGAAATTAAATGTAGCAAATCCAAATTTAAATTACAAAGCAAAGCAAAGTACTAAATACTCCAAACAGAATTAAGCAAAGTAAACTAAAAACACATCAAACATAAGCACAATCCAATAATCACTCCACATCGGTCTCAGAACTTTCTTCCTCTCTAATATCTCCAATAGATTGCTGATGCACGAATAAATTATAGAAGTGACGGAATGCGAATTCTTGAGATGAATCCTCAACAAACACTGCGTTCTTCATCATCACATTAATCAAACCAATCTCAATCTGACCAGTATGATCAAATTGTTCCTTCATCCTCCAATCTATATGATTAAAGAAATCAAAAATATTATTAATTGCATTCATAACATTCTGTACCTCTTTCTCCAACTTTTTGATCCTCTTCAGTATCATTCTAGAACTTTCAGGAAAATAGGGCTAAATCGGTTGTGAAGTCTGAGTTGGTTGATCAGCAAATAGATTCATATCATCTTCATCTCCTACTGTTTGGTAGTCATAAAGATTAGTTGGATTAATAGGCCTCCAGGTAAGAAGAACCTTTTCCCAACTCTCATATGAAACTTGTGATTGACTACATAACAAAAATATGGTGGATGGGTGTCCAAGCCCATATTTAGATCCATGAACAATTAATCCCAAAACTGATTTCACAATTATATTACCAATATTAATCGACCTCCCAGTTTGAATACATAAATTTAAAATGGCACTTTCCTTTGTTACCTTGCTAATTTTCAATGTTGGAAATAACTTTGCTAAAATGAAGTAATGCCACTGCTTTGATACCAGATTTAAAGATGCAGAAGGGAAACAAATATATCCATTTTCTCTAACTTCCCAATCTTCATTCTCATCCGTCAAATAATGATACACATCATTCATATTATCACTTGTGGCATTGAAATTAGCATAGTGGAAAATAGGTACATTCTCAATCATAAAGAGATCATTAATTCTCGGAGGAGTGAATTGTACAAAACTGACTCACACAAAGATGAATTCTTGGTTGATCCCATGCAGATTTGCATAGAATTCCTTCACAAATGAAATGACTACGGTAGCGGTAGTGTAACATAACACTTCCTAATGTCTTTCCTTAATTATCTCTTCAATTCTTGTAGTAGGATTATCCATACCTCGCATTATAAAGCCTCCTTCCTTTATAATCCTCCTCTTCATCATCACCTTGTTGAACAATCGCTGCGCCTCCAAACTTATAAACTTCCTTTGGTTGAAAATGAAAGATCGAGAGGTTTCTATAGAGTAGGAATCCATGGGATACGAATTGGGAATGGTAGTTTTTATTTTTCTGGAGTTTGGAAGTCTAAAATGGAGTTTAGGAAGTTATAATTATGAAGATCCCGCCTAAAACTGCCAAAACTCGCATTTTGAAACTCCAAAAACCGTCAACTGGTTTTCGGCGCTGGCGGTGCTCAAACCCGAAATTCAGCAGTTCTTCTCTGTAATTGGGCGCCGGTGGCGCCATTGGTCAAAAATTTCACCGAAGTTCATTTGGCTCAAAATATTCCAATATCTCAATTCGATCCAATATTTATCAATTTTAAAATTATTTAGGAGTGATTCACAAATAATTATCTAAAAAGCACAACTACAAGAAACAAGCAAACACACCACAAAGATACATATGGGTTACCTCCCATAAAGCACTTGGTTTAACATCATCAGCCTGAAAAACCATTCAATTAATCGAGATTACTCAGTATTAAAACCACTTTGAACTCAGGTTGAAACCCGTCAAAGTATGACTTTAATCGATGCCTATTAACCTTGAAAATCTTTCCAATATCAGGGTTTTCTATTTGGAAGCGACTCCGCGCACTTAGCGAAAATTCAATTTTTGTAATAAGTATATAATATAGTCTTTTAATCGCAGAGTTAGTCTTTAATGCAAGTATACATATCACTTAAGTAATACAGGGCTTTAGTGGAGTCCTGGATATTGATCCCACATGAAATATTTTAGAGGCTACGAACTAGGATTATAGAACCCAATTCAGAATCACAACGTGAATCAAAATTGCCTATCTGTCACTAATATGCAATTGACAATAATATGAAGTTTTAAATGAACTAGTTCTACTAACCGATAACAAATTCTACTAATAAAGCAAAGTTCAAATATTTAAGCATGAATCTTTCTCCTTTTTTCAGAAATTTAAGTGAATGGATAATTAAAACTTGTTTAAGACGGTGTTGTGCTAAATAGAAGCATACTTATTCTTTACCCTTTGGTCCAGGCATAATGAACATTTACTAATCCTATGCTTTATTACTGAATCTGCGCCTAAGCGGGGAGGATACAGGCTCTCACTTCGGAGCTCCTATGTTCCCCTCGCCTGAGGGCCAACATCTACACTTCAGCACCCAAACGATAGGACCGAATTGAAAATTTTAGTCTGTCACTCTAAAATCTCCAATTCTACGCCTGACAAATATTATTTCCCTATTTATTTGCACCCTACTTCCAAGGATTTTGATCTCCATGAATCTCAAATGTAATCTTTACTATTGTTGTTAAACTCAATATATTTCAACTAATCAATTGGCAGATTGAAAGTAAATTAACATTTAAAAAAAATATTATCACAACTTCTTTAAACTTTTTCTTGGCACACTAGTTTAAAAGTCTATTTCAAAAAAATATCAAAATAAGGAGAAAGACAAAAAAAACTACTCAGATTTCATGGAGAGGATACGATAAAACTTGGACTTCATATATAAAAATAAAGTTTTACAGACTAAAATTAGTAAACACAACTTATCTTAAATTCCTCCCCAAGCAAACTCCTTGAAGTTCCTCTGAATCTCTTTCTTTTTTGACAGTACGCATAATTCTCCTGCGAAACGACAATGAAGAAGAGATCTCTCACTTCCCTTCCACTCTTACAATCTCTCGAAGAATTCCTCACAAATTTCACTATCTGAAATCACTAATTAACACTGTAGAAACTCTATATGAACTCACTAGACTCACACACTTGACTCTCTAATGGATTAGAATGACACGTGGTGGACCCAATTAGACGCTAGTGGACCCCTTTTCCTGCCCCAAATTATTCCTTTTAAAATAGTTGAAGAGTTTCTAAGGGTTTTCCAAGCATCCTTTGAAAATCGTCCACATTAAATGCACCTCGTGAAAGAACTGTTGATTCCACCATCAGCGGCCTCGAGCTTGCCGTCAGCTGCCTTTGAAAATACTTAGCCTTGCACTCCTCCTGAATAAACCCCGCTGTCTGCGGCTTCGATCTCGCCTTCGGCGGGCTCACTTGTAATATATTCTGAACTCTCAGGAATAACACGTCGTCGGTGCCATCAACCTCGCCGTTGGCGCCCTAGATCAAATTTTCATAATTTTGGTCATTTTTTCTCCAAATTCGCTCCTTTTTGCATATTTTTGCTTCATCGTCCATAAATCAACATAACTGCAGAAAAACCAAAAATACCCTTCTTTAAAGTGCAATATTATCAAAATCAATATAAAATAGGCATGAAAATCTTAATATTTTTTCCTTGGGTCAAAATCCCCAGACATAACTATTACTTGTCCTCAAGTAATTTTTAGTACTACATAAAAGTTATTATTCATTGTGGTAAAATTTTAATTCAGAAATACTATAATTTTGATTTAAATAAATATCATAACAAGAATTCATAGAAAGATTTTCATGTAATTAGATTAATTCTGCAGATGTAAGGCTATCTAGTAATCAAGTCTAAGAGTTCTAGTTTTCTATTCATTTCCAGAATAACTATATCTTGCAATATCAATTCACATAGAATATTCAGAAGATAGGAACTTCATGAGGACACTACAAGTAAAGAAACTAGTCATAAATAAGTTCAGAACTATTTTTAGTTTTCCCTTTAGGTTAATCCAAGTGAAGCCAATTTTTGATAAGACAGTTCCTTAAGCTTCTCCTCTCTTACTTTTCTTTTCTTTTGGATTATTTTTCAATCCTATAGATTTTTCTTTTTTTTTGAGGGATTGCTTTTCAATCCTTTTCTTTTTCTTTTTTTAAGTGTGGATTACTATATCTGGAGAGCCTGTTAATAATTTTGAACTTCACTCTTTTTTTCCTAAATTTGAAACTTTAAAAAATTCTTTACCTTATATGCAATTCATAGTTTTTACATCATTGAATCCTGATCTTTTCTTTCTTAATTAAATACCTAAGATTCTTAGTATTTCAAAATATAGTTTTCTTTACTTTAAATAGTTAACTATATTTTTATTCTCTTATACCAAATATCTTAACCTACAAAATTAATTTTCATTACCAAAAATATTTCTTAAAATCTTCTATAATATTTAGATAAAATCTAAATATAGTTATCTGAATTAAATTTTATCACAAAAATCATATTATAAATTTTTAAAAATATGTTAATTGAGAACACATAATAGTTAATAGTTTTCTCCCCCCAAACTTAAAGTTTTTCTTAATAGAAATAATACAAGGTGGAAAGAAAAATTCTAAATATTAAAAATCATACCTTTGCACTTTAAGCATTTTTGTCTTTTTGAAATTTTGCAGGTTCTTCTAAAAAATTTTTAACTTCAACTAACCTGTAATTGTTGACCTCATTTTTGGTGAGGTCTTTTCTTTCCTCTAAATGCTTAGTATCTAGCCATAAAACTTTTCCTTGACTATCCTAGAAGACTAGAGATGGAACCCACCTTTTAGAAATTCAAACCAAATCTTGGTTCTCTTTGAAATCCTATATAGATGGTCATCAACCTCCAAATCACTTGGAAGGTTGGGACCAATGTGTGAGAAGACAAAGATGAACTCCTATAGGATGTTCAAGCCTTAGGACTGCCCAAGGTGGCCTGGTCTTGGTGAGGTCTAGCTTGTACACTCTGCACTCTCACACTCATCCTAAACCCTGAACCACCCCTACCTAATCTTGACTCCTGGTTCATTGGAGCACTCATGTGGTTAAGTCCAAACCCCTAGCCCTTGGCTAAGAGGGATAAGAACAACCTATGAGATGTTTAAAATGGACATGTATTGGCCCATGGCTCACTCTAAGCTTTTCCACCCCCCCCCCCCCACAACCATACCCAAATTCCATTTTACTAAAATTTCTAGTTTTGACATTGGGTCCCCAAGCCTACCCAAAATTACCTAAATTGCCCCTACAACCACCAAATCACAAAAAATTTCCAAAAAATTACCCAAAATTCCTAAAATTCCTAAAAATTATTTTAAAACACTTCCCACCTTTTAAATCTACCAAAATACCCTAATACCCTCCAAATAACCTCCAAATACCCTAAATACCATTTTTAGCCCAAAATTCCAAAAATTCCAAAAAGTCACAAAAAATTCCAGAAAATTCAAAATATTTCCAAATTAATTTTGTTCAACTACTCCAAAAGCTAATTTTGCCAAAATAACCCACTTTTATCAAAACCCCCAATTTCACCTATTATTAACCTAAATGGACCCAATGCCAAACCAAATCAACTTAGTTGGCCTAAATGTTACCCAAATCCAATTTTAAACTTCAATTAAACATCTCAATGGACCTAATTATAAACCAAATCCAAGCCCAATTTGATTCTCATTTGATTTCAATTGCATTTGAAACCTAAATCCTTAATTTTGCCTAATTAATCCAAAATTTCCCAATTAACCTAACGTCAACTTTTTCCTTCCAAATTTCAATCCTAAACCTTCCATGACACTCCCATGAAACCCATGAAACCTTCAATTGCCCCAATTTGAGCCTAAGCATAACCTAAACCCATTTGAAAACCAAAAATACCCATTTTAACCTAAAGTGAATTAATGCCCTAAACCTACCAAATTGATTGGCCTAATCCCAAAATTTCTTCCCAATTGATGTTGGTAACTCTTCAATACATTCCCCCAGACCATCTGAAACATTCAATTGGGTCTAAACCCCACCTTAAACCAATTTGGGCCCAACTTGATCCAACCTTGCCCAAATCAACCAAAATCCTAAAATCCACCTAATTGACCTTTCAATTGAACTCAAAACCATTCCATGTCTTCATCAAAGTTCTTCATGGAAATCATTTCTACAATGTTTCTTAAGACACTTGGACCATAATCAAATACAAACTCAAGTTAGCCCAACCTAAACCCAAGTGAGCCAAATTGAACCTATGGCCTAACCAAACCAAATTGAACCAAATGTGGCTAAACCAAATCTTCCACAGCCACCATTTGAACCCTAGGAACCACCCTAGATACACTTAGCCCAAGCTAAGTCAACCATAGACCAAGGGTCCCCAATTTTAAGGAATCTCTCCCCTTAAATGGTTAAATCCACCTTTTGCCTCACCCCAACTCCCCCCATACCTGGTTTATCACCATTAAACCTCTCCCTGACTCACCTCACCTTAGGGGCCAGCTCCCCTATCCTTGTCGGCCAGCCTAGTCGCCTGAGGGGGTCAAAAACGAGAGCTACCACTAGCCTATACACAACCAAACTTACCCAATTGGCCACCTCAGCCAAATTAAACTTTGGAGCTCCACTGCCCTCCACCTAAGTACTGGAATTCACCCCTCAATTGAACCCAAACCCAGCTGAATGGCCTTGACCATTTAAACACCTCTTCTCACCCATACGAAAGGTGCTGAAAGTTGTTGAAATTTTTCTCAACATAGCCTCCCCAATTCACTCCCAGAGCTTCTCCCATCCTAGAGAAGAAGAACCCCACTGTCCTCCTGCCATGAACCCCACTGGCTGAGCTTAATTTCTCAGTCCAAAATCAGGCCGTAAATAGGACACTCACCAAAAATCCACCAAAATCAAATTAACTTCTCCCTTACCTTCACCAGAGGTAGAGAAGAATTCTCCCAGTGAAAGCCCCCTCACCAGGCCAGCCATTCCTTCTATCGGTCAGAGCTCGAAATCAGTCTTGGTGGAAGTCAGGTCTAGGCATTTCACCACAGCTCCAGGCTTCATCCCTAGCTACCTTAGACTCCAACGAACGTACCAAGCTCCTCTGATTGAAGCCTCACTTCTCAGAGCCAAGGTATTGAACTCCTCCTTCCCGAGAGCTTATTTCGATTCTCCATTTTGTTTAAATCAATTTCAAGGCATCATAGCCAAATAGATGTGTTCGCCTTGTTGAGACGAGTTCATAGAGAACAAGATCATGTAATTTGGTTGATTATCGAGTGAGATCTTAGGTTTAGAAGGTGGACGGCTCTCGGGACGTACCAGTTGTAGACGATGACCAGCTGGCATTGGATCGAGTGTGTATCGGATGGACGGCTAGGATAGCGTCGGATAGGAGCTTGGAATGAAACTGCAGGCTGCGTGGCTACCGAGTCAGATGGCGGCGTCAAACAGAAGCACGCCGCATGGAGCTTCGACCCAGACGAGGATGACACGGCGCCGACATGTTTAAGTAGATAAATAGGGTATTTTTGAATTATTTAAATGCCTAGAACTTAAAAAATGCATATCTTTGTGTAGAAAAATCACAAAAATAAACTAAAAATACCCTCTTGCTCACTGAATAGAGGAGAATAATGTGGAAAAAGAGTTGATCTATTTTGTTGAGTATTTTATTTTTAATTAATTTTACACTGATTTGAGTATTTTAATACTCCATTCATGTATACAATTTACCATGGCATGAGACCATAGGGCTTTTGTACCCTCTACTCTTGGGAACATTCCCTGAATATTTCAAGGCTAGAGGTCATCTCTATGACAAGTTATCTATTTTCCAAATTTTTATCCTTGTTTTAGTATTTTAATTCCAGTAATTTGCATACTATTTGGAAAATTCTAGAAAAAATAAGATAAGTTCCCTATGACTAGAGGGACATGGGATAATTATTTCATGGCTTAAAACATTATAAATAATCCTAATGGTTCACTTAACCTAAAACCAAGATTGAATTAATTATGGTAAATTAAAAATAAAAATTACTTGAAATGTTTTCTCCATTGATCTTTAGGGTCAGAGGAAGCCCCATATAAAATTTGGAACCAATTGGAAATATTTTAACCCACTAAATGAATTTTCTAAGTAACATGGCCACTTTTAAACTTAAAAATTCATAAAACCCAAAATATATTTCAAAAAATTCACCAAATTCATTTTGTGGCCTCACTAGGATAAGAGAAGTCTAAGAAAGTCAAAGTTGCAATTTTTCTAAAATTTTCATTTTTAATGTATTTTTTTAATATTTTAATAATTAAAAAATAATAAAAATCACAAAAATAATAAAATTAACAAAAATTTTACATTTTGCTCCTTAATCACTTAAGAACCAAACAAATATTTTTCCTAAGTCCCAAAACAAAGATGTTGAATTTTAAAGGCTTAATGTAATTTTTAATATTAGAAATGGATTTTCCAACCTTTCCCACTAAAATAATTCTAGAAATTCAAAGAAAAATTAGAAAAGTATAAAATTTATTTCTCTGAGTTCCATGAGGTCAGAGAGATTTAAGAAAAATATAAAATTTAATTTTTAACTTTAATTTCATTTTATAATTAATTAATACTCTAAAATTTAAAATAATTATAATAAATAAAATATAATTAAAAAAATCACCAAAATTGGTCCAAGTGGTCCACTGGTCAGTGTGAACCTCCCATAATTTTTCTAAGGCTAGAAACTTTGCCTTGGTCATGTTACCGAATTTTCATTGAAAATCCTTATTTTTATTTAAATAATTATATAAATGAAATTAAAAATAGATGAATCACATTTTCTTCTCTAATATCTTAATTGACATGTGGGTGAAGTGACATAAAAATTTCTAGTTCATTTGGCTTTAATTTAAGAGGGCATAAAGGTAAGTAAGGAATTTTAACCCTAATTAATATTTTAGGCTTAATCAAAGGGAGGGTAAAATATTTGATCTTAATCTTTCTCTTGGATGACTGAAACTTGGGGAATTAAGAGGTAGAAACCCATTGATCACCTACAACATAACAAAGGAAATCTTAATTAATTGAGCGATTTAAATTTTGAAAGAATAATTAAATTTTGGATATTAAAGTTAGGGATACTACTTGAGAGGATATTAATTCTTTAATTTAAAATCCCTAATTGAATTAATTAAGCTCTTAATTAATTCTAATAATGATGGTTGAAATTAATAAAAAAGAAATCAATCTTTAATTAAATTAATATTGAAAATATGAGCCTATATAAATCAAAAAGAACCTGAAGAACTAGTTAATTTGAAATCATTGCAAATTTAAAAGGTTAAAAATTAATCTAAAAAAAGTTACAATTAAAATGTAATAATCAAATCAATCTAAAAAGTGTTTAAAGTAAATTTGAGTTTTTGAAACTTAATGGAATTAAATGGTATAAATACATCTTTAACTTGAACGACTAATAAAAACCAACTTGAAATTTTATAACTAAGTTAAACTGTTTTGAAACAACAATTCAATCTTAATGGTTAAATCCCTTAACTAATTTACCCCTGAAGGCTTTTATTATCATAACTCTCAAATAAAACATCAAGTGAAATGTCACTTCACTCATCGGATAATCAAATGTCCAAGTCCACTAAGCAAGAAACAAGATTTAACTAAATTCTTGGATGATCAATTCACATATATAATGAAATTCATTTAGACTCGAAATATTCCCAGAAGCATTAAAAAGATGTTTATGACTTGCTCTAAGCACTTTCCTAATGTAATGGGATGTTTTGGAAGAACAAATTAAACTTAATTGTTCTTTTGTAAAGAAAATCATCCTTAATAAAATAGGAGAAACTAGATTTCATAGGAAATGACTAGAAATAGGATTAGGATCTTAGTAGATAACCAGAACCTTCCCTTAGTCTTACCTAGGTATTTGCTCTGACATTTGGTTCAAGTGCTGGTGAAAATGACAGGAATGTCCACCAGGTACGCATTTAAGATTATTGCAATTTACATTCTATAATTTATTACAAGTTTTACTTTCATGTAGTTATAAATGCATGAAAATGATCGTACCCAACATGTTTATAGAACTCAAAAATTAATCACAAACAAAAATAAAACTACAACTACAACTAAATTAAAACATCTCGTTGGATGATTGGGAATCCCTCGGATGATGTAACCCACCTGTTGCTAACGAGATTTCCCACGATCTAAATGAAAGTGTGGAACTCATTTATTTGAGTTTAGCAAATTCATTTGGACTAAGTGAATCTGATGAAAATAGCGATGTTAGGATGACGGAACCGTGGGATCTTAATCAGTTCTGCTTAATCAACTTTAAGATTTATTTTAATTAAAATACTCAGCCATCTCAATTTTCAACTTTTCTAAACTAAAACACTTCTCTCATCTTTTGATTGTCACTTTCTAAAACTAATCCCTCTGCAACAACAAGGAGCTTGGAGCACGGTGGGCAGCACGACTATCTTTATCTGCAAAACTTGAGTCTACTTCAGCAAAACCATTCGTAGAATTAAATAACCAAGACATAAGATTTCAGGGTAGTTTTCCTAGTGTAAAGTAAATCGTCATCTTTTCGTTGGGCATTTGCATAATCATGTTATGTAAATTAAGCCCTAACCGGTCTTATGACTACGAGATAGTCCTTGGGTACTACATAAACCCTCACATCTTCGAGGTTATTCGTATGATCATGTCATACTAATATAAGTCCTAATTAACTAAACTTGGCAGGATTGAAAAATTAAATAAACTCTCAAATTGAAACTAAATAATAGGATAGTCGAGAAGTCACCGAAGTTCACTTCGGGTCCGTGACATCCCCTACTCCTCTTCCGCTGGACTCCTAAAATAACTGTTCCAAATTTGATCCATTCCCTATTGAAATTTCTAAAATCCAATTGTTTGAAAACCTTAAAGTTTGAAATTCTTTAGAGAAAAACCATTGATCATTATCGAGAGGTTTCTTCAATAATTCCGATCATTTAAGATGTAATTAACTATAGGGGCTTGCCCTTATAGGGAACTTTAAGAACCTAAGTAATATAAACACTGCTTAATTCCTTTATATTAAACAGGAGAACTTGTCGGCTTATAAAATTTGTTTGCAGACCAAACTGATGTCACAAATCTTTTAGTTTATTTAATCGAGCCCCATCATCAAGCAGTGTGTCTATTCTTCAGGATAAATACACAGTTTATGATGCAGTGCTCGTTTATATAAACTACTTGGGATGTGAGATCGGTTTGATTTAATATCTTAAAAATTTAGACTTAAAATTATTTTCTAAAATTAAATGCTTCTTTTCAAAGAATATATATTTAAATTAAATTTAAAATTTAAAATTAGCCGAAAATTTCTGTTTCGCGACCCCCTTTTAAAATACAACACTACCTAAAAATATGCTGCAGCTTCTGGCGACTCCGCTAGGGAGTATTTCCTCTCTCCATTTTGATCTGATGGGTTTGCTTTCATAAATCGGGAGTAAATCCATGCCCTTTGTTAACCAAACTATCATTCTTCCTGTTGGCATACCACATTCATTTCTGTCTTGAATGGGTATAGTCGACTCTCTTGGATTTTGGAACCACTGTTTAAACACCCCTAAATAGAGAGGTTCCGGATTCATTCTTCGTCTTAGCGGTGGGGAGGACCCCTGATATGTGTTAAATTAGGAGCGGTCCTTCAAGTTGATAAATCTTACTAGACTTTCTCTTCCTTTCCTATTCTGGATTGGGTCCTTTACTATTTCTATAACCTTCCTCTTTTATTGGTTTCATTCCTAACGAGCAAACCTTCTAATAAAAAACCTTTTAATAAACAAACCTTTTAAATCACAAACACACGAATAAAACAGAATCCAAGAATACCTTATAAAACTAAGAAAATGAAAAGATAAATAAAAATGAGTTCGGACTTTTTTTCGGGAGGAATTCTTTTTTTCTCATCCTGGAAAGTTTTCTGACAAGAGGGAAGCATAATTCAGAATTTACCCTGCAGAAGATGTCTGCACCAAAGCTGATTTTGTCCTTCCCCAACAGAATGGACTTAGCTGTCTACCAGGACGAGCTGCCTGACGATGCAATCATTCATTTAAGATAAGGATTTGACAATACAAACACTAAGTTCGCCGATGTTACTCTTTTCTCACTGATGGACAAAGTACCAGAGGCCATTGAACCCATAATTGAGTTCAATATGAAATCGACTCAAGAGTTTCCTCCCCTGTAGAGGATCCAAGTTGAAAGAAGCACCGCTATTCACAGGAGGTTAGCTGCTACCCCTAGGACGGTCATCTGTACCCCCACTGGTTTGATCATCTCTGCACCTACCCCGGCTCCCGCTAAACTGAAAGGGAAGGAAGTCCAAGTCAGTGATGTGCCTGTTACCGTGGAGGGTTCAGACTTTACTACAATACTGTCTGTCTTCGAGATAGGGTCCAGTTCGAGGTTTGCACCCTTAACCCGGACGCAATGAAGGAATAAGAACTGAAAGATCATCAAGATCAGAAAGACCAGAGCTGCTGGAGCTGCTTTTCTTGAAGAGATTCCTAAAGAGGAAGAAGAGCTGCCTGAGATCTCACTGGTGTTAGAGGGGAATAGATTCCACCCTCTCTCTACTACATCTGATGAGGATGATGCTCGAAGGGTTTCCGCTGCATTACCCTTGCCTGTATACTACAGTAATGGTAAGAAGAAGAAGATCAAGACTACAATGCTTACTCGCTTGCAAACAGTAGTGGAGAAGTTAGCCAAAAAGGAACGTTGCCCTGTGTCAGAAATCCTGAGAAGGATAAGACGGGTGCCAGCTAGATCCCGCCTCGGTCCACGAGTAGATCCTCTCACTGCTATGGAAAGACCATGGAAATGGGTACGAGCTAGCGAAAGGAGTTCGCTTGTTGTTGTATCAGGTCACCATATTAGGGAGCACACTACCTACCGATGTACAGCTGACAGACCATCTGGTCCTAGACTTTCTACTGCCAGAAGGATGGTATGACAACCTATTATTGCCGAACCGATACAGACAGAATGCTATAGAAGGAGAAGTCTCGTAAGAGAACCAGAAACTGAAGAAAGCGCTGCAGCTCTGAAGGAAACTCCTAAAGATGAGGTTAAACAGTCGTCTCCTGACAATCTCAAGAGCGTTTCGAAAAAACTACTTGAGGATGCCATAGGGAAGCTAGGAATTGACATCCAACTATTGGTAAGAGAAAGAAGAGAGGGATTGGGAAATGAAGTGGATTCGTTTGAGTTCATGAATGAAGAATTTGTTGAGATCAATGTGGTTGAGACCCGAGAAGGAGCTTCGTCAACTTCAGATGGAGACAAACCAGAAGCATTGAGATCACATCTGCAGGAAAAGGACGATATGATCTCTCGGATGGAAAAGAGGATGGAGGAGATGGAGGCCGCCTTAGCCACACTCCAGAGTCGGCCTCAGCCTCAGAAAGAATCACCTTCAGAGATCATTCACATTGCAGATGGATGAAAAGAAGTTACATCCGTCAATGGAAATGAACAGCCAAAGAATGATTCAGTGCAGAGCATGATCCATGAAAAGGACATTAAGAATATGGTGGAACAGCAGGTGCGAGAAGCCTTAGCCCAGTCTAAGAGTGGAGCATCTATTCGGACGGGTAGACCTTACCCCAAGGAATTTGAAGCCGTCCAACACCCAAAAGGCTTCGTACCACCTCTATTTAAGACTTTCGACGATATGGGAAACCCCGGCAACATGTTGCACATTTTCATGCTAGTTGCTGCAATGCTAGTGGGAGCGACGCTTTGCTCTTTCGTCAGTTCGTCAGCAGTTTATCAGGGATCACCTTCGATTGGTATGCAGAGCTTCCGAATGGTTCGGTCAAGATTTTTTCAAAATTGGAGAACCTTTTCATTAAACGGTTTGTTGGGGCTCGACACCACATCACTATCGGTGATTTAGTGGTGGAGCAACAAAAACTTAACGATTTTAAGTATGAAGTGTGAACTGATAGCAGTCGATATCTTGCTTAAGAGTATTCATGGCCCGATAGCACTTCTCCTTAAAGGATTCACAATTAAGACTTTCGAGAAGTTTCTTAGCAAGGCCGGGAGCTTGCAGGAGGAGGAAAAACAGCCGAGTTTCATGCACAAGACTAATAAACATAAGCCAATGAAAGTGTTCGAGAAGAAATCGAGAGTTTTCGCGGCAGTAGATAAAGGTAAACAGCTAGTGCAGATGCAGCCAGAGCGGCTACAACCAAGTTATTAACCACCACAACGAACTTACCAACAACCTCAACAGAGCTATCAACAGCCTCAACCGAGCTATCAATCATGACAGCATGATCAACAGTCGCCTCGTCCACCGCGCCCTGAAGGAACTTTTGAATAAAGAATACCCCTTCAAGACTGAAACAGTGTCCAAGATGTTTCTCAGTTTTAGAAGACACTTGACTTTCAACTACCAGAGCCTAGGAGACTGGAGGAAATCGACAAGAAAGATCATCCAAACTACTGTCCTTGCCATAGGATGCTCGGACACAAGATAGAAGACTATTTTACCTTCAAGAATTGGCTCGAGGATAATCTTCAGAAAGTGAATAAAATGATCTCAAAGGAATACATGAAGGAGCCCCAGAAAGGAGGTTCTGTTAATGTTATCTCAATGCATCATATTGTTTCAATAGACCCGTACACGACTGACGATGGATGGACTACTGTATGGAAGAAGTCTTTGAAGAAAATTTTGGATCACATCCAGACCGCTTCGGTGCGCGCTTCAACTCAGAGTTTGAAATCTGTTAAGCCGTCACTATCGCTTGCAATCGAAGAACCACCCAAGAAGGAGGACAAGATCGTGAAAGAAGAGAAGACTGAGGCTCTGAAGGGTAGAGTAGAAGCTGTTTTTCCTAGGATGGTTGTTTCTGATTCGGGGGAGAAATCCCTCCAACCTCTGACTCTGTATGATTATTTTCTTGCCTCGACGGGATCTTATAATGATAAGGGTTATGGTGTTGGCTATGTTTTGACTGTTTCTAACCATTACATAACTAACGACAACCAACCTAATCTGAATCTCGATTTTGAAATGATTAATGATTTTTAAATAATACAAAACCTCGACGGCCATGACGAAGGAGGAGATGTTCAAAAGAATGGCTACGAAAGCTCAGGAAGTGACGAGTCTGTTTGTGAATTCCAAGGAGCTCCGATCGCGATAGAATTAGATCTGTCAGATTCAGAAGCAACTTCAAAAGAGCCAGTCGTTCCGATTCAGGAGGAGACACCGGTAGATTCAGAAGAGATAGCAGAAGTTAATCTAAGAAGTGGAAAAGTTCTACCCCTGAGAGTGGGACCAAACGATAAAGGAAAGTAGGTGGTTGCTCAGGAAGAGCCAACCCCAGCAGAGGAATTGCCCATTCGGGAAGAGGTTGAAGAGCCTGGTAATAAAGTGAATTAGAACGTGCTAGCCCATCATAGGAAGCTACCATCCAAACTAAGCATCTACGACACTCTGATCCTATCGAGGAAGATGAGAGAAACTCTGATCAAGGCCTTACTTGATCCAAAAATTTGCTTAGCTCAATTGGCCGGTAATTCCTTAGATGAGGTTGTCTCGTTAAGAGAACATTGCTGTGTTACCTTCACGGACAATGACCTACTTCTTGGGACAGCCGATCACAATCGACCATTGTACATTTCAGTCAGTATTGGAATGTTCATTCTTTTCAGCGTGTTAGTTGATCTGGGAGCATCAATCAACATAATGAACCTTCGGACATTAGCATAATTGGAGATTGATGCGCATGATCTCGAAGCAGACGGGATGTTACTAAGAGGCTTCAATCAGAAAGGAGAAAGAGCCCTTGGATCAATAACACTATTAATGAAGATCGATGATTAGGCAAAGACAACTGCAAAATTCCACATAATTGATTCTAAGACATCGTTCAACGCTCTACTGGGTCGGTCGTGGATCCATGAAAACTGGATGGTACCGTCATCTCTGCACCAGTGCATAAAATATTATGATGGAGGGGGAGAACAATGTATCAAAGGTGACTTGCAACCGTTCTCTGTGCATGAAATCAGAATCCACGAAGATGCAGCCTACTACGCACCTCCAAAGAAAACTATCATTTCAAAAAATGTCATACCAAATAAAGAAAAAAGAGTTTGAGACGATGAAGAACCTCAAATTCTAGTTCAACAGTTACTCACCACTTCCTTACGGCGAGATGGTGAAGGTTTTTCCAAAACCCGCACCTGAGGTCGAGGCCGTGGACGAGGTCAAGGAAGAAACGATGGAACAGTTGAATGGAAGAAACCGGTCATCGATGTTTATTGGGAGAATAGTTTCGAAGAGGAAGAAGAAGAAATCAGGAAAGAAGCTATGAAGATAAGCCCAAGGAAACCCCAGTTCAAGATCTCTCTCGAAGATGATAAGAATGAAGAATACAAATCGATGTACGAGAAGATAAACCGCTGTGTACATACTATGACCCTGACCCCGATCAACCCTACTAAGGTTAAGGTTATTGTGGTCAAGGAAGTGCATAGTGGCAGGGATAAGCTGATCAAGTTCTACTGTGGTGCTTCTTCTTCCAAATCTGAGAATGATGTAAAAATTGAAGATGTTGCTTCATCTGAATTAATAGAATTGCCTTTTGAGTGATACTCTCCCTATGTTCAAAATTTGATTCAGCGTGGTGTCTTACCTAAGCAATGGTCAAAAAGTCAATCACAGCGCTTTGAAAAATTATGGAATAATATCAGTCGACCAACTGCCAAATTCAAAGCATGTTCTCAGATTCGGCACAATAGCACCAACTGACGATTCAGAACTTGGTCGTCACTTGCAAGCCTAATGAAGACTGTCTGGAATCTTTAGATGATCTCGAGGATCTACCAATCAGAGATGCTCCGCCGAAATTTGAAGAAGGGATTAAATCTACAATAGACGAGTTAATGGAAGTTAACTAAGGTACTAGTGAAGAGCCTAGGCCGACCTTTGTTAGCTTCTTACTCAATAAAGAAGACTCCGAGAACATGATCAAGCAATTAATGGAATTCAAGGACTGTTTTTCTTGGAGTTATGTTGAAATGCTAGGATTAGCTCCAGAGGTTGCGGTTCACATGCTAGGAGTGGATCCCACTGTCGTTCCAGTCAGACAAGCTCAATGCGTCTAGAGATCAGAAAGTAAGTTATTATTGAAGTTAAGAAATTAATTGACGCTAAATTTGTCTGTGAAGAACAATATCCAACTTGGTTAGCAAACGTGGTACCAGTCAAACAGAAGAACGGTCATCAAAATCTGCATGGATTTCAGAGATTTTCAATAAAGGGTGCCCAAAAGATGAATTCCCGCTACCAATTCCAGAGTTGATGATTGAAATCACTTCGACACACAAAGTAATCTCTTTTATGGATGGATCATCAGAATACAATCAGATAAAGATGGCACCAAAAGATGAGAAGCTCACGGCCTTCAGAATGCCAATCGAAATATACTGCTACACGATAATGTCTTTCAGATTGAAGAAAGCAGGAGCAACCTACCAAAGAGCAATGAAAAAGATTTTTGATGATCTCATTCACAACCAAGTCTAGTGCTACATCGATGATGTGGTCATCCAAAGAAAAATGAAAGAATAACATCTGTATGATTTGAGAATTATTTTCGAGCGAGTAAGAAAATTTAACCTTAAGATGAATCCCTTGAAATGCGCCTTTGGTGTCGCCTTCAGGAAATTCTTAGGATTTGGTGTCCGACATCGCAGAATTTAAATCGATTCAAAGAAGATTAAAGCTATCTTAGAAATGCCGACTCCCAAAACCCTGAAACAACTACTATCCTTTCAAGGGAAGTTAGCATATCTTCGACACTTTATTTAGAATTTGTCAGGAGTGTCAACCTTTTTCTTCTTTGGTTAAGAAGGATGCCAAGTTTACTTGGGACTCCAAATGTCAACATGCCTTCGATGACATCAAACAATACCTAATGACACCTCCTGTCTTAGCAGCGCCAGTCTTAGGTCGACCATTAATACTTTATACCGTGGCTTTAGACGATTCCCTCAGAGTCCAGCTAGCCCAAGTCAATGACGAGATTAAAGAAAATGCTCTCTACTACCCCAGTCATCGTCTAATTTAGACGGAAGTAAAATATCCTCCTATTGAGAAGCATTGTTTGGTCTTGATCTTTGCCGCTCAAAAGCTCAGGCATTACATGCTTTCTCATAAGGTCAACCTTATTTCTATGTTTAATCCATTGCAATATTTGATGACCCAACCGATGCTTTTCGGCAGACTTGCCAGGTGATCGATGATACTATTGCAATTCGATATAACTTACATTCCTCTTCGTGTCGTAAAGGGACAAGTCCTAGCAGACTTTCTCGCAGCACACCCTTTACTGGTAGAATCGTCTCTCAACGAAAATTTGCTAGACGACTAGATAACGAACTTAGAAGACCCCGATGATCAACATTGGGAATTGTACTTTGATAGAGTGTCCTCAGCACAAAAAGATAAAGGATTGCAGACGATAGTGCCCGGTAAGGCAGGAATACTTATACCATCTAATAGAACAGTGTACGAATAACGAAGCAGAATACGAAGCCCTTGTAACTAGACTGGAGTTAACCATTCAGATGGGTATAACAGATATCAACATCTATGGTGATTCATAGTTGATCATACAACAGGTCGTAGGACAGTACAGAAGTTTGAAACCAAGCTCGATCAATACTTTCAGTATGCCATGAAGTTGTTTGAGTAGATTCTGAATGTAACGATTTACAAGATTCCCAGAAGAGAAAATGCTCTCGCAGAGGTGCTAGTCCACATTTCAAATGAGTTTTCCTAATTACAGAACGAGTCAGTTGAAATGTCAGTTCAGGGACGACAGGTCCTCTCACAGCTCAACATGGATGCAATACCCGAATCAGAAGGAAAAGAAGAAGAAACAGTTGCAGCAGTGACAGAAACTACAGAAGATTGGCGGCAGCCAATAATGGACTACCAGCAAACAGGAAACCTACCGGGCGATAAGTCGTTAGCCCATTAGATCAAGAAAAGAACTCCGTCATACGCTTTCATAAACAATACATTATACAGAAGGTGTTTTGATCAAATATGGCTAAGCTGCCTGAGGGGTCCGAAGCTCGAGAAATTGTTAAAGAAGTGCACTTAAGAATTTGTGGCGCTCTTCAGTCTGGTCCAAAGATAAAAATAAAAATTAAGAGACTAGGGTACTACTGGCCCTCGATGATGACCGACTACATGAAAATTGCCAAAAGTTATCACTAGTGCCAAGTGCATGAAGTGGTTCTACATCAACCTCTAAATGTGCTACATCAAACAATCGTGTCGTGGCCATTTGAATGTTTGGCCACGGATATTGTGGGTCCGATAGAACCACCTTCTTTAAGAGGTCATCGCTTCATCTTTGTAGCTACAAACTACTTTTTGAAAAAGGCAGAAGCAGTACCGCTCAGAGAAATGAAAGCACATCACGTGTTGCAATTCTTCAAGAATCAAGTCATCTACCGTTTCGGGGTACCGAGCAAAATTATCTCAGATAACGGGTCTGCATTCAAGAGCACAATGATCAACAATTTTGTCAGAAGACACGGAATTGACTGACGCTATTTGATGATCTACTACCCAAGAGCAAACGGCTTGGCCTAGGCTTGTAATAAAACTCTCGTCCAAATCTTAAAGAAAACTTTGGACGACAACAAGAGAAATTGGCACAAGAAGTTGTTAGAAGCTTTATGGGCCTACAGAACAATGTTCAGAACTCATACTCAGTATACACCCTACGCTCTCATGTACGGGTCTGAGGCAGTCTTGCCTTTGGAAGTTTAGCTACCGTCTCTCTGAATTGTAGTTGCAGAGAAGATTACTACAGAAGAGAATGCCAGAGTACGACTAGAAGAACTGTAAAGCTTGGAAGGAAAATGACTTTTAGCACAGCAGAATCTAGAATTGTATAAAGCCAAGATGATACAGGCCCACGATAAGCTGGTCCGCCCAAGGACATTCAAAGTCACTGACTTAGTTCTAGTTCTTAAGAGACTTATTCTTGCACACCGCAAGATAAGAGGTAAATTTGAATCGACTTGGGAGGGGTCGTTCGTGGCCGAGACCGCCTACTCTGGAGGTTCCTACCAACTTGTTAATTGCCTTGGAGTACAATCTATGCTTCCAAACAATGGATGATATTTGAAGAAGTATTTGAAGAAGTATTGCGCAACCTGATGTTTTGAAAGAATGAACATTAAAAAATGAAGTCTCATTCCTAGAAGCACGGGTGGAGTAATCATTTGTAACTGGGTCCGAGCCCAAAATATAAAAATGGATAATAAAAATCATTAACAAAAAAAAATTCAAATTCAAAATCCAAGCAAAACACAAAAAAAAAACTCAAAGCAAATCAATTTAAAACCTCAAATTGCAAACAAAAGGAATGAATGAAAATCTAAATCAAAATGAAATTTCAATCGAAATGAAATTTGAAGATCAAAACAAAATCAAATCACTAAAAAACAATGAAAATGATTTCTCGAATCTAAAAACCCCAACCTCAGGCCGTTCTCAAATCTTTTCGACTCTCCATGATTCCTTTTCTCTTTTGAGAAGGTCGACTGAGTTTACTGACATAGAACCACAAAATTTTCGATTTGGTTCTAATGGCATGGATTCTTATCTTTCACCAAAAAATCAAACTTTGATCAACACTTTCTTAGGATATGAAACACTTTCATGTCTCATTCCAATCTTTTACTAAACTAAGATTTCCATAGAATCTTTAAAACCCAAATCAAATGCAAACTTTTGGGATTAGTACCTAACTTCTAGTTCCCATCCTTCTGAGACTGGTACCTAACTTCCAGTTCTCATATTGAGATCGATACTCAAATTTCAATTTTCTTCTCTGAATTTCTGCCAACCTCGTATTCCATCTAAGAAACTTTTTTGCATTCTAATCCTCCGACTTGGGTATAAGAACAACAAGGCATCCTAATCTCAGTGTCCGCTAATCCCAAACTTTTTCGCATCCTAATCCTCCGACTTAGGTATAAGACCGACAAGGCATCCTAATCCTAGTGTCCACTAATTTTGCACTCTTTCCAAGAAACTTTTTCACATTCTAATCCTCTGACTTGGGTATAAGACTGAAAAGGCATCCTAATCTCAGTGTCCACTAATTTCACACTCTTTCTGAGAAACTTTTTCGCATCCTAATCCTCTGACTTGGGTATAAGACCGATAAGGCATCCTAATCTCAATGTCTGCTAATCTCGCACTATTTTTGAGAAACTTCTTCGCATTCTAATCCTCCGACTTGGGTATAAGTCCGACAAGGCATCCTAATCTCAGTGTCCTCTAAATTCACACTCTTAGAAGAAACTTTTTCGCACTCCTGAAATTTCAATGTCGGTACCTAACTTTCGACTCTCTTCTGAGACTGGTACCTAACTTCCAGTTCTCACCCTTCTCGAGGTTGGTACCTAACTTCTGACTCTCTTCCGAGATTGGTACCTAACTTCTAGTTCTCTCCCTTTTCGAGGTCAGTACCTAACTTCAGACCCTCTTCTGAGACTGGTACCTAACTTTCAGTTCTCACCTTTCTCGAGGTCGGTACCTAACTTCCTACTCTCTTCCAAGGCTGGTACCTAGCTTCTAGTTCTCATTTCCAGACCAGTACCTAAGTTTTGATTCTCATCATTTTCGATCGGTGCCTAAAATCTGATTCGCACTTCGAGGCGGGTACATAAATTTCAGTTCTCTTTGCGATCCCGAGGTTGTAACCTAGGTTCCAATCCTCACATCAAAATCCAGAACTTCCACGAAATCAATCTTAAATCCAACTCCAATCAAAATTGAAACTCGAAATTGAAACTTAAAAATAAAAAAATGAAATGAATTTGAAATCCAATATTTCTCCAGATCTTGCGATTTGGACTTCACCTCCTTTTCCCTAGCGAGAATTTTGGAATCTTCAGTCTTGGAGATTTCCCTGATACTCCCCAGTAGAAATTTTCTACGCTTTGTTCTAAGTGTGACACTTAGACCTCTGTGTTGGTTTTGTTGATCTCTTCGATCAATGCCAATACGCGCGGTGTTCGTTGTTAGCACAGCACACCTATTAGGGGTCCATTTGTTGACCTCATTTTTGTTGAAGTCTTTTCTTTCCTCTTAATGCTTAGGATCTAACCATTGGACTTTTCCTTGACTATCCTAGAATACTAGAGATGGAACCCACCTTTTAGAAATTCAAAACAAATCTTGGTTCGTTTTAAAATCCTATAAAGATGGTCATAAACCTCCAAATCACTTAGAAGATTGGGACCAATGTGTGAGAAGACAAAGATAAACTCTTGTAGGATGTTCAAGACTTAGGACTGCCCTGGGTGGCCCAGTCTTGGTGAGGTCTAGCTTGCACACACTGCACTCTCACACTCATCCTAAACCCTGAACAAGCCCTACCCAATCTTGACTCCTGGTTCATTGGAGCACTCATGTGGCTAAGTCTAAACCCCTATCCCTTGGCTAAGAGGGTTAAGAACAACCTATGAGATGTTCAAAATAGACATGTATTGGACCATGACTCACTCTAAGCTTTTCCACTCCCGTATAACCATGCCCAAATTCCATTTTACAAAAAATTCTTGTTTTGACATTGGGTCCCCAACCCAACCCAAAATTCCATTTTACAAAATTACCCCTACAACCCCCAAATCATCCTAAATTTCCCAAAAATTACCTAAAAATTCTAAAATTCCTAAAAATTATTTTAAAATAATTCCCACCTTTTAAATCCACCAAAATACCCCAATACCCTCCAAATAACCTCCAAATACCCTTTTTAGCCCAAAATTCCAAAAATTCCAAAAATTCCCAAAAAATTTCAAGAAATCCAAAATATTCCCAATTTCATTTTGTCCAACTACATCAAAATCCAATTTTTCCAAAATAACCCACATTTATCAAAACCCCCAATTTGACATATTTTTAACCTAAATGGACCCAATGTCAAACCAAATCAACACAGTTGACCTCAATGTTGCCCAAATCCAATTCTAAACTTCAATTAAACATCTCCAATACAAATCTAAATAAAATACAAGCCCAATTTGATTCAAATTTGAGTTCAATTGCATTTCAAACCTAAATCCCCAATTTGGCCTAATTAATCCAAAATTTCCCAGTTAATCTAATGTCAACATTTTCCTTCCAAATTTCAATCCTAAAGCTTCCATGACACTCCCATGAAACCGATGCAACCTTCAATTGCCCCAATTTGAGCCTAAGCATAACCTAAACCCATTTGAAAACAAAAAATAGCTCATTTTAAACTAAAGTGAATTCATGCCCTAAACCTACCAAATTGATTGGCCTAATCCCAAAATTTCTTCCCAATTGATGTTGGGAACTCTTCAATACATTCCCCTAGATCATTTGAAACTTTCAATTGGGTCTAAACCCCACCTTAAACCAACTTGGAAGCAACTTGATCCAACCTTGCCCAAATCAACCAAAATCCCAAAATCCACCTAATTGACCTTTCAATTGAACTCAAAACCATTCCATGTCATCACGAAAGTTCTTCATGGAAATCATTTCTACATTGTTACTCAAAACACTTGTACCTAAATCAAACCCAAACTCAAGTTAGCCCAACTTAAACCCAAGTGAGCCAAATTGAACCTATAGCCTAACTAAACGAATTTGAGCCAAATGTGGCTAAACCAAATCTTTCACAACCACCCTTTGGATCCTAGTAACCACACTAGATTCACCTAGCCCAAGCTAAGTGATCCATGGACCAAGGGTCCCCCATTTTAAGGGATCTCTTCCCTTAAATGGTTAAATCCACCTTTTGCCTCAACCCAAATCCCCCCATTCCTGGTTTATCACCATTAAACCTCTCCCTGACTCACCTCACCTCAGGGGCCAGCTCCCCTATCCTTACCAGCTAGCCTAGTCACTGGAGGGGGTCAAAACCAAGAGTCACCACTAGCCAATACACACCCAAACTTACCTAATTGGCCACCTCAGCCAAATTAAACTTTGGAGCTCACTGCCCTCCACCTAAGCAATGGAATTCACCCATCAATTGAACCCAAACCCAGCTGAATGGCCCTAGCCATTTAAACACCTCTTCTCGGTCATGAGAAATGTGCTGAAAGGTGTTAAAACTTTTCTCAACATAGCCTCCCAAATTCACTCCCAGAGCTTCTCCCAGCCTAGATAAGAAGAATCCCACTATCCTCATGCCCTGAACCCCACTGGCTGAGCTTAATTTCTCAGTCCAAATTTAGGCCGAAAATAGAACACTCACCAAAACTCCACAAAAATCAAATTAAATTCTATCACACCTTCACCAGAGGTAGAGAAGAAGTCTCCCAGTGAAAGTCCCCTCACCAGGCCAGCCATTCCTTTTACCGGCCAGAGCTTGAAATCGGTCTTGGTGGAAGTTAGGTCCAAGCATTTCACCACTGCTCCAAGCTTCATCTCTAACTTCTTCAGAATCCAACAAACATGCTAAGCTCATTCGATTGAAGCCTCACTTCTCAGAGCCAAAGTATCGAACTCCTCTTTTTCGAGAGCTTATTTCGACTCTCCATTTTGTTTAAATCAATTTCAAGGCATCATAGCCGTATAAATGTGTTCGCCTTCTTGAGAAGAGTTCATAGAGCCCAAGATCATGTAATTTGGTTGAGTATCGAGTGAGATCTTAGGGTTAGAAGGTGGATGACTTTCAGGACGCACCAGTCGTAGACGATGACCAGCCAACGTTGGATCAAGCGTGTATGGATGGATGGTCAGGATCTCGCCGGATAGGAGCTTTGAACGAAACCGCAGGCTGCGTGGTTGCTGAGTCAGATGGCGGCATCGAACAGGAGCGCGCCGCGTGGAGCTTTGACCCGGACGAGGATGATACGTCGCCGACGTGTTTAAGTAGATAAATAGGGTAATTTTGAATTATTTAAATGCCAGAACTTCAAAAATGCATATCTTTGTGTAGAAAAATCACAAAAATAAACTAAAACTAACCTCTTGCTCAGTGAATAGAAGAAAATAATGTGGAAAAATAATTGATCGATCTTGTTGAATATTTTATTTTTAATTAATTTAACAGTGATTTGAGTATTTTAATTCTCCATTCATGTATACAATTCACCATGACATATGACCATAGGCTTTTGTAGCCTCTGCTCTTGGGAATATTTCCTGAATTTTTCAAGGCCAGAGGTCATCCCTATGACAAGTTAACTATTTTCCAAATTTTTATGCTTTTTTTTCGTATTTTAATTCCAGTAAATAGTATAATTTTTGTAAAATTCTATAAAAATTAAGATTGGTTCCCTATGACCAGAGGGACTTGTGATAATTATTCCATTGCTTAAAATATTATAAATAATCCTAATGGTTCACTTAACCTAAAACCAAACTTGAATTAATTAGGGTAAATTAAAAATAAAAATGACTTGAATGCTTTTCTCCACTGATCTTTAGGGTCAAAGGAAGCCCCATATAAAATATGGAATCAATTGGAATTGTTTTAACCCACTAAATGAATTTTCTAAGTAACATAGCCACTTTTAAATTTTAAAAAATCATAAAACTCAAAATTTATTTCAAAAATTTACTAAATTCATTTTGAGGCCTCTCTGGGATCAGAGAAGTCTATGAAAATCAAAATTGGAATTTATCTAAAATTTTCATTTTTAACCTATTTTTGAATATTTTAATAATTAAAAAATATTAAAAATCACAAAAATAATAAAATTCAAAAATGTTACATTTTGCTCTCTAATCACTGAAGAACCAACAATATATTTTTCTTAAGTCCCAAAACAAAGATGCTAAATTTTTAAGGCTTAATGCAATTTTTAATATTAAAAATGGATTTTCCAACCTTTCCCACTAAAATAATTCTAAAAATTCAAAGAAAAATCAGAAAAATTTAAAGTTTGTTTCTTTGAGTTCCTTGAGTTCAGAGAGATTTATGAAAAATAAAAAATTTAATTTTCAACTTAAATTTCATTTTATAATTAATTAATACTCTAACAAATAAAATAATTATAATAAAAAAATTCTATTTCAAGAAATCACCAAAATTGGTCCAAGTGGTCCTCTGGTCAGTGAGAACCTCCCATAATTTTTCTAAGGCTAGAAACTTTACCTTGGTCATGTTACTGAATTTTCATTGAAAATCCTTAATTTTCCTTAAATAACTATATAAATTAAATTAAAAATAGAATATTCACATTTTCTCCTCTAATGTCTTAATTGACATGCGGGTGAAGTAACATAAAAATTTCAAGTTCATTTGAGCTTAATTTAATGAGTTATGAGATGAATATGATTAAGAGGGCACAAAGGTAATTAAGGAATTTTAACCCTAATTAATATTTTAGGCTTAATCAAAGGGAGGGTAAAATATTTGATCATAATCTTTCTCTTGGATGATTGAAACTTGGGGAATTAAGAGGTAGAAACCATTAATCACCTACAACATAAAAAAGGAAATCTTAATTAATTGAGCCATTTAAATTTTGAAATAATAATTAAATTTTGGATTATTAAAATTGGGGATACGACTTGAGAGGATATTAATTCTTTAATTTAAAATCCCTAATTGAAATAATTCAGCTCTTAATTAATTCTAATAATGATGGTTAAAATTAATTTAAAAGAAAGCAATCTTTAATTAAATTAATATTGACAACATCAGCTTATTTAAATTAAAATGAACCCGAAACACCAAAGTTAATTTGAAATCATTGCAAATTTGAAAGCTTAAAAATTAATCTCAATTAAAATGTAATAATCAAACAAATCTAAAAAGTGTTTAAAACAAATTTGAATTATCGAAACTTAATGGAATTAAATGGTATAAACACCTCTTTAACTTGAACGACTAAGAAAAAAGCCAACTTGAAATTTTATAACTAAGTTAAACTATTTTGAAACAACAATTAATGGTTAAATCCCTTAACTAATTTGCCCCTGAAGGCTTTTATTATCATAAATCTCAAATAAAACATCAAGTGAAATCTCACTTCACTCATTAGATAGTCAAATGTCCAAGTCCACTGAGCAAGAAACAAGATTTAACTAAATTTTTGGATGATCAATTCACCTATACAATGAAATTCATTTGGACTCGAAATATTCCCAGAAGTATTGAAAAGATGTTTAGGACTTGTTCTAAGCACTTTCCCAATGTGATGAGATGTTTTAGAAGAACAAATTGAACTTAATTTTCTTTGGTAAAGAAAATCATCCATAATTAAATAGATGAAAGTAGACCTAATAGGAAATGACTAGAAATAGGATTATGATCTTGGTAGATAACCAGAAACTTCCCTTGCTCTTACCTAGGTATTTGCTCTGACACTTGTTTCAAGTTTATTGCAATTTACATTCTGTAATTTATTAAAAGTCTTACTTTCCTGTACTTATAAATGCATGAAAATGATCGAACCCAGCATGTTTAAACAACTAAAAACTTAATCACAAACAAAAATAAAACTACTACTACAACTAAATTAAAACGTCTCGTTGGATGCTCAGGAATCCATCAGATGATGTAACCCACATGTTGCTAACGAGATTTCCCACTGCCTAAATGAAAGTGTGAAACTCATTCAGTTGAGTTTAGCAAATTCATTTGGACTAAGTGAACCCGATGAAAATAGCGGTGCCGGGATGACGGAACTGTGGGATCTTAATCTGTTTTGCTTAATCAACATTAAGATTTATTTTAATTAAAATACTAAGCCATCTCAATTCTCAGCTTTTCTAAACTAAAACACTTCTCTCATCTCTTGATTGCCACTTTTTAAAACTAAACCCTCTGCAACAACAAGGAGCTTGGAGCATGGTGGGTAGCACGACCATCTTCATTAGCAAAACATGTGTCTACTTCAACAAAACCTTTCTTAGAATTAAATAACTAAGCCATGGGATTTCAGGGTATTTTTCCTAGTGTAACGTAAATACTCAACTTTTCGTTAGGCATTTGCATAATCATGTTATGTAAATTAAGCCCTAACCGGTCTTAGGACTCCGAGGTAGTCGTTTGGGTACGGCATAAACCCTCACATCTTTGAGGCTATTCGTATGATCATGTCATACTAATATAAGTTCTAATTAACTAAAATTGGCAGGATTGAAACATTAAATAAACTCTAAAATTGAAGCTAAACAATAGGATAGTCGGGAAGTCACTGAAGTTCACTTTGGGTCCGTGACATCCCCTACTCCTCTTCCTTTGGACTCCTAAAATAACTGTTCTAAATTTGATCCATTCCCTATTGAAATTTCCAAAATCCAATTGTTTGAAAATCTTAAACTTTGAAATTATTGAGAGCAAAACCACTGATCATTATCGAGAGTTTTCTTAAATGATTCTCGTCATTTAAGATGTAATTAACTATAGGGGCTTGCACTGATAGAGAACTTTAGGAATCCAGGTAATATAAACCCTGCTTAATTCCTTTATATTAAGCAGGGGAACTTGTCTGCTTATAAAATTGGTTCGCAGACCAAACAGATGTCACAAATCTTTTAGTTTATTTAATTGAGACCCATCATCAAGCAGTGGGTCTATTCTTCGGGATAAATTCACAGTTTGAGATGCAGTGCTCGTTTTTATAAACTACTTGGGATGTGAGATCGGTTTGATTTCATATCTTAAAAATTTTAGACCTAAAATTATTTTCCAAAATCAAATGCTACTTTTCAAAAAATATATATTTAAATTAAATTTAAAATTTAAAATTTGCTAATAATTTCTGTTTGGCGACCCCTTTTCAAAATACAACACAACCTAAAAATAGGCTGACAGTAATATTAGTATAGAAAATTTTCTGGGCTAATGAAATTTTAAAACAAGTATAAAAACTAAACATTAACAACAATAATTAACTACACTACACAGAACATATGCATTTCACAACAGAGAACAGACAATCTACTATTTTTAACTTAAAACTTCACAATTACAATTAAAATCACAATCCATCACAAATAGAAATTAAAATACAAACTACAAAACTAAACCATATCTCAGAAACAAAACATAGTTCACAAAATACAATTAAAAAAATGAAAGTACTCCAAAAAAACTAACACATACATCACATCACATCACAATCACAAAGATCAATAATTAAAATCGCATGTTATGTCCTCATCTCTCTGGTCAGCAGGTGGATTGGGCTGATAATGAGTATAATGAGGGCATTCTGGAAAAATGACATCAGACTCTCCTCTCTAGTACCTAGCCTGAGCATCATAATAAGCCATCTCAAAATCAGAGTGTCGAAGATGATACTCACTATCGTGATCATGTCTTCTCTCTAAACCTTCAATCCTATGATCAATTTTTTCTAATTTTTCATCAAACATCCTAAAAATTTTTTGCTACAGGGTCATAGAATTCATCAAATCATATAGAGTAGGGGAAGTAGATGCAGGAGGGTCATAACTAGTATAAGGGATGTCTCTACTAATAGAAGATGCCTTGGTCCTACTCCCAGTTCTCCATTCCTCATAGGATTCATAAGTTTTCAAATTTTCTTTACTAATAGGTTTCATCGGATATACCCATTCTTCATCGTCTCTTGCTTCCACTCTAGATAGTTGGCAAAGTTCATAGATTAGGTCAGGATGCCCTTAATATCCACTTGATTCACTCTTTGCTGTAGCCATAATATTATTATAAATTATTCTCACCACATTTATACTTCTATTGTTCTGAATACAAAAATTCAGAACAGCTCTGTCTCTCGAGACTTCTCTATGGTGATAGGTGGGTAGCAGAGTAGAACAAATGAAATAATGTCATACCTTACCAGTGGCATTCATCATAGAAAGAGGGAAGTTAATTCGTTCGCGATACTTAATTTTCCAAACTCCTTTCCCATCAGTGAGAAAGTCAATAACATCGTTTAACAGACCTTCCATAGTCCCAAAAGTTTCATACTCGCTAGAAAAAAAATCGTAAAGCTCGTAAAAATAATTAATGCGGCAGCATTAAAATCAACAGAAAGTCCTCTTACTTGGACAGGCTCGTCCTCGAGTTGAGTCAGATATGAATAGAACTCGCTTACAACTACAATAGCAGCTTTATTTTTTATGTAACAGAAGTTTTCCCATCTTCTCTCTTTAATAATTCGTTCCACCTCTTCTCCGGGATTATCAAAAACTCGATCTTGAATGCACTTCTTTCCTTTAAAGACTGAAGTGTATTTCGATTGGGCCATTACATTTATAAATCGAATTTCGTCAAATTCAATTCTCCTCTTTTGATGTGGAACCATTGTTTGATCTATCAAAATCACAAAAATCCAAACTAATCTCAAAGATAATAATACAATGGCTTCTAAAGTTGGTTTAAAGCAATCTAAATCAAGTTCTATGAATTCCTTCCAAGTCTTTTCTCCACATTTTCAAAATTTCTTAATGTGGAAGAAATTCATGGTGAAAATCAAATATTTTTACATAGGAGTGAAGATCTTACCAACGGAAGATGAAATTTGGTGTTAGAATGTGTTGAAATCGCTCCAAATCCGAGATATATCAAGCCCTAGGTCAAAAATTTTGGTAAATCGGGGAAGAAGACGATGAATAGTGGCGGTTCACTGATCAATATCGTGGTTAAAAGGTAAATTTTGTGATCTCACCATCGGCGGGGTCCTTTGCACCGTCGGCGGGCTCAATTGAATTAAATTCTAATAGCCATGGGAAAATCACGTCGTCGGTGGCCTTGAGTGCGCCGTTAGCAAGATTCTTAAATATTGATCATTTTTCAAATTTTTACGATTTCGATCAATTTTAAGACTCGTCATCATCCGTTCAATCATTTTAATCATATATTTTAAGTGATTAAGTGATGTATTAACACAAATAAACATGCACACAACAAACCTTCACAATTATATATTTAATCCAAGTGTTTACAATCCACATTACATAACAGACAAGTAGATATTTTCTCAACCTAATTTCGTCTAATCTGATTGGCAATCCAAACCACAACACTCAAAATGCTGAAAACAAACATTTAAATCATAATCTAAACTATAGTGAGATTAAAAAGTAAACTAAGAAAGCAAACACACAAACATAGTTCAAATCAATTACAATCTAAAGAAACAAATAAATTAAAGCTATTCTACTACTCTTCTGAATCTGTGCTGGTTTCTTCTCTGATATCACCCATTGCTTGAACATGGATGAACATGTTATAAAAAGGTTGGAATGGGATTTCTTCAGTTGAATCTTCTACAATCCATCCCATCCTTTTCATTAAGAGTATGAAACTCGCTTCAAATTGCCCAGCATGATCAAAATGTTCTTTTGTTCTCTAATCAATACGATCAAAGAAATCAGACATATTGTTAACTGTACTCGTTAAATTTTGTACCTACTTCTCCAGATTCTTGATTCAGTGTAAGATCATCGGTGTCTTGTCTGCTACAAGAGGTTGAATAAGAATAGAATTTTGCGATGCTTGATCCATAATCACACCCATATCTGTCTCTTCATCATTGGTTGGGAACATACGGGTTGGGTATAATGGTTTCTAAGGTAGCAGTACCTTTTCCCAAATCTCGTATGATTGTTGAATCAAACTGCATATTAAGAAGATTGTTAAAGGATGTCCAAGCCCTTGAGATGATCCTTGAACAATCAGGCTAAATACAGACTTCACAATAATTGATCCAATATCAATTGGCCATCCCATTTGAATGTAATAGTTCAAAATAACACTCTCCTTCGTAACTTTATCAATTTTCATTGTCTGTAATAACTTAGCAGATACGAAAAAGTGCCAATGCTTTGAAATGGGATTTAAAAGTGCTGCAAAAAAATTGACTTACCCATTCTCTCAAACTTCTTAATCCTCAGTTTCGTCAATCAAATATTGGTAAATTTCATTCATCTTTTCTCTCTTCGGCACAAAATTAGAATAGTGGTTGACAAGAACGTTCTCAAGCATGTTGTCAGCATTATTTTTAGGTTATGTTGTATTTTTGAAAAAGGGGGTCGCTTACAGAAATTGTCGGCGAATTTTATATTTTAAATTTAATTTAAATATATATATAATTTAGAAAGTAGTATTTGATTTTGAAAATATATTTAAATTTGAAAATTTTAAGATATGAAATCAAACTCGATTTCATGACCCGAATAGTTTATACAAACGAGCACCGCACCACAAACCGTGTATCTATTCCGAAGAATAGACACACTGCTTGATAATGGGGCTCGATTAGATAAACTAAAAAGGTTTGTGACATCTGTTTGGTCTACGAACCAATTTTATAAGCCGACAAATTCTTCTGCTTAATATGAAAGCATTAAGCAGGGTTTATATTACCTAGGTTCTCAAAATTCCCTATAAGGGCAAGCCCCTATAGTTAATTACATCTTAAGTGACGGGAATCACCTAAGAAAACTCTCGATAATAATCAGTAGTTCTGCTCTCAAGAATTTCAAAGTTTAAGTTTTCAAAGTATTGAATTTTGGAATTTCAATAAGGAATGGATCGAATTTGGAACATTTTGTTTTGGGAATTCAAAGGAAGAAAAGTAGGAGAAATTACAGATTCGAAGCAAACTTCGGTAATTTCTCGACTATCCTATTGTTTGGCTTGGATTTAAGAAAGTCCTAATGTTTATTTAATGTTTTGATCTTGCCAATTTTAATTAATTTGGACTTATATTTGTATGATAAAATCATACAAATACCTTGGAAGATGTGAGGGTTTATGTCGTATCGGACGACTACCTCAGAATCCTAAGACCGGTTAGGGCTTAATTTGCAATGCAAATGCCTAAAAAAGGTTGAGGATTTATGTTGCACTAGGCAAACTACCTCGAAGTCCTATGGCTTTGTTATTTAATTCTAAGAAAGTTTTGCTGAAGTAGACTCGGGTTTTGCTGATGACGATGGCCGTGTCGCCCACCCCCGCTCCGAGCTCCTTGTTGTTGCAGAGGTTTAGTTATAGAAGTCATAAATCGTGGGATGAGAAAAGTGTTTTGGTTTAGAGAAAATCTTAATTTCCAAGTGTTTTTATGTTTTATTTAAAACAAATCTTAAAGTTGATTATAACAACACCGGTTAAGATCCCACGGTTCCATCCTTCCGGCATCATTATTTTTATCGGATTCACTTAGTCCAGATGAATTTGCTAAACTCAACTGAATGAGTTCCACACTTTCATTTAGACCATGGGAAATCCCGTTAGCAACACGTAAGTTACATCATCCGAGGTATTCCTGATCATCCAACAAGACGTTTTAATTTAGTTGTAATTGTAGTTTTGTGTTCTGTTTGTGATTAAATTTTGAGTTATTTTAGATTTTGAAATGTTGTGGCGGTGAATTTTATCTTACAACGACTTTTAATTTAGTTTTGGTTTCAGTTTTACGGGCTACCCTAGAGGTGTGGATTTTCATGCAACAGTTGTTTATCATGAAAGAAAAGTAAAGTGCATTTGCAATAAAGTAAATTGCAAGAAAAGTAAATTACAATAAAATAAAAGCGTACCTGGAGGGTCTTCCCGTCATCCCAAGCTGCACTTAAACACAATTTAGAATATTTAAGCAAGTTCCTAGGTAAAGCTAAGGGAAGGGTTATGGTTTTCTACCAAGTTCTTAATCCTATAGCTAGTCATCTCCTATGCCGTCTAGGTTCTTGTGTTTTGGTTTGAGGACGATTTTCTTCATCAAAGGACAATTAAGTTCAATTGGTCTTATAAATGTCCTATCATATCGAGGAAGTGCTTAAGAAGAATCTTGAACATCTTTTCAATACTGATAGGATTGTTTTAAGTCCAAATGGATTTAATCAATCAGGTGAAGTAATCGTTCGAGGTTTAGTTAAGTTTTGTTGTTATCTTACTCAGTGAACTAGGACATTTGAATATCCTATAAGTGAAGTAACATTTCATTTAACGTTCTGTTTAGGAGTTATGATAACCAAAGCTTTCGAGGGCAAATTGGTGTTCAAAATTCAAAATGTGACATTTTGGTGAATTTTATTATTCTTGTGATTTTTATTATTTTTTTAATTATTAAAATATTAAAATAATATAAAAATGAACTTTTTTAGAAAATTAAAATTTTAATTTTCTTAAATTCCCTTGATATCAGAGAGGCTCCAAAACCAATTTGGTGAATTTTTGAAAAGTATTTTGAAACTTATGAATTTTTAAAGTTTAAATTGGCTAAATGGCTTAATCAACCCATTTAGTAGGGCTAACCAAGTCCAATTGACTTCAAATTTTTATGGTGGGTTCCTCTGATCCTAAAGGTCAGTGGAGAATTGATTTTGAAGCCAATTTGATGTATGATTAGCTCTAATTAATTAAGGACCTATTTTGGGTGTTTAGGCCAATTAGGGTTATTCCAAGTGAATTAATTCAAAACCTATTTTTCCTAGGGTCCTCTAGTCATAAGAAATATCACCAAATTTTTCTAAAATTTATTTCACAACATGCAAATTATTGGATTTAAAATACTCAAAACAGCAACATGAATTTGAAAAATCAATAACTTCTCATAGGGATGGCCTCGACTTTGGAAAATTCGGGGAATGTTCCCAAATTCGGAGGCTTCAAAAGCCCTATGGTCTCATGCCATGGTGAATTTCCTATATGCATGGAGAATTAAAATAATGTAGAGGGTAAATAAATCATTAAAAATAAAATACTTGATGAAATTAAATGATTTCTTTTCCACATTATTCTCCTCTCGTCCATCGAGCAAGAGGGTATTTTTATTTTATTTTTCTGATTTTCCTACACAAAGTTATGCATTTTTGAAGTTTAGGGAATCAAATAAATAAAAAAATACCCTAATTTCCTACTTATCCACGCGGCGCCACGCCATCCTCGGCAGCTCCGAAACGCTGCGTGTCGCGCTGCCATTCAAAGCCGCCATCCAACTCAGCGCTCCGGGGGCCCGCTGTATTGTTCCATCTCCTCATCCGGCGCGATCCTGGTCGTCCGTCCGCGCGTGTATGGAATGAACTGCATCCGTTCATCGTCCCCAAACGTCCTCACCCGAGTGCTGTCCACACTAAAACCCTAAGAACTTACTCATTTCTCAACGGATTTTCGTGTTTTTATGCTATATGGATTCGTCTTGAAGAGACGAATACATCTATACGGTGATCATGCATTGAAATTAAGGCATTTGAAATGGAGAATCTCCAGAAGCTCGGGATAAAGAGTTAGCTCTTACCTTTGCTCAGAGAAGTGTGGCTTCAATCTGAGGGTTGTGTCACCTTCGATTGGGTCCAAGCAAGCTCCAGATGAAGTCTCCTGGTCTGGTGAATTGCCTAGGTATGATTTCGACCAAGCCCGATCATAAAGCTTGGAGTCTAGAACAGATGGGTGGCCTGGAGAGGGGGCTTTTGCTGGTGGACTTCTTCCCTTGGTCTGGTGAAGGAATAGGACCAATCAATTTGAGGATTGATCCACTGTGGCGAAGTGTCCTGGTTTTGGGTAGAATTTTGGCTGAGAAATTGGGCTCTGTTGGTGGGGATTAGGGAAAATTCTCACTGGGGATCAACTGCTCTAAGTATGGAGAGTGTTTTGGAGCAATTTTGGCAGGGTTTCAGTAAGGTCTGGTTCAACACCTTCCATGGCTGAGAGGGGGTGGTGTTTAAATAGGAGAGGGTGGAGGGCCTCCCAGGGGGAGTTAGGGCTTGGGATCAGCTGCTCTTGGCAAGAGAAGAACAGCTACAATGGCCACTGGGGATGGGGCGGCTCGGTAGGTGAGAATTCCAAGTTTGAGCTCACATGCGAGCTCTCGGCACAGTGGTTTCCGGCGAGCTGTAGTGGTCGGCCGGCCGAGGTCGGAGTCACCCTCGAGGTCGGGGAGGTCGGGGCTGGGGCTTAGTGCAGTCAATTGGGATTGGCCATGTGTAAAGGGCTTGATTTAGATGGAATGGGGGAGGAGCTAATTTTGGCTCCAAATGGGTCCAATTCATGGATTTAGGTTTGGTTCACCCTCCAAGGCCTGATTTTTGGGCTAAGGGAATCAGGTAAGTCAGCTAGCTTAGTGGGGAGAAGTCACCATCTAAGTACATTTATGTTTAATCAAGGTTTAGAAGAGTAATGAAAAGGCTTAATCACCCTTAAGGGAATCATTAAAGGACTCCCTCCCTTTGCCAAAAATGACATGGTGATGTGTAAAGTGGCTGCCATGGCTTGCATATGGCTTGTGCATGGCTTCATGGCTCCATTTGACTGGGGCAAAGCTTAGTCAATTTCATGGAAGTAGATTTTAGGAATCTTGGCCTTTTTTGGTGGAAATTTGGATGAAGCTTGATTAGGAATGGTTTAATGATGATTTTGAAACTTAGGGGTGATATCAGTTAAAGGTATGATGAAAAGAAATTGCCATGTGGGCTTTAGGGCCAATCATGGGCTTTTGTATTTGGTGGAAATGTGCTTTTAGAATGGTTTAGGAAAGTGGGCCTTTAGGTTTGAAAACAAATTGGTCGATGGAAATTTTGTGAAGGATTTGGCCAAACAAATGTTGGGTTTAGCTCATGGATGTGTTATGTGTGATTTCAAGCAAGTTGGGAGTGATTTGGGTTTGAATTGGGTTGAATTTGGGCTTCTTTGGTGAATGGGCCAATATAGATCAAATTGGGCTAACTTGGGACAATGTTGGGCTAGGGTTGAAATTGATGTAAAATAAATGTTTGGAAATGTTTATGGGAGTGTTTCAAAGAAGTTTTGGCTTTGGTTGGGTTCTGATTTTGGGGTTTGGGTTTATTTGGGTTAGGTTTGGGTTTAGGTCAAAATTGGGCCTTTTAGCTTTGGGTTGAATTTGAGTGGGGTTTGGGTCTAAATTTTGGGTAAATCATGTTAGTGTTTTGTTTGTGGGGATGCTAAGGAAGGTTTAGAAAAGGTTTGGCGTTAATTGGAGTTGAATTGGGTTAGTTTGGATTAGGTTTGGGTCATGGGCCCAAATTGGGCTTTAAGGCCAAAAGTGAAATTGGATTTAAATGTCAATCAAATTGGAAGTGGATCTGGTCTAGATTGGTGTTGGGAATGTTAAATTGAAGTTTAGAATTGAATTGGACCAGAATTTGGGTCAATTGGGTAGGTTTGGCTTGACATTGGGTTCATTTTGGGTTAAAATGGATCAAATTGGGGGTTTTGATAAAAGTGGGGTAAATTGACAAAATTGGCCCATTGTGTAGTTAAACAAAATGAAATTGGGAATATTTGGGATTTTCTGAAATTTTCTGGGAATTTTCAGAATTTTTGGATTTTTGGGTCAAGAGGGGTATTTTGGGTATTTGGAGGGTATTGGGAGGTATTTTTGGAATTTTTGGTATATTTGGCTATGGATGGTCAATTTGAGTGATGTGTGAATGTTTGGGATTGGTCTTGAGGAATTTGGGTGATTTGGAGATTTTTGGAAAATTTTAAGGGTTCTGGGTAGGCTAAGCGGGTGTAGGGTCCCGGGGGTCAAAAATTGAAAATTTGGAAAAATGAAGATTGAGTAATTGTAAGTGGAATGAAATCATTTTGGTTGAGCCATGAAGCTATATTAAGCCCACATGATCCATGAAGGGACTCATTTGAGGCATCCACTATGTTGTTCCTAACCCTCTTAGCCAAGGGCTTAGGGGTTAAGGACCATCCATGTGAATCACCTACACGAGTCGGGAGGTCGAGTCGGGTATGGGTGTGGTTTTAGGAGGTGTGTGAAAGTGTAGTGTATAAGTGTAGTGTGTGTTTAAGTCAGGCCTCACCAGACCAGGCCACCCAGGGTAGTCCTAAGGCCAAAGAGTCCTACAGGAACTCATCCTTTAAACTTCCACATTTGATTTCAACCCTTTAGGTGATTAGGGGTCTACAGTCAAGTTTGTGGAGTTTGCAGGGAGTTAAGAAGTGGTTTGAATTTCTAGGTGGTGGGTCCCAATTCTAATCCTCTAAGATAGTCAAAGGAAAAGCCTAAGGCTAGATCCTAAGTACTAAAGAGAAGAAGAGAAAACCTCATCAAAAATGAGGTCAACACATGTATGATTCATTAGTTCGCCTAGAATTAAATGTTATCCACGTACCTCCCACATAGACGCTTCCTTGGTTGATTCCATGCAGATTGGCGTAGAATTCCTTCACCAATGGAACGACTATTGAGGCAGTAGTATAGCGAAATACTTCCCATCTTTGCCGCATGATCATTTCTTCATTTACAGACAAAGAATTACTTAATCCTCGATTGACAAATTCTCTTTCCTTGATTAACCTTCTCTTTGACATCACCTTGTTAAAAGGTCATCGTGCCTCAGCACTGACGAACATTCACCGGTTGTACACTTGAAATCTAGGGTAATCTACTGAATTGGAGGCCATTAGAGAAGAATTCAAGGGAGTTTCCATTCGTTTTTGGGAATTTTGAGTGTTTAGGAATCATCCATGGAAGTTGATAGTGGATAAATTCGCTAAAAAATGCCAAAAATCATCACATTGAACTCAAAAAATGCCCACTCGTTGATCCAGCTGTCGGCAGCCTAGATGGAGCCGTCGACGAGCCTTATGTAATTAAATTCTAGGGCTCGGCGCCCTAGGCAAAATATTGCACATTTACACCGTCGTCAAATAAGTTCCAAATTTTTTCTATGGATCCAAATTCTTGATAATCAAAGGGAAAATACAAGTAGTAGAATTCAATATTACTCCAAACTAATGATAAACTCAAACAAACACTCAAACAAATAAAGATAACTATGGGTTGCTTCTCATAAAGCGCTTGGTTTAACGTCGTCAGCCCGACCTATTCAGGTGTTATTCAAGTTGATCGAGCATTAAAATCTCCTTAAAATTTTGTCTTTTACCCTAAAAATATGATTTTAATCTATGTCCATTTACTTTAAATTTATTCCCAGTCTTAGGATCTTCAATTTCAACAGCTCCATAAGTATAAGCCTGAGTCACAGTAAAGGGTCTTAACCAACGAGAGTTTAATTTCCTAGGAAATAATTTCAGCCTTGTATTGTAAAGCAAAACTTCTTGTACTGCTTCAAAGTTCTTCTCGTTAATCTTCCGATCATGCTTTAACTTCAGTTTTTCCTTATAAATTCTGTCGTTATCATAAGATTCATTTCTTAATTCTTCTAATTCATTCAATTACAACAATCTCTTCTCACCAGCATTTTTCAAATTATAATTGAATTCTTTAATCGCCCAATATGTTTTATGATCCAAACCTATTGGTAAGTGACAAGTCTTTCCATATATAAACTTGTAAGGAGTCATACCAATAGGAGATTTATAAGCAGTCCTGTATGATTATAATGCAGTATCTAATCTTGTAGACCGATCTACTCTACTAGGATTTATAGTTTTTTCTAAAATTTGTTTAATCTCATGATTAGAAACTTCAGCTAAACCACTGATTAAAGGATGATAAGCAATAGAGAATCTCTGAATAATATTAAGCTTTTCTGCTAATCTCTGAATATATTTTTTCCTAAAATAGGATCCTCTATTAGTGATAATCACTCTCGACATATCGTATCTTGTGAAAATGTTTTTCATTAAGAATCTTGAAACACTTTTAGCATCACAACAAGGTAAAGCTTGTGCTTCAATCCAATTTGATACATAATTAACTGTAATCAAAATATATAAGTTCCCAAATGAAGGAATAAATGGTCCCATGAAACAGAATCCCTAAACATCCAAAATCTCAACTTCTAACATGAAATTCAGAGGAATTTCATTTCTTCTAGATATATTACCTACTTCTTTGACATCTATCACAAGTTTTGATATATTAATAAACATCTCTAAAAATAGTAGGCCAATAAAATCCAGCTTACAAAATTTTGTGCGCACTTTTGTCAATCTCAAAATATCCTCTAAATTCAGAATCATGACATTTCTGAATATTCAGTTCAGTTTCTTCATAAGGCACACATCTCCCAAAAATATGCTTTTGCATCATGAATGAATTTTTTCTATTGCTGCAGTGTTAGCATAGGTGGCAAAATATCACATACTATATAGTTAACTATACAAGCATACCAAGGTATTTTCCACTCATTAATATTATAAATTTTTTCATCAGGGAAACTGTCTGTTATTTTATTGTTGGTGTCAAATGATTTGTGATATTCTAGTCTCTACAAATGATTAACAATTTGATTATCAGTTCCCTTTCTATCAATCACCGTAAAATCGAATTCTTACATTAAAAGATCCCATCTAATTAATCTAGGTTTAGTATCCTTCTTTTGCATCAGATATTTAATAGCAGAATGATCAGTATGCACAATACATTTAGTTCCAATTATATAAGATCTGAATTTATCAAAAGCATATACAATAGCCAGTAACTCTTTTTTAGTAACCGTATAGTTAATTTGAACTTCATTAAGAGTTCTACTAGCATAGTATATAACTTTAAAAATTTTTTCATATCTTTGACCAAGAACAGCTCTAATAGCATAATCACTAGTATCACACATTAATTCAATTGGTTTCTCCCAGTCACGTGAAACTATTATAGGTGTTGTGGTTAGTTTTTTCTTTAATAACTCTAAGGCATTTAACAAGACTTCGCTAAATTAAAATTTCATGTATTTTTCTAAATGTTGGCATAGAGGTTTAGTAGTTTTAGAAAAATCTTTAATATAGCGCTTGTAGAAACCAGCATGTCCAAGAAAACTTCTTACCCCTCTCACTGTAGTAGGAGGTGGTAATTTCGCTATTACTTGAATTTTTGCAGGGTCTACTTCCATGCCATTTTCTGAAATTTTATAACCTAATAAAATTCCTCCTTCAACCATAAATTGACATTTCTCCCAATTTAGAACTAAGTTAGTTCTTTCGCATAGCTCCAAAACTTTTTTAAGATGATTTAAGCATGCATCAAATGATGTTCCAAACACAGATAAATCATCCATAAATACTTCTATTCCATTATCAATTAACTTATTAAAAATAGACGTCATACATCTCTAGAATGTTGTAGGTGCGTTACATAATCCAAAAGACATTCTTTGAAAAGCAAAAGTTCCATAAGAACTAGTAAATGTTGTTTTTTTCTTGATCCTCAGGAGCAAGAGGTATTTGATGGTAACTGTTATATCCATCCAGAAAGCAGTAGTACTTGTGTCCAGCAAGTCTATCCAGCATTTGGTCTAGAAAAGGAAGAGGAAAGTGATCCTTTCTAGTGGCGGCATTTAATTTTCTATAATCAATACAAATACACCAACCAGAAACTTGTCTGATAGGTATTAATTCATTATTTTCCATTTTCTTCAACAGTTACTCCTCCTTTCTTAGAAACACAATGAATTGGACTTACCCAAGTACTATAAAAAATAGAATATATCATTCCAGCATCTAACTATTCTAATATCTCTTTTCTAACTACTTCTTTCATAACAGGGTTCAGTCTCCTTTGTGGATCAATTCTTGGTTTATGTTCATGGTTTAATAAAATTTTGTGCATACAAATCGAAGGACTAATTTCCTTAATATCAGCTAGAGTCCATTCAGAAGCTCTTTTGTACTTTTTATTGTATCCATTAATTTTTATTCTTTAATTTCATTTAAGTCTGAGGATACAATTACTGGTAATATTAAAAACTCTCCAAAGAATACATATTTTAAATGATTTGGAAGATTTTTTAATTCAAGTTCAGTGGATTTTACAACAGATGGAATTAATATTTCATTCTCAAGTGCTATTGAATTGAGCGTTTCAAATTGTTCCTGAATATAATTAGGTTCTTCGTTATCAATTTCATCAAATTTATCTTTTTCCATGCCTTTTTCTTCAAAATTTTCCTTGGAATATTCTTTTTTATATAATCACATATATCTAATCTGATACATTCATCATCTTTTTCTACTGAAGGATATTTCATTGACTTTGAGATGTTAAAGGTTACTTCTTGATCATTTAGTCTCATAGTCAATTCTCCTTTTTGAACATCTATCATGGCTCTTCCTGTGGCAAGAAATGGTCTTCCTAAAACGATAAGTATTTCCTTATCTTCTTCCATATCTAAAATGATGAAGTCCACATGAATGATAAATTTATCAACCTTGACCAAAATTCTTCTATAAATCCTTTAGGATGTGTAATTAATCGATCAACTAATTGTAGAGTTACAGAAGTCGATGCAATCTCTCCTATTCCTAAACTTTTAAAAGTTGAAAAAGGCATCAAATTGATGTTAGCTCCCCAATCTCATAGTGCTCGCCCATAAAAGTTTTCACCAATAGCACATGGGATGGTGAAACTACCATGATCTTTAAGTTTTTTAGGAAGTTTTCTCTGAATTATAGCACTGCACTCTTCACTGAGTGCAACGATCTCATGATCTAGTAACTTTCTCTTTTTGTTGAGTATATCCTTCATAAATTTAACATAATCAGGCAATTGTTCCAAACCTTCAACAAAAGGGATATTTATCGACAATTTTTTCAAAATTTCTATGAATTTAGCAAATCTTTTTCCCTTATCTTGTAGCTTTAGTCTTTAAGGAAATGGTGGTGGTAGTCTTTCAACAGTAATTTTCATAGGTTTCAGAGGAAAATCAGGATATAAACTTTCGTTTTCTCCTTCAGCTTCTTCTTTTTCCTTTTCAACTAGATTCTTTTTGAACTCTTGTTTTCAACTCTTTTCCACTTCTCAATTGAATAGCCTTAATCTGTTCTTTTCCTTGATCTTTAGGATTTACTTCAACATTGCTAGGTAAAGTTCCTACAGGTCTATTGTTCAGTGCAGTAGCAATATGCCCTAATTCGTTTTCTATGTTTTTAATAGCAGCTCCTTGACTTTATAATTGATTACCCATATTCAAAACTAATTCTTCCATAGATAACTTCTTCTCCTTAAATTGTGAATTATTATTAAAACCTGGTTGATTAGAAGTTGTATAATTGGAATTAACTTGATTATTTATATTTCTTAATGGGTTTACAGAATTGTTCCCCCACTATGGACTAAGAGGATTAACACTACCTTGGTTATTCCAATTAAAGTTCGAATAATTCTTCCAACCTGGATTATAATAGTTTGAATAAGGGTTATTTTGTTTATTATTTACCAAATTTATAGTTTCATATGAAGATTGAGCATCTAGAATTTGTCCTAATGAATTTTTTTCAAACACTGGAGGTATTTGAGAAAGATTCATTCCATATTGATCTATTTTCTTTGAAAGAGCAGCAATTTGAGAAAATATCATAGTTAAAGCATCTGAATCATGAATATTGGCTACTCTCTTAGGATTTATTCCTTCAGAAGGCCATTGAAAATTATTAGTAGCCATTTCTTCTATTAAAGCACAGGCTTCTTCAAAAGGTTTATACATTAGTGATCCACCAGCAGCAGGGTCAATGATGGATCTAAGAGATCCTACTAATCCATTATAAAAGTTTGAATAATTAACCAATCTGCTAAAGCTTGATGTGAGCATCTTCTAAGAAGTTCTTTAAATCTTTCCCAAGATTCTTATATCGATTCTCCCTCATACTGACTGAAAGATGTGATATCGTTTCTAAGCTTAGCAGTCTTTGATGGTGGACAATATTTCGATAAGAATTTTTTGCGAAAGTTCTCCTCAATTTTTAATATATCCTGGTGCTAACAAATTTAACCAAGCCTTAGCTTTATCTCTTAGTGAAAAAGGAAAAAGTCTAAATCTGACAGCATCATCAAACACTCTGTTGTATTTAGAAGTAGCATAAACTTCTAAGAAACTTGCAAGATGTAAGTTAGGATCTTCTTTTGAAGTTCCACCGAATTGATTTTTTTGTACTATTTAGATAATTGTAGGTTTAAGCTCAAATGAATTAGTAGCTACATCAGAATTTTGGATAGTTAAGTGAGTTTCATCTAATGTATGGTTAGCGTAGTCTCTTAGTGGTCTAGATTGATGTTCATTTTCTATTCTTTAGTTGTTTACGTTGTTTTCCATTATTTCAGAATTTATAGGTTCTTTTCTTAGTTTTCTAATTCTCCTAACAGTATGTTCTAATTCTGAATCATAGGGTATAAGATTTTGAGAACCAAATTTACGCATTCAATCGAAATCAGTACACAGCAAAACAGTTAACTAAATAAGTTGCAATTCTTTTAAAAAGTTTTCTAACAGTCCTAAATTGTCTGTTACTCTCATTATCTTATATTTTCTGGCAACGGCACCAAAATGACTTGGGGCGACTCCGCGCACTTAGTGTAAATTAAATTTTTGTAACTAGTATATAACATATTCTTCTAATCGCAGAGTTACTCTTTAACGCAAGTATATGTATTGCTCAAGTAATAAAAGGCTTTAGTGGAGTCCTGGATATCAATCCCATAGGGAATATTTTAGAGGCTATGAACTAGGATTATAGAATCCAATTCAGAATCACAACTTGTAAATCAAAATTGCCAATCTGTAACTAATATGTAATCGATAAGAATAAGATATTTTAAAAAACCTAGTTCTGCTAACCGATAACTAATTCTACTAATAAAGCGAAGTTCAAGTATATAAGCAAGAATCTTTCTCCTTTGTTAAGAAATTAAGTGAATGGATAATTAGAACTAGTTTAAAAGGGTGTTTTGCTAAATAGGAGCATACCTATTCTTTACCCTTTGGTCCAGGCATAAAGAACGTTGACTAATCCTATGCTTGGTTACTGAATCTACGGCTAGGCTGGGACTATACCGACTCTCACTTTGGAGCTCCCACGTTTCCCTCGCATGAGGGCTAACATCTACACTTCAGTACCCAAATGTTAGGACTGAATTGAGAATTTTAGCCTGTCACTCTAAAATCTCCAATTCTATGCCCGATGAATATTATTTCCCTACTTATTTGCACCCTACTTCCAAGGATTTTGATCTCCCTGAATCTCGGAAGTAATCTTTACTATAGTTGTTAAACTCAACATATTTTAACTAATCAATTAGCTAGATTGAAAGTAAATTAAGATTTAAGTAAAAGATTATGACAACTTCTTTAAACTTTTCTTGGTACACTAGTTCAAAATTACATTTCACAAAAATATCAAAACAAGGAGAAAGACAGAAAAACTACTCAGATTTCATGAAGAGGATACGATAAAACTTGGATTTCATATATAAAAACAAAGTTTTATAGACTAAAATTAGTGAAAACAACTTATTTTAAATTCCTCCCCAAGCAAACTCCTTGAAGTTCCTCTAAATCTCTTCCTTTCTTTACAGTACGCAGAATTCTCCTTTGATACGATAATGAAGAAGAGATCTCTCACTTCCCTTCCACTCTTACAATCTCTCGAAGAATTTCTCACAAATTTCACTATCTGAACTCACTCATTAACACACTAGAAACTCTATATGGACTCACTAGAGTCACACACTTGACTCACTAATGGATTAGAATGACACGTGGTGGAATCAAATGGACACTAGTGGACCCAATTAGACGCTAGTTGACCCTTTTTTCGGCCCCAAATTGTTCCTTTTAAAATAGTTGAAGATTTTTTAAGGGTTTTCCAAGCAACCCTTCGAAAATTGTCCGCATTTAATGCACCTCGTGAAAGAACCGTCAATCCCGCTGTCTGCGGCCTCGAGCTCCTTGTCGGCGGCCTTATATAATACTTAGCCTTGGACCCCTTCTGAATAAGGCCCATTGTTAATCGCTTCGATCTCGCTGTCGGTGGGCTCCCTTGTAATATATTCTGAACTCTCGGTAATAACACGTCGTCGACGCCATCAACCTCGCCGTTGGCACCCTAGATCAAATTTTTGCAATTTTGGTCCTTTTTGCTCCAAATTCGCTCCTTTTTGCATATTTTTGCTTCATTGTCCATAAATTAACATACCTGTAGAAAAACACCATAAATACCCTTCTTTAATGTGCAATATCATCAAAATCAATATAAAATAGGTATGAAAATTTTAACATTTTTTTCTTGGGTCAATTTGTAATATCAACAGCTCTAAAAGAATGAACTTTTATAACTGTAAAAGGTCCCAACCATCTTGACTTGAGCTTTCCAAGAAATAACTTCAATCATGTGTTGTATAACAAACCTTTTTGTCCACATTCCAATTTCTTTTTCAATATCTTTTGGTCACACCACAATTTCGTTTTTTCTTTATTGATCCTGTCATTGTTGTAAGATGCATTTCTAATCTCTTCCAATGCAACCAATTGCATAAATCTCTTCTCTCCGACATTTTTCAAATTAAAATTCAACTCTTTTATCGCCCAATATACTTTATGCTCCAATTCAATCAGTAAATGACACATCTTACAAAACACTAGTCTATACGGAGACATTCCAATAGGGGTTTTAAAAGCAATCCTATAATCTCATAATGCAGTATCTAATCGAGCAGACCAATCTAATTTATGATTATCCACAGTTTTGTCCAAAATTCTTTTAGTTTCATGATTTGACACTTCAGCTAAACCACTAGTCTGGGGATGATAAGCAGTAGATATTCTATGAATAATGTTATATTTCTCATTTAATCTCTTAATTTGATTATTCCTCAAATGGGATCCACCATAAGTTATAATAACTCTAGGCATTCCATATATCGTAAATATATTTTTCTTTAAAAATTTGGAAACACTCCGAGCATCACATTAAGGTAAAGAAATATTTTTAATCCATTTTGAGACATAATCAACTACAACCAATATATATAAATTCCCAAATGATGGGGTAAATTGTCCCATAAAATCTAATCCTCATACATAAAAAATTTCCACTTTCAAATTATAATTTATAGGCATTTCATTTCTTCTAGAGATATTACCTACTATCTAACATCGATCACATGATTTAATATATTTGTAAACATCCTTTAAAAGAGTAGGCCAATAAAATCAAGATTGTAAAATCCTAAAAGCACTTTTATCAACACCAAAATGACCTCCAAATTCAGAATCATGATATCGTTGAATAATTAAATTCGTTTCTTCTTGTGGCACACATCTCATAATAATCAGATCCTTACATTGTTTATATAGATATGGCTCATCCCAATAATATGATTTTTCATTATATTTGGACTTCTTTTGTTGTTGCCTTGTTAAATCAGGTGGTATAATATCACTCAAAATATAATTCACAATATTAGCATACCAAGGCAAATTTCTTCCCATAATAGTATAAAGTTATTCATCAGGGAAAGTTTCTGTAACTTCTTTCTCAAATTTAGATAATTTATCATAGTCTAATCTCGACAAATGATCAGCTATTTGGTTATCAGATCCTTTCCTATCAACTGTCATAAAAACAAATTCTTGCAGAAGAAGTGTCTATCTAATCAGTCTAGGTTTCGCATCCTTCTTTTGTATTAAATATTTGATAGTTGAATGGTCTGTATGCGCAATACTTTTAGCTCCAATTAAATATGTTCTAAGCTTTTCAAAAGCAAATACTATAGCTAATAACTCTCTTTCTGTAGTGGTATAATTAGTTTGAGCTTCATTAAGAGTTTTACTAGCATAGTAAATGACTTTGAAAATTTTATCATGCCTTTGCCCCAATGCTATTCCGATCTCATAATCACTAGCATCACACATGAGTTCAAATGGTTTCTCTCAATTTAGTGAAACAATTACCGGTGCAGTGATTAATTTCTCTTTTATAAATTTGAACGCACTTAAACATTCATCATTAAAATCAAATTTTCTATCATTTTCTAAAAGTTGGCACAATGGTTTAGTAAATTTAGAAAAATCTTTAATGTATCTTCTGTAAAATCTAGCGTGTCCTAAGAAACTTCTCACCTCTCTCACAGTAGTGGGTGGTGGCAATTTCTCAATCACTCTAATTTTAGCAGGGTCGACCTCCATATCATGCTCAAAAATTTTATGACCAAGTACAATCCCTCCTGCAACCATAAATTAACATTTCCCCCAATTCAGAACTAAATTAGTTTTATCACAAAGCTCGAAAACTTTTGCTAAGTTTTCTAAGCTTATTTTAAATGAAGTCCCAAATACTGAGAAATCATCCATGAAAACTTCTACTCCATTATCTATCATACTACTGAAGATAGACATCATACATCTTTGAAATGTTGCAGGTGCATTACACAGTCCAAAAGGCATTCTTCAAAAAGTGAAGGTTCCGTAAGGGCTAGTAAATGTTGTCTTTTCTTGGTTCTCAGGAGCAATATGTATTTGATGGTAACCAGTATATCCATCCAAAAAGCAGTAGTACTTGTGTCCAGTAAGTCTATTCAACATTTGATCTAGAAAAGGAAGAGGAAAGTTATCTTTTCAGGTGGCGGCAATTAATTTCCTATAGTCAATACAAATTCGACATCCATTAAATTGTCTTGTGGCTATAATTTCATTACATTCGTTCATTTCAACAGTAACTCCTCCCTTTTTCGGTACACAATGTATTGGACTCACCCAAGCACTATCCAAAATAGGATAAATAATTCCAGCATCCAGCTATTTTAAAATTTCCTTCTTAATTACCTCTTTCATTATTAGATTTAATCTCCTCTACGGATCAACTCTCGGTTTATGTTCTTCATCTAATAAAATTCTGTGCGTATAAATCAAAGGACTGATTCCTTTAATATCAGCTAAAGTCCATCCAAAATCTTTTTTGTATCTTTTTAAAATTTCCAACAACATCTGTTCTTGAGAATGGTTTAACTCTGAAGATACAATAACTGGCAGGGTAGATGATTCTCCTAAAAACATATACTTCAAATGATTAGGGAGAAATTTCATCTCAATTTCAGAAGGTTTTATTATAGATGGAATTATGCTTTTATTTTGACCTTCCATAGTGTTTAATACTTCAAATATCTCCTGAACATACTCCAAATCTTCATTCTTCTTACTATCTGAATTTTCTTCATTTTCTTCATTTTCTTCATTTTCAATTTCTTCTTCAAACATATTTTCATTCTCCACTTCTTTTTCAAACATATTTTCAAAATGATCGTTTCCCAAATATTCAGAGACCTCCATCCTAAAACAATCATTTTCTTTTTCCATTGAGGGATACTTCATAGATTTCAAAATATTAAAGGTCACCTCTTGATCAATAACTCTCATAGTTAATTCTCCTTTTTGAACATGAATCATTACTCTCCCAGTCACAAGGAAAGGTCTTCTTAAAATGATTGGAATTTATTTATCTTCCTCCATATCATGTACAATAAAATCCACAAGAAAGATAAATTTATCCACTTTCACTAACACATCTTCCACCACTCCTTTAGGGCAAGTAATGGAACGATCGGCTAACTAAAGAGTCACAGATGTAGGAGAAATTTGTCCTATTCCCAACCTTTTGAAAGTTGATAAAGGCATAAGATTAATACTAGCTCCCAGATCACATAAGGCTCTTCCAAAAAATTTTTCTCCTATAGCACACTGGGTAGTGAAACTACCAGGATCTTTAAGTTTTTTAGGAAGCTTCTTCTGAATAATTGCACAACACTCTCCGCTAACTGCAACAGTTTTAGGATCAGTAAACTTTCGTTTCTTTTTCAGAATATCCTTCATAAACTTAGCATAATCAGACATCTGTTCTAATACTTTAACAAAAGGAATATTTTTCGTTAATTTCTAAAGGATCTCCAAAAATTTTCCAAAACTGTTATCCCTATTTTGTTGCTTCAGTCTTTGAGGAAATGGAGGTGGTGGTTTTTTAACAATAATCTTCATTGGTTTAAGATGATAATCCAAGTCTAGATAAATCTTGTTTGAACTTTTTTCAATAATCGCCTTCTCCTTTTCTATTTCATCTTCTTTTTACACTCTTGTTTCCAATTCCTTTCCACTCCTTAATTGAATAGCCTTAATTTGTTCCTTTTTTTGATCTTTTGGATTGATCTTAACATTACTTGGAAGCGTTCCACAAGGTCTATTATTAAGAGGAGTGAAAATATGCCCCAATTGATTTTAAATATTTTTCATCGTAACACCTTGAGCTTGTAATTGATTTCCTATATTTAGAATCATTTCTTCAGTAGACAACTTCTTATCCATAAATTGCAGGTTACTATTAAATCCAAGAGGATAAGATGGTAAAAAATTAGTATTTCCTTGATTTTTTGAATTTCCAACTGGATGTATAGTAATGTTCCCCCAATTGGGGTTAACGTTTGCATTGCTATTATTCCAATTAAAGTTTGGGTGAATCATTCAACCAGTATTATAATAATTCAAATAAGGATTATTAGATCTATTAATAACATTCAAAGTCTCATAAGGTGTTTGAGATTCTGTTATCTATCCAAATGAATTTTCCTTTAACACTTGGGGTGGTTGAGAATAATTCATTCCATATTGATATATTTTATTGGAAAGGGTTGCAATTTGAGAAACTATTATAGTCATCATATCTGAATCATGAACACCAGCTACTCTTTCAAGATTTACCCGTTGAGAGGGCCATTGAAAAATATTAGTAGCCATTTCTTCAATTTATATGTATTCTTCATCAAAAGGTTTTGACATTAACGATCCACCAGCAGCAGCATCTGTAATTGATCTCAAATGATCCCACTAAGAGGATACTAACTGTCACTTTGGAGTTCCAACTTACCCTTTATCTAAAGGCTAACCTTCAAGTTTAGTCATTAATTTTAGGATGAAATTTGGGATCTCAGCCTGTCACCCTAAAACATCTAATTTGACGTCCATCAAAACACGTTTCCCTTTTCATTTGCACTCAATTCCCATGAACTACGCAATTCATCCTTGCAAATTGAATGGGTTCTTCTTTGTTATTGTAAGACACTAAATCCTTTCAGAGTTAATGTTCAACAACATATTTTTAATAATTCAATTGGCCTGATCGAAAAGTAAATTAAGCTCGAAATGAAAAATTATCACAATTTCTTTAATATTTTAAAAACACTTCAAATCCACATCAACACATCATCACATCTCTATGCAAGAAGAAAGACAAAGGAGACTACTCAGAATTCATAGAGAAGACACAATGAAACATAGATTTTATATATAAAAGAAAAGTCATACAAACCATAAAAGAAATTACAACTTATGTCTTTCTCTTCCCCAATGCAATTCTCTTGAAGTTCCTTTCAATCCTTTTCTATCTTCTTTGCAACACTCAATTCCCTCGTTAGAATGGAAATGAAGAAGCAATCTCTCACTTTACTCCTTCTCCTTCACTTCTTAGAGAAGAATCCCTCTCAAATTGAAACTTCTACACTCTTCTCTCCTAAGCTCTAACACTCAAAACACACTAGACTCTCTAGATTACACATGACACACTCTAATTTTCATCCAAAAACAGTTAATTATAAGTTAGGAACGAAATTCCAAGAGTTCCCATAGGTACCCCTTCAAAAAGTCTCCAAAACTCTTCAAATTTGAAGTCCACAGATTAATTGCTGAGCTCTCTGGAAATTTGTGCCGGCGGTACCTGAATATGTTTTCCTCCTTTTGCTCCTTTTTGCTCCAAATTTGTTCCATTTTGCTTATTTTTGCTCCAATCACCTAAAATCATCATACCTGCAATAAATCATGAAAAATGCCTTTCTTTAAAGTGCTATATCACCAAAAATGGGTAAAATTATATAGCAAAAACAACATATATTTTTGGTGCATTGGTCCACTTAAAATTACCTGTTTTTAGTGTTCATTTCATGCCCAATTTATGCACATTTTTAAAGATATTAAACTTTAAAGGAAGGAATTTTGCATATTTTTCTCTTCAAGTATTAAAATAAGATTTTAAAGAAAATGAAGCAAAAACTATGCAATTTTAAGCAAAAATGAGCAAGGAAGAAAATTCTAACTTAACACATATCAATATGTCATTCTATGCTTGATATATTTTATATTTCTTGCAAGTTTTTGAATGAAATTATACTTTTAATAAAGGTTGTTTTAATATCTATCTTGTAAGTGAAGATGTTAGGAATGCAAATCAACTTAAATGGGGAAAAACGGAGTTAAAACGGCGCCTAACAAAGTAAAACTGTGGAGTTGGGCACAGGGTGGTGCCTAGGCGCTAAACCTGGCGTCCAGGCACCAATGACGTTGAGAAAATGGCGCTTAGGCACCAGAATCAAGGCTTAGGCGTCGGAATCATGTAAAAAAGGTTATTGAACAGATTTTCGACAATTTTAGGAGTTATTTTGATGATGTTATGTAGTTTCTAGACCTTCTAGAAGACTGGAAGTTACTCCTAATATATAGGACATGTGATACAATGCATCTGGACATATTGGAATGATTTTAATCACGAAGAAGTGTGACCAAAAGTGAAGGGGTGCGAAGACTTGGTCACTGGAGTTTAGCTCCTAGGCGCCAGATCCCGGCACCTAGGCTCCACAGTTGGTTTCTAGAAGATTCAATGAATGTGGACAAATTTCAAAGAGGTGCCTTAAGCAACCCCTGGCCATTTTCAGAGCTCTATAAATAGGAGACATTTCTATAGGAAAAGGGTCTCTCTCTCGTTTTCTCTCTCTCTCTCTCTCTCTCTCTCTCTCTCTTTCTTCTCCTTTAGTCATTTTAGAGTCATTTTAGAGTCATGAAGATATAGATTTCTACATCTCATGGAGAGATTGGTGAGGGATTTTGAGATATTTATGTAAGTGATGTACGAGCGGTGCATGGATCGGTGGGAGACTTTGGTGGAGAGATCTTCTTCTTTCCTTCAGAGGCAAAAAGCTATGTATTGTGTTCTTCATTCTCTTGTAATTATTGTAAACACTTTCTAGTGGATTTTTATTGTTTTAAACTGAGTTTTTTGTCATGATTTATCCATGCTTCGTAAGCGATTTTCTTTACTCTTTCTTTTAATATGAAGTAATGGCATGTGTAGGAAAATTATTTTTTAGATAGAATTATCTATTAGATACTTCTAGGTGACAGATAGTTGCATAAATATAATAGAATACTAATGAAATAAGTTCCTTGTTGGCACTTAACTTATTTCATAATTCTATCAATTCTTTTACTTCTTATGCCATTATTTTCATTTACATTTATTTTGTAATGAAATTGATGCATGTTTAGGAATTAAGATTAGCTTAGATATTCTCTTATTAAATTATGGTGATGATATTAATACCAGATCTTCATTTACTTTACAAATTTATCACTTTTATTGTTAAAACTTGTTAAAGAATTCTGAGACCTATCTGGAGATGAGTTCTTAACTAGTAGATATCACATGAATCCTTAAGTAATCGCAGGCTATACCCGTGTTATTTAAGGTGAAATGCAAATAAATAGGGATATATTGTTTATTGGGCATAGAATTGATTAGTTTTTAGAGCGAGAGACTAAATTCTAATTTTTTGGTTAATAGAAAGGGAACGGTCACTGTTATGGCTGACCATAGCCACCCTTGGACATCTAGAAGTGTGAGCTTAGATTAACCCATTCTACTAATAAAACATCCTGAACTGATCTATAAATTAGCCAATGTTCTTTATGCCTGGACCAAAGGGTAAAGAATAGGATTGCTTCTATTTGACACTACTACATAAAATTCTATGTATATCTTTCCTACACATTATCTATGTAATTGCAAGAGAAAGGTAGTTTTTTTTAATATCTCAAAATTCTCCAAACCAATTTATCCATAAGTTATCTTTTTATTTAAAAACTTTATTTAGGATCAGTTATTTAAAACACATTTTAATCGACATTCCAAATTTAAGCTTTTTAGAAATAGACTGGAATTAGCCTAAAGAATTTCTTACCTCGCTTCTCTGTGGGATCGATATTGGGGTTATAAAAGAAAACCCTATATTACTTGAAACGATAAGTATACTGACGTAGTACCCCTACTGTGTAAAATATTTTCTAAAATTTTACAACATTCTAATTTTATACACTAGCCACTTTTTATAAATTGGTCAAGTTTTTGGCCATCTTTTGGAAGCAAAAATGACTGCGTTATTGCGGGTTGGGTCAAGTATTTGGCGTCGTTGCCGGGAAGCTTCGGTAAGAACTTTAAGAGAATTTTAGTTGAAATAATTAGGTTTAAACTAGAAAATTGTAGTGTTGTAAAAACTATTTTTGTGTGAAAAATGTTTTGGTATATGGAAAAGTGTAGTGAATATATATATATATATATTGTTTGTGTGAAAAATAAGGTGTTCGTGAAAATGTTTTATTGTGTTGAATATATTTCATCTATTATTTGTTTAATTTTTAATGTATTGTTTGTTGTGCTATGTATGCGAAAGAAAGGATCTGCAAGATTTGTGCCTTATGATCCCGAGTTTGAAAAAAATAAGAAAATAAAAATACAGAAAGGACTCTAAAAAATTGAAATGGAAATGGAAAACTTTTAAGATGATAACTTGGAAAATCATCATACTTCGTTGAGGGATTACATAAATTCTACGACAGATGAAATTCACACAAGTATACAAAACCCTATCATAGAAGCTGACTCGTTTGAAATAAATCCTGAGATTATCCAACTGGTGCAGAATGATCATTTTGGGGGAACTCCTTTGGAGGATCCCTATTTACACTTATCTAGTTTTCTAGAACCGTGTGCTACATTTCATTATAATGGCATGTCGTACGATGTTCGTTAGGCTAAGGCTTTTTCCTTTCTCACTAAGGGATAAGGCTAACATATGGTTATACTCATTAGCAGCTGGCTCTATTAAAAATTGGGAGGAGTTAACTCAGAAATTCCTAGCTATTTCAAGGACTACTAAACTTAGAAATGATATTATCTCATTTTGTCAATATGAAGGAGAATCAATATACGAAGCCTGGGAAAGATGTAAGGAACTCCTAAGAAAGTGTCCACATCATGCTTTGCCCGATTGGTTAATAATTCAAACTTTTTATAATGGGTTAGTAGGATCCCTTAGGTCTTTAATTGATGCTACTGCTTGTGGTTTACTAATGTCAAAATCATTTGATGAAGTGTAAGAATTAATTGAAAAAATGTCTACAAATGAATTTCAATGGCCCTCTGCAAGGGTAAATCATAAAAATGTAGCTAGTGTTCATGATACAGATGTGATTACAATTCTTGCATTGCAGATTGCCGCAATATCAAGGAAGTTGAACCAATTAGGAATGAACCATCCTCAATTTAGTTCTGTAAGTGAGGAAAGTTCATTAGGGTGTATAAATGATTATAACTTATCATATGACGCTTTAAATACCATAAACAACCCATATTCTAACTTTTACAAATTGTGTTGGGAGAACCATCCTAAATTTAACTGGAATCATACTACTGATGAAGGAAAAAAAAATGGGAAAATAATCATATGAATCCTAATGGAAGTTGGAATAATCAGTGGAACACAAACTATAGACCTTCATATCCATTGGACACTAACAATGATCAACAATTTGAGGATAAGAAGATGTCTATGGAAGAAGTGGTATTGCAAATGGGAACCCAGTTGCAAAGTCATGTTGTGATTAAAAATATAGAGAATCAACTGGGATAAATTGCTATTCAAGAACCAAGTTGTCTACCGTTTTGGGGTGCCGCGAAGGATCATCTCAGATAATGGGTCAGCATTCAGAAGCACGCAAATCAACAATTTTGTCAGGAGACACGGAATCGACTGGCGACACTCAACAATTTACTACCCAAGAGCAAACGGCCTCGCTGAGGCTTTTAATAAAACTCTCGTTCAAATCTTAAAGAAAACCTTGGACGATAATAAGAGAAATTGGCACGAGAAGTTGTTAGAAGCCTTATGGGCCTACCGGACAACCTTCGAACTCCTACTCAAGCTACACCTTACGCTCCGGTGTATGGGTCCGAGGCGAGTGTTACCTTTAGAGGTTCGGCCTTCCTTCACTCGAATTGCAGTTGCAAATAAGATCACGACGAAGAGAACTCCAAATTACGACTCGAAGAATTAGAAAGCCTCGGAAGGGAAAAGACTTGCAGCGCAACAAAATTTAGAACTATACCAAGCTAAGATGGTTCAAGCCCATGACAAACCGGTCCGCCCAAGAACCTTCAAAGTTGGTGACTTAGTTCTCCTTCGAAGAGACCTATTCTCGCACACCGCAAGATAGGAGGAAAATTTGAACCCACTTGGGAAGGACCGTTTGTGGTTGAAGCAAGTATACTCGGGAGGTTCCTACCGACTAGTGAATTGCCGAGGAGAACGACATATGCTTCCGATCAACGGACGATACTTGAAAAAGTATTACGTTACTCGATGTTTCGAAGGAATGAATCCTTCATCCCTAAGAAACACAGAGCGAAGTAATTATCGATGATCGGGTCCGAACCCAAAAATAATAAAATATGCTAAAATAAATAAAATCGTGATAATAAAGTTTTCCTTGTTTTTTTTTCCAAATCAAAATCTCTTTCCTGATCTTATCCCGCTTTATTCATGTTAAATTTTAAAATACAAGAAGTAATAAAAAAAAAATTGTCTTTAATAAACATTTTCTTAATGTTCTTGTTCTTAGTACAGCCCCTGATCCTTTTCCTTATCTTTTCGCAGGGAAATGTCGAACGGGCGGTTGGTCCCGAACTTTAAGAATGGCGTAAGCCTTGCACTCGATGAAAAGAGGGTGAAAGATGTAGCGATAATCGAGATCGACTCGGATTTCGCACCAGCGAGCCTACAGTACGAGGAAAGTGACCGGGTCCCGGCTGACCGAGAAGAACCGCCCGGCGGACAATGATGAAAGTGGGTGGCCCAAGCCACCAATCCAACAACAAGAAAAGATAGGCAAATATCGAAGAAGACAAGAAAATGAAATCAGTAGTCGCTACGGCAGAGGGCGAGCTTGTCGCCGCCGCGCCCACGGAGATTCAAGGAGTTCGAAGAGCTACTCTCACAGCAACGCAACGAAGAAATAAGAATCGCCGTATCCATAAGATGTTAACAAAACTAGCTGCGGACCAGCGCGATGAGACAGTTACTACTGCTAGTACGTACACTTCAAGGACACCGGTTCACCAGGAACCTGAAGAAAGGAGGCCAGCTCCTAGGATAACAGAAAGAACCAGGGAAATCCCCAGAAGATCAGAAGAAAGAAGGCTACCACGCCACCGGATAGAACCACCAGTGATGCATGACCTTGTTGCAGAAGCAACCCCGGGGGATATCCCGACAGGCATCATCCCTGAGGAGCCGAGGTATGCAGGAGAACGTGAAGGGATTGAACCGTATATCCCACAATATGTCACAAGGCCTCGCCATCCGCAAATCATTCCGGAATACGAGCCGGACGGAATGCGGAATGTTGAAAAGAAAACCTTTGAATACTTCGAGATAATTAAAGGTAGAAGAATCAATATACTAGAGGGCCTCGAGCTACATACCGACGTATTCTCGCAGTATGAACAACGAGCAAATCGTGGATTGTATCCGGGATTTGAAAAGAATGGGCCGAGCAGGCCGCCTAAGGGAAAATACCTACTCGAACCCCGGAGATGGATGCCGGGGAAGGGAAGAATCACAATACAATGCGGATGCTCGCTACAACTTTCGTCGAAGACAGGAAGGGAAACCCACCGGAATACTCCGTCATGGGCAAGTGGATCCGATGCCATTTGTTGTCAAGAGAATGGTAAAGAGATTGATAACATGGAGGGTACTGCCGCAGATCGCATACCCAAAAGCCGCATTATCAACATCTACAAACAGGGTGACCGCATACCCCCACACATAGATCACCACGACTTTGTCGACCTTTCTGCACAGCCTCTTTCCCGAACGAGTGTAACATCATGTTCGGATCCGACCTCCGGATAGCGAGCCCGGGTGAGTTCCGAGGGCCGTTGAAGATACCTTTACCGGTAGGTTCCGTCATGATACCGAAGGGCAACGGAGCGGATATCGCTAAGCATTGCATACCAAGAGTACCGGTGAAGCGAATCTCGCTTACTTTTAGAAGGATGGACGACAAGAAGACACCTTACCATTTCCACGTGACCCGTAGCTAGAGAACCTCCCGCCTTACGAGCTGTGAGTTACATGGGAGATATCACACCTCCAACGTACATCCAGCCGGCATCCTTGCCAAGGATGGCTTGGAAGGTGATGTTATTAACCATGTACCCCACTATTCAGACATGGATTTTTGACAGATGCTTCTTTTGATGGATCAACAAAGATCATACATAGTCCGTTTTGAGTTTACAAGGATTGTATGAAATATATTCCAGATCAAAATGTATGATGTATCTTCTACATGATTGGAATGAAAGTGACCATGTCACGTTTTTGGCCTTCACCTCTTTTGTGCAAATTGATTGGGAAACGCCATTAAAGTTAAAAGAACTTCGAACAGAAAAGAAATAAAAAGAAGAATAAAAGAAAACTTTCTAAAAAAAATCTAAAATGACGAACACCAAATTCACATGAACATTAAATAAACGATAAAATAAAATTTGAATCATTAAAAGATAAACGAAATCAACATAAATGTTAAATCAAATCACAAATCAAATTCTCAATCAAATTCCAAATCCACTCTCGATCAAATTTCAAATTTGATCTTTCCAAATTTCAAATCGAATTTCAATCAAATTTCAAATCCAATCTCGATCAAATTTCAAATTTGATCTTCCAAATTTCAAATCAAATCTTAAATCAAATTTCAATCGAGTTCAAACTCATCCTTCCAAATCTCAAATTGGATCTTCCAGATCTCAAATCAAATCTCAATCGAAAATTCAAATTCAATCTCCCAAATCTGAAATCCAATCCGTTCTACTCCTCCCCTTTGTCTGGGATAAAAGCGGTTGATTCCATTGACACAGATCGAATCCGATGGCGAGGAATTGTATCCAATCTAAACCATCAACTTTCGATCAACTCTTTTGGATGGGATATGTAACATCTACATACTCCCTCCTAACATATTTCCTTCTATGAAAACCTTTTACAACTTTCATGGAATTCTCGAAAAACCAAAATTCCACACTCTTCAAATCAACAACTACAAATCTTTGCAAAATCAATTACCGATCAATATCAAATTCAAACTTTTGGGTTGAGGATTTTACATCCAAGACTGCACTGCTTTAGGATTCTTTCCCTATTGCACTGAAATACATCAAATTCAAACTTTTGGGTCGAGGATTTTACATCCAAGACTGCACTGCTTTAGGATTCTTTCCTTATTGTACTCGAAATACATCAAATTCAAACTTTTTGGTCGAGGATTTTACATCCAAGACCGCACCGCTTTAGGATTCTTTCCCTACGACACCGAAATACATCAAATTCAAACTTTTCGGGTCGAGGATTTTACATCCAAGACTCGCACCGCTTTAGGATTCTTTCCTATCGCACCGAAATACATCAAATTCAAACTTTTTGGGTCGAGGATTTTACATCCAAGACCGCATCGCTTTAGGATTCTTTCCCTATTAGTACTCGAAATACATCAAATTCAAACTTTTGGGTCGAGGATTTTACATCCAAGATCGCACTCCTTTAGGATTCTTTCCTCACCGCACCGAAATACATCAAATTCAAACTTTTTGGGTCGAGGATTTTACATCCAAGACCGCACCGCTTTAGGATTCTTTCCCTATCGCACCGAAATACATCAAATTCAAACTTTTCGGGTCGAGGATTTTACATCCAAGACTCGCATCGCTTTAGGATTCTTTCTCACGCACCGAAATACATCAAATTCAAACTTTTTGGGTCGAGGATTTTACATCCAAGACCGCATCGCTTTAGGACTCTTTCCCTACAGCACCGAAATACATCAAATTCAAACTTTTTGGGTCGAGGATTTTACATCCAAGACCGCATCGCTTTAGGATTCTTTCCATACGGCACCGAAATACATCAAATTCAAACTTTTGGGTCGAGGATTTTACATCCAAGACTCGCACTCGCTTTAGGATTCTTTCCCTACGGCACCGAAATACATCAAATTCAAACTTTTGGGTCGAGGATCTTTTACATCCAAGACCGCACTGCTTTAGGATCCTTTCCCTACGGCACTGAAATACATCAAATTCAAACTTTTTGGGTCGAGGGTTTTACATCCAAGACTGCACTGCTTTAGGATTCTTTCCCTATTGCACTGAAATACATCCAATTCAAACTTTTGGGTCGAGGATCTTTTACATCCAAGATCGCATCGCTTTAGGATTCTTTCCCTACGCATCGAAATACATCAAATTCAAACTTTTGGGTCGAGGATTTTACATCCAAGACTCGCACCGCTTTAGGATTCTTTCCTATCGCACCGAAATACATCAAAATCAAATTTTTGGAGTCGAGGATTTTACATTCGAAACCGTATCGCTTTAGGATTCTTTCCCTATCGCAATGAAATACATCAAAAATCAAACACTTCGAGGTTAAGGATTTTACATCCAATACCGCATTGCTCGAGATCTCTCCTCATTGTAATGATTCAATCCAATCAATTCAATTTTCTTTCGAGGTCGAAGATGTTACACCTAAAACCTCAAAATTCCAATCAAATCCCTTCAAATTAATCTCGACAAACTTCAATCTAAATTGAAATTCCAAATCGAAATCTAAACTCACACATCGAAACTTAAACTCGAAACAAAATAAAATCTAAATTGAAATTCCCCGCATCATGTGATTTGGAATTTACCTCCTTTTCCTTTCCCCGCCGAGAGTTCGAGAATCTCCGCTCGTAGATATACTTGCTACTCCCCAGCGGAAACTCTTCTACCTCGTCCTAAGTTCGTCACTTCGACATCTGTGTTGGTTTTGTTGATCGCTTCGGTCAACTCCAATACACGCGGTGTGCTCCGTCAGCTCACCACACCTATTGGGGGTCCATTTGTTGACCTCATTTTCGATGAGGTCTTCTCTTCTTCTCTTTAAGTACTTCAGGATCTAGCCTTAGGCTTTTCCTTCGACTATCTTAGAGGACTAGAATCGGGACCCACCTTTTAGAAATTCAAACCACTTCTTAACTCCCCGCAAACTCCACAAACTCGACTATAGACCCCTAATCACCTAGAGGGTTGAAATCAAATGTGGAAGTTTAAAGGATGAGTTCCTATAGGACTCTCTCGGCCTTGGACCGCCTCGGGTGGCCCGGTCCAGTGAGGGCCGACTTACACACACACTACACTTATACACTACACTTTCACACACTTCCTAAAACTACACCCATACCTAACTTGACCTCCCGACTCATGTAGGTGATTCACATGGATGGTCCTTAACCCCTAAGCCCTCGCTAAGAGGGTTAGGAACAACATAGTTGAATGCCTCAAATGAGTCCCTTCATGGCTCATATGGGCTTGATATGGCTTCATGGCTCATATGGGCTTGATATGGCTTCATGGCTCAACCAAAATGACTTCTTTCCACTTACATCCACCCAATCTTCAATTTCCCAAATTTTCAATTTTTGACCCCCGGGCCCTACACCCGCTTACCTTACCCAAAACCCTTGAAATTACCCAAATTTCTCAAAAATTTCCAAATTACCCAAAATTCTCCAAAATCAATCCCAAACATTTCCACATCACTCAAATTGACCATCCATACCAAGAAATACCAAAAATTCCAAGAAAACCTCCCAATACCCTCCAAATACCCAAAATACCCCTCTTGGCCCAAAAAATCCAAAAATTCAGAAAATTCCCAGAAAATTCCAGAAAATCCCAAATATTCCCAATTTCATTTTGTCCAACTACACCATGGGCCAATTTTGTCAATTTACCCTACTTTTGTCAAAACCCCCAATTTGACCCATTTTATCCCAAAGTGAACCCAATGTCAAACCAAACCTACCCAATTGACCCAAATTCTGGTCCAATTCAATTCTAAACTTCAATTCAACATTCCCAACACCAATCTAGACCAAATTCAAGTTCAATTTGATTGACATTTGGATCCAATTTCACTTTTGGCCTTAAAGCCCAATTTGGACCCATGACCCAAATAAACCCAAATTCAAACCAATTCAACTCCAAATCACACCAAATTGACTCCAAGCCCTTCATAGAACATCCCTAAACCAATTATGACATTTATTTGACAAAGTTCTTCACAAAATCTTTACCCAAATGCCCATCCTAAAATCAAAAAGCCCATTTCCCTTAAACTTTCCTAAGAGCCCACTTCCTTCAAATTCAAAAGCCCAAAATCTACCCTAAAGCCCACATGACATCTCCATTTGCCATCCACTTAATTAAAGCCATTACCTAAGTCCTAAATTCACCATCAAATTATTCCAAATCAAGTTTCATACAAATTTCCAACAAATTACCAAAAATTCCTAAAATCCATTTTCATGAAATTGACCAAACCTTTTACCAAGCCAAAGGTGAGCCATGCAAGCCATGGACAAGCCACATGAAGCCATGGAAGGCTTGACATGTGATCAAGCCATTAATGGCAAAAGGAGGGGCCCCTTTCCTAATCCTCCTTAAACCCTTTTTACCTTAAGCATGTCACACACTAAACCATGCTTAGCCACCTCATCATGGATGGAGACCACACCATTCTCTCTTGGCTGACCCAAGTGATCTTTTTCAGCCCAAGACCAGGCCTCGGGTGGTGAACCTAGCCCAAAACCATGGGTTGACTCATTTGAACCCAAAATGGTCTTCCCCCATTCCATTTCAATCCAAGCTCTTTACACATGGCAATTGCCAATTGCTTGCACCAAGTCCCAGCCCCCGACCCACCCGACCTCGAGGGTGACCCATGCTCGGCCGGCCGGCCACCGAGCCGCCGGAAAACACCATGGCCGAGAGCTCACATGTGAGCCCAACTTGGAATTCTCACCCGCCGAGCCGCCCTATCCCCGCTGACCATTGGAGCCGTTCTTCTCTTGCCAAGAGCAGCTCGATCCCAAGCCCTAACTCTCCCCGGGAGGCCCTCCACTTTCTCCTATTTAAACACCACCCCTCTCGGCCATGAGAGGTGCCGAAACAAACCTTAAGGAAACTCTGCCAAAATTGTTCCGTACTCCTCCCCATACACGAGCACTTGATCCCCAAGTGAGATCCCCCGCCATTTCTTCTCTCGCGAGCTCAATTTCGCAGTTAAAATTCCACCCAAAACCAGGACACTTCTCCACGATGGATCAATCCTCAAATTGATTGATCCTACACCTTCACTCGTACCAAGGGAAGGTGTCCACCAAGAAAAGCCCCATCTCTAGGCCACCCAGTTGCTCCAGCCTCCAAGCTTTGTGATCGGGCTTGGTCGAAATCACATCTAGACAATTCACCAGACTAGGAGACTTCATCTGGAGCTTGCTGGGATCCAATCGAAGGTGTAACAAACCTCAGATCGAAGCCACACTTCTCTGAGCAAAGGTATGAGCTAATTCTTCATCCCGAGCTTCTGGAGATTCTCCATTTCAAATGCTTTAATTTCAATGCATGATAACCATATAGATGTGTTCGTCTCTTCAAGACGAATCCATAGAGCATAAGAACATGAAAATCCATCGAGTATCGAGTGAGATCTTAGGGATTTAGTGTGGACGCGCTCTCGGGCGAGGACGCTCGGGGACGATGAACGGATGCCGTCCATTCAATACACGCGCGGACGGACGGCTCGGATGTCGTCGGACCGAGAGACCGGTACAAGAACCGCGGGGCCCGGAGCGCCGAGTCGATGGCGGCGTCGAATGGGAGCGCGACGCGTGTGCGTTCGGAGATGCCGAGGATGAGTTGGCGCCGCGTGGATAAATAGAAAATTAGGGGTATTTTCTATTTATTTAATTCCCTAAACTTCAAAATTCATAACTTTGTGTAGAAAAATCGAAAAATAAATTAAAAATACCCTCTTGCTCAGGTGAACAGAGGAGAATAATGTGTAAAAGAAATCATTTAATTTCATCAACTATTTTATTTTTTATAATTTATTTACTCTCTGCATACTTTTAATTCTCCATGCATGTATACAATTCACCATGGCATGAGACCATAGGAGCTTTGAAGCCTCCGAATTTGGAAACATTCCCCGAATTTTCCAAAGTCGGAGGCCATCCCTATGAAGAGTTATTGATTTTTCAAGTTCATGTTACTGTTTTGAGTATTTTAATTCCAATAAATAACATGTTGTGAAATAAATTCTAGGAAAATTTGATGATGTTCCTTATGACTGGAGAACCTCTAGGAAAAATAGGTTTTGAGTTAGTTCATTTAAAACAACCCTAATTGGCTTAAACACTCAAAATAGGTCTCTAATTAATTAGAGTTAACCATACATCAAATTGACTTGAAATCAATTCTCCACTGACCTTTAGGATCAGAGGAACCCACCATAAAGATTTGGTTAGCCCCACTAATTGGGTTGATTAAGCCACTAAGGCATTTTAAACTTTAAAAATTCATAACTTTCAAAATATCTTTCAAAAATTCACCAAATTGGTTTTGGAGCCTCTCTGATATTAGGGGAATCTAAGAAAATTAAAATTTCAATTTTCTAAAAAAGTTGATTTTTAATATTATTTTAATATTTTTAATAATTAAAAAATAATAAAAATCACAAAAATAATAAAATTCACCAAAATGTCAAATTTTGAATTTTAATCACTTAGGAACAAACCCCATATTTTTCTTAGGTCCATTTAGTGAGATATTAAATTTTAAAGCTTTAAGGTAATTTTAAAATTAAAAAAATATATTTTCTAGCTTTTTCATTAAAATAATTATAATAAATCATAGAAAAATCAAAAAATTGCAAAATTTGCTTCTCTGATTTCCTTGATATCAGAGAGATTTTTGAAAAATATAAAATTCATTTTTCAACATTTATGTTATTTTTAAATTAATTAACACTCCAAAACTTAAAATAATTATAATAAAAACAATATAATTCAAAAAATCACCAAAATTAGTCCAAGTGGTCCTCTGGTCATTAGGAATGTCCCCTAATTTTCTTAAGGACAGAAACTTTCCCTTGGTCATGTTATTAAATTTTCCTTGGAAATCTCTATTTTCTACCAAAAATAATTATATAAATAAATTAAATACAGAAAAATCACATTTTCTCCTCTCATGTCTTTATTGACATATGAGTGAAGTCACATAAAAATTTCAAGTTCATTTGAGTTCAATTTAGTGAGTTATGAAATTATTAAGCTTAAAGGGTAAAATGGTAATTAAAAATCTTAATCCTTAATTAAAACTTTAGGTTTAATAAAAAAATTAACAAGTAAAATATTTGATCCTAATCTGATTTGGATGATTGAAATTTAAATAATTAAAGGGTAGAAACCCATTAAGCAATTTAAAATGATTAAACTTTAATTAAATAATTGATTAAATTTGGAAGAATAATAAAATTGGAATTATTAAAATAGGGATATTATTAGGAGGAGATTCATTCTTTAATTTAAAAATCCCTAAATTAATTATCTCATTAATATTCAATTCTTAATTAAAATGATCTCAAATGCAAAACATTAAAAGACTTAATCATTAAACTAAAATTAAATTATTAAACTCTTTTAAAAAAAAATTTCAATTAAATTAAAAATAAAATTAAACTAAAAATTAAATTAAGTAAATTAAATTAAATTAAATTAAATTAAATTAAATTTAAATTAAAAGTAGAATTAAATTAAAAATTAAATTAAAGATTAAATTAAATTAAATTAAATAAACAAATTAAATTAAATTAAATAACTTAAATTAGATTAAATTAAATTAAATTAAATAAAATCAAATTAAATTAAAACTAAATCAAATCAAATTAATTTAATGTAACATCAAATCAAACTAAACTGAATTAAATTAAATTAAAACTCAATTAAATTAAATTAAATTAAATTAAATTAAATTAAATAACATCACCTAAAACAGAAAGAAATTAAATATAAAGCAACTTGAACACTATTCCAAATTTGAACCCATTAACTTAAATCAAATCATTTGAATACCAATTTACCCTCAAAAGCTTTGGTTATTATAACTCCTAAACAGAACATTAAATGAAATGTTACCTCACCTATAGGATATTCAAATGTCCTAGTTCACTGAGTAAGATAACAACAAAACTTGAATTCTCGGACGATTAATTCATTTGTATAATTAAACCCATTTGGACTTGAAACAATCCTAGAAATATTGAAAAGATGTTTAAGATTATTCTTAAGAACTTCCTCAATATGATAGGACATTTATAAGAACAATTGGACTTAATTGTTCTTTGATGAAGAAAATCGTCCTTAAACCAAAACACAAAGAACCTAGACGTCATAGGAGATGACTAGCTATAGGATTAGGAATTTGGTAGAAAACCATAATCCTTCCCTTAGCTTTATCTAGGAACTTGCTTAAATATTCTAATTGTGTTTTAAGTGCAGCTTGGGATGACGAGAAGACCCTCCAGGTACGCTTTTATTTTATTGCAATCTACTTTCTTGCAATTTACCTTCTTGCAATTTATTTAACTGCATTGCACTTACTTTTTCTTGCATGATAAACAACTCGTTGCATGAAAACCCACACCTTTAGGATAGACCCTAAAACTGAAACCAAAACTAAGTTAAAAGTCATTGCAAGATAAAATTCACCGCCACAACATTTCAAAATATAAAACAACTCAAAATTTAATCACAAACGTAACACAAAACTACAATTACAATTAAATTAAAACGTCCCGTTGGATGATCGGGAATACCTCGGATGATGTAACCTACGTGTTGCTAACGGGATTTCCCACGGTCTAAATGAAAGTGTGGAACTCATTCAGCTGAGTTTAGCAAATTCATCCGGACTAAGTGAATCCGATAAAAATAATGATGCCGGAAGGATGGAACCGTGGGATCTTAACCGGTGTCGTTATAATCAACTTTAAGATTTGTTTTAATTAAAATATTGAAAACACCCGGAAATTAAGATTTTCTCTAAACCAAAACACTTTTCTCATCCCCCGATTTATGATTTCTAAAACTAAACCTCTGCAACAACAAGGAGCTCGGAGCATGGTGGGCAGCACGGCCATCGTCATCAGCAAAACCTGAGTCTACTTCAGCAAAACTTTCCTAGAATTAAATAACAAAGTCATAGGACTTCAAGGTAGTTTTCCTAGTGCAACATAAATCCTCAACTCTTCGTTAGGCACTTGCATTGCAAATTAAGCCCTAACCGGTCTTAGGATTCCGAGGTAGTCGTCCGGTACGACAATAAACCCTCACATCTTCGAGGCTATTTGTGTGATCATATCATACGAATAAAATCGGCAGGATTGAAACAATAAATAAACTCCCAAATTGAAGACAAACAATAGGATAGTTTGGGAAGTTGCCAAGATTCTTCTTGGATCCTCAGCTTCTCCTACTCCTCTTCCATTGGACTCCTGAAAACAAAAATGTTCCAAATTTGATCCATTCCCTATTGAAATTCCAAACTTCAATCCTTTCGAGAACTTAAACCTCGAAATTCTCGAGAGCAGAATTATTGATTATTATCGAGAGTTTTCTTAGGTGATTCCCGTCACTTAAGATGTAATTAACTATAGGGGCTTGCCCTTATAGTGAATTTTAAAGAACCCGGTAATATAAACCCCGTTTAATGCTTTCATATTAAGCAGGGAATTTGTCGGCTTATAAAATTGGTTCGCAGACCAAACGGATGTCACAAATCTTCTAGTTTATTTAATCGAGCCCCACCGTCAAGCAGTGTGTCTATCGTTAGGGATAGATACACAGTTTGTGGTGCGGTGCTCGTTTATATAAACTATTTGAGATGTGAGATCGGTTTAATCTCATATCTTAAAACCTTCAAATTTAAAATTATTTTCAAAATCAAATATTAGTTTTTCAAATTATTTATTTAAATTAAATTAAAATTCGCCGACAATTTCTGTAGGCGACCCCTCTTCAAAACACAACACACAACCTGAAAATAGTTGCCGACACTCATACACATGATTTCTTATGTGGTTTTACATGATTTTAGTGTTACTTGAGGACAAGTAACGTTTAAGTTTAGGGTAATTCAATCCACTTAAAAATTACCTATTTTTAGTGTTCATTTCATGCTCCTTTATGCACATTTTTAAAGATATTACACTTTAAAGGAAGGAATTTTTCATGTTTTTGTCTTCAAGCGTTAAAATATGATTTTAAAGAAAATGAAGCAAAAACTATGTAATTTTGAGCAAAAATGAGCAAGGAAGAAAATTCTAACTTGGCACATATCGATATGTCTTTCTATGCTTGATATCTTTTATATTTCTCTCATGTTTTTGAATGAAATTATACTTTTGAGAAATGTTGTTTTTATGTATATCTTGTAGGTCAAGATGTTAGGAACGCAGTGCAACTGAAATGGGGTAAAATGGAGTTGAAACGGAGCAAAACGGAGTAAAACAGTGGAGTTACGAACAGGGTGGCGCCCACGCACCAGTGACGACGAGAAAACGGTGCCCAGGCACCAGAATCAAGGCCTAGGCGCTAGAATCATCCAAAAATGGTTATTGGATAGATTTTTGACAACATTGAGAGTTATTTTGATTGTTGTTAAGTAGTTTCTAGATCTTCTAGAAGACTGGAAGTTACTCCTAATATATAGGACATGTGATACAATGCATCTAGACACATTCAAACGGTTTTAATCACGAAGAGGTGTGACCAAAAGTGAAGGGGTGCGAAGACTTGGTCACTGGAGTCTGGTTCCTAGGTGTCAGATCCCGACGGCTAGGCGCCACAGTTGGTTTCTAGAAGATTCAATAAATGTAGACGAATTTTGAAGAGGTGCCTTAAGCAACCCCTAGTCATTTTCAGAGCTCTATAAATAGGAGACATTTCTACAGGAAAAGGTCCTCTCTCTCATTTTCTTTCTCTCTCTCTCTCTCTCTCTTCACCTTTAGTCATTTTAGAGTCATTTTAGAGTCATGAAGATGTAGAATTCTACATCTTATGGAGAGATTGGTGAAGGATTTTGAGATATTTATGTAAGGGATGTACGAACGGTGCATGGATCAGTAGGAGACTTTGGCGGAGAGATCTTCTTCTTTCCTTCAGAGGCAAAAAGCTAAGTATTGTGTTCTTCATTCTCTTGTAATTTTTGTAAACACATTCTAGTGAATTTTCTTTGTTTTAAACCGAGTTTTCTATTATGATATATCCATGCTTTCTAAGTGATTTTCTTTACTCTTTCTTTTAATATGAAGTTGTGGCATGTGTATGAAAATTATTTTTAAGATAGAATTATCTATTAGATGCTTCTAAGTGATAGATAGTTGCATAAATATAATAGAATACTAATGAAATAACTTCCTTGTTGGCACTTAACTTATTACATAATTCTATCAATTCTTTTACTTCCTATGCCATTATTTTCATTTACTTTTATTTTGTAATGAAATAGATGCATGTTTAGGAATTAAGATTTGCTTAGATATTCTCTTATTAAATTATGGTGATGATATTAATACTGGATCTTCATTTACTTTACAAATTGATCACTTTTATTGTTAAAACCTGTTGAAGAATTTTGAGACCTATCTGGAGATGAGTTCTTAACTAGTAGATATCACATGAATCTTTAGGTAATCACAGGCTATACACGGGTTATTTAAGGTGAAGTGCAAATAAATAGGGGATATTATTTATTGGGTGGATAATTGATTAGTTTTTAGAGTAACAGACTAAATTATAATAATTTAGTTTATAGAAAAGGAACAGGTCACTGGTAGGGCCGACCATAGCCACTCTTGGACATCTAGAAGTGTGAGCCTAGATTAACCCATTCTACAAATAAAACATCCAGAACTGATCTATAGATTAGCCAATGTTCTTATGCCTTGACCAAAGGGTAAAGAATATGATTGCTTCTATTTGGCACTACTACATAAAATTCAAGGCATCTCTTTCCTACACATTATCTATGTAATTGCAAGAGAAGGTAGTGTTTTTTAATATCTTGAAATTCTCGAAACCAATTTATCCATAAGTTATCTTTTTATTCAAGAACTTTATTTAGGATTAGTTATTAGAAAACTGATTTTAATTGACATTCCAAATTTAGGCCTTATAGAAATAGTCTGGAATTAGCCTAAACAATTCTTACCTCGCTTCTTTGTGGGATCGATACTGGGGTTATAAAATAAAACCCTATATTACTTGAAATGATATGTATACTTGAGTAGTACCCCTAGTGTGTAAAATATTTTCTAAAATTTTACAAAATTTTAATTTTATACACTAGACACTTTTTATAAATTGGGTCAAGTTTTTGTCCATCTTTTGGAAGCAAAAATTACTGCGTTACTGCGGGTCGGGTCATGCATCACCACCTACACTACCTCAATGCACTTTCTATTTGTTTAACATGTGTTTTATGGAACTTTATGCTTATGTTGCTTCATTATTAAACCATTGAGAATGTGAGAAATCATGGAAGTGATTGGAAAATTAGACATTGTTGCATGTATACATGTTGCATTTTCTTGGTTGTTAAAACAGCAGGTGTGAAAAAGTTTTTAAGCGCCCTTGTGCTGCCATTTTTTTTGCCCACCCTTCCTTGAATGGCTCGGTTTTCCACCTACATGGCCTGTTTGGCACTCTTTTGTGGCTTTTGGTTTTGACTTTACACGTCTTAGTTCTGTGCATTTACAACTATGCCTTGCACCATGTTGGAGGGGCTTGTTTTCTGTTCTTTATATATCTCGTAGCCACCTCTCTGCACCATATTAGGAGACGTCCAGTTCACATGTTTTGGAGGCCTTACAGTCATTCCCCCATTAGACTCATTCGTAGGGGTTTGTCATTGTGTGTTTTCTTGCTCCATGGATGCCTCTTTTGCACCATATGTGGAGCTTGTTTCTACTCTTACACCGGCCCACCCCTTCTGCTTCCAATGGCTTGAGTCAGCAGAACATCGAGCCTTCTGTTCCATTCTATTTTGAGATTCGACCCATCTTCTTTATGAAGTTGTTTTAGGTGGATCGTCATTTCCTCTTTCTTTTCCTTGTCCCTAGTCCTTTGTTTCTTCTTGCTTCTTGACCTGAGTCTTGTGCTTATGTACGAGACATAAGAGTACACATATAGGCTTTGTTATGTGTGGGGCCATCAAGCAAGGCTGTAAGTAGGATGGTTAGGGAGGATGACAATGAGATTGCATTAGAGAGAGATACGAGGGATTTCTAGAGTACTATTTTTTAACTCAGAGACCCTGGAGAAGGTAGACAAAAGAATTTACTATACTACTCGCCTATCCTTGGGAATTTCGGCCAATTACACCCTTAGGTTTCTAGTAGTCCTAGTTTGATTAGGATAGTGAACCTTTGGATCATATAACTTTATAGAAAAACAAAAACATATATACAAATCTACTTTAAAATAAAACATCCTCCACAACAAAAAATAGCCTCCCACCCACAAATTTTCACTTGCATGAAATCAAAATTGAAAAGAATGAAAAACTTACAAAGGTCCACGATTCAATATTCAGGTCGAGTTAGAACTGCCTTCCGTAGGGTGTTGGTAGTTATCACCTAAGGTCGGGATATATAGTACATCTCTCAGTCCGCCACGCCATTGTGTTTATAGTCTTTCCGTACTTGTAGTCCATTCTTCGTGGTTTTCTATGAGTTTTCGTATGGGTTTTTTAAGAGTTTTTCCCGAGTTTTCTACTGACCATGTTTCTGATGTCTTTCCATCAAATTTTCTACAAATCATTTGTTTCGACTTTTCATATACGCTTTTACATTTTCACACACACCTCAACACATACTTGCACTATTCCCCTGCTACTACTGTTTTACTTTACTACATACACCGCTACTACAGTTTCTTCTCTACTGCACTTTATCTTTTGTGCCTTACTTTACATTTACTTTATTATAAATCATGACACTTGCCTGTGAAATATAAAATTACCTTACAACATTCAATATATAAAATAACTCAAAATTTAATCACCAACCAAAATAAACCTACAACTTCAACTACATTAAAATGTCTCTTGAATGACTAGGAATTTCTCTAAGGAGGTAACCTACGTGTTACTAATGGGGTTTCCCATGGTATAAATGAAAGCGTGAAACTCATTTAGTTGAGTTTAGCAAATTCATTTGGACTACGTGAATCTGACAAAAATGGTGGTGCCGGGACGAGGGAACCGTGGGATCCTAACTGGTGTCACCATATTCAACTTAAACATTTGTTTTAATTAAAACACCAAGCCACCTAGATTTTAAAACTTCCAGAACATGACACTGCTCTCACTCCCTTGATTGTCACTTCTTAAACTAAACATTCTACAACAACAAGGAGCTCGGAGCATACATCATGGGCAGGACGACCATCTTTAACAGCAGAACATGTCCACTTCAGCTAAAATATTTCGTAAAATTAAAAAACAAGCCATAAGGCTTTGAGGTATCCTACCTAGTGCGGCATAAACCCTTATCTTATCATTTGGGATTTTGCACTTAGTGTAATATAAGCCCCAACACGCATTAGGTTTCTGAGATTATCATCGTATATGAAATAAATCTTTCTAACTTCCAGGCTATTCATAAGATCAATATCAAGTTAATGTAAGCTCAAAATAATTAAAATTGGTAAGTTGAATATAAAATTATTTGTCTCAAATTGAAGCTAATCAATACGATAGATTGGGAAGTTACTAAGATTTTTTCCTTAATGAATGACCTCTCCTAGTTCTTCCTCTTTTGGGTTCTACAACAACTATTTCAGAACATGAAACCACTCACCTATTGGATTCCGATTACCTTACTTTCATTGAAAATCCTTAGCCTTTTGAATTCAATTCGTAAAAATATATTTCCTGATGTAATTAACTATAGGGGCTTTCCCTTATAGAAAATGTAAACAAACCCAACATTAATATAAACCCCATTTAATTTATTTGTACTAGATAGGGGAAATCTGTCGGTCAAAACATAGGTTTCGCAGATCAAACAGATGTCATAAATTTTCTAGTTCATTTATTTGAGTCGTGTCATTAAGCAAAGTGCTCATTATTTAGGATAAATGCGTGGTTTAAGGTACAGTGCTCGGCTATTTGAACTATTAGGGATATGATATCAGTTTAACTGTATTCCTTCCTTATGTTAAATCTACTTATAAATTAAATTAAATTTTGTCCTTCTGAAGGGGGTGACGAGATCCCGATTCTGGCAACCAACAGCTTCTACTGGGCGACTCCTAAAATAAAACACCACACAACAAAACTGCACCGACACACCCATCTCCTAATAACTAGGTCCTTGCATTGTTTATATAAATAAGGGTCATCCCAAAAATAAAATTTGGCATTAAAGAAAATTTTTTTCTTTTTTTTCTTCGGTAACTCAGGTGGTAAAATATCACTAACAATATAGCTCACAATATCAACATACCACAGTAAATTCCATTCCTTAATATTGTAAAGTTGTTCATCAAGAATAATTTCTATGTTTTCATCTTCAAAATCAGATAGATCATGTTCTTCCAGCCTAAATAAGTGATCAGCTATTTGGTTGTCAGATGCTTTTCTATCCACTATAACAAAATTAAATCCTTGCATTAGAAGCACCCATCTGATTAATTTAGGTTTAACATCCTTCTTTTACATTAAGTACTTGATAGCAGAGTGGTATGTATGCACTATAAATTTAATCCCAATAAAGTACGGCCTAAATTTTTTAAAAGAATATACAATCACTAATAACTCTCTTTCAGTAGTGGTGTAATTAATTTGAGCATCGTGAAGAGTTTTACTGACATAGTAGATAACTTCAAAAATTTTATCATATCTTTGTCTTAAAACGTACTCCAATTGCATAATTGCTAGCATCACACATAAGTTCAAATAGTTTCTCCAAATCTGATGAAACTATTATAGGGGCAGTGATTAATTTATCTTTCAAAAGTTCAGAAGCATTTAAACAATCTTCATTAAAGTTAAATTTCTTATCTTTCAAAAAAATTTGGCATAGAGGCTTAGTAATTTTTGAAAAATCTTTAATATAACACCTGTAAAACCCAGCATATCCTCAAAAACTTCTAACCCCTCTCACAGTAGTTGGAGGTGGTAGTTTCACAATAATTTGAATCTTTGCAGGGTTTACTTCCATGCCATATTCAGTAAATTTTATTCCCAAGCACAATTCCTCCCGCAACTATAAATTAACATTTCTCCCAATTTAGAAGTAAATTTATTTTTTTCACATAACTTCAAATCTTCTAAATTATTTAAGAAAATGTCAAAAAAAGTTACAAATATGGAAAAATCATCCATAAAAACTTTCATTCCATTATCAATCAAATTATTAAATATAGACATCATACATCTTTGAAATGTTGCAGGTGTATTACATAATACAAATGGCATTTGTCAAAAAGCAAATGTTCCATAAGGACTAGTATAAGTATACTTTTTTTTATCCTCAAGAGCTATTGGTACTTGAGGATAGCCAGTATATCCATCTAAAAAGCAAAAATATTTGTGCCCAGCAAGCCTATCCAACATTTGGTCTAGAAAAGGTAAAGGAAAGTAAACATTCCTCGTGGCAGCATTTAATTTTTTATAATTAATACAAATTTGCCAACCTGTGACTTGTCTCATGATATTTAATTCATTTCATTCATTAGTCACAACATTGACACCTTCTTTCTTAGGAACTCAATGGATTGGACTTACACATGCACTGTATGAAATGGGATATATAATTTATGCATCCAACCATTTCAAAATTTCTTTCATTACTACTTCCTTCATCAATGGATTTAATCTCCTTTGTGGATCAGCTCTAAGATTATGTTGTTCATTCACCAATATTCTATGCATACCCATCAAAAGATCTATTCTTTTAATATTAGCTAATGTCCAACCAAATGTTTTTTTTATATTTTTTTAAAGTTTCTAGCAATTTCTACGCTTGTATATTAGTCAAATCTGAAGAAACAATAACTGGTAAAGTAGATAATTCTCCTAGGAACACATACTTTAAATTGTTTAGAAGTATCTTCATTCAAGTTTAGGGGGTTTTATTAAAGATGAAATTAAACATTTATTATCATTTTTTGTAATATCTGACATTTCAAATCTTCCTTGAAGAAAATCTAGTTCTTCATTATCTATCTCATCATATTTTTCTTCCATTTTATTTTTTTCTTCACTTTTAAAATTTCCTTGTTCATTTTCCTCTCTAAATATTTCTCTTTAAAATGCTCATTTTCTAAATAATCACAAATGTCCATTCAAAAGAATTCGTCATTTTCTATTGTTGGATACTTCATAGCTTTTGATATATTGAATGTCACTTCTTCATCATTAACTCTTGTAGTTAATTCTCCTTTTTAACATAAATCATAGCTCTTCCAGTCGCAAGGAATGGTCATCCCAACTTTATAAGAATTTCCTTATCTTCCTCAATATCTAGAACAATAAAATCCGCAAGGAAGACAAATTTATAAAGCTTTACTAAAATATCTTCAACAACTCTTTTAGGATAAGTAATAGAATGATCAGCTAACTTAAGAATTACTGAAGTAGGAGAAATTTCTCCTATTCCTAACCTTTTGAAAGCTGATAGAGGCATTAGAGTAATGCTGGCTCTAAGATCACATAAGGCTCTTTCAAAAAAAATTTCTCCAATAGCACAGGATATAGTGAAACTACCAGGATCCTTGAGTTTTTCAAGAAGCTTTTTCTTAATAATTGAACTACAATCCTCATTGAGTGCAACAGTCTCATTATCTGTAAACTTTCTTTTCATATTTAATATATGCTTCATAAACTTAACATAATTAGGCATTTGCTATAACGCTTCAACAGAAGGGACATTTACTAATAATTTTTTAAGGATTTCAAAGAATTTTAAAAATTTTTCTTCACTCTTTTGTTTTTTCAATCGTTAAAGAAATAGAGGTGGTTGTCTTTCAACAGTAATTTTCATCAGTTAAGCGGATATTTTAAGTCTAGATACATGTTATCATGTCATTTATAAGTTTCCACCTTCTCTTTTTCAACTTTATTATCTTTTTTCACCCTTGATTGCAATTCTTTTCTACTTCTCAATTGCATAGCCTGAAGTTGTTCTTTATTTTGATCCTTTAGGTTAATCTCAAAATTACTAGGGAATGTACCTGAAGGTCTATTACTGAGTGCAGTAGCAATTTGTACCAATTGATTTTCAATTTTTTTAATAGCAGCTCCTTGACCTTACAATTGGGTCCCTTGACTTTGCAACTAATCCTCTTGACTTTGCAATTGATTACTCATATTTAATATCAATTCTTCCATGGACAACTTCTTCTCCTTGAATTTTTGGTCACTATTAAAGTCTGGAGGATAATAATGTCTATAACTAGTGTTTCCCTGGTTGTTTGAAATTCCAAATGGGTTCACAGAATTGTTCCCCCACCGCGGGTTAACAGTAGGAGTGTTATTATTTCAGTTTAAGTTTGGGTGGCTCTTCCAACCGGGATTATAATAACTAGCATAAGGATTGTTCGCTCTATTATTTATAGCATTTAAAGTCTTATAAGATGATTGAGAATCTAATATTTATCCCAATGAGCTTTCCTCTAACACCTGAGGAGTTTGAGAATAGTTCATTCCATATTAATCTATTTTCTTTAAAAGCGCAGCAATTTGAGAAGCCAACATAGATATTGCATCAGAATCATGAATTCTAGCTACTCTTCTTTGATTTACCTGTTCTGAGGGCCATTGAAAATTGTTAGTAGATATTTCTTCAATTAAAGAATATGCCTCATCAAAAGGTTTTGACATCAACGACTCACCTGTAGTAGCATCAATAATTGATCTAAGAGATCCCACTAATCCATTATAAAATGTTTGAATAATTAACCAATCTGGTAAAGTATGATGTGGACACTTCTTAAGAAGATTTTAAAATCTTTCCCATGCTTCATATATTGATTCTCCTTCAAACTGACAAAAGATGTAATATCATCTCTAAGTTTAACAGTTTTTTGAGGTGGGAAATATTTGGATAGAATTTTTGTGACAAGTCTCCCCAAGTTCTAATAGATCCAAGTGCATAAATTCAACCACACCTTAACTTTATCCCTTTGTGAAAAAGGTAAAAGTATATGTCTTTCAGCATCGTTCTCTACTCCATCATATTTAAAAGTAACACACAGTTCTAGAAAACTAATAAGATCCAAGTTAGGATCTTCATTTAGTGTACAACCAAATTTATTATTTTGTACCATTTGGATCATAGAAGGTTTTAGCTCAAACAAATTAGTAGCTACATCAGGATTTTGAATTGTTAAATGTATTTCATCTGTTGTAGGGTTAGCATAATCTCTCAAATGTCTAGGTTCATGTTCATTTTAATTACTTTGATTATCGAGATTATTAGCAATTTTGCTCAAATTTTTAAATTCCTTTTGTTGTTTTAAAAATTTTCTAATAGTACGTTCTAACTCTGAATCATAAGGTAATAATCCTTCTGATCCAACACTACACTTACACAAATACAAATTAATGGTTTTTAGATACTACTAATTTACTATTTCCTCCCCGATAATAGTATCAAAAACATGACCATGGCGGATGCAAATACAAAGTAATACATTTTTGCAAATACTTTAAATTCCGTCACAAATTATAATGAGTTTAAAAAAGTGGCAGCTGATCTATACACAAGTATACATATCATTCAAGTAATACAAGGCTCTAGCGGAGTCCTGATTATCAATCCCACAGGGAAGAAGCAAACCTTAAAGCGTAGCACATAAATCCAATATTCAAATTGGAAATCACCAAAAGTAAATAATAAAATACTAAAGTTTGCTAGAAATTTTAAAATTGTTAAAGTACTAACTAAACTTCAAATTAAAGTAACTACTACTACAAACAGATTTTATAATGCAAGTTTCAAATATAGAGAAATTGTTTTTCCCCTTACAGTGATATTTGATGAGTGAATAATATAGATTAGTTTAATATATGTAGTGTGCCAAATAGGAGCATTCCTATTCTTTACCCTTTTCCGAGTGCTATAAAGAACATTTGCTAATCTTAGGTTTAGTCCCAAAATTTGTAGTTAGGCTGGGAGGATACTGGTTCTCACTCCAAAACTCCCACATCCCTTTTTTTGAAGGCTAACTTTTTCTTTAGTTTCCAAACACTAGGATCGGATTGAGGATTCTAATCTATCAATCTAAAATGTCCAAGTCTATGCCAGTTACACATATTTCCCTATTTATTTGCACCAAAGCCCCATGGACTTCATCATCTATACAGCTTAAATGTAATCTCCATTATTGTTATAGAAAGCATAGCCCTTTTGGATTGTATGTTTGAAAATGTATTTTAACTAATTAATTAGCCAGATCGAAAAGTAAATTAAAGAGGAAGTGGAAAATAATCGCAATTTCTATTCATTTCTTATGACACATCCAATCTAAACTATCACATCACGATTTATCATTGCAAGGAGAAATACAAAGAAATCTACTCAGAATTCATGGAGAAGATATGACAAAACAAAGATTATATATAGAAAAGCAACATCATACAGACAATAAGAAGTAAATACAAATTAATTGAATTTCTTCCCCATGCAAATTCCTTAAAGTTCCCTTGGATCTCCTTCTCTCTTTTCAACAACACATAATTCCCTCTTGGAATAGTAGGGATGAAGTAATCTCTCACTTTCCCTCACCTCATACAACTCTTTTCAAGAGAATCCCTCACAATACAACACTAAACACAAAATCCTAGACTCTAACATTCTCCACACGGACTCCATACTGACTCCACACTGACTCCATACACTCATTTTTGACACCCAAAATAATTTAGATTTGTCTTGGAATGAATTTCCTAAGTGTTGCATCAAGAATCCCTTCAAAATATGTCCAAATACATTGAATCTAGCTTAAAACGACATTGGGCACCATCAGTGGGAAATAGGGTGCCGTCAGCGCCTTATCCTGATTTTTAATTCTGAGCTCTCTGGGAAAACGTGCCGTCGGCGCTAATATAGGTGATATCGGCGCCAGACTTTCAAAAATATTATTTTTTCCTTTTTTCACTCCAATGTTGTTCCTTTTCACTTATTTTTGCTCATTTTGTAATAAATCATCATACCTGCAGCCAAACATGGAAAATAACATCCATTAAAGTGCAATATCACCAAAATTTTGTACAGAATTTATATGAAAAATTAATCATATTTTTGGTGCATCACGTACCTGTCATCTTCTCGTGCATCCACTGGAACTTTAGCTTTTGCAATATATATATATATATATATATATATATATATATATATATATATAGTTTTCTAGTGAATTTGAGCAATTTGCAGAAAAAGAAAGTGAAAAAGGTTCGTGGTGATCCTACCAACTCCTAGTCTTAAGTTGGTGAGGTCCTATTCATTTGGATTTTGAGGATGGTTTTCTTAAGCGAGGATATAATGCATTCAATTTTCCTCCAAGATATCCAAAAGATTATTAAAGAGTGTGGGGCATAACCCTACACCTATTTTAAAAACCTTTGGAACATCTCGAGTTCTTCTGGACTTATTATGTTGTTGAATCATTCATCTATCATTAAAGTTAAGATTTAATAGGTATTTTTTAACCTATTGCTCAATGTACCTTAATGTTTCAATCATCCCCATGAGTGGGGTTATTATCGCTTAATGTCGCATTTATGAAATATGTGAGTAGGGCTCTTAAGGGCATATAGATTTGCTAAGAAACTTAGCCAACCAAAATTTAGAGCTGGACTAGTAGTGTTTTCAATGTACTTGTGGTTATTTATATTATCTTTTCGAAGCCTCATTAAACAAACTTGTATTAACCCTAGTTCACTACTATGCCCATAAGACTTCATAGGTAGACTTGTAATTTTACAAATGTTGAATTAGGTGAACTTAATTCTGATCAAGATTATATTAATCCAACTACTGACTAGGACTTTTTAATTAGTGAATTATGACCTTCCAAATCAACGCCTCACTTAAAGATCATTCTATTTAATTAACTTCCCATTTACAACTATTAAGGAAATTACAATTTTACCCACGTTATACAAAAAATAATAAGTTATTTTCTACATCTTAATCCCCTGTGTTTCAATCATTTAGATGATTAATTAAATCATATATTTCCCATTTTCCCTTCGATTTAACCTAAATATTAATTAGGGTTTAAATTCCATAATTACCATTTTGCCATTTAAGGCCTTATCACATCATAATTCTTTAAATTTAACTTAAATGACTTTGAAATTTTTATGTTACTCCACTCATTGGTTAATTAAAATATGAGAGAGAAAATGTAATTTTTTTTTATTTTATTTATAGAATTATTTTTAATGCAAAATAGATATTTTTTAATTTTATTCAACAACTTATCAAAAGTATACCATTTGTCTTTGGAAAAATTATTGTTGGTTCACTTAAGTTAAAGGACAACTCAGGCCAAGTTTCATGAGATTTTTCAATTTATTTTAACTATTATAATTATTTGTTTTTTCAATAAATTTCATATTTCTAAAGTTTTTATTTTATTTATTAGAAATATTTTAGTGCAATACTAAAGATAATTCACTTTTAGCCTTTAAAAATTCATAACTTTATTTACAAAAGTGAAAGTAATAGTCTAATTTTGTCCCAAGTGATCAAGGAACAATTTAGAACATTTTAGTGCATTTTTGTATTTTAGTTATTTTTTAATCATACTTAATTATTTTTTAATAAAAAATTAGCTTAAAAATGAAGTATTTATTTTAACATCAATTTTATTTTTCTAAAATTTCTCTGGTCACAAGGAACTCCGAAAATCATTTTCATAATTTTCTTAATTATATTATAATTAGTATAATTATGTTAATGCCAAATATGTCATTTTTACTTATAAAATCAAATTTGGTAGTTATAGTAATTCAAATTGAGTTCAATTTTTTTACAGTGAGCTGATATAATTATTATTTACAGTGTGGGTTTATTTTTTGTTTTTTTTTCTATATTTTAAATATTTAATTTTTTATAGCTTATAATGATATAATTCTCATTAGTGTCATTATTAATTGCTTAAATCCTGTTTACATTTTTCTAGGGTCCTCTGACCATAGTGAACCAACAAAAATAAGTTTTGTATTTTTTATTGTATATTTCAGTTATTATAATTTATAATGAAACAGAGAGGTTTAAATTTAAAATTAGGGCTCTCTTGCCAGAAGTGCTCTTTAAATTGGAATGCTCAGGGAGCAACCCTAATGACAGAGCCAACAAGCCCTCAAAATCTCAAGTAATGGTGGTTTATAATTATTAAGTTATAATTTAAATGATTTTCCAAGTATTTAAAAAATTAAAAAAAATACATAATAAATAATTTTGAATTTTGTTTCAAATCATTCTTCTTTGTTCACTGAGCAACATGGTATTTTTCTTTTATTTTTAAGATTTTCTACACCAAGTTACGATTTTTCTAAGTTAACTGAATTAGATAGAACTAGAAAATCCTAATTTGTTTACTTAACACAGTCACCGCCAACTCATCCTATTGCGCTCCAAATTCACATGCGTCACTCCGCCATTTGACACTACCACCTATGTCAGCTGCCACACGGCCTATGCTTTATGCATCTTCAGCCCATCTGACGCGATCCCTAGACATTTATCCAACGCACCTACAATCTGACGAACCTCCTTCATCCCTAACTAGTGTGTCCCATGAGCCACACAACTTCAAACCTTAAGATCTCCCACTAAACTCAACCAAACCACTTCAGGTTTATTTTTAAAGCTTCATCTACTCATGATGAAGACATCCTTAAGGTTAATCGAGTATGAAATACAGCTTGACTTCATAAGGACCCAAAATAAGCTCGATTTTGGAAAAAATGGCTTATAAATTGGTCTAAGAGGAGACACCTCAATCAAATGCTTGTCGAAGCTTCCTTGTTGTCTAAAAAACCTCCTCCAAGTGTCACTTTAGTCTGATAAGCTGTCTGGTTCAGAGATCCTCCTCCTACAGGTGGAGAAGTTGAGGTGGAAGTATGGTATAGAGGTGCAAAAAGATGGGTCTTTCAGTGGGAAGCTTCCTCTTTAGCTCTTGGGAAGCTCATGGAACAATTAATTTGAGGTTTGGTGGATTTTGGTGAGGTGTCCTATTTCTGGCCTAATTTTGGGTGATAAAGTTCGCTTCAGACAGCGGGGGCAATGGCTGAAGAATGGTGGGGATGAGCTTCTCTCTTCTGTTAGAGGTTCTGGGAACAATTTGTCAGAGTTTTGTTTTGGTATTTTATCATCTTCCCTTTCGTCCGAGAAGGGGGTGGTCATAAATAGCCATGGAAGGGGTGGCCAAATTGGCTTCAATTTATGTGAAATGTGGCGCCTATTTGGAGAGCTAAGCGGCTCCAATGACCACTCAGGGTTAGCCACATTGGATGGGTAGAATTTAGTTTGGCTTATGGTGAGGTGGCTCTTTGTTTTGAGGTTCTTCGGTGACTAGGCTGACCAACCAGGCCTGAACTGGTCGTCAGGGTGTTAAGTAAGCCAGAGAAGATTAATGGTGATGTGCTTTGGGTGGTGTAATGACTGGTGGAAAAACATATCCTTAGATTGGCAATAAATGGGAAGAAATCTCCTAACCCACGGGGCCCTTAGTCCATGGCTTATGTAGGTTGTGATAGGTGGATCTAGCTTAGTTCCTAATGTTCTCTTGTGGGTATAGTTTGGTCAATTTGAATTGAATTAGTGTCTTAGGTTGAAAATTGAGGTTTGACATGAACTTGGTATTGTTTGGGTTTAGGCTAAGATTTGGGTCAATTAATTGACCAATAAAGTGTGAATGCTTGTCATGAAGAGTTTCAAAAAGTAATTGTGTAATTATGAATTGATTGGGAGGCTCGGTTTAGTGAAAATTAGTTCATGGTCAATTTTGGGATATTTGGGCTATCCTTGGGTTTAGATATGACTAAGATTTGAACTGGGTTCAATTGATGGTTCAAATCAGCCCCAAATATTGTGATGAAGAGTTTAGATATTAATTGGGTGGAAATTTTGAAAATATGGTGTTCAATCTACTGAGATTTGGGAATTTAAGCAAAATTAGAGATTTGGAAATAGTCTTGGAATTTAGTTTTCAAGTTGGCTCAGTTGGGCTTGGAATTCATTTTGATTGGGATTAAACATGACAAATTTTTTTTTGGAATTCAAATTGGGTGTAATTGAAGTCAATTTGGTGGGAAATGGGGGTGATTTAGGCATTTTGAGCCTTTAAAGGCAATTTGGGGATTTTGGTCAAAATGGGTTAATATTGTTTAATTAGGCTCAATGCAGTTATTTTAATTGATTTTGGGATCATTTGGAGTGATTTTATAGATTTTGGGAATTTTTTGGAATTTTTGGGGCATGAAGGGCATTTTGTTAATTTTTGCAAATTAGGAGAGTATTTTGGTATTTTAGGAAATTTTGGGTACTTTGGGTAATTTGAAAGATTTGGAATGGCTTGAAATGATTTTTGAGGAGAAATTGAGAATTTGGAAAAATTTTAGGAAATTTAGGAAAATTAGGGTTTAGGGGTATTTGGGTAATTTGGGAAGGTTTGGGGCTAAGAGATTAAAATTGGGAATTTGGAAGAATTGAGATGAATTTGGAATGTTAATATGGAATCACACTATTTGAGTCATGAGCCAAGGGAAGTCTCATTTTAGTTTCTTCATGTGTTTGTGCTAGCTATACACTATCCTAGGGCTAAAAGCTTGGGGGAACCACTCACACGAGTTTCCAAATTAAGTGTGGGCACCAAGTCAAACATGTTGGTTTTAGGCTTTGAGGGAGTGAGTGTAAGTGAGGGTTACAAGTGTGTGTATGTGCGTGCCCAAGACCAGATCACCCAGGGTTTACCCAAAGGCTTGTCCATCTTATGGGAACTCCTTTGGAGCTCCCTCATATCTAGCTCCCACCTACTAAGTGCTAGAGGTTAGGAACAAACATGTGAAGCTCCAAGAGGGGCAAAGAAGTGTTTAGAATTTCTAATGGGGTATGTTTCCATCACTATTCCTCTAGGATAGTCAATAAGAAAGTCCTATGATTAGATCCTAGGCTTTTAAGAAAGAATGACTGGACCAAAAAAAAGTGAGGTCCATAAATGGACCTCTAATAGGTGTGGTGTGACGGACAAGCACACCACATGTCTTGGTGTTGACCGAAGAGATCAACAGAACCAACACAAAAATCTAAGTCAACGTGCTTATGACAAAGCGAAGAATTGAGAATGATTTCTGCTTGTGAAGATGTAGAAGTATCTTCAAATTGTAGCTATAAATCAAGTCACTAAGCTTGAAAGAAACTACACTCAGTAGGGATTTACAAGACGGGTTGCCTTATGAATCCACAGAGGTGACCATCATGATTTCTCATCGAAAATCAGGACGGTCGAGACTAACATAACTTGTGAGGATTTTGATTCAAATTTCAATTTGGATTTATGCTTTAGATTTTGATTAAAATTCTTATGATTTTATGGGAGCTTAAGATGTTGAAAGGTGCAGAGAAGGAGTGTTTCATTGGGAAGGAAAGCTCAGGGACTCACATCCAACCCAAGAGGTATCAAAGGAGCGGAAAAGAGAATCAGATGTCTTGCTCCATGAAATGGGGTATTTTACCAATATTAAAGTGTTGAGAATGTCGCATTAAGAAGAAAATCTTAGGTACTTACATCCAACCTTAGAGGTGACGAGCTAAGTTGGGAAGGAAATATTAGGAACTCAAATCTAGTCTAAGAGGTAGCAAAATAACTGAGAAGAGAATCAGATGACCTCCTCCATTTAAGGGGGGTCCCATACCAATCTCGAAGTGCAGAGAAGAGGACTAAAAAGCCTTACTCCATTAAGGAGGTCTTACACCTGCATAGGAGTAAAAAGAATGTCACATTAGGAAGGAAAGTTCAGGGACTCACATCCAACCTAAAAGGTGAAAAGCTACATTGGGAAGGAAAGCTCATGGACTCATGTTCAACCCATGAGGTAGCAAAATATTTGAGAAGAGAATCAAATGCCTATCTCCATTTAAGGGGGCCTCATATCGATCTCAAAGTGCTGAGATGTGGACTAGGATGCCTTGCTCCATTAAGGGGTGTCTAACACCTACCTCAAAGTGTAAAGAATGTCACATTAGGAGGTAAAGCTCAGGGACTCACATAAAACATAAGAGGTGATGACCTACATTGGAAAGGAAAGCTCAGGGATTCACATCTAACCCAAGAGGTAGCAAATGATTTGAGGAGAGAATCAGATACCTTGCTCCATTTAAGTGGGTCTCATAACGATCTCAAAGTGAAGAGATGAGGATTAGGATGCCTTTTTCAATATAAGGAGGTCCTACACCTACTATGAAGTGTAGATAATGTTACATTAGCAAGGAAAGCATAGGGACTCGCATCAAACCTAAGTGGTGACGAGCTATGTTAGGAAGGAAAGCTCAGGGACTCACATCAATCCCAAGGTAGCAAAAGTTTTAGAAGAGAATTGTATGCCTTGCTCAATTTAAGAGGTCTCATATCAATCTTGAAATGAAGAGATGAGGACTATGATGCCTTCCTCCATTTAATGGGGTCTTAGACCTGCCTCAAAGTGCAGAGAATTTCACATTAGGAAGGAAAGCTCAGGGATTCACATCTAACCTAATAAATGATGAGCCACTTTGGGTAAGAATGGTCAGAGACTCACATCCAACCTAAGAGCTAGTAAAAGATTTGAGAAGAGAATCGGATGCCTTCCTCCATTTAAGGGGGTCTCATACTGATCTATAAGTGTAGAGATGAGTACTAGGATGCCTTGATCCATTTAAGGTGGTCTTACACGTTCCTCGAAGTGCAGAGAATGTTACATTAGGAAGGAATGCTCAGGGACTCACATCCAACCTAAGAATTAACGAGCTATATTAAGAAGGAAAGCTAAGGGACTCACATCCAATCTATGAGGTAGTAAAAGAGTTATTAGCGATTGTGTATGCTATATTGGGACTAAATTCATAGTGCATACAGACCAGTCTGCTATCAAATATTTATTACAAAAGAAGGATGATAAACCAAGATTAATTAGATGGGTACTTCTAAAGCAAGAATTTGAGTTTATGATAGTGGATAGAGAAGGAACTAAAAATCAAATAGTTTATCATTTATCTAGGCTAGAACAACATGAATTATCTGATTTTGAAGATAAGATTAAAGAAAATTTCCATGATGAACAACATTATAATATTTAAGGAAAGTATATTACCAGGGTATGCTGATATTGTGAATTATATTGTAAGTAAAATTTTACCACCTAAGTTACTAAAGCAACAATAGAATAAATTTATGTACGATGCCAAATTTCACTTTTTCTATCATACATATTTATATAAACAATGTAAGGATCTAGTCATTAGGAGATGTGTGCCTTATAAAGGAGTTGAACCAATTATTCATGGATGTCATGATTCTGAATTTGGGGGACAATATGGAACTCACAATACTACACATAATATTTTATAATCTGAGTTACATTGGCCTACTCCTTCTAGTGATGTTAATAGATATATCAAAACAAGTGATTTTTATCAGCGAGTAGGTAATATTTCTAAAAGAAATGAAATGATGCAAAATTTTACATTGAAAGTTGAGATCTTTGATGTTTGGGGATTAGATTTTATGGGACCATTTATTCCATCATCTGGGTATATATATATTGATTGCAATGGACTATGTATCAAAATGGATTGAAGCAATAGCTTTACCCAAATGTGATGCTCAAAGTGTTTCAAAATTTTTAATGAAAAATATTTTTACAAGATATGGAATGCCAAGAGTTATCATTATTGATGGTGGATCTCATTTTAGAAATAATCTGATTCAGAGATTGACTGAAAAATGTAATATTATGCATAGAATCTTAACCGCTTATCATCCGCAAACAAGTGTTTTAGATGAAGTATTTAAATGAATTTTAGAGAAATCAGTAAGTCCCCACAAATTAGATTGGTCGGCTAGATTAGATACTGCATTATGAGCATATAGGATTTCTTATAAAACTTATATAGAAATGTTTCCTTATAGGCTGATTTTTCGAAAGACTTGTCATTTACCAGTAGAATTGGAAAATAAAACATATTGGGCGATAAAAGAGTTTAATTCCAATTTAAAGGATACTTGTGAGAAAATATTATTATGATTTAATGAATTGGATGAAATTCAAGTGAATCTTATGGTAATGATAAAATTTATAAATTGAAAATGAAGATCTGGCTTGATCAGAAAATAATAAGAAAGAGATTTGAACCTGGATAGGAAGTTTTGTTATATAATACAAGATTGAGATTATATCCTTGAAAACTAAAGTTTAGGTGGGTAGAACCTTTCATTGTTATAAAAGCTTATCAATTAGTTGTCGATATTGAAGATCCTAAAACTAGAAGAATATTTAAAGTTAATGGGAAACGATTAAAACCATATTTTGAGGGGTCACGATCAAACTTTAAATATGTTATAATGTTCAATAAAACTAATGTTTGTCGAGCTAACAACATTAAACTGAGCACTTTATGGGAGGCAACCCAAAATTATCTTTGTTGTTTATTGTGTTTAAATTGGTTTTAGTTATTATTATTGTTAGTTAATCGTATATTTGAGTCCTACTCATTCATAAATATCCTAAATGGAGATAATTATTTGATTGTATCGAAGATTTAGAGTTTATTTGAACCAAAATAAAGTTTGAGCAAAGCTGAGTTTTGGCCCCGATAGCTCTAGAATGGGTGCCGACTGTGCATTTTCCTAAGAGCATTGTAGGCGTCGACAACACCCTATCCAATGCCGATGGCGCTAACAGAACAAGTTATGATCTTTGGAGTTTCAAATGGCAGATTTTGGCAACTTTTAGTGGAAATTTCACCCCTATAACTCCCCAAACTCATTTTAAATCCCATGAACTCCAGAACAATGAATAGTTAGTTCCAATATTTTCATTTCGTGGATTCCAACACCTTAGAATCCCTAAGATTTAAAGTTTTCAACATGAGAATGTTCATCAGTTTGAGGTGCATCGACTTTGAGACAAAGTTCCTATAAAGAGGAGGCTATTCAAGGAATGAGGCTTTGTCAATCAAGGTATGAATGTTCTTATTACTCGTGTATAAGAAATTATTATGTAGAGGAAATGGGAAATGTTTTGCTACACTACTGCCGCAGTAGTCGTTTTTGTAATGAAGGAGTTTTATGCAAATCTTCATGGAATCAACCAAGGAGTCGACTATGTGAGAGATATGTGGATAACATTCACTCCTACATAGGTAAATGAACTTTACATGATAGATAATGTGTTAATCTATTAATACACAAATTTTGCCCCTACAAGAGATAACATGAATAAAATATATCATTATTTGATGGATGAAGGTGAAGATAAGGAGGTAAGAGACAACGAGTATGTAAATTTATCTACTACCTTGTTGAATCTTGTGTCAAAGCAATGACATTTATTTATATCTTTGAAATTACTCCCGACAATGAAAATTAATAAAGCGACGAAGGAAAGTGCAATACTGAAATATTGTATTCAAACTAGAAGGCCTGTTGAAATTAACACCATAATTGTGAAATCTATTTTGGGCTAGATTGTGCATGGATCAAATTATTTTTTTGGAAGTCCTTCCACTATATAATTTATCTGCAGCCAGTCACAAGTGTCATATAAAAGCTGGAAAAAAATTCTTCTCCCTTTGAAGCCCATGGACCCAACTAACATTTGTGACTGTCCAACAGCTGGGGATGAAAATGATCTGACCATAGTTGTAGACCAACCACCTCATATTTTACTACATTTTCAACCTTGATTTCCTGAATGTTTGCAGTTCATTCTAAAGAAGATCACGAAACTGGAGAAAGAGGTAAAAATCTTATAAATGCAATTAATAATATTTCTGAATTATTTCATCATCTGGACCGAAGGAAGAAGGAACAATTCAATCATACTGGGCGTATTAAAGAAGGCTTGATAGGTTTGTTGAAGAAAAAGGCTTCGATTGAAGAGGATTTGAATGTTGAATTACCGTATCGACACTTCTACAATTTATTCATGAACCATCTATCCATGGGAGATATTAGATAAGATAGCACTCACATTGATGAGGAGTAATTTTCTATTTAATCTAGTATTTTGTGTTTGAACTTTATTATGCTTAGATGTGTTTAGTATTTTCCTTGATTTATTGTGTGATTTTAGACTTATTCAGCATTAGAAAGTTGTGGTTTGATTGCTACGCTTGATAATTATGTGGTAGAATGATTTATATGCGAATATATATAAAAGTGGATTATATATATAATAGTGATGTTTTGTGTTGTCTGTAAAAAAAATTTATTAGTTAATTACTGAATTATGAAAATAGATGCCTAAAATGGCTAATTAGATGTCGTCATGACTTAGAAAATATCGAAATCGCAAAAAAATTTGGGACCCTAATAATCAGTCTGGTACCTACTGCACCCAAAACCAAAAACATAACCTGGACATTTTAAAGTTGTGATTTTGAGCAGTTAACCTTATTTTACTACCTTCAACCTCTAGTTAAGGCCAAAACTTGCTCCTAAGGCATGATTGCATTTGGATTTGAGGTGATTTCAAGGATTTTAGATGTTGGATCTCACCTGAACTTAGTAAGAGCTCTACATTAAATAAAAATTTTTAATTTTCACCATAGAAATCTTCTACATTGGAGAGATCCACAAATTTGAAATTTTTGAAAAAAGCTTTGAGATAATCCATGGTGAAATGCTCTTGCTTATTAGATTTGACTTTGGATTCTACTACATTACAAAGTTTAAAATTTATTGGTTCACATTTTCTAGAAATTTTGAAATGACTCCAAGGATATTTAAGAGGAAAAGGAAGATGGATTTTGATGAAAATAATTTTTTTAATATCAAAGCACAATATCATTCTAACTCTAGTCTTCGAAGTAAAAAGTGTATACAGGATTGAGGATTTGAAAATCTGGGCGGAGTTGTGGAACAGGTAATTGCTGATCGAAACTAGGAAATATTCTTTTATTTTCTGCCATTGCAATTGGGGATGTAGTACATAAATTTTACGCTAATCTGTGGTGGATTGAAGTTGGTCACATGCTAGCTCGAGAAAAAAAGGTAGAATTTACTCCTAAATGAATCAATGTTTTCACCAATTGAGGGATAATCCAATTTGTGAGTAAAAATCCTTTGGCACCATGGATGCTAATTTAAATGAGGTAATTACTTTTCTTACTGATGGAAAAGGGTAATGAAAAATGAAGCAAAATCAAAAGATAAATTATAGTTAAAGAAAAAATGACAGGAGGATTAGGACTTCTTGCCCTGATTTACACATTATGTGTACAATCAGCAGTTGAGGTTGATAATAGTTAAGAATTGGTCCATCCTTTAAAGCCTATCAGTAAGGCCAACATTCTCACTTATGAATCACAAATAGGATGGAGAGCTGGAAGTAAAACTTATGATGCTCCCTCTACTAGTCATGATATACCTTCAATCTCTAGAACTCCTACTATTTATCATGTTATGGAGAAGTTAATCATACGGGGTGATATTGCAAGGCTTCATAACAGAATTGATGGAATAGAAATAAGAAATAGTATTAATGATGACTATCAGAGGAGAATAGTAGAGTATGATATAGCTTATCATGATGCTCAGATGAGATTCATGATGGGAGAATCTGGTGTGATATTTCTTACTTGCCCCGCTATATTCCATACCAGCCTGAAAACGAAGAAGAAGCAGAAGAATAATGAGAAGATGACTGGTAGAGTGGTATTCTTTTAGTTTGTTATTGATGTGTGAACTTATGAGTTTGTTACGTGTTTTTTTGTAGCTGATGTGTGTAGTGATTGTACTCTATTTTGTCAGTTAAGTTGTAATGAAACTTTTGTTGATTTGTTAGTTGTATTGAAATTGTAATGGATGCATTTTGTATTAGATGTTTAAAGCTTATGTTTTTAAATTTTCTTCACCCTATGAATCTCTAATATATTATGTGAAACCATTCTTCAAACTATTTAATGCCAGTTTGTTAAATTTTTTATTAATACCTGCATTGCTTAAGACGTATCAGAAGCCCAACACAAAATGGTTAGTTTTATATTTGTTTTTCTCTCTCATTTACTAATTTGATATATATTGAAAAAATTAAGTTTAGTGGAGGAAAGATTAACTATTATTTGTTCTCAATTTAATATATTTACAAAATTCTTTTAACATGACTTCATGTAGTAGAGCTTAACTTTAGAGAACTATGTTTTTTATTTTATTTATATATCATAGTAAGTTTTAAATGAAATTTTTTAGTACTGAAGGTTTACTTTATGGGGCTAAAATATTTAGTATAAGAGGATTAAACTATAGTTGATTATTTAAAGTAAAGAAAACTATGTTTTTAAAATATTAAGAGTCTTAGGTTTATGTTAGGAGAAAAGGTTGGGACTCAATGATGAATCATTTATAAGTTAATATATATCTATAAAGTAAAGAGATGTTACAAGTTCCAACTTTAGGGGGATGAGAGTGAAGTTCAAAATCACAAAGGCTATCTAGATATAGTAATCTTAACAAAAAAAGGAGAAAAAGAAAAAGAGGATTGAAAAGCTATCCCAAAAAGAAAACAGAAAAGAAAGAAAAAGAAAATATATGTGAGGAGAAGCTTTAGGAGATGCCTAATAAAAACTAGGCTTAACTTGAATCAACATAAGAGAAGAGCATAGCTGCATTTCTGAATTTATATTTAAGTATTAGCATCCTTACTAATAGAGTTCTCATAAGCTTCTTTTTCATATGATTCTTTAAAACACTTTTAATGTGACAAATTATAGTTATTCTTGAAATGGTTAGGAGACTAGAACACTTAGACTTGATTACTAAATGTTCTTACACCTATAGTTTTGACCTAAGTTACTGAAAATATTTCTAAAAGTCTTGTTATTATATTCATTTAAACAAAAAATCATGGTATTCTTTAAGTAAAGTTCACGACGATGAGTTATATTTCATGTAGTAAAAGAATTATTTGAGGACAAGTATTAGTTAAGTTTGGGGGATTTTGATGCACCAAAAATATGTTAAATTTTTTGTATATGTTTTGTAATCATTTATTGTGATATTGATCTTTAAAGGAAGGTATTTTTCATCTTTTGTAGCAGTTATGATGGTTTTAGTCATTTGGAGCAAAAAGAAGCGAAAAGGAATGAATTTGGAGCAAAAAGAGGCAAAATCAGAAGTTTTACATTCTGGCGCTGACGACACCAGAAAAGACGCTGAGGGTGCCTTTTTATAGAGGTTCAGAACATTAAGAGCGATAGGGCGTGGATGGCGCCCAATGTCGGTAAAGGCTAGATTCAATGTATTTGGACGACTTTGGAGGGATTCTTGTGGAATCTCTTGGACAATTCATCCCTAGGTTATTTTAAAACATATATGGTGCCACAAATCAGAAGTAGATTAGTGTGTGAGTGCTTTGTGAGTAGAGAAAAAGTGTGTAGAGAGTTTGCAGTCTAAGATTTTGTGTGAAAGGTGTTGTTTTATGTGGGATTCTTCTCTAAAGTGTTGTAGGAGGAGAAGGAAAGTGAGAAATTGCTTCTTCTTTACTATTCTAAGAGAGAATCGTGTGTTGTTGTGAAGAGAGAAAGAGATTCAAAGGTACTTCAGGGGATTTGCTTAGGGAAATTGAGATAAGTTGTGTTTAATTCTTTTTTTTGTATGAATTTACTTTTATACTTATAATCCTTATTTTATCGTATCTTCTTCATGAATTCTGAGTAGATTTCTTCGTCTTTCTCTTTACAATGATAAATGGTGTAGTGATGATTTAGATTGGATGTGTCATATGAATGTTAAGAAATTGTGATGATTTCTAACTCTGTACTTAATTACTTTTCTTTCTGGCCAATTAAATTTTTAAAATATGTTGTTAAACATACGATCCGAGGATTATGCGTTCTACAATAAAGTGAAGATTACATTCAATGTCCATGAATGAGTCATGTAGTTCATGGGGGTTGGGTGAAAATAAATAGGGAAATATGGTTTATTGGGTATAAAATTGGAGATATTAGGGTGACAGACTAAAATCCCTAATTTTATCCAAGTTTTTCGAAACTGAAACGAGAGTCAGCCTTCAGGCGAAGGGATGTGGGAGCTCTGGAGTGAGAGCCAGTATCCTCCCAGCCTAACCACAGATTTATGGACTAAACCTAAGATTAGACAGAGTTCTTTATAGCACTCAGTAGAGGGTCAAGAATATGTATTCTCCTATTTTGCACAATATAAGGTTTTCACTAATCTTTATCATTCACTCAACATAACATCATTGTAAAGGGAAAGACAACTTGTCCACATTTAAACTTTTCAATACAAAACTTAGTGTAGTGATAGTTAACTTTATTTTGAAGTTCACGAAATACTTTAGTCATCTTAGAATCTTTAGTATCTTTAAACTTTAGTAACTCTAGTACTTACTTTACGTGCATTGTAAATTGATTTTTGGGTTTTTGTGATATGTATTAAATGTTTGCTTCCTCCTTATGGGATCGATAACCAGGACTCCACTAGAGTTGTGTATTACTTGAGTGATTTCTATACTTGCATATAGATTGGTACTTTCTAGTGTGACTTTTTTTAATTGCCAAAATTTATGAACTCAATATATATATATATATATATATATATATATATATATATAAAATGGTGGTGGCCGAGGTGAGAGAGTGTCTGCTAGGGTTTGCTAGGTGTCGATGGCGAGTCGTGACCCGGCCGGAGCTGGTAGGTTCTCCTTCTTTTCGGGCTTCCTATTTTTGCTGTCTGTTTTGATTTGGGAGTGGTGTTTCTCTTGGTTTCCTTGTTGTTGGCCTTCTCGGGCTTTTGTTTTTTCAAATTTCTGAGGTTTTACTGTTACATTGAACTTCTGTTTGATGTTTGGTGACCTTCTGGTGGCTTCTGCATTGCTGGTGCTTCCTGGTTTACTTTTCTTTCTTCTCCCTGGAGGTTTTTGCTGGCCTTTTGCCTGGACGATCTCTGCTGCATAGCTATTCTATGTTCTGCTGTCTTCTGGGGTTGGTTTTGGGGGCCGTTTCTGATGGCTAACCCCTCTGCCAGACTTTTCCCCATTAATAGTTCCACCAATGCTATGTGGGCTAAAGCTTCCTATGCTGGAGTTATGGGGAAAGGAAAGATTCCTCATAAATCCTTTGAACATTTGGTTTTTCCCCAAGAGATGCATGACACTGCTGCAGGCAAAGGCAGCAGCCCTTACATCAGGCCTTTGGGTTCCAAGGATGGCATGCCTGCTGTTTTGTTTTCTAAACAGGATATGAATTGCCTCAATGAGGCTGTCAAGTTCTGTTTCATTAGTAAACTCCAAATGGGGCACCCCAAAATGGAATATGTCAGAAAATTCTTTGAAGATTTAAACCTTGTTGGCAGCTGGAAGTTGGGCCTCTTAGATGGGAGACATCTGCTGATAAGACTATCCAATGAGGAGGACTATGCTAGAATTTTTGGGAAACAATCAATACTGATAGCTGGCACTTACATGAAAGTGTTGAAATGGACTCCAAACTTTGATCCTTCTAAAGAGCCACCAATCATCCCTATGTGCTTTAAGTTTCCAGATTTACTTATTCAACTGTATAATCAAAATTCCATGTTCAATATAAGCCAAGCATTGGGTACTCCTTTAAAAATTGACACTCACACATTTGATATGGCAAGACCAGCTGCAACTAGGGTGCTGGTAGAGAGAGATATAACATTACCTGATATTCAAAAGATTTGGATTAGAACATATGAGGAGCTTCCAGAAGAGGGCTTTTGGCAAGCAGTGGAAGTGGAGTTTAAACCACACTATTGTAAACATTGTAGAATGTTTGGCCATTTGATGGATCAGTGTTACAGACTCCATCCCCCATCTAGAAGTAAAACAGTGGTAGGAGGGCAGATGTTATACCTGCCATCTCTACTACCCCTCCTGAAGTTCCTATAGAAGACACCAATCTGGAGCAAATCACCAGAGATGCCAATTCTCTGGAAGGCAATGAGGTTGGCAATCTAGAGAATCATGATATGGATAAGGCTATGACAGAGGTCATGGAAGAACAAGAAGCTGACCCAATTGATGTTTCCGACCCTGCGGATCTCATAACACCAATCTCGGTCCCGAAAAGCAACTTGGAAATTGTTACGGATCAAATCAAGGAGACAACTGAAGATTTGCACAGTGTTTGGCAGATACATAAAAACAACAAGAGGAAAAAAAGCAAAACTGAATTGCAAGGATTACTAGAATTTCAGTCTCCAGGAGATCCCCCTGATAGCTCTCAAGGCCCTCACCCTAGAACTAGGGGGAAAGGAAAAAATATATCTCAATGATCAATTTCATGTGTTGAAATATTAGGGGGGCTGCTCACCCTTCCTCTCTAAATAGAATAAAACAGTTTGTCAAAGTACACAATTTATGGTGTTTTGTACTTCTGGGCCCTATGGTTAATAAAAACAAAAGTAAAATTGTTACGTCTTTTCCAAATTTTACTTGTTTTGCTAATCTCAGCAACAAGATTTGGGTCTTTGCAAGGCAGGAATTACAATGGTCAGTCATTGTGGACAACTCCCAATTTGTCCATCTTCAATTTGTTATTGGGGAGCAGATGGGTTTTGCCACCTTCCTTAATGCCAGCTGCATTCCTGCCCAGCAACAGTTGTTCTGGTCTGACCTGCTCTCTATTGCCAATGGCATGAGCTCCTTTTGGATGGTTGGGGGCGGCTTCAATTGCCTCTCTTCCCCAACTAAAAAGATAGGTGTTTCTCCCCCACCTACCTCTTCTATGAATAGATTTAATCTTTTTATCAATAATGCTAAGCTCATTGACCTGGGTTTTACTGGCCCCCCTTTCACATGGAGAATAGGAAATACTTGGGAAATATTGGATATAATCTTGGTCAATTCTTCTTGGCTTCAGACTTTCCCTTTCACTTTTGTTACTCATTTGGCTATGGTTTGCTCTGACCACAGGCCTTTACTCATCTCCATACAAAATTCTGGTAGGAAGGCTGACAGGCAATTTAGATTCCAAAATATGTGGACACTTCACCTAGAATTTATGTCTGAGGTGGGGAAGATTTGGAAGCCAACTCCGGGAAGCTCTCCTTGGGGAAACCTTTGTTCTCTTCATAAATTAGCTACTAAACATTTTAGCAGCTGGAACTGGGAAACTTTTGGGAATCTCCAGGATAATATTCAAAAGGCAGAAATTGAGGTTGCACATACTGAAGCTGCTTACTTACAAGGGGAAAAGAGTGAAGCTGATTTATTTAGAGCTTCAGAACAGCTGCTTACACAGGTCAATTACCAGGCTGAATTTTATAAGCAGAAAGCTGCATCTGCCAAATTTATTGATGGTGACCGAAATACTAAATATTACCATGCATATATAAACTTCAAAAGAAAATGTAATATGATTCTTTCAATTACCACTGAAGCTGGAATTAAAGTTACTGATGCTGTTGACATTGCAAGAGATGCTCTGAAAGATTTTTCGACAATGCATTCACCTGAGTTCCCTCTAGTTCCACTTCTTTTCAACAGTTTCTTTTTGAGGATAACTACAATTATGTGCAAGAACTGAATCTAACTGATGTTCCTGAGGAAAAAGAGGTTAAGAGTGCTCTTGATAACATTGAGGATTCTAAAGTCGCGGAGTCCCGATGGCTTTACATCCTCTTTTTACAAGGCTAGCTGGTCTATTATTGGTGGGGATGTTGTTCAAGCTGTGCAGGCATTCTTTCAAGGCATGGACCCCCCTAAATATTTTTTTGCTTCCACCATTGTGCTCATTCCAAAGAATAAAATCAGACACACCTGGGGAGACTATAGACCTATCAGTTTAACTTCTGTGACGTCCAAGATGCTAAGTAAAATCCTTGTTTTAAGAACTCAACCTCATTTGATCCACATTATTAGTGAGAGCCAAGATGCCTTTGTTAAGGGAAAAAATATTTCTGATAATATCCTTTTGGCTCAGGAAATGCTTTTGGATCTTGACAGAAGGTGCAGGGGCAATAATATCATTTTTAAACTTGATATAAAGAAAGCATATGATACTATTAGCTGGAAGTTCATATTAAATGTGTTATACTGCACAGGGATTTCAACCTAGCTTTGTCCATCTCATCAAAAGGTGGTTAGAGTGCAATGCTCATTCTGTGCTTATAAATGGTAAAAAACAGGGATTTTTCAGTGCTTCAAGAGGGATCAAACAAGGTGACCCACTCTCCCCAACAATTTTCATTCTAGCATTTGACTATCTGTCCAGAAGTTTGGAACATGTTTTTGCTGCTTCTCCCCACCTTGCTTATCCCCACAAATCCAACATAAGGGTTAGCCACCTATCCTATGTAGATGACATTATCATTTTTTCTAAGGCCTATAAAGCTGCTATCAGGGTGGTTAAGAAGATTTTAAATCATTTTATGGAAGTATCTGGGATGGAACTTAATCTCAATAAGTGCCTTTTCTACCCAAGTAAAAATGTGAGTCTCAACCTAAGAAGATGGATCTCTGATTATACAGGTTTCCATTCAGCAAATCTCCCTATCCATTATCTTGGAGTTCAACTTATCAAAGGCAGATCAAAACATACCCAATTTCAAGAAATTATTGAAAAGATCAAAACTCAAATCTCTAACTTGTCTAACTATTTCCTCTCTAATGGAGGAAGAATAACCTTGTTGAAGAGCATCCTTACTGCTCTCCCTTCCTATGCTCTTCAGATGTTCTCTATGAAAAAGAGTACCAATATGCAGATCAGCAAGCTTTTTAACATATTTCTTTGGGTTGGACAACACAGGCAGTTTCACTGGTTCCCTTGGCAACAGCTGTGCAAACCCACTCAGGCAGGGGGCCTTGGCTTTAGAAGTTTTGATCAGCTGAACTTCACCAACATGTGTAAGTTATGGATCAGGTTCAGAGCAAAAGATACTCTGTGGGCCAAAATTCTTCATGGAAAATACTACAGATTGGAGCACCCAACTACTCGTTAAGCGTAAGTGCGGGACTCCGAGCTTTGGATTTCCATGCTGAAAGTTAAGGAGAAAGCTGAACATCTATTCATTTGGGAGTTAGGGGAGGGGCAAATTAATTTCTGGTTGGATCAGTGGGTCTGGGATGGAACCAAGCTTTCTACTATCCCAACACCTGACTAGTCCAAATCTTATGTGAAGGATTTCTGGATTGATAATACTTGGAATTGTAGGCTCTCGAATAATTTGATGACACCGAGCGAGTGCAGACAGGTCACTCTTACCAAGGTAATACCTAACCAAAAGGACCAATTGATTACTAAGAACAAAAGGTCCCAAAAGCTCTCTTCCTACATTTATCACAAATTTTACACCTGGGATCACATTAAGTGGGGCACTAAATTCTGGGCTAAACTGCTTACTCCTTCCATCTCCTTTTTCTGTTGGAGATTGAGACACCTTGCCATACCCACTGATGACATTCTCAAACTTAAGGGATTAAAAGGACCTTCCAGGTGCCATCTGTGCTCTCAGGAGGAGGAATCTGTTAACCACCTTTTCTTTAAGTGTCCTTTTTCTCAAGATGTTTGGAAAAATCTTATTAGCAGGCTTACCATTGATACTCTAAATCTGAGTTGGGATTGTTTGGAAACCTGCTGGGTGGATTGGTAGAAGGAAAAACTGTTGGAAATACCTTGTTTGGTTGCTTGGTTCCTCTGGATGAGTAGGATAAAAGCCAAATTTGAAGGAAGGACTTCCTCCCTTCTTCAGGTTGTTGTTCAATGCATCAATTACATTCTAAAGCTTATAAAATTCCACCAATTCAGAGATATTTGTAGGGTGGGGCTGAAGGCTGCTAGGAAGATTGTTGTTGTAGGCTGGAACCCCCCCTCCCATGTTGTTCAAAGTCAATACTGATGGCAGTTATATTAATTTTGATGCTGGCATTGGTGGGATCTATAGAGATTGTAGTGGGCAGTGCTTGTTGTACTTCTATTCCCCTACATGTGCTGAAGATGCATTGGAAGCTGAGATGATAGCCATCTTTTGGGCTATAAAGATTGCTAAGATGTGTAAAATTACCAGAATTCTGGTGGAATCCGATTCTATTAGCTGCATCAACTATCTTGTTAGGTCTGAACATGCTCCTTGGAATATTAAGAGATGGATGAATAGTATGCTTAGCCATATGGAAAACATGGTGGTCAATTTTGCTTTCATCCCCAGAGAAGGTAATACTCCTGCTCATTGGCTAGCTACACAGGGCTGCTGCAATGATGCTATAAAGGTTGATGTCATCACTACCCCCCTCTCAAGTTTCTGATTCATGGAGACAATTTGGGCATTTCTTTTGTTAGAAGCTAGTTTTCCTTCCCTTCCTGTTCTACACAGAATTTTTTTTGTTTTGGTATACTTGTAATGGAGGGTGTATTTTCTATCTTTTAGCCTTTTTTATCTTAGTTTTTATTTGGATAAGGGGATCCTCTTGTGTGTGAGATCATCTCAGCTTATCCCTTTTTAGCATTTGTTCTCTTATTGTAATCTTATTATGCTTTAACATGTAAGGAGCCTTTGGTTGCTCCTTTTAACCAAAAAAAAATATATTGATATAATTTAAAAATGACGGCTGTGGAGTGTTTTGCTCTGCTAGGGTTTCCAGCATGATTCTGCCGACGGCAGCTTCACTGATGGTGGTTCTAGTAGGAGGTAAGGTTGGTGGTGGGTTTCTTCTGGCTGAAAGGTGGGCTGGCGCTCATTGGTGGCCTGCTTTTTGGGTGGTTTGGATCTTCTTGGGTTATTGTTGGTTTAAATTTTACTGTTCCATCGGATTTCTGCTTGGGGGTCTGCCCCTAGTGGAACTTGGCTGCTAGTTTCTGTTTGGAGGCTGGCTTCCTGTGGATGTGCTTTAGCTCTTCTTGCTAATTTTACTGTTGACCTTGGTTAATTGTTTTAGTCTGAACCCTTCTACTGGTGCTTATTTTTACTTTTCCTGGTTATCTCTGGCTGGGAGATTCGTTTGGGTTTGAAGTTGTCATTGTGATGGCTTCTCCCATTGATCAGGAAACCAATGTTGCTTGGGCTAAAGCTACATATGTAGGTGTGGTTAGGAGGGCTCTTTCTACCTTTGATCCTGCCAAGTTGATTTTCCCCCAAAGCTTTCATGATGCAGCTGCTGGAAGAATTTCCTGCCCTTTCATCAGGCCAATTGAGGAAAAAGAGGGTTGTCCTGCTATTATTTTCACTGAGAAAGAACTAGAGAATTTAGATGTTGAAGTTAAACTCACTCTAATTGGGATGTTTGTGTTGGGTCATCCAAAGATGGAGCTTGTTAGAAGCTACATTGAATCTCTGAATTTCACAGGAAACTGGAGGATAGGACTCCAGGATGGCAGACATTTGCTTATCAATCTTTCCACTGAAGAAGATTATGCCAAGTTGTTTGCTAAACAAGTATTAACCATAGCTATAATGGATATGAAATAGCTCAAGTGGACAGCAGATTTTGACCCCAGTAAAGACCCCCCCATTGTTCCAATATGGTTCAAGTTCCCACAACTTCCCTATAGGTATTTTAATTAGACTTCAGATTTTTTTTATTTTTATTTTTTTTATTTATTTGTTGTCATTCTTTGGGGAATTTACTTTTGTTTTTTTTTGTTAAATTTTATTTTATTCATTTATGTTTCATGATTTCTCATTTTTTTTAATATTTTTTTTAGTTAGGGTTTGGACAGTCATAAGCAAGTGCGGCATCTGTGCTTCGTAGAACAAGGTTGTCTTTGAAACATCACGATGCGCAATTCTCCTTAAGGCATCATCCATTGACCGAAGACATTTGTAGAAAATGACCTAGTCTTCGAGGTACTATTGGAATTATATCCTTTCAACAACCTACAAAGATGTGTTGTTTCTACAGACAGCACAGCTGAAGGAACAGGAACTTCTTAGCTTCATTTGTAAGAGTCGTCACCCTTTACTGTTGATTTAGGAGGATTGGTGTCTAAGTTATCTTTGCGAAGTTGCCCTGACACCCTTAGAATTAATGTTGGATTTGTATCCTCTGGTATCGAAAGGCATGACTTTAGGTTTGAATTTACATTAAATGCTAATAACATAGCTCATTTCTTTAATTCTTTCCTTCTAAGCCTAAGCAGATTTCAAAAGTTCTGCTAATGTGTGTTGACCTCATTTTTGATGAGGTCTTCTCTTCTTCTCTTTAGTACTTAGGATCTAGCCTTAGGCTTTTCCTTTGACTATCCTAGAGGATTAGAATTGGGACCCACCACTTAGAAATTCAAACCACTTCTTAACTCCCTTCAAACTCCACAAACTTGACTGTAGACCCTAATCACCTAGAGGGTTGAAATCAAATATGGAAGTTTAAAGGATGAGTTCCTATAGGACTCTTTGGCCTTAGGACTGCCCTGGGTGGCCTGGTCTGGTGAAGGGCTGACCTACACCTATACACTACACTTTCACACACATCCTAAAAACACACCCAAACCTAACTTGACCTCCTGACTCATAAGGGTGATTGACATGGATGGTCCTTAACCCCTAAGCCCTTGAGCAAGAGGGTTAGGAACAACATAGTGGATGCCTCAAATGAGTCCCTTCATGGCTCATGTGGGCTTAATATGGCTTCATGGCTCAACCAAAATGATTTCATTCCACTTACAATTACTCAATCTTCATTTTTCCAAATTTTCAATTTTTGACCCCCGGGACCCTACACCCGCCTAGCCTACCCAGAACCCTTAAAATTTTCCAAAAATCTCCAAATCACCCAAATTCCTCAAGACCAATCCCAAACATTCACACATCACTCAAATTGACCATCCATAGCCAAAAATACCAAAAATTCCAAAAATACCTCCCAATACCCTCCAAATACCCAAAATACCCCTCTTGATCCAAAAATCCAAAAATCCAAAAATTCAGAAAATTCCCAGAAAATTCTTGAAAATCCCAAATATTCCAAATTTCATTTTGTTCAACTACACCATGGGCCAATTTTGTCAATTTACCCCACTTTTATCAAAATTCCCAATTTGACCCATTTTAACCCAAGGTGAACCCAATGTCAAACCAAACCTGTCCAATTGACCCAAATTCTGGTCCAATTCAATTCTAAACTTCAATTCAACATTCCCAACACCAATCTAGACCAAATCTAAGTCCAATTTGATTGACATTTGAATCCAATTTCACTTTTGGCCTTAAAGCCCAATTTGGACCCATAACCCAAACCTAACCCAAACTAACCCAATTCAACTCCAATTAACCCCAAACCTTTTCTAAAACTTCCTTAGAATCCCCACAAACAAAACACTAACCTGATTTGCCCAAAATTTAGACCCAAACCCCACTTAAATTCAACCCAAAGCTAAAAGGCCCAATTTTGACCTAAACCCAAACCTAACCCAAATAAACCCAAACCCCAAAATCAAAACTTAACCAAAGCCAAAACTTCTTTGAAACACTCCCATAAACATTTCCCAACATTTATTTTACATCAATTTCAACCCTAGCCCAACATTGGCCCAAGTTAGCCCAATTTGACCTATATTGGCCCATTCACCAAAGAAGCCCAAATTCAACCCAACAATTCAAACCCAAATCACTCCCAACTTGCTTCAAATCACTCATGACACATCCATGAGCTAAACCCAACATTTGTTTGGCCCAATCCTCCAAAAAATTCCCATCCATAAATTTATTTTCAAATCAAAAGCCCACTTTCTTAAACCTTCCTAAAAGCCCAAACTTCATGCTAAAGCCCATATGACACATTATTTTCATCACTCCATTAATTGAAATTATCCCTAAAGCCTAAATCAATAATCAAATCATTCTAAATTAGGCTTTATCCAAATTCCATCAAAAATACCCAATATCCTTAAAAACCATTTTCATGAAACCAAGCCAACTTTTTCCAAAGCCAAGTGGAGCCATGAAGCCACTCTTAAGCCACATGTAAGCCATGTGAGTTGCTCACATGTGACCTTACCACATTTGGCAAAGGGAGGGCCCCCTTTCCTAATCCTTCTTAAACCCTTTTTTACCTTATGCATGTCACACACTAAACCATGCTTAGCCACCTCATCATGGATGGAGACCACACCATTTTCTCTTGGTTGACCCAAGTGATCCTTTTCAGCCCAAAACCAGGCCTTGGGTGGTGAACCTAGCCCAAAATCATGGGTTGACTCATTTGAACCCAAAATAGCCTTCCCCCATTCCATTTCAATCCAAGCTCTTTACACATGGCATTGGCTAATTGATCTACACTAAGCCCCGGGCCCGACCTCCCCGATGACAACAGTGACTGACCTCGGCCGGCCACCACCACGACCGCCGGAAACCACCGGACCGAGAGCTCACATGTGAGCCCAAACTTGGAATTCTCACCTGCTGAGCTGCCCCATCCCCAGTGGCCATTGTAGCTGTTCTTCTCTTGCCAAGAGCAGCTGATCCCAAGCTCTAACTCCCCCTGGGAGGCCCTCCACCCTCTCCTATTTAAACCTCACCTCCTCTCAGGCATGAGAGGTGATGAACCAGACCTTACTGAAAACCTGCCAAAATTGCTCCAGAACACTTTCCATACTTAGAGCAGTTGATCCCCAGTGACAATTTACCCTAATCCCCACCAACAGAGCCCAATTTCTCAGCCAAAATTCCACCCGGAACGAGGACACTTCTCCACAGTGGATCAATCCTCAAATTGATTGGTCCAACACCTTCACCAGACCAAGGGAAGAAGTCCACCAGCAAAAGCCCCCTCTCCGGGCCACCCATTGCTTCCAGCCTCCAAGCTTTCTGATCGGGCTTAGTCGAAATCATACCTAAACAATTCACCAGGCCAAGGGACTTCATCTGGAGCTTGCTTGGACCCAATCAAAGGTGACACAACCCTCAGATTGAAGCCACACTTCTCTGAGCTAAGGTATGAGCTAACTCTTTATCCCGAGCTTCTGGAGATTCTCCATTTAAAATGCCTTAATTTCAATACATGACCACCGTATAGATGTATTCGTCTCTTCGAGACGAATCCATAGAGCACAAGAACACGAAAATCCGTTAAGTATTGAGTAAGATATTAAGGATTTAGTGTGGACGGTTCTCGGGCTGGGAAGCTTAGGGACGATGAACGGATGTCGTTCATTTAATACATGCGCGGACAGACGACCAGGATAGCGTCGGATTAGGAGACGGAACGATACAGCGTGCCCCTAGAGCGCTGAGTCGGATGGCGGCGCCGAATCAGAACACGGCGCGTGGCCTTTCGGAGACACCGAGGTTGAGTCAGCGCCGCGTGGATAAGTAGAAAAATAGGTTATTTTTCTATTTATTTAATTCCCTAAAATTTAAAAATGCATAACTTTGTGTAGGAAAATCAGAAAAATAAAATAAAAATACCCTCTTGCTCAGTGAACAGAGGAGAATAATGTGGAAAAGAAATCATTTAATTTCATTAAGTATTTTATTTTTAATAATTTATTTACTGTCTGTATTGTTTTAATTCTCCATGCATATAGGAAATTCACCATGGCATGAGACCATAGGGCTTTTGAAGCATCTGAATTTGGGAACATTCCCAGAATTTTCCAAAGTCAGAGCCATCCCTATGAGAAGTTATTGATTTTTCAAATTCTTGTTGCTGTTTTGAGTATTTTAATTCCAATAATTAGCATGTTGTGAAATAAATTCTAGAAAAATTTGGTGATGTTTCTTATGACCAGAGGACCCTAGGAAAAATAGGTTTTGAATTAATTCACTTGGAATAACCCTAATTGGCCTAAACACCAAAAATAGGTCCTTAATTAATTAGAGCTAATCATGCATCAAATTGACTTGAAATCAATTCTTCACTAACCTCTAGAATTAGAGGAACCGACCATAAAAATTTGAAGTCAATTGGACTTGGTCAGCCCTACTAAATGGGTTGATTAAGCCATTTAGCCAATTTAGACTTTAAAAATTCATAACTTTCAAAATACCTTTCAAAAATTCACCAAATTGGTTTTGTAGTCTTTCTAATATCAGGGGAATTTAAGAAAAATAAAATTCTAATTTTCTAAAAAAGTTGATTTTTTGTATTATTTTAATATTTTAATAATTAAAAAATAATAAAAATCATAAAAATAATAAAATTCACCAAAATGTTATATTTTGAATTTTAATCACTTAGGAACAAACCCCATATTTTTGTTAAGTCTCTATAATGAGATATTAAATTTTAAAGCCCTAAGGTAATTTTAAAATTGAAAAAAAATGTATTTTTTAGCATTTCCACTAAAATAATTCTAATAAATAAAAAAAATCAGAAAATTGTAAAAATTGATTCTTTGATTTCCTTGATATCAGATAGATTTTTGAAAAATATAAAATTCATTTTTCAGCCTTTATTTTATTTTTAAATTAATTAATACTCCAAAACTTAAAATAATTATAATAAAAATAATATAATTCAAAAAATCACCAAAATTGGTCCAAGTGGTCCTCTCGTCATTAGAAATGTTCCATAATTTTCTTAAGAACAGAAACTTTCTCTTGGTCATATTATTAAATTTTCCTTGGAAATCCCTATTTTCCACCAAAAATAATTACATAAATAAATTAAATACAGAAAAATCACATTTTCTCCTCTCATGTCTTTATTGACATATGAGTGAAGTTACATAAAAATTTCAAGATCATTTAAGCTCAATTTAGTGAGTTATGAAATTATTAAGCTTGAAGGGTAAAATGGTAATTAAAATTTTAATCTTTAATTAAAACTTTAGGCTGAATGAAAAATAAAGAGTAAAATATTTGATCCTAATCTGATTTAGATTATTGAAATTTATATAATTAAAGGGTAGAAACCGACTAAACAATTTAAAAATAATTGAAACAAACCTTAATTAAATAATTGATTAAATTTGGAAGAAATAATAAAATTGGAATTATTAAAATAGGGATATTAATAGGAAGAGATTTGTTCTTTAATTTAAGAATCCCTAAATTAATCATCTCAATAATAATTCCTAATTAAAATGATAATCCATGTTTAAGATTTAAAATGCTAAAAGACTTAATCATTAAATTAAATTAAAGTTAAATTATTTAAATTAAATCCTTTTAAAATTTCAATTAAATCATTTTTAAAACATAAAATAAAATAAAATAAAATAAAATACTATATTAAAATTAAAAGTCAAATTAAATTAAAATTTAAATTAAATAAAATTAAATTAAATTAAATTAAAACATATTAAATTAAATCAAATTAAATTAAATTAATTAAATAAAATTAAATTAAAACATATTAAATTAAATTAAATTAAATTAAATTCAATTCAATTAAATCAAATTAAATTAAATTAAAAGAAATTAAATCAAATTAAATTAAATCAAGTTAAATTAAATTAAATTAATTCACATCAAATCAAACTAAATTGAATTAAATTAAATTAAATGGTAGAATCAAGTTAAAATTAAAATCAAGCTAAATTGAATCAAAATTGAAACTAAACCAAATTAAATTAAATTAAAGTTAAATTAAATTAAAAATGACATCACCTAAGACATAAAGAAATTCAAAAATAAATATGAAGCAACTTGAACACTATTCCAAATTTAAACCCGATAACTGAAATTAAATTAAATCACAAACCATTTGAACACCAATTTGCCCTCGAAAGCTTTGGTTATCATAACTCCTAAACGAACGTCAAATGAAATGTTACTTCACTTATAGGATATTCAAATGTCCTAGTTCACTGAGCAAGATAACAAAACTTGAATTCTCGGACGATTAATTCATTTGTATAATTAAATTCATTTGGACTTAAAACAATTCTAGCAATATTAAAAAGATGTTTAAGATTCTTCTTAAGCACTTCCTCAATATGATAGGATATTTATAAGAACAATTGAACTTAATTGTTCTTTGATGAAGAAAATCGTCCTCAAACCAAAACACGAGAACCTAGACGTCATAGGAAATGACTAGTTATAGGATTAGGAATTTGATAGAAAACCATAACCCTTCCCTTAGCTTTACCTAGGAACTTGCTTAAATATTCTAAATTGTGTTTAAGTGCAGCTTGGGACGACGGGAAGACCCTCCGAGTACGCTTTTATTTTATTGCAATTTACTTTTCTTGCAATTTACTTTATTAGCAAATGCACTTTACTTTTCTTGCATGATAAACAACTGTTGCATGAAAACCCACACCTCTAGGGTAGCCCCTAAAACTGAAAACCAAAACGAAATTAAAAGTCATTGCAAGATAAAATTCACCGCCACAACATTTCAAAATATAAAACAACTCAAAATTTAATCACAAACGAACACAAAACTACAATTACAACTAAATTAAAATGTCATGTTGGATGATCGGGAATACCTCGGATGATGTAACCTACGTGTTGCTAACGGGATTTCCCACGGTCTAAATCAAAGTGTGGAACTCATTTAGTTGAGTTTAGCAAATTCATCTGGATTAAGTGAATCCGATAAAAATAACGATGCCGGAAGGATGGAACCGTGAGATCTTAACCGGTGTTGTTATAATCAACTTTAAGATTTGTTTTAAATAAAAAATAAAAAACACTTGAAAATTAAGAATTTCTATAAACCAAAACACTTTTCTCATCTCCTGATTTATGACTTCTATAACTAAACCTCTGCAACAACAAGGAGCTCGGAGCAGGGTGGGCAGCACGACCATCGTCATCAGCAAACCTTGACTCTACATCAGCTAAGCATTCATAGAATTAAACAACAAAGCCATAGGATTTCGAGGTAATTTGCCTAGTGCAACATAAATCCTCAACTCTTAGTTAAGCATTTGCATGATCATGTCATGTAAATTAAGCCCTAACCGGTCTTAGGACTCCGAGTTAGTCGTTTGGTACGACATAAACCCTCACATCTTCAAGGTTATTTGTATGATTTTATCATACAAATATAAGTCCTAATTAATTAAAATTGGCAAGATCAAAACATTAAATAAACATCAGGACTCTCCTAAATTCAAGCCAAACAATAGGATAGTTGGGAAATTACCGAAGTTTGCTTCGAATCTGTAATTTCTCCTACTTTTCTTCCTTTGAATTCCCAAAACAAAATGTTCCAAATTTGATCCATTCCTTATTGAAATTCCAAAATTCAATCCTTTGAAAACTTAAACTTTGAAATTCTTGAGAGAAGAACTACTGATTATTATCGAGATTTTTCTTAGGTGATTCCCGTCACTTAAGATGTTATTAACTATAGGGGCTTGCCCATATAGGGAATTTTAAGAACCCAGGTAATATAAACCCTGTTTAATGCTTTCATATTAAGCAGGGGAATTTGTCGGCTTATAAAATTGGTTCGCAGACCAAACGGATGTCACAAATCTTCTAATTTATTTAATCGAGTCCCATAGTCAAGCAATGTGTCTATTCTTCGGGATAGATACACGGTTTGTGGTGCTATTCTCGTTTATGTAAACTATTCGGGATGTGAGATCAGTTTGATTTCATATCTTAAAACTTTCAAACATAAAATTATTTTCAAAATCAAATACTACTTTTCAAATTATTTATTTAAATTAAAAGTTCGCCGACAATTTCTGTTAGGCGACCCCCCTTTTTTTAAAAAAAACACATAATCTAATAATAATGCCGACAATGTGATTGAAATGTTTTTCACTATCCAAAGATATTTCTGAGTCAATTAATGACCGACCAAAAGGCATAAAATCACTTGACTCTCTTCAATGCATAATAGCAGAGGAAACTTCTTAAGGTAGCTTTTCAAGTTTTATTAATCGGGGGTGGATTAAGACACTAATTTTTAATTATATGCTTGCCTCATGTTTCTTCTCAGGGATCCTTCTTATTTCATTTTTTTTAGCTTTTCTCTTTTTCTCTCTCTTTTTTTTCTATTGAGGATTACTATATCTAGTGGATCACATGTTAAAGATTTTGAATGTCTAGATTGGGACACCAATTTTAGATTTTGTGCTCACCTCAAGCTTCTCCTCAGTTGGATCTTCATGAAAAAATATTTTTCTTCTTTTTTTTGCTCCTTTTATTTTCTGAGAATTATTGTATCTCGTAAGACATGTTTTTGTTAAAGATTTTGAATGTCGAAACTTCCCTAATTCATAAATCTTAAATGTTTCTTAACATGAATCTTGGGATATTATAAATCATCCAAAAGTCTGGGCCCAGTCACATGGCAGAAAATTAAAAGACCCTTGATGTCCCGGATCAATTACTCGTATTTCAAGCACACTGCTCCATTTCTAAATTTACTTAGGACTCAGTTTGAATTCCCTAAAGTGAAGGACCCAGTTATTAGGGCATAAATTTCATTCTTTCTGAAGTCGTAGTCTTAGCAAAATATCAAAATTTGAGCTTTCCAAATATTGAACAATTATGGAAAGAAATAAACTTCTTATCTCTCATTCATTGTAGTAAGAGAGATGGTACATACCAATACTGATCATACTAATATCTTATTTTAGCAACAAAAGTAGTACAATAGTAGCCAAGAGGCATTTCATTCATTGGCAGTTGCATAGGAATAAGTTAGAACAAACAAATCAACCGAAATCATATTGATAGAACCTTTTTCAGGTCCCTTTCAAATATTCTTCCAGGATTGTTACGTTCCCAATCTTGAAATTCTCTTCAAGCCAGTCTTTAAAATTGCAACACTCTTCTATGGTGTGTCCAACGAACCTGTGGTATGGACAGTATCTTGGATGCCCTTTCTTGTTGATTTCATCAGGTCTTTTTGGCTCAGGTAACTGGAATTCAGGGTTCTTGATTAGATTACAGAACATCTTTCTTGCTGCTTCATCTTTAAAAGAGTACACCTTATTTGTTCGAGCAACCATTGCTGGAACTTGTCTTTCTTTCTTCTAGTAAAGTCTTTGCTGAAAGGATGGTTCAGCATGCTTGGGACGTTGGAAGGTCCGCTGATGTTTTTCGGCCTATACTTGCAATTGTAGCTTTCCCTTGTTAACCACAACAACTGTCTCAGATTCCTTCTCGAATATCTTCATTGGCTCTAGCTCGTTGACTTTTCGAAGAAAACAAGTTGTTTAACTTCTTCTTGAAGTCTTCCGGCTTTATTAAGTAACTTCTCGAATGTCATGATGATGAATCCCTTAAGTAAGAGAGCAACTGGACCGTGAATGCTCTTTAGAAGGATTTTAACTGCATGCTGCTCTTGCAATTGTGGCTTGCATCTCATGCTGTGATTTCTCCAACGCAAGATGTATTCCACCAAGGTTTCATTTGCTTTCTGTTTTTTTACCACAAGATCACCGACGGTGATGTAGTGATGAGCTCTAGAAATCCGTTTGACAAAAAGATTTTACATTTCTGTAAATGTCCTTAGCGAACCATTTGGCAACTCTGCATACCAATCAAAGGTAATTCCAGTGAGGCTATTCACAAATTAGCGGAACAAAAGTGCTTCGCTACCCCCCGTATTGCAGCAACTTGCTCAGAAGTGTGCAACATGTTGTCGGGGATTTCCAGTTCCTTCAAAAGTTTTGAACAACGGTGATACGAAACCTCTGGAGTACTGAATGGTATCAAACTCTTTTGGGCAAGGTCTACCCTTTGAAATTGATTCCTCCATTTCTTATTGGACTAGGGATTCTTTCACCTGTTCTTCCACCATCTGTTTAATGTCACTCTCCAGCATTGGACCCTGAAATAGATCCTTCTTTGGTTGTTTGTCGAAGGTGGACTTTTTCTTTCATCTGTAATGTGAACAATTTCTGGTTGGTTTGCCTCTAAAGTTGCTATTGGTAACGACTGCGGCTGCCCTTGAATTGTAGCCATGACGATCATTATTTCCAACAGTTGTTTCTTCATTTGACCAATCTGCTCATCCCGCTGTTGAATGGCCATTTGAAACTCATCCACGGTGTTCTCCTTAGTGGGTAAAGGAGCGTCACATGAGGATGGTGTGGCCTCCATCTCGATGACATTAATTTTTGCAAAACTACCTTCCATGTAATATGTTAGGCTGTAATCTCCATTTTTGACATCTTCTTTCTAGTCTTCAAATAGTTGTGCAATGTCAACTCGAAGCTTCTTTATGGTAGACTCAATCAAAGTTCCTTTGAGAATTTTTAGGTCAACCGGGGACTTTTGAGGAACATCATTTATCCCCTCGAGCACTGGAGTCATTGTAAGAAGCCAAGCGAAACATCTGAAATCATAATCACAGAACCTTTTTCAGGTTCTTTTAAATATTCCTTCAAGATTGCTATGTTCCCACGACTGAGGATATACTCGAGCCAGTTCTGGAAGGTGAAACAGTCCTCTATCTTGTGTCCGAGCATCCTATGGTAGGGGCAGTAGTTTGGATGATCTTTCTTGTCCACATCCTCTAGTTTCCTGGGCTTTGGCAACTGGACTCCATCCTTCTTCATCAGACTATGGAACATTTTGTCAACTACTTCGTTCTTAAAGGAGTGTTCCTTACTCAAAAGCTCATTCAGACTGCATGTCGGTCCGTAGGGTTTCTGCCGAGATGGCTGCTGACTCCGCTGGCGACATTGTGGCAGGCGGGGCTGTCGTGCGTGGTCGACTTATAGACTTTTCCAATTGTGCTCCCTTTCTTGTGCTTTCATTAGTTGCGCGGTCTTTGAATTGGACCCAATTTTGAGTCCGGAAAAAGGTATGGTGTAAGCGTCGTCTGACTCTTCCTTATGTAAAATTTCTTTTCCTTTATCTAACAAAACAATTGTTGTGGTGACGGCGGCGCTAACAGTAGGAGCTGAAGCAGTCCTCAGAGAAGTCCCAGCGCTTATAGCGGCATACTTCACAATAATAGAAGTGCCTTTTTCAATCCACTCCTTCTTTTGCATAGGAAGCTCTTCAACAATTCTCAATTTGAACTCTATAATAGGCTCAACGGACTTTTTCATTTCGGGTTTCATCATTTCAACAGACAAATTCCCGAACTTAGTTTCAACATTATCGAATCCTTGTCCAAACTTGATCACTGCCAGGTCAGGCAGTTCCTCCTTATTGACGGCAAACTCCACTCCAGAGGCGAAAGAGAAGACCAACTTGGGTGAAGACATTGTCACCTGTCATTTGAAGAATTTCTGGAAGTCGTGACGTCTCTTGCTTTGCAGTTTTAACGAAAGTACTCAATTTAACTTGCTTTGCACTGGGCATCCTTTAAGCATGTGAATTTTTTAGTTTCTTTCTTTTCTATTATTGTATACTTGTCGTGTCTTGAGAAGTTTTATTTTGGTTTGAAATTTTGACAAAATTTTATTTTATTTATGGATTTTTTGGAAGGTTGTTAGAGGGAAGTTTCAGTTTGACCTGTTTGCAACAAGTCAAACAAAAAGAGAAGTGAAGTGTCGGACCCGGTCCGAGATTTAGAGGAGGTTGAATTCACATTGAAATCACATCAATAGATCGCTCCTATTCTAACACACCTATTGGGGGTCCACCTCTCCTCTTTGGGGAGGTGGGAGGATTCCGGAACCTCTCTGTTTAGGGATGTCTAAACAGTGGCTCCAGAATCCAAAAGGAGCTGACTATACACGTTCAAGATAGAAATGAACGTGGTATGCCAACGGAAAGAATGGTAGTTTGGTCCACAAGGGGATGGACTCACTACCAATTTATGAAAGAAAAACCATCTGATCAAAATGGAGAGAGGAACTAGTCCCCAGCGGAGTCGCCAGAAATTGTCGGCATTATTTTTAGGTTGTGTGTTGTATTTTGAAAAGGGGTCGCCTGCAGAACATGTCGACAAATTTTAGATTTTAAATTTAATTTAACTATACATATAATTTGGAAAGTGACATTTGATTTTGAAAATAATTTTAGGTTTAAAAATTTTAAGATATGAAATCAAGCCGATCTCACATCCCAAATAGTTTATATAAACGAGCACCACACCACAAACCGTGTATCTATCCCGAAGAATAGACACACTGCTTGATGATGGGGCTCGATTGAATGAACTAGAAGATTTGTGATATTCGTTTGGTCTGCGAACCAATATTATAAGCCGACAAGTTCCCCTGCTTAATATAAAGGAATTAAACAGGGTTTATATTACCTGGGTTCTTAAAGTTCCCTATAAGGGCAAGCCCCTATAGTTAATTACATCTTAAATGTCTGAAGACACTTAATAAAACTCTCGATAATGATCAGTGGTTTTGCTCTAAAGAATTTCAAAGTTCAAGGATTTCAAACAAATTGGATTTTGGAAATTCCGATAGGGAATGACTCAAATTTGGAACAGTTTACTTTTAGGAATCCAATGAAGGACAAGTAGGGGATGTCACAGACCCGAAGTGAACTTCGGTGACTTCCCGACTATCCTATTGTTTGGTTTCAATTTGAAAATTTTGTTTAATATTGTAATCCTGCCAATTTTAATTAATTAGGACTTATATTTGTATGACATAATCATACAAATAACCTTGAAGATGTGAGGGTTTATGTCGTACCAAACAACTACCTCGGAATCCTAAGACCAGTTAGGGCTTAATTTACAAAATATGATTATAAAAATGCCTAACTAAAAGTTAAGGATTTATGTTGCACTAGGCAAACTACCTCGAAATCCTATGGCTTGGTTATTTAAAACTAAGAAAGGTTTAGTTGATGTAGACACAAGTTTTGCTGACGATGATGGCCGTGCTGCCCACTATGCTCCAAGCTTCTTGTCGTTGCAGAGGTTTAGTTTTAGAAAGTGAAAATCAGGAGATGAGGGAAGTTTTTTGGTTTAGAGAAATCTTAATGTCCAAATGTCTTTAATGTTTTAATTAAAACAAATCTTAAAGTTGGTTAAACAGAACCGATTAAGATCCCACGGTTCCGTCATCCCGGCCCTGTTATTTTCATCGGATTCACTTAGTCCAGATGAATTTACTAAACTCAACTGAATGAGTTCCACACTTTCATTTAGACCATGGGAAATTTCGTTAGCAACATGTGGGTTACATCATCCGAGGTATTCCCGATCATCCAACGAGTCATTTTAATTTTAGTTATAATTGTAGTTTTGTTGTTCTATTTGTGATTAAATTTTGTGTTGTTTTATATTTTGAATGTTGTGACGGTGAATTTTATCTTGTTGTGACTTTTAATTTAGTTTTGGGTTTCAGTTTTACGGCTATCCTAAAGGTTTCAGTTTTCATGCAGGGTGTCAATCTTGTTTAACATGCAAGAAAAGTAAAGTGCAGTGCAGGTAAATAAATAAATCTCAATAAAATAAAAGTGTACCTGGAGGGTCTTCTCGTCATTTTCAAGTTGCACTTAAAACACATGTTAAGGCATTTATATTTTTGCAACAAGTACCTAGGTAAAGCTAATGAATGGTTCTGGTTGTCTACCAAAATCCTAATCCTATTGCTAGTCAATCCCTATGACGTCTAGGTTCTTTTATTTTTGTGGATAATTTTCTTCACTAAAGAACAATTAAGTTCGATTGTTCTTCTAAAACACCCCTTCATATTGAGGAAGTTTTTAGGACGAGTCCTAAACATCTTTTCAATATTTTTGGGATTATTTTGAGTCCAAATGAGTTTTATTGTATTAGTGAATTTATCATCCAAAAATTTAGTTTAGTTTGTTTCTTACTCAGTGAATCAGGATGCTTGATTATCTTATGAGTGAAGTGGCATTTCACTTGATGCTTTATTTAAGAGATATAATAATGAAAGCCTTTAGGGGGCAAATCAGTTTGTTAAAGAATTTAACCGCTTTGATTAAAGTTGAATTGATGATTTAAGATGATTTAATTTAGTTTCAGAATTCAAGTTGATTTTCTCTTAAGTGTTTTAAATTGTTTTATTTTAAAGAGGTGTCTAGATTATTTAATTTAATTAAACTTTTAATGATTTAAATTTAATTTGACTTAATTGTAACACTTTAGGTCAATTTTAATTGGTTTGATTTTTTATGTTTTTAATTATGAATTGTCTTAAGGTCAATTTTCTTTAATGTTTCAAATTTTTTTTTGATTTATTTTTTGAGTGACTTCAAATTAATTTTAATGCTTTAAATTTATTTCAATTTGATTATCAAATCACTTAATGTTTTAAGCTTTTAATTTAATTAAGGTTTATTTTCCTTTTAATTATTTAATTATTAATTTCAATTATCATTTTTGAGTTTGATTAAGAGTTGAATATTATTAAAGTGATTCATTTAGGGATTTTAAATTAAAGAATTGATATCTTCTTAAATCATATCCCTAATCTTAATAATCCAAATTTTAACTTATTCTTCCAAAATTCAAATTGCTTAATCAATTAAAATTTACTTTAAATATTTTCAAGATGATTAATGGGTTTCTACCCCTTAATTCCCTAGGTTTCAATCATCTAATGAAAATTTTAAAATCAGATATTTTACTCCCCCCTTGATTAAACATAAATATTAATTAGGGTTAAAATTCTTTAATTACCTTTATGTCCTTTTAAGCATGTTCATTTCATAACTCATCAAATTAAGCTCAAAAAAATTTAAAATTTGTATGTCACTTCACTCAAATGTCAATTAAGACATTAGAGGAGAAAATGTGATTTTTATGAATTTAATTTATTTTATATATTTATTTTTATGAAAATTATGGGTTTTTAATAAAAATTCAACAACATGACAAAGGTAAGGTTTCTGTCCTTAGGAAAATTATGGGATGTTCCTACTGACTAGAGGACCATTTGGACCAATTTTGGTGATTTTTTTAATTTATTTTTTATTTATTATAATTATTTTAAATTTTGGTGTGCTAATTAATTATAAAATTAAAACAAAGTTGAAAAATGGATTTTATATTTTTCTTAAGTCCCTCCGACCTCAAGGAGTCCAGAGAAGCAAATTTTATATTTTTCTAATTTTTCTTTGATTTATTAGAATTAATTTGGTGAAAAGGTTGGAAAATCCATTTTTTAATATTAAAATTGTCTTAAGCCTTTAAAATTCAATTTTTTAATTTAGAGACTTGGAAAAAATATTTGGTTTGTTCTTAAATGATTAGGAAGTAAAATATGACATTTTTATGATTTTTAATATTTTTGTGATTTTTATGATTTTTTAATTATTTTAAGATTAAAAATATGATTAAAAATGAGAATTTTTAGAAAATTCCAATTTTAATTTTCATAGACACCTCTAATATCAAAGAGCCCACAAAAAAAGTTGGTGAATTTTTGAAATGTATTTTGGGTTTTAAGAATTTTTTAATTTTAAAAATGGCCACACAAGTTAAATATTTCATTTAATGGGCTAAATTATTTCCAATTAACTTGAAATTTTTATTTGAGGTTCTCTACATCCTACGTGACAGTGGAGAATTGTTTTCAAATGATTTTGATGTGTGCTTATTCTTAATTAATTAAAACATGGTTTTGAGATTTTAGCAAAATTAGAGTTTATTTGAACAAAATAAATCATGAAATAATTTTCTAATGTTTCTCTGGTTAAATTGAACACAATCTAATTTTTCTAGATTTTTTAAAGCAACATGATAATTTTTATAATTATTATAGTAAAACCAATGCATAAAATTGAAAAATAGATATCTCATCATGGAGATCTTTCCCGACTTTGGAAAATTCAGGAAAGATCCACCATTATGCATAGAATAACATACCAAAATTTCAAGTTATGGTGAAGCTATGAAGAATTAAAAGATTAAAAACATTATTTAATTAATTAAAATTAAAATATGCATCAAATAAATATGAAATCACTTCCACATTATTCTCCTTGTTTCAATGAGCAAGAGGGTATTTTTATTTTATTTTTTGGATTTTTTAGGCAAAGTTATGATTTTTTAAAGTTTATGTCACAATAAATTAAAATTCCCTAAATTTTCCGCTCAAACTATCGCTTTCAGGGTGCCACATGTCGCTCTGTGATTCACTAACGTTGTTTCCTGTTCACGGATCAAGCTGCCATCTGACACCATCTTCGTCGTCCGTCCGATACATGCTTGATCGGACGGCTGCTGCTCCTCTCTCCAATTGTTATTCACACAAAATCGCCGACCTTCAAATCTTGATATCTCACTAGTTTCTCAACAAAATTGAGTAAATTTTTTTTTTAAAATGATCGCCTAATCGAGCAGCACACATCTATATGGTGATGATATACTTAAAGCATGTAAATATTTATAGAAAATTAAATCATGCTCGGTTGGAGGAGAAAAAATTTGATACCTTTGTCCAAGAGGTGAGGCCTCAATTGGAAATGGTTGGATTGAGCTTAGGAGTGCTTGGAGAAGCTTGGGAAACAATTTGGCAGAATTTACCCAAGGTAATCTTTCTCTTCTTTCTTTTGGCCATGAGATGTGAGTTTAAATAAAGGAGCTTATGGGTGATCATGGGGGTTGGCTTGGTTCATTCACCAAGGTTTTTTTGGCTGAGAAAACTCACTTGATTCAGCTTGATCTTGGTGCAATCAATTGCGTTATGCCATGTGTAAAGGCATGGGTTTAAGTGGTATGGGTGTAAGGTCTATTTTTGGGTCAATTTGGGTCAAAGCATGGATTTGGCTTGGTGAACCCTCCCATTGTTTGATTTGGGCTGAAAAGGATGATTTGGGTCAGCCAAAAGAAATGGAGAAGTCCCCATCCCAAGTACTTGTGTCAATTTTGAGTTAAGCTGTGTCATGGAAAGGGTTAAAAGTGCTTAAACATGGCTTAGAAAAGAGGCTTACTCACTTCCTATTTAAGTTTTGGTGATGTGTAAAGATCTTACATGGCTCACATATGGCTTGACACAAGCTTCATGGCTCACATTTGGCTCCTCCATGGCTCACCATTGGCTTGGGAGCTTTCATGAAAGGGGATTTATGACTTTTGTATGATTTGATGGAAAAATGTCATGAGGTTATTTTTGGTTGATTCAAATGATGAATTTGGAACTTTAGGCAAATCATTTAATCAAAGGGATGATGAAATGATAATTGGCATGTCGGCTTTTGAGTGTATTTGGGATAATTGAAATGATTTAGCTCATGGGCTTGATTTTGGGCCTTTAATTTTAGGGTGAACTTGGGCTTGAGATTGGGTTAGGTTTGGGTCAAAATTTGGGCTAAGTGAATGTTGATTTTTGTTTAGGAAAGTGTTATGAAGAGTTTGGAAAAGATTTGGAGTGATTTTGAAATGAATTGGATGATCAATTTATTGGGTTTGGACTTATGGTCAATTTTGAGCTTTAAGGGCAAATTTGGAATTTTTAATCAAATTGGGTAAAATTGAAAAAATTGGGGTATGTGATAGTAAAACAAAATTATGTGGCTAATATTTTGGAATTTTTGGCATTTTTTGGGATTTTTTTGAACTTTTTGAAATTTTTGGTTATGAAGGGCATTTTGGTAATTTTGGGGAGTTTAGGGGTAAGTGGTCAAAAGGCTTGATTAAAAGCTTGAGGTGGTTTAGAAAGAAATTTGGAGTCAAACAAAAGTGTCCGGGGTCATTTTTTATTTACGTGGAAGGTTTTATGAATCTCAGAGCATTTTTTAAGTATCAGTTATTTTAGCCGAGAGGGGCCCAAAGGTAGCTCGGAAGCGTGGCATATTTACAGTCAAACTTCTAAGTTTGACGAGAGGAATGCTCTGGAATAATTTTTTTTGAGATCCTGGGTGACCATGAATTGTTGCCCTTTTTAGGGGCAATTTAGTAATTTTTGGAGAGTTTAGGGGCCCCGGGGGTCAAAAATTGAAATTTGGGAAAAATGAAGATTGATTAGATATGAGTAAAATGAAACCATTTTGGTTGAGCCATGAAGCCATGTTAAGCTCACAAGAGCCATGAGAGGACTCATTTTAGGCACTCAATATGTTGTTCCTAACCCTCTAAGTCGGGGCTTAGGGGTTGAGGTCTATCCATATGAGTTTTCTACATGAGTCAAGAAGCCAGTTTTGGTAAGAGTGGTTTTAGGGTTGTGAATGTGTGTGAGAGTGTTGTGTGTGCAAGCTGGACCTCACCAAGACCAGGCCACCCAGAGTAATCCTAAGGCCAAAGAATCATATTGGAACTCATCCTTGAACCTCCACATTTTACTTTTAACCTTCCAAGTGGCTTGGTGGTTTATGGTCATCCATATGGGGTTCTAGGGGAGTTAAGAAGTGGCTTGAATTTCTAAGTGGTGGGTCCCATTTCTAGTCCTCTAGGATAGTCAAAGGGAAAACCTATGGCTAGATCCTAAGCACTAAGGAGAGAGATCAGACCTCACTAAAAATGAGGTCAATAAGTGGTTCTTCCTGATTAACAACTTGTTTGTCGTTCTCCATCAAAGCTATTCGTAATACCTTCACACTCCTCAGATTTACTTTTGTTATTTCTTCTTCATTTGCTGTAGAAGCTGGTTCTTCAGGCATTGATTCTAAATTTGAATAGTCCAAGTTGATGGCAAAAGGTGTTCCTTTGCATTCAAGGATGGACTCCTCACTTTTCAAACTATAGTAATCATACCATCAATATCTTCTTTGTCTTTGTCAACACTTTCATTAAGGTTTATTAAGATTTAAGGATCATTTTAGAAATCTAAATTGGGGTTAGATTGGTTGAGCTCACTTACATCGTCAATAGAGACAGTTAGAACGTAGAAACATCATCACTTTTATAATTAAAAAAGCTTGGAGTGACGTAGAGGAAATTATATGCGGTCAAGGGTTTGAGGAATTTTTCCCCCAAATCCAAGATAACTAATCTAACAGGAGCAGCCCCTATCGAAGCACTCGCGCTATCAATCTCCATCTCTCCATGGTGTCCTTCTTCTTGGTCTTTTTTCATGGTGGCTTCTCTGGTGTGATCTCCATCATCAGCTAATGGGTTAACAGACTCTAGGAAACAACTTACTTGAAAGTAGCCTAAAGTTGATCCACTATCTTCTTGGAGTATCTGGTCCATATTGTGTTCCATCCTTCATCTTCTACGTATGGATCTATCAGAGTGATAGGCTCAAATGAAATCATACTTATAGAACCTCTCGCAGTTCAATGAAATTTTCTTTCAGAATCATGATATTTCTCTCTTTAAAGTTTTTCTCGAGCCAGTCCTTGAAGCTAAAATTATTCTCTATGGTATGCTTTAGTAGCCTATGGTACGGGCAATAGTTGGACTTATCTTCTTATTAACTTCTTCATATTTCTTTGACCCAAAAAACTTGAACTCAGGCTTCTTCATCAATTTTCAAAACATCTTTGCTAAGGCATCATCCTGGAAGGAGTTAATCCTATTTAATGGGTTTTTGATTGATGGACCCTATCTCACATCAGACCTATAAGGGCACTGCTAGACTAACTGTTGATCGGGCTGATTGTACTGTTGATCCTGTTGAACATACTACTGACCATAATGTTACGGGCGGGGCTGACCGTAATGCTGGGGAGACTGACTCTACTGTGGTGAAGACTATTTTGGCTGAATCCTCATCGATTGCTTAACTTTATTGACCATTTCCACTACATGGGACTTCTTCTCAAATTCCTTAGTTGGTCTGGGTTTCTTGTTTTTTTCTGGAGGCTCTATATGCTTGTTCTTTTCTTGCAGACTGCTGGCTTTACTGAGTAGCTTTTTAAATGACTTAATGGCAAATCCTTTAAGCATGAAAGTTATAGTTCCATAGATGCTCTTGATTAAGACATTAATCACATGTTTTTTTTTGCTACTAGGGCTCACAATTCAGGCTTAAGTTTCTCCAATGTAGAATGTACTCCACCAAAGTCTCATTGGGCTGTCGCTCCAATATAAGATCTCCAATAGTGATGTGGTGCTGGACATCGATAAACCTCTTCAAAAATAAAGTGTCCAATTCTGTAAACTTCTTAATCAATCCATTAGGAAGTATTGCATACCAATCTAATGTGACTCTTTAAAGATTGCTAACAAACTGGCAAAAAAGTAATGCCTCACTACCCTCTGCATTACTGCAGCTTGCTCAAAAGTGTGCAACATGCTGTCACGGGTTACCCGTTCCATCGAAAGCCTTAAAGGTTGTCAGTACAAAAACTTTAGGATATGGGACAACATCAAATTCCACTAGGTAAGGTCAACCCCTTGAAACTGATGCGACCCCTTTCGATTGGGCTAAGGCTTCCTTTACTCGCTGCTCCACTAGCTGTTTGATATCTTTCGTCAGTGGCAAAACTTGAACTAGATCTTTCCTCGATGGCTCGTCTTCATTAGCAGAAGTGATTTCCCTTCTTTCATCTATGATATCGATAATCTTGAGTTTATTCACCTTCGGGGATGCTATTTGTTGTAACTATGACTGTCCATGCACTGTAGACATGGCAGTCATGGCGACAGTCATCTCTTCCATTCTCTTCTCCATCTGATTGACGTTTTCATCCCTCGGCAGAATGACCCTTTGAAGCTCATCTACGATGCTCTCCTTAGTATGGAGTGGAGCATTGCGCAAACGACGTGGCCCTGGTCTGGAGGACATTTATTTCCATGAGTTCTCCATCCATGTAGTTTGACAAGTAGTAATCCTCTTCATCAATGTTTAATCCTTATTCTTTTGCTAATTCTAAAATTTCATCTTTGATCATTTGCACTTTATCATTGACTGCTTTCTTTTTAATCATCTTGACATTGGGCTATTCCTGAACATCGTTCCTCTCTACAACGGCTTTCGAGGCGATGATGGTAGCGACAATGGGAACACTGGACTTATGATCCATTTTACCAACATGCCCGATGGACCTCTTAAAGCATACTGGTGTAGCAAACATCCGTATCCACACTCTCCTCTTTAGAGTTAGTGCCTTTAGATGAAGTTCTTGGAAGGGACATCAGAGTGATGAGGAGAAGTGCGTTCCCTAGGTTGTAGATCAAGTACTGAGGCAAATGGTTCTCGTTTATTTTTTTTTTTTGCAAACTCTTCATGACTCGTGGCAGATGGTACTCTCAAACCCAGAGAGGACTTGAACCATCTGTGCTTTGTGAGTATCGGAGCGACGATGCTAGTATCTTCAATGGCAGTGACGGTGTCAACACATTTCCTCAAATGGAGTCTAACAGGAATATGAGCTGGTAGTGTGTCTAGTAACTTATGTATCAGATGAGCGAGCCGGCCTCCCCTTAAAATCTTGTCCTTCATTTTCAGTGACACTACGCAACCCATCCTCTTATGTAATCTGGCAATATAACACCCTACTTTGTCGGCTAACTTCTGGAACACAGTATGGATCCTGGTGATGGGAGTGGCCTTTTCCCTCTTCTCATTATGTCCACTAAGCGGCGGTAAAGCAGTAGCAATCCTGTAGAGACCCTCATCCCCTATGGTGTCTAACAATAGATGAAAGCTGCTTCCTTGAAGGATAGGAGAGGTCTCCAACACACCGAGCTCCTCTGAGTAAGGAATCTCTATGACAGCTGACATTATTGTAGCCTAAGATTTGGCACCTCTTCGAATCTTGCTGCTACAATTCCTCTTTTAAGCTTTAGTTAGTGGAGCTACTGTAGAATTGGAACAAATCTTAAATACTGACGGGGATGCAAAAAATTCTTTGGCAAAATCTTCTTCATACAAAACTTCTTTCTCCTTGACAAATGAGATGGAGGGTGCGGTGACAGCAAATCCTGTTACAGTAGGGGTAACAATCCTCCTTGGTGTAGATGCAACAGACTTGATGGGGGCGGGAGTAACCTTTGCCTTATTAGCAGAAGAGAAGTGTTGGTGGCAGTTCAAGTCAAACTCAGCGGAATGTTCATAATATTTTGGAGCTTTCACTTTCACGACGAGGAATGGGGCTTTACCGAGCAGAACTTCAAACTCACTGAAGCCTGTCCTGAACTAGATTGTGGGTGCTACGAGATGAGCTTCCCGGCCTATGGGCAAGTTTCAAGAGAACATGAGTGTTGGGGTGGACATTTTAACTATAGATTCAAAAAAAATTATATAAGTTAGCAATGTCCTATACCTTGTAATCATAGTGCAGACACTACAAATTAACAAAGGGTGTTCTTGAAACTAGGTACATCCCTTTTATTTCATTTTTTTTTGTTTTCTAGTGTATGTTCTAACTTTTTTTATTCTTTTATCTTTCAAAATTTTGAAGCTTATTTTCAATTTCATTATAGATTTAAAGAATTTAAATTTAATTTTCGCATGAATTTAATATTCTAAAAAGTTTTAGCTCAATTCACAGCAATGTGTTGTAAAGGACCCTATACAGAACCCTCTTCATACCGCACCTCGCTTTGCCGAAACTTGTTCACCAACACACCTATTGAGGGTTCGCCCCAAACAAAAATAAAAATCCTAAAGACTCCTAAACCCCTCTATCTAAGGGTGATTAAATAGACAGTCTTGGAAACGAGAAGAGTTTATTATACTTTTGCAAGATAGAGATGGTAAAAACACATCAGGAACGAATGGTAATCTAGCCTATAAGGGACATAGACACATTACCGATGTATGAAGGCAAAGTTTCCTTATCAAAATGGAGAGAGAAACCATTCCACAGCGGAGTCGCTGTCGGTCACTAAAATTGTTGGGAGAGATTTGAAACCTTATGAAAGGGTAAAATGTAGTTTTTTTTTTAAATTAGTATTTTGATTTAATTTAATATATATAGATTTTTAGAATTAGTCTTTAAATTTGAAAAAAATTATGAAATCAAACCAATCTCATATAAATTATAGTTTAAATAGTTTAGTACTTCACTACAATAGATGTATCTATCCCGAAGAATAGATGCATGGCTTGGTGGTGTTGCTCGATCAAATAAACTAAAGAATTCATGACATCTGTTTGGTCTGTGAACCATTTATGTTGACCGACAAATTCCCCTATCTAATATGAAGGAATCAGATAGAGTTTATCTTAATCTGGGGTCTTTAAGATTCCTATAAGGGTAAGCCCTTGTAGTTAATTACATCTTAAATAACCAAAGTTAGCTAAGAAAATTCTTGAGATAGATAAGGAAATTTTGTACTCATGACTTCCAAAGAGTATGTTTCTTCAATAAAATGTGGTAATATAAAATCCAATGGGTGAATGACTCAAATTTTGGAACATTTATTATAGGAGTCTAAGGGAGAGGAAAGCTAGAGGAAGAGTAATGATCTGAAAAAATCTTAGTGTCTTCCCAAGCTATCCATTTGTTTGGCTTCCATTTGAGACATTTACTTGATGTTTCATCCTGCCAATTTTATTATTTAAGACTTATATTCCCTTGATACCAATCATTTGAATAGCCTGAAAAATAAGAGGATTTATGTCATAAATGTATGACCATCTCGGAATACTAAGATGAGTTAGGGCTTATATTGCATGAAGTGCAAAAGCCTAAAGGGATAAAGTGAGGGTATATGCTGCACTAGGCAAGCTACCTAAAAATCCTAGGTCTTGTTGTTTTAATTTTTACGAAGTTTTTCTGTTGAAGATGGTCGTGCTGCCCACTACGTATACTCTAAGCTCCTCGTCATAGTAGGTTTAGTTTGAAGATGTATCAATTGAAGAGAGAAGAGAATTGTTATGTTTTGGAAGTTTTCAAATTATGGTGTCTTAATGTTTTATTACGGGATTAATTTTAAGTTGATTAAGCAGAACCAGTTAGGATCCCACAGTTCTATCATCCCGACATCACTATTTTCTTTAGATTCACTTAGTCTAGATGAATTTACTAAACTTAACTCAATGAGTTCCATACTATCATTTAGAATGTGGGAAATCTCATTAACAATCGTAGTTTGTATCCTCCAAGATATTCTCGATCATCGAAAGAGAGGTTTTAATTTAATTTCACTTGTGATTCTTGTTTTGTTTGTGATTAAATTTTGAGTTGTTTTATATTTTGATTGTCGTTGCAGTGAATTTTATCTTTTTTTGTTTTATTTTAATTTTGGTTTTGGTTTTGTAGTTATCCTAGAAGTTTTAGTTTTCATGCAAGGTGTCATTGTTGTTTAACATGCAATCTCGTAAGCAAGAAAAGTAAAGAATTTGGAGGAAAGAATGTGTTATGAACTTATAAAAGTGTGTCTGGCGAGTCTTCTCATTCCTTCACCTGAAACATTAGTATCTTTTACAATAAATGCTTATAATTTAGAGGAAAGAAAAAGGCTATAGATAGGTTTGTCATAGGACTACCAAACTCTATGTCATAACTTGGTGGGTCTTATTAGTTCATTTAATAAATATGATAGTTCTAGTTATCCTACAAGGTGTCCAGAGGATTTCTGAAATGGGCCTAAGAGATACCTAGATGTTTCAGAATTCTTTTGATCTTCCTTGAGGTCATTTTACATAAAATGACACATCTATTTTATATCCTTATGCTCAGTGAGCCAATGTTTTAATCATCCCGAAAGGTGGGGTATTTATCATTTGATTTTTTACTTATGAATAATGTAAGTGGGGCCTTTAGAGGCAAACTTAATTTATGGAAGAATTTAATCAATTTTGACGGACTTTTAGTGTTTCAAATGTGTTTTAAGATCAATTGTCTTTCCTTTTCTAATCCTTATTAGTCCATTAAGCCTAGTCTCGCTACAAAGCCCTTAAGATTTCAGTGGGTATATTTGGTGATGTTTAGAAATGTTTATATGTATGAACATGATTCGTATCAAATCACTGAGCAATTATTAAACAACAAATAATGGGATGTTTGATTAGTGGGTTATCATCTTCCAAAATTAACCCCTAACCTTAAGGATCATTTAATTTAATTTTCCTCCAAGTTATAATGATTAATTAAATCATAAACTTTATCTTTTTAATGTAACAAAAATAAGATGGGTTCCTACCATTTATCCCATTACATTTCAGTCATTAAAACATAAAAATTAAGATCATTCATTGCCCATTTCCTACTTTAATTAATCCTAAATATTGATTATGGCTAAATTCTTCAAAATTACACTTTTGCCCCTAAAGGCCTTTATCACTTCATAATTTATTAAGTTTAACTCAAATACTTTGAAAAATTTATGTTTCCCTACTCATGGGTCAATTAAAACATTAGAGGAGAAAATGTGATTTTTCAAAATTTAATTTAATTTATATAATTATTTTAATGCACAAATAGGGATTTTTAATGAAAATTCAATAGCATGATTAAAGCAAGACCTTTGGCTTCGAAATTTTTATTGGAGGTAGACCGAAACTAGAAGACCACTTAGACCAAATTTTATCATTTTTTTAACTTTAATTTAATTATTAGAATTATTTTAATTTCTAGAGTATTAAGTAATTACAAAATATTTTAGAGATTGAAAATTAAGTTTTATATTTTTCTTAAATCTCTCTAATGTCAGGGAATCCAAAGAAATAAATTTCATATTTTTTTTCTTTTAATTATTAAAATTATTTTGGTGGGAAGTTAAGGAAATTCATTTTTTAGCCTTAAAAAATAAATTTAAGCCTTCGAAAATTAATATCTTGACCTTGAGGCTTGGGAAAATTATTTGGATGGTTCCTGAATAATTAGGAGAGTAAATGTAACAATTTAGTGAATTTTAATGTTTTAGTGATTTTTATCATTTTAATTATTTTTTAAATTCACTTCTAGGCTTAAAAATGAAATGTTTATTTTAATTGCCTTTTTATTTTCATAAAATTCCATTGGTCTTGAGGACCTCCCAAAAAAGTTTTAATAAATTTTTGGCTTGTATTTTAATTACTAATAATTATTTTAGTGCTAGAAATGTCTTTTAACTTAGAAAATTCAATTAGGTGGTTAAATGAATTCCAAATGACCCTCTGACCCTAAACTACAGTGGAGAATGATTTTTGAGCTATTTACACATTTAGTTTATTCAAATTAATTCCACTTAAGTTTTAGGTTAAAATGACAATTAGGTACATTCTTAAAGATTTAACTCAATCCAAATTTTTCCTAGGGTCCTCTAGTCACAATTAACCTACAAAAATTTATCATACATTTTTCTAATCAATACTTTAATTATCATAATCAATTTACCAAAATAGAAATAATCTTTTTAAAAATAAGGATCTCTTCATAGAGATCTCCCCTGATCATGGAAAAATCAGAAAGGACCCCCCATGACAGAGAAATCAAAACCCCCAAATTTCATGTCTTGGTTAAATGTCTAAGCCAATGGAGAGTTAATATACTCCAAACTATATTAAATTAATTAAAAATAAAAAAGGAATTAAATAAACTTTAAACCATTTACATATTTTTCTCCTCTGTTCATTGAGCATTATGATATTTTTCTTTTATTTTTATGATTTTCTACATCAACTTATGGATTTTTAAAGTTCACAGAATTAAATAAATAAAAAATCCCCTAATTTTCTATTTAAACCACACGGTGTTGACTGTATTCTCGGTAGCTCTGAAAGACCACACGATGCTCCTTAATTCGACGCCGCCATCTGACTCATTTCCTTGATTTATGCTTTTGATCTCCATCTGATTGCGTTCTGGTCGTCCAAGCACTACACGCACGATCGAACGGTCCTCCTTTATCTTATTTTACTGGTTCATCCCGAGAGCCATCCACCTTCTAGCCTTAACTACGCTAAACCAAATCACACGGGGTTTGTTCCTAGAGCTTAATCTGACTTAGACGAACCTATATATGAGGCTAACCTAGCCTGAAATTGACCCGAATGTATGGAGAATCAAAATAACCTCGAGAGGACGGTGAGGTTCAATACCTTTTTCTGAGAGGAGAGGCCTCAATCAGATGTTCGAGGCAGCTTCTATTGGTCTCAACGGACCTCCAGATGAAGCCTTTTCCTGTTGTGAAATGTCTAGCCTGACTTCGACCAAGGCCGATTTCAGGTGTTGATCAAAGTTTGGTGCAGAGGCTATTTGTGATGGGGTTTTGATGGGGTATCTTCTTCTTTCAGTTCTATGAAGGTGTGGGTGCAATTAATTTGAGTTTGGTGCACTGTGGAGCTGTGGTGAAATGTATCATAGTTTCAGCTAGAATTTTAGTGGTGAAATTGGCTCTTAATAGTAAGGTTCAATGACTGATGATGGTGGGCTTGCACTCAGGAGGTCTTAGGAAAGCTCTGGTGAGGTTTTGGTAAGGTTTCCTTGAGAAAATTTCAGTACCCATTCTTTGCCGTGAAAGATGGCTTTCTTAGCCATGGCCAATGGGTGGAGCTCTGTGCTCTAATTTCAGTACTTTAGGCCGCTTAAGGTGAGGGCTGATTAGTGTAATTGATTATTGTGGGGATGCCTCACTGAAAAAACTCAGATTTGAGTTTAAAGGGGTATGGAGCATTCGGGCTTAGCTGTTCCAGTGGCTAGGGTGGTAGCAAGGACAGGAATGGTGGATTGTAGGCTGATGGGAGGTAAGAGGGGAGCTCAGTGTCATTAATTGGATTGCTTACTTAAGGGTTAAGGAGAGTTATGGTTCAGCAGAAAAGGGTGAGGTCATTTGGTCATAAGTGAGGGAACCTTGGTCCATGGCTCAATGGACTTAGGTTTGGTTGTTCTTGGCTGGTAATAGGGTCCTAAGGTTGGCAGTGGTGGAGCCAATTTGGTCGATTTGGTAAATTTAGGTAACCTTGGGTCAAGGGTCTTATTTTGGGCATTTGGATTCACGGTTGGGCTAGCTTGGGTTTGCACTTAGGGTTTACCCAATTGATTGTTCAAAATGATGTATACGATTGTCATAAAGTGTTTAAGAGGGGATTGGAGTGGTTTTGAATAGGTTTGGCGGTTCAATTTAGCTTAATTTGTGATTTTGGTCAATTTGGGGCAAGTGGAGTTAACCTGGGTTTAGGTTGGGTTAGAGTGGGGCTAAAGGCCAATTGTTGGTTTTAAATGGTATAGGGGGATGTCATAAATAGTTATCAACATTAGTTTGGTAGAAAGCTTGGGGTTAGGGGATTCAATTTGATGGATTTTGAGCATATGACACCTTTCGAGCAAAATTGGGGGTTTTGGTTAGTTATGTTGGGCTTAGGTGAGGCTTAGGCTCACATTAAGGGGCCATTGAATGTTGCATTTGGCATAGAGGAATTCCATGAGAAGTTTGGCATTAAAATTGAGGGGAAATTGATTGACATTGAGTCAATTTGGGGTAAATTGGGTCATATGGTCAAAATTAGGGCTTTTGAACTTGGATTGAAATCGGGTGCAAATGTGGAGAAAATTTGGCTTGGTTTTGATTTATATTGGTAATAGGGATATTTAATTTTGGTTTTGAATTGAAATTAGGCAAGATTGGGGTTAATTGGGTGGGATTAGGTTTAATTTGTGCATTTTTGGGTTAAATAAGTCAAATTGGGGCTTTTAGTTAAATTGAGCTAAATTAGTCAAATTAGGTCATGTGGTAGTTGAGGGAAATGAAATTGGGGATATTTAGGAGGTTTTAGAAATTTTTGGGAATTTTTGGATTTTTGAGCTAGGAGGGGTATTTTGGTAATTTTGCAAATTTTGGGACTATTTTGGAAATTTTGGTAAATTTTGGGTCAAATTAGTCAGTTTGAGTGGTGGGGAATACCTTGAAATTACTTATGGAGAAAATTGGGTAATTTCGGTAATTTTGGGTAAAATTGAGGTTTAGGGGTATTTTGGGTAGATTTAGGGGCAATGGGGTTAAAAATTTAAATTTTGAAAGAATTAAGGATGATGAGGGGTGAGTAGTATGGGATTGTTTAGATTAAGTCATGGGCCAAGTGTAACCCTCATTTGGTCCTCTATGTGTTGGTACTAACAAAACCTTAGCTTGGGGCTAGGAGCTTAGGAAAACCACGCACATGAGTTTCCAAAGAGTAGGAATCAAGGTGGGATGTGCTTTGTTTAAGGTTGTGAGTGTAAATTGTGTGCATTATTCAAGCTCAAGACCTCCTGGCGTAGCCTGACCATCTATAGGAGACTTCCCTTGGGCTTCCTTATGCTTGGTCTCTTCCTCCCAAAAGCTGGAGGTTAGGCCTTAAGAATATTAAAACTCCCAATGAAGAAAGGAAGGTTTGAATTTCTAAGGGGGAGGGTTCCAAGACTAGTCTTCTAAGAAAATCATCAGCAAAGTCCTATGGCTAGACCCTGGGCTATTATAAAGAGAGACTAGACCTCAACCAAAACTGAGGTCACCAAAATGGACCCCCAATAGGAGTGGTGTGCTAGGCAAACACACTGCAAGTATTGTTGTTGACCGGTGAGATCAACGAAACCAACAAAACTGTTTGAGACAAAACTTAAGACAAAATATAGAATTTAGCAAGGAAGTTTCCACTATGGGATTATTTGGGTAAAGGACCTCCTAGTCCCGGGAACTCCTGCTAGGGAAGGAAAATGGAATAGCTTCACGAGAGGAGCTATGAAATTCAAACCTCCAAACTCTGAAGTTGTCCGATTCAAAACGATATGAATTTGGAATTTAGAATTAGGATTTTGATTTGATTTCAGATTTTGATTTTGATCTTATGGAAATTTTAATTTGAATTTTGAGTTTGAATTTGAATTTCGAATTAATTTTCAGTCTTTATGGTTTTTTGGAAAGTTAGGATTTGTGGAATTTTGAATTTGGAAATTTTAATTTCATAGGAAATTTTGAGTTTCAAGTAAGTGCAAAGGGGGAATTGGAATTTCTGTACCGATCTTGGAATGTGGGAGTCAGAATTTAAGTACTGATTTCGAAGCATGAGATTTGGAATTTATGTACCAGTCTTATAAATGAGAATTGGAATTTCAGAACCGACCTTGGAAGATGAGAGTCAGAATTTAGGTACTAATCCCGAAGAATGAAAACTTGAATTTAGGTACCAGTCTCAAAAATGAGAATCAGAATTTTGGTACCGATCATGAGATTTCTTGGGTGTGGAAATTTTCTCAGAAGGGAAATGGAAATATAGGGAATTTAAGGAATCAGACGACTCTGCTCTGATTCTAAAATTTTATGGAAGGCAAAAAATTTCTCAGAAGGGAAATAGAAATATAAGGAATTGAAGTAATCAGACGAATGTGCTCCGATCCTGGAATTTCATCGAAGGAAAAAAATATCGGAAGAAAGTTGAAAATATAGGGAATTTAAGAAATCAGATGACTGTGCTCCGATCCTAGAATTTCATGGACGGAGGAAAATTTCTCGGAAGGGACAAGGAAATATAAGGAATCTAAATAATCAGACTACTGTGCTCTGATCTTGGAACTTCATGGAAGGTGGAAAATTTCTTGGAAGGGAAATGGAAATATATGGAATTTAAGGAATCGGACGACTGTGCCCCGATCCTCATATTTCATTGAAGGCAGAAAATTTCTCTAAAGGAAAATGAAAATATGGGAAATTTAAGGAATCAGATGACTGTACCCTGATTCTCGAATTTCATGAAGGGCAAAAAATTTATTAGAAGGAAAATAGAAATATAGGGAATTTAAGGAATCAGACAACTATGCTTCGATCTTCGAATTTCATGGAAACTGAAAAACTTCTCAGAAGGGAAATGTAAATAAAGGGAATTTGAGGAATCTTTCACCAAATTGAGGAGGAATGCTTAGGGACTCTCATCCAACTCAAGAAGCAGGAGAATATCACATTAGGAAAAAAAGCACAGGGACTCACATCCAACCTCATAGTTGACGAAGAGGAAACAGAATTTAGGCACTTATTCCATAAGTTTGAAGATATGGAGAAAATTTGGCGTTGAATTTTCGGAGATAGTAGAATTGTGTAATTCTGACAGGACTTGTAGCCATTTGCAAGATTTGCTTAATTTCATGACGTTCGGAATTCATGAGAAGTGACGTTGTGTAAAGCGCCAAATTTTGAGGAGTACCTTTGGAATTCAAGGATTTGAGGATGAGTACAAAGACTCAGAGTCTTTAGAGAGAAAATTAGCTTATAATTAGTTTTTCAATTCATCATATTCTTTCAAATTGTTTTATTAGATTTCAACTGTTTTCATTTTGTTTGATTTTGTTTTAGATTAAATTTTCTTTTGATTTCATTTCATTTCACTTGATTTTATTTCACCTTTTTTAGATTTGTTATTATTTATATTTATATTTTCATCTATTCTTTTATATCGTTCTTTGTTCATTTTAATTTGGGACTGATGTATGGTCCTGCGGCTCTCGACTGTCACATTGAAAAGAAATACTTCTGATAAACTCAGTGACCTAAAAGAGATATCTTCATTAATTTTTTTCGATGGCAATAATACAACTGATCATATGCTTACAAGCATTCGAAAAATCGATCAAGCATACAAAGCTGAACAAAGCTTTCATTTCATATCCTGCTACCACAAAAGTAGTGATGAATGCTGTAACTCATCGTAGAGGTAGTAGATTGCTATTGTTTGAGACTGCTCCATGGACATGCCAACCTACCAAGGCTATGCTACGGAACAGAAGTCCCATTGCGAACACCCAGAGGTACTAGTGTCACATCGACAAGGGGCGAAGGTTCTCCCATTCTGGATATGGGTCGTAGTAAAACGGTACCTTATCCTCATCTATCCTTCTGAAGGTAACTAATTCCCACTCTCCTGTAACTCCTGGGATGTAGTGTTTTGCAAGATCTGCTCCATTTCCTTTTCGTACCAGCACTGACCCAACCGCTAGTGGGATTTCAAAGGAACCTTGGAGTTCTCTTGGTCTGACAATCTAAATTTCCCATCAAAAAATATATTGAATTCACTTATAAAGGAGACCATGCAAAAGGGCCTCACAAAGTCATGGTGATTGATATGAGGCGGGATACAGTCCCCGTCCTCATAAATAATTATAATGCAACAGTTGGGAATACAGTCTACAGGCAGCACGTGCTAGTTGACTATTCTCTTTAACACATTCCTGATCTGCGCAGCTTCAGATCCACCTTGTCATGTTGTAAAAGCCCTGGGGGATTGCCCTTTCTATCATTTGTAAAATTGTAACAACAGCCACACTGAATTGTGACTCTGCACTTTCCTCTTTTACATTTTGTTAGCTCTGTGTATATCCTTTGCTTCAGGCGGCTGCTCTGCCCATGTCTTTGAGAGTGAAGACACAATCCAAAATCTTTTTTTGATCATTCCTCAAAAATAAGTCTGTGTATAGCTCAAGACCTTCCAAAAAATTGACGAACCTTCCTTATATTTCTTAATAATGTTGAAATTCCTTCTTTGTAACCCTTTTGATCTTTGTGATGATGTAATCTGGAACTCCTCGCTGCAGCGGCGACTAAACAAATTGTGGTACGTATGGCACTACATCAAGATGCTCCCTACTCTTGAGTAGCATTGAGCTGCATATGCCTCAAATGTGTCATACTCCTCGAACTATAGAACGTGACACTGTGGGCATCTAAAAACACTCCTATCACTGAAGGCATTCTGTGTAAACCTGAGCTGCAAGTTGGACACCTAGTAATGATTACTTCCACTAGATCCCATGTCAGTGTGGGGTCCTCCATGGTCTCTGGCTCAATATCATATGGCATGTTTTCTTCAGTTTCCTTCATTTCTGGTTCATAAAATTCTTCCAGAATGGGCGGTAACTCGGCAGCCAACTCCCGTGCCTATCTCCTCTCCGTCTTGTCCAAGAGGCGACGCTTGTGGTGATTTTCATTTCTTATTTTTGTACATGCCAACGGTACATTTGGAACTTGTTCACTTTTAGAGACGACAAGATCACCCTCTGGAGTGGTGATCATAGACAGAATCTAACTGAGCCTGCTGGCGAGGAGGTGTGAGTCAACGAAATACCTAGTGCCTCAATGTCCTGACGTCTGCTTGGTCTCTCTACGATCGCTTCTCTTCATTGATTTCATACTTTCAGCCTTCTTGTATGTGACTTTTCTCTTTTCTTTATAACTCAAGGTCCAAGCCATCTTTGAAAGCAAATGCCATGCGACTGAAACTTCCTGCGCATGAAGAGAGGAAAAATGTCAGTAGTTAGCACTTTACATGAACAAGAACAATAGTAAACTTATTATTATTTATTTAAATATGCCATTATCTTATTTAATAAGATTTTTTAAGCTTTAGGATTAGAATTTAATCTTGCAAGTGTATTTTATGAATTTTTTTTATTTCATTTAATTTAATTTTATTAAAACATTTGGACCCAATCACAGCAACTGGCCACATGGCTACATCAAAATGAATATCCTTCTTCAAGTTTTGTCATGTCGTATAGAATTTCTTTATATATCTCCCATTTATAGGCAACATGGATCTATCCCCTTAAGAATCCACCAATTAGTACGAGCCTCCTGAGTAAAATTTTTCAATCACGAATGGCCCTTCCCAGGTTGGTTCAAATATTCCACCAATCTTGCAATGTGCATTAATAGGTATTCTAAGAAGGAGTAAGAGGTCACCAATTTTGAACGACCTCGGGCAGACCAATTTCTCATGGGCTTGAATCATCTTTGCTTGATATAGTTCACAATTTTGCTGCGTAAGTAATCTCTTCCCTTCAAGGCTTTCTAATTCTGCAAGTCGTAACTTGGCATTTTCTTCTGTCATAATTTGGTTGGAGATGGCGATCTTGAGTGACGGTAGCTGAACTTCTAACAGAAGTACTACCTCAGACCCGTACACAGGTGCGTAATGTGTAGACTGTGTTGGCGTTATGACTGTTATTCTGTAAGCCCACAAAGCTTCCAGTAACTTCTCGTGCCATCCTCTTTTGTAGTCGTTGAGTGTCTTCCTTAAGATCTGTACGAGTGTCTTGTTGAAGGCTTCTGCCAAGCATTTCGCTTTTACCTAATAGATGGTTGAACATCGCCAGTCTATTCTGTGACGTCTGATGAAGTTGTTGATTTTAGTACTCTTAAAAGCGAACCCATTATCTGTGATGATTCTGAAGCACACCGAACAGGTAGACAACCTGATTCTTGAAGAATTGTAGAACATGTTGTGTCGTGACCACCTGTAGTTGCACTGCCTCTGTCCACTTGGAAAAGTGGTCCGTAGCGGCAAGTATGAATATGTGTCCTCTAGAGGACGCAGGGTCTATCTGACCTACTATATCTGTGCCCCTGCACTTGAATGGCCACGAGGAAATCGTGGGGTGTAGAACATTCGAAGATTGGTGCAAGACCACTGCATGCAATTGGCATTGATGACATTTCTACGCTATGTCCATGCAGTCTGTCATCATTGTCGGCCAATAGTATCTGAGTCATTTAATTTTCATTTTCATTATTGGTCTTGACTGGTGAGCTCCACACAATCCAACATGTACCTCCTTGATGATTTTCTATTCTTTGACTCTTCTGAGATGTTTGAGCCACATTTGGACGAAGTATCTTTTGTACAAAAGAATATCGATTAGGGCATATGAGAGGGCTCTCCTTTGAATTTGATGTGATGTTGATTTATCTTCTGGTAGTCTTCCTATTTGCAGATATTCTATTATCGGTTGACTTCAGTCTTCAATATCATTTGAAGCTGTAGCTGTTATTTCTTCATTTTCGAGCTTGTGCAAGCTGTCGAGGTCAATTTGTGACAATACTTGACGCCCTTGCACTATAATATCTATAGAATCTTGTTGTCTGTTAAATTTTTTTGGGGTTGGAGGTTGATATTTTTTGAAAAGGTTTAGAATATAATTTTATAAAAATGGAAAATTGATTTAATTTAATATATATATATATATATATATATGGATTTTTTAAAATTATATTTCAATTTTGGCGAAAAAGAAATCAAACTGATTTCTTACACACGTTAGTTTAGATAATCAAGCGCTTCGAGATAAGACATGTACCTATACCGAAGAATAGATACATGGCTTGAGGTGAGGCTTGATCACTAAAGAATTCATGACATTCATTTGGCCTGCAAACCATTTTTGACCGACAATTTCTCTTATCTAATATGAAGGAATTAGATAGGTTTATATTAATCGGGGGACTTTAAGTTTCCTATAAGGGCAAGCCCCTATAGTTAATTACATCTTAGCTAATCGAAGTCACTTATGAAAACTCTTGATATGCACCAAGAAATATTTATATTCATGACTTCCAAAGATTAGGTTTTCAAAGAAAATGTGATAGTCGGAAACTCAACAGGTGAATAGCTCAAGTTTTGAAACATTTCATTTTTTTCAAGATCCAAAGGACAGAAGGCTAGGGGAAGGACATCGATTCAAGGAAAATCTTCATGTCTTCCCAACTATCCTATGGTTTGGCTTTGATTTAGGATATTTATTTGATGTTTCATCCTGTTAATTTTATTCTTCAAGACTTACTTTCACTTGATATCGACAATTTGAATGGCCTGGAAAGTAGAAGGATTTATGTCATACCCAATGACAACCTCGGAATCCTAAGGCGAGTTACGGCTTATGTTGCACAACATAATTTTGTAATAGACTAAAGAAGAGGTCAGGATCTATGCTTTGCTAGGTAGGCTACCTCGAAGTCATATGGCTTGTTTTTTTCATTTCTAAGGAATTGTTTTGCTGATGTAGACAAGTTTTTTTGTTGAAAATGGCCATGCTGCCCACTATGCATGCTCCAAGCTCCTCGGCATAGCAGGTTTAGTTTAAAGAAGTGGAGAATGAGGAGAGAAGAGAAGTTTCATTTTTAAGAAATATTTAAAATTGAGGTGTCTTAATATTTTATTAGGGGAACATTAAAGTTGATTATAGCAACTCCGGTTAAGATCCCATGGTTCCATCATCCCGACACCGCTTTTTTCATCGGATTCACCTAGTCTAAATAAATTTACTAAACTCAACTTAATGAGTTCCATACTATCATTTAGACCGTGAAAAAACCCCGTTAGCAACATGTGGGTTACCTCCTCCGAGGGATTCCCAATCATCCAACAAGACGACTTAATTTAGTTACAATTATAGTTTTTCTTTTGTTTGTGATTAAATTTTGAGTTGTTCTATATTTTTAATGTTGTTGCGGTGAATTTTATCTTATCTTGATTTTTTAATTTTGATTTTTGTTTTGGCTTTGTGGCTATCCTAGAAGTTTTAGTTTTCATACAGGGTGACATTATTGTTTAGCTTGCAAGTTTACAAGGAAACAAACGTGTGGTAAAGAAAATTACAGGAAAAGAAACGCTGTAAACTTATAAAAGTGTACCTGACGAGTCTTCTCGTTCCTCCTCTTGAAACTTTAGTATTTTGCAATAAAGATTTATAATTTTGTAGGAAAGTAAAACCCTATAGATAGGTTCATCATAAACATACTAAATCCTGTGTCATAACTTGGTGGGTCCTACTTGTTCATTTTAAATATAATTTTCATTTAATAATTGTGATAATTTTAATTGCTCTCCAAGGTGTTCAGAAGGCCTGTGAGAAATTCCTTGGAAAAACTAGAAGTTTCAAATTTCTTTTGAACTTCCTTGAGATCATTTGGGCTTATCATAATTATCAAATGATTTATCCATCTCATATCCTCATGCTTAATGAACTAATGTTTTAATTAATCCAAAAAGTAGGGGTGAATATCATTTGTCATTTCATTCGCGGATTATGTGGGTGAAGACCCTAAAGGGATAGATTAATGTTATTAGGCCACTTAGTCAAATTTTCATTTTTTTTTGGACTTGTAGTGTTTCAAAATGTTTGATTTTTTATTATATTAATCTTTTTAATCCTCTTTTAGTCCGTTTGATTAAGCCTAGTTCACTACTAAGCCCTTAAGAGTTTAGGTGAGTGTATTTTACAATTTGGGAGAAAAATTAAATTTTAAGTGGCAAGAATTTCTATCAAAATCTCATGATATCCTTTAAACACCAAGTGAGGGGTTAGATTAGTGAATAAGTGACTTCCAAAACCATACCCCTAAGTCTAGGATAATTTGATTTTTAGTTAACTTCCAAATGTTGATTATTCAAATATTGGAGATTTTATAATTTTTTAAATAATAGGAGTGAGTTCGGTTTCTACAAATTATTCCCTATGATTCAAACATTCAAATGCACTTATTAAGATCAATACTTAAAAATTTTACCCTCTTAAATTAAGCCTAAATATTCATTATGACTAAGTTTCCAAAATCACACTTTGGCCCCTAAGGCCCTATCAATTTATAATTCATCAAATTCAATTCAAATGACGTTGTAATTTTTATCTTCCCTTACTTATTTGTTAATTAAAACATCAGAGTAGAAAATGTGATTTCTTTTCAAAATTTAATTTAATTTATATATTTATTTTCATGCAAAAATAAGATTTCTCAATGGAACTTCAATTTCTTGATCAGGGCAGATCCTAATCCTTTCATATTTTTAATGGAGGTAGCTCTAGATCAGAGAACCACATGGACCAAATTTCATGATTTTTTGAATTACATTTTAATTATTACAATTATTTTAAGTGTTGGAGTATTTATTAAATATAAAATATTTTAAAGGTGGAAAATTAAGTTTTGTATTTTTCAAAAAATTTCTCTGAGGTCACGGAATCCAAAGAAGCAAATTTTATATTTTTCTGAGTTTTCTTTGATTTATTAGAATTATTTTGGTGGGAAATTGTGAAAAAAATCATTTTTTAGCCTTTAAAAACTATTTTGAACCTTAGAAAATTAATATCTTCATTTTGATAGCAAGGATAAATATTCCAATTGCTCCTAAGTGTTTAGAAAACAATTTTGAACATTTCCATGCATTTTATTAATTTTGTGATTTTTCTTATTTTTAAATTATTTAAATATTAAAAATATGTTTGAAAATGAAATCTTTACATAAATTATAACTTTAATGTTATAAAATTCCTCTGATCACAGAGGACTCTCAAAACCATTTCCATAATTTTTTGAATTGCATTTTAATTTTGAAAACCCATTTAAGTGCCAAAAATGCCATTGGACTTAGAAAAAGCATTTGACTTATTAAATTAATTCCAAATGGCTCCAAAATTTTTTAGCGGAGTTCTTCTATCCCTGAAGCACAGTGGAGAATAATTTTTATGTTGTGCTAATTAATTAAAAGAATATTTTAGGTTAAGTGGACAATTATACTTATTTTCACTGTTTTAATCCATGATAAATTTTTCCTAGGGATCTCTAACTATAAGGAACCTATCATAATTTTTTGGGATTTTTTTTAATCAACATACTATTTACTAGATTTAATTTATGAAAATAGACACTTAAACTTGGAAAATAGGGTTCTCTGTCTAGGGATCTCCTCTGACCTTGGAAAATTCAGGGAATATCCCTCATGACAGAGACAATAACATGCCAAAATATCAAGCCCTGGTGGAATATCTACTTGCATGGAGAATCAAAAGACTCTAGATGTTATTTAATTAATATAAATCATACATGCATTAAATAAACTTCGAACCATTTCCACATTATTCTACTCTGTTCACTGAGCAAGATGGTATTTTTCTTCTATTTTTATGATTTTTCTACTCCAAGTTATGGATTTTTAAAGTTTAGGTGATTTAAATAAATTCAAAAATATCATAATTTCCTACTTAACCACGTCGGCGCCCCGTCATCCTCAGCCACTTTGAAAGACGACGCTTCTTCTTTTGATTGGGCGCTGCCATCTGAGTCACCTCAGGCTTTATGCAACAAGAGTTCATCCAGTGTAATCCTGGCTATCAGTTCATCACACACGCGATCCGATAACTCCTGGTCATCATCTTCGACTGGTTCTTCCCGAGAGCTGTTCACCTTCTAGACTTAAAATCTCTCACGATACTCAGCCAAATCACTTGGGGATTGTTCCTAGAGCTTCATCTGACCTAGATGAACCTATCTATATGATTAACCTAGCCTAAAACTAGCCCAACATGCGTAGAGGTCGAAGAAAAGGTTGGGAGGAAGACGGAGTACAATACCTTTGTCTGAGAGGGGAGGCCTCAATTAGATGGCTATGGCAGCTTCGGTTGGTCCCAACGAACCTCCAGATGGAGCCTTTTGCATTGGTGAATTGTCTAGACCCAAACTCAACTAGACCAGATTTCAGTTGTTGATAGAAGTCTGGTGCAGAGGCCTTCTGTGATGGTGCTTTAATGAAGAATCTTATTCTTTCACTGCTATGAAGGTGTGGGTGCAGTTAATTAAATTTTGGTGCACTATAGAGTTGTGAAATATGTCTTGGTTTTTGACCAATGTTTAAGCTATGAAATTGAGATCCGACAGTGGGAAGCAGAGGGGGAAAGTGGATGGAATGATCTTAGGGAGGTATGGAGGAGCTTTGGTGAAATTTTTGCAGAGTTTGGTTAGGAAACTATTAGCACTTAGCCGCCAGTGTCCAATTTTTTATTTTTTGCTCCAAATTTGATCCAATTTTGCTCCTTTCATCATAATCACTCATTTTCATCACACCTGCAAGAAAAATATAAAATACATTCCATTAAAGTGCAATATCATTAAAAATAGGTATAAATATGTGCATAAAAACATTATATATTTTAGGTGTATCAAAATCCCCCAAACTTAAAATGTTACTTGTCCTCAAGTGACTCTTAATCACATAGAAAATTTTATCATGCAAATTATGTAATGAGTTTCTTAGGAAGACAACAAAATTTTGTTCTAGAAATGGAATAGTCTAATTTAGAAAAAATTTCAGTAATTAAGACCAACTTAAAGTTTAGAAAGTTCTTAGGTAAAGGATAATGTAAAATATAGGTTTCTATCTAATTCAGAAATACTTGTAGATTCTTCAAAATATTGGATTCACATACATATTTTTCTCACTTAAAAATCTTTATTTGAAAATAATTTTACTTACTATATTATAACCTTAAGCTTTAAATTTTCTCAGAACTTATATTTTATACTTTAGGTATGGAACCAATTTTTGATTAGGTCCTTAAATCTTCAAGCTTCTCCTCCCTTTTCACATACTTTTTTTTTATTATTATTATTTTTTGTAAGGCAAGGATTACTGTATCTGGATAGGCCTTTAATGATTTTGAATTCCACCCCTTCATTTAAAATAAAGGTCTGATATACATCTTTCACTTAAAAATCATAATAATACTACTTTAAAATTACTCCTCAATAAAAGAAATTTAAGCTTTGAAGAATAAAAGTCAAATATTCTATTTATCAAAAAATGCAACATTTCTTACTAAAGATAGTTGAACTATATTTAATACTTCTTTACTAATAAAGTTTTAACTTTAAATTTTTCATTATTAATATAAATTTTAACTAAATTCGCTTATTCATTTCTATATTCAAAATTTTGTTCCCCTAATATAACTTCATATACATAATTGTTTTCAATCAAAAATCAAATTAATTTTAAGTATTCTTGAGAACAAATAAAAGTTTAGGTTTTTGAAAGATTTTCTATTTTTAAAATTCTCCCCAAACTTTAATTTTTAGTTAGGATAAAACATTTAAGCATAAGAAATGATACATGGGTAAGAATTAAAAACTAACATAACATGCTTGTAGGAATTTTAATATCCTAAATATGCAAGTATAACAATTTAAAAACAAGAGTAAAAAGAAATCAAATTCAATATTTTTTTATTTTTACTATTTTTTTAATTTTTTTATAAAAAGAAAAGTAAAAATTTCAGAAGACTTCTGTAGGAGGTTTTCAATGCAAATACACACCAACTGAATATAACTGAAATCACACCAATACTAGATAACAAATGGTAGTAGTAGATTTTGAAAAGTTTTAAACATGTAATTTTTAAATAATAGTTTTTAAAAGTGTTCTATATTCTCCTATCAGTTTTGGAATTAAAGTACACACTATAAAAACTCTGACACAACATATACATTAAAACATTTACTACTAAACATTTATCACACAAAGCAACATATAGAATATCAATCCAACAAAGATACATCTGAATATGCATAAAAAAATAGTTCAACTACAATCAGCATACTACCAGAGTTCACACCGCAAACACAATATCAGAATAAAACACAAGACACAACATACATCAGTAGATCAAGGGAAACTCAGTAACACATAAAAAAAGCAAATCTACTAAATAGCCTCATTATCATCATCATCTTGCTCATTTCAATCTCTGGATGGCACATAAGGTATATAGAATGGATGAGGGGGCATCTCAGCACTCAGATCGCCTCTAATCAATCTATCCAAATAATGCTGATAATTCTCCTCATATTCATCATGTTTTACAATATATCTTTCCATATTATCCATCTTAGCATCCATGTCTCTAACATGCTCACGAGTAAGACTCACCTTCTTCAAAATCTTTCTCAACAAACCAGTCTGTGAATCACTAGATAATGAAGCTTGCAAAGTAGTAGCACGAGAAGTAGAAGCATCAGAACTAGAAGCGGATGCAGTAGAAGCCCTACCAAATCCTCCTCTCCAGCCAAACTCTGCATGTACAGTGTAAGATCCAACATTTACACTGGTAATTGGTTTCAAAGGCTGAAGAACCTCTTCCTAAGTTTCAAATTTCACACCAGACCGCTCACATAATGAATGAATCAAGGAAGGAAATCCCATACCTGAAGTAGTGTTAGATCTGGCACAATTCAAAATGTAATCATAAATGATTGCTCCAATATCTATTGGCTTTTCTTGTTGAATGCAATAGTTCAACACAGCTCTCTCTTGTAACTTCACTAGTATTACTTGAAGGCAACAACTTAGATGAGATATAATGTCATGCATTAGAAGTGGCAATTAACTTAGATGCCTGAAAATTGACTCTTCTATCATTTATTATCTTCCATAATCCTCTTCCATCAGTCAGAAATGCCATTATCTCATCTAACTCTCTCTCAGTAGGATGATAGTTAGAATAAGAACAAAACATATCAAGAGGCAGTAGATAAAAAGTATTGATTACTGTAGGTGATAAATCAACTTCTTACCTCCTCAACATCACCAAATTCTCTTCTGTTGTAGGTAAGTTTGCATAAAACTCTCTGACTAAAGAAATAACAGCAACAACGGATAAGCAACAGTAATTCTCCCAATTCCTTCTAGAAACCATCACTTCATTAACTTCTCCTGGCTTACTGGACACACACTCACAAATCAATTTACGTGACTGTAGTGTGTCGACGTAACGTTCCTCAGCCCTTGCACTAACAAACTTGTCAGAATCAAATCTTGTCTTTTCTCTCACGTGCTTTAACTTTGGAGCCATCTCTAAAAATTCACGAAAACATTTCACCATAAACATCAAAATCAAACTAAACTTGCTAAATTAACTTCCAAAAGTAATTTCCACTAAATCCAAGAAATTTCTCATCCATTTCCTCAAATTTTCACCATGAATAGTGATTTTAGGATTTTCCAAAATGTACTCAGAATACATGGTGAAAATAAAAAATTTTACTTAGGAGTAGTGCTCTTACCTCAAGGAATCCAAATCAAATAATTTTTTTTGAGATCGGCTTTAAAATAGTCCAATATATTGATGCCCTAGGCTCCTTTTTCGTGAAAATCAGAGGTTGAAGATGATAGGGGTAGTTAAAAATGGCGATCTTCGGGTTTTTAACTGGTGAAATTCAATTTTTGTGAACCGGCTCCTAGGCTCGAGGCCTTAAGCGCTTAGCCATAAAATCTGGTGCTTAAGCACCAACACTCTGGCGCACAGCCGCCAGTGCCCAGATTTTCACAATTAAGAAAATGCACTAAACCACTTAGTTAATCACCCTTAATCTTCTCAAAATAATTGTCTCTTCCCCATAAATCTCCCTATACTTTAATTTCAAATTTTAATATCCATCGATTCCAATCAAGTTTCACACAAAAACAAACATATATTCATTAAAAACAAACCACACTTAATACAAACTAAAAATTTCTATCCAAACACTTTAAATGAAATTTCCTAGATACAAAAGGACTCAATAGTCATAAAGATAGGTTTTCATCATTAAGATGTAACAATCACACATTAAAGTGCATCCGAACACAAACATAAAACATTAAACACTTAAAACACCAAGCACATAAAACAGAAGATACTCAAAACAAACCACAAGATCAAACTAACATTTAATTCCACTCTCCAGTAGGTGTAATATATCGAGAACCACTATTATTTCCATTTGACCCTTCTGGAATATAAATATGATAGAACGGGCGATGATTGGACACTTACATCTTCTTCTTCTAACCACTTGTTCTTCAGAAACATCACCTTATCCGCTTCTTCCACATGACTTGTATGACTGAATTGCATCTTGAGTTGCCATCCCATATGCTCCAAATGTGTGTTAGTTTCATTAATCTTTGTTTCGATTGAAGTCATTCGGGCTTCGATCTTTGCAATCTTTTCTTCAATTCCTTGAATACTAACGATGAGAAATCCATTGAATAATTCTTTAGCACTGTCACTAATAAACTTACTCTTGTCAGAATCCTCTTTCTTCTTGATCACATTCTACGAGGAAGATATGATGCACTCAAAACACTCTTCTTAAGACTCAGGAATGAAAATAGGACTTGGGGAAAGTGTTTCTTTTATATAGGGAATTTTTATAGACTTTAGTAGTGCATAAACCGCCCTTAGATGTTTTAAAACTCCAAAATAACTTCAAAAACCACTTCCACATGATCTAGGCTTCTAGAACCTCATTTATCACCTGCTTTATAACTCTGACGCCTAAGTACCAACTAGGCAGCGCTTAGCCGCCAGTGTTCAATTTAGCATAGGTTCTGTAGGCAATCCTATATGCCCACAAAGCACAATCCAGTTTGATTAAACAATCCTTTTATTTGGATTAACAGTCTTTTCCAATATTATTTTAATTTCATGATTGAATAATTCAACCAAACCACTTGTCTGAGGATAATAAGCAGTAGCAATACGATTATTTATATGATATTTCCTTACTAACTTCTCAATAATCACATTTTTAAAATGACTTCCCCTAACAGTTATGATTACTCTTGGTATTCCAAATCTGCAAACTATATTATTTCTTAACATCTTTGTGACACTTTGAGTATCACATCGAGGTAAAGCAATAGCTTCAATCTATTTAGAAACATAGTTTACTTCTATTAAAATATAAATATTTCTGAAAGATGGTGTAAATGGACCCTTATAATCTAATCCCTAAACATCAAATATTCAACTTCCAACATATAATTGAGGGCTATCTCATTTCTTCTAGAAATATGGCCTACACACTGACATCTATTACAATTTTTAATATATGCATTCACATCTTTAAAAGTTGTAGGCCAATAAAATCCAGGTTGTAAGATTTTATATGCAGTTCTTTCAACTCAAAATTGTCCCCAATAATCAGAATCATGACATTTTTGAATAATTTCATAAGTCTCTTTAAAAGGTACACATCTTCGAATTATAAGATCCTTTCCTTGTTTATATAAAAATGGGTCATCCCAAAAATAAGTCTTAGCATCAGACAAAAACTTCTTCTTTTCTTGGTATGTCAAACCATAGGGTATAATATTACTAAAAATAAAGTTTACTATGTCGGCATACCACAGAACACGCCACTCATTAACAGTAAATAATTTTTCATCAGGAAAATGTTCATTAGTTTCTTCAGCATCATAGAGAGATTTTTCATTTTCAAGCTTGGACAAATGATCAGCAATTTGATAATCAAAACCCTTCCTATCTACTATCTCAAAATCAAATTCTTGTAAAAGAAGAATCCATCTAATCAATATCGACTTCACATCCTTCTTCTTCATTAAATATTTGATAGCAGAATGATCAGTACACCACACATTTAGTTCCAATTAAATATGATCAAAATTTATTAAAGGCAAATACTATAGCTAATAACTCTTTCTTAGTAGTGGTATACTAAATTTGAGTATCATTAAGAGTTTTACTAGAATAATAAATAACTTTGAAAATTTTATCATATTTCTGACCCAAAACAGCACCAATAGCATAATCACTGGCATCATATATTAATTAAAATGGTTTTTCCCAATTTGGTGAAATTATAATAGGTGCAGTGATTAATTTTTCTTTTAATGTTTCAAAAGATTTTAGGCAATCATCATCAAAATAAAAAATTGCATCCTTTTCCAGTAACTGGCATAAAGGTTTTGTAATCTTAGAAAAGTCTTTGATGTAACGCCTGTAGAATTTAGCATGTCTCAGAAAAGTTTTAATTCCCCTTACATTTGTCGGGCAAGGTAAATTAGAGATAACTTGGATATTTGCAGGATCTACCTCAAAACCTTTTTCTGAATTTTGATGTCCCAATACAATTCCTCCTGCTACCATAAATTGGCATTTTTCCTAGTTAAGGACTAAATTAGTTTCTTCACAGCGTTTTAGAACTTTAGACAAATGTTCTAAACATGATTCAAATGAAATTCCAAACACTGAAAAGTCATCCAGAAAATAACCATCATACATCTCTGAAATGTAGCAGGAGCATTACATATACCAAAGGACATTCTTTTAAAAGAAAACATACCATAAGGATTGGTATACGTAGTTCTCTCTTAATCCTCAGGAGCAATTTGAATTTGGTGGTAACTAGTATATCCATCCAGAAAAAAAAGTATTTATGCTCATCCAGTCTATCCAGCATCTGATCCAGAAATGGGAGTGGAAAATGATCTTTCCTTGTGGAAAGATTTAATTTTCTATAATAAATGCATATTCACCACCCTGTAACTTGACTTGTTGGAATCATTTCATTCTTTTCATTAACCATCATAGTTACTCCTCCTTTCTTTGGAACACAGTGAATAGGACTAACCCATGCACTATCTGAAATAGGGTAGATAATTCCACCATCCAACCACATCAAAATTTATTTCTTAACAAAATCTTTCATGATAGGATTTATTCTCCTTTGGGGTCCAGCCCGAGGTTTACAATTATCTTCCATAATAATTATGTGCATACAAATTGAAGGATTGATTCCTTTAATATCAGTAATTGTCCATCCAGAGGCTTTCCTGTACTTCTTCAAATTTTCAATCAAACTCTCTTCTTCTTTTTTAATCAATTGAGATGAAATTACCATAGGCAAGGTTGAGGACTCATCCAGAAAAACATACTTCAAATGATCAGGAAGCATATTTAACTCAAGTTTAGGAGGTTTTTCAATTGATGGACAAAAAGATTCATCTTTTTCAGTCATATCTAACAATTCAAAATTTTCATGAACATAATTTAATTCATCCTCATGAAAATCTTCAAAATGATGTAACTCCACTTCTTACTTATGTTCCAATTCTTCTCTTTCAAGTTTTTTTTTATGAGTTGCATTCACTCAAATATCTGAGAACATCTATCCTATAACATTCATCATCTTTACCTCTTCCAGGATATATCATCGGTTTTGAAAAATTGAATGTGACAGTTTGATCATTAACCCTCATCGTTAATTCCTCTTTTTATACATCTATCATTGCTCTGCCTGTGGCTAGGAAAGCTCTTCCCAAAATGATGGGTATCTCTTTATCTTCCTCCATATCAATCTCAATGAAATCAATAGGAAAGATAAATTGATTCACTTTAACCAAAACATCTTCTATAACTTCTTTTGGATATGTTATCGAAAGATCTGCTAATTTCAGAGTTATAGTAGTTGGGGTTATTTCTCCTAATTCCAATCTTTTGAATATTGATAGAGGCACAAGGTTAATGCTTGTATCGAAATCACATAAAGCTTTTCCATAGAATATGTCTCCGATTACACATGGAATTTTGAAACCACCAGGATCTTTAAGCTTTTTAGGAAGCTTCTTCTGAATTATTGCATTACACTCCTCACTAAGATTATCATCAAACTTCCTCTTTCGGTTGAGAATATCCTACATAAATTTAACATAACTCGGCATTTATTCTAAGGCTTCAGAAAATGGAATATTAACGGTAAGCTTCTTAAATATCTCCATGAATTTTGAAAATTGCTTATCCAACTTTTGTTGACAAAGTATTTGAGGAAATGGAGGTGGTGGCCTTTCCAAATCAACCTTAGGTGGAGAAATTGGTCTTTCCAAACCTTTCAGAGTGTCCTCTTTTGGTTCTTCAATCACTTCTTTCTCTACATCAGTTTGTTTCTAAACTCTACCTTTTAACTCTTTTCCACTTCTCAGTTAAATTGCTTTTACATGCTCTTTATTCTTATCTCTTGGATTCACTTCAGTATTACTTGGCAGCATTCCTTGGGATCTATTACTTAATGAATTTTCAATTTGCCTCAATTGATTTTCAATATTTCTGATGGTTTCTACTTAAATTTGCAATTGATTTCCCATATGTGACACCACTTCTTCAATAGACAACTTCTTCTCCTTTAATTGTAAAGCATTTTTAAAACCTAGAGGATATATTGGTCTATAATTATTATTTCCTTGGTTGTTCTAGTTCCCCAATGAGTTTACTTGGTGGTTCCCCCATTGTTGATTAACACCACCCTGATTATTGGTATTCTACTTAAAGATTGGGCGGTGCTTCCAACATGGGTTATAATAATTGGAATATGGGTTATTAGGCTTGCTTATAGCATTAAAGGTTTCTGGTGAAGAATAAGAATCAACTATTTAGCCTAATGAATTTTCTTCAATCATGGAATTTAGCTGAGCAAAATTCATACCATATTGGTCTATCTTCCTTGAAATTGCAGCAACTTGATTTGCTAACATTGCAAAAGCATCATTTTCATGAAAACTGGCTACCTTTTTAGGATTTAATCTATCAGATGGCCATTAAAAATTATTAGTAGCCATTTCTTCAATTAAGGCATAAGCATCAGAAAATCGTTAAGACATTAATGATCCACCAGCAGTAGCATCAATAATTGATCTAAGAGATCTAACTAATCCAATGTAAAAGGTTTGAATTATTAACCAATCTGGTATCAAATGAAGTAGACATTTCCTGAGGAGATCTTTAAATCTTTCCATGCTTCATATATTGATTCACCTTCAAACTGACAAAAAAATATAATATCATTTCTTAACTTCGCAGTCTCTGATGGTGGAAATATTTAGCAAGGAATTTTTGTGCTAAATCACCCCTAGTTCTGATAGATCCAGGTGCTAATGAATTTAACCACATCTTTGCTTTATCCCTTAGTGAGAAAGGAAAAAGTCTATGTCTAATAGCATCAACCGAAACACCATCATATTTTAAAGTAGCACACAATCTAGAAAATTAGTAAAATGCAAATTATGATCTTCAGTTGTTGCTCCCCCAAACTGATTATTAGACACCATTTGGATAATAACAGGTTTAAGCTCAAAGGAATTAGCAGCTACAACAGGGTGTTAAATACTACCATGAAGTTCATCCACTATAGGGTTAGCATAATCTCTTAAAGGTTTGAATTCTTAATGGATGTCAATATTTTGATTTTGGTGATTTTCCATTTCTTGAATATTTTTATCTTTTTTTATATTTTTAATTTTTCAATTTTTCTGATTGTTCTTTCTAATTCAGAATTGTAAGGTACAAGTCCCTCAAAACCTTAACTACACAGACAACAAAAAATAAAACAAAACACACTAACAAAAACAAAGAAAAGTAAAAATTTAAATTTTTCTTAATTTTCTTTAAAAATACAGTTTTAATTAATGTCCCCGGTAACTACACGAAATACTTGATCCCCGACAAATATATGTGCTTATGATTTAGATATGAAAATTATGTTTTGATAATATGGGATACTACGCAAGTATATGTATCATTTATCAAGTAATATAGGACTTTGTGATTAAGCCCTGAGATATCCAACCCACAGGGAAATGTAAAAACTTTTTAAAGAAATAAGAATATTATATTTTTACTTTTTAAATGACTTTTGAAAGTATGGTTTGATTTGTAAAGTTTGAAAGTTGTTTTTGGTATTTTTGATAAAAAGCTAAGCAGGAAATGAAAATTATCAGAACTTTAAAACACTATCTAAAACACTAGGAAATAAAATATCTTTTTTTTCTCCTATAAAGCAGTAATAATTATGAAAGTATTTTTGTGGAAGTATTTAAATGTATTGTGACAAATAGAAGGAAATTTATTTTTTTCCCTTAGATGGTTCTATAAAAAACATTTGTTAATTTGAAATTTTAAAATTTTGATAATGGTTAGGCAAAGAAGATATCAGCTCTCACTCTAGAGTTCCCACGATTCCCTCCACCTGGGGGCTATCTTCTCATAACAAAATTTAAAATATCAAACAAAATTAAGGGGCTTTATCGTGTCACTCTAATGTCCTTTAATTTTACTCCCCATTAAAAGCATATCTCCTAATATATTAACATTCAATTATATGGACTACAATTCTCACCGATATAATTACATGTGATTTTTACCAATTATTGTTTGAGACAATACCACATTGGATATTACATAATCTCAAATTAAATTTTAACATCTTAATTGGCCAAATTAAGAATTAAATTAAGTTCATGAAATTAAATCTTTACAACTTATTCCAACTTTAAACACTTATACAATCCACAACAATCCTACATAATTTAATTACTTCTTCATTTAAGAAAGAAAAAGATAAAGAAAACTTCTCATATCTCATGGAGAAAACACAAGCACACATTGATTTTAAAATAGAAATCATAATGAAAACACAATAAGTTTTTATTAAAAACAAAATATAAAAACAGAAGTAAACAGTTATCTTAAAATCCTCTCCACAAGACTCTGGAAGTTCCTTTAAAACTTGACTTTCCACTAGAACACTCCTCAGAGTGGGTTGCCCAACTCAGATGACTCAGAAAAAGACATCAGACTTCAATAAAACTAAATAAAAGGAAGGAAAAGAATTGGTGAGAAGAAGGCTTCACTCCAACCCCTTTCTCCTTTCTTACTCTGTACTAACTCTAAAATACTTTAAAAACTATAACAATAAAAGACAAAAATTAAAACTAGAAGATGACTCTTTGAAACTAATTCCATGTCTTCATTATATAATTTTCCAAAAGGTACCTTGGTGTCTCTTCAAATCATGTCCAGATTCAACATATCCATTAAAAGATGCATCCATTCATTCAAATTTACTGCCGATAGGAAGTTAAGGAAGTTGCCACCAAAAGTTGCTTCAAACACCCCTTGAAATTGGCACCAATAATGAAGAAAATTCAATTTTTAACTGTGGCGTCTAAACGCCGAACAGGCGGCGCTTAGACACCAATGTCCAATTTTTCATTTTTTCATTTTTTGCTCCAAATTTGATCCAATTTTGCTCATTTCATTGTAATCACTCATTTTCATCATACCTACAAGAAAAACACAAAATCCCTTTCATTAAAGTGCAATATCATCAAAAATGGGTATAAATATGTGCATAAAAACACTATGTATTTTAGGTGTATCAGTAACATTGAGGCAAATGCATATGCCTCAAACGTGTTATACTCCTCTAACTATAATATATGACATTTTGGGCATTCCAAAAAGGCTCTTGTATCTGAAGGCATTCTGGGTAAACTCTAGTTGCAAGTCGAGCACCCAGCAAAGATTTCTTCCATCGGATCCAACGTTAGTGCGGGATCCTTCGCAGCCTCTGGCTCAGTATCAGTGTGTGGTGCGCTGTCGTCAGTCTCTTTCATTTCAGGATTGTAAGAATCTTCTGGAATGGGTGATAGCGTTGCGGATAGCTCCATAGCTTGTCTCCTCTCCATCCTGTTCAAGAGACTACACTTGCAGCGATTTGCATTTCTTCTTTTTGTTCGTGCCAATGGCGCATCTGGAACTCTTTCAGCTGACGTGGTAACAAGATCACCCTTTAGAGTAGTGATCATGGACGGGAACTGATCTTGTCTCATGGCGAGGTGGTGTGAGTCAATGAACCCTCCATTCCCTCCATATCCTGAAGTCTGTCTGGTCTCTCTACGACCAATATTCTTCATTGACTTCATGTTTGTAGCCTCTTTTTGGTTTATTTCTTTTTAAGACGTAAATTCTAAGCTGTATATGGAAGCAAACACAAACTCACAACCTAAAATCTCCTACACAAGTAAATAAGGGAAATGTTAGTGGGTGGTGTTGTGCACAAATAAGAACAAGGAAAAACTCATTATCTTTCATTTTAATAAGTGTCATGATTATTTTGATGCCATTATCTTATTTAATATAATTTTATAAGATTTAGATTCAGAAATTTTAACAATTGTATTTTATTTTTTGAGAAAATTTACTTTATTTTATTACAAGATTTGAACCCAGTCACAAACACTGCATTATTCTACATCGGAATGAAAATATTTCTTCAGATTCCACAAGTCACAAAGTATTTCTTAAGATATCATCAATTTATTGGCAACATCGGTCTATCCCTTTGAGAATCTACCAACTAGTACGACCCTCTAGAGTAATCCTTTTTCACCACGAATTGTCCTTCCCAAGTCGGTTCAAATTTTCCACCTATCTTGCAGTTTCCAAGAATAGGTCTCCTGAGAATGAGCACGAGGTCACCGATTTGAACGACCTTCGGCTGACCAACTTATCATGGGCTTGAATCATCTTTGCTTTTTAGTGTTCCAAATTCTACTGTGCATGCAATCATTTTCCTTCGAGAATTTTAATTTTGCTAATCAGAGTTTGGCATTCTCTTCTATCGTAATTTGGTTGGCGACAGCAATCCGGAGCGACGGTTGTTGAACTTCTAGCGAAAGAACTGCCTCAGACCCGTGCACAAGTGCGTAAGAGTGTCAGTGTTCTGACTATCTTCTTGTAGGCCCACAAAGCTTCTAAAAATTTCTCGTTCCATCCTCTTTTGTTGTTGTTGAATGTCTTCTTCAAAATTTAAATGAGCATCTTGTTGAAGGCTTCTGCCAAGTCATTTGCTTTGGGATAGTAGATCGTAGAATATCTCCAATCTATCCCATGTTTTCTAATAAAGTTTTTGATTTTCTTGCTTTTGAAGGGAGATCAATTGTCAGCAATGATCATTTTGACACACCGAAGCGGTAGACAACCTTATTCTTGATGAATTGTTGAACATTCTGTGCTGTAACTTCTTGTAGTGGAACAGCCTCTGCCGACATGGAAAAGTAGTTTGTAGCTGTCAGTATGAATTTGTGTCCTTTTGAAGACGGAGGCTTTATCAAACCCACTATATCCATGCCACAACACTCAAATGACCACGAGGCAATCGTGGGGTGTAGAACATTCAGATGTTGGTGCAAGACCACTCCGTACACTTGGCATTGATGACACTACTTTGTTGTGTCCATGCAGTCCGTCATCATTGCTGGCCAGTAGTATCAGAGTCTCTTAATTTTTTTTTTCATCTTCGGTCTTGACTGGAGAGCTCTACACAATCCGACATGTACTTCTTTGACGATTTTTTGTGCTTCTGCTTTGCTGAGGCATCTTAGCCACATCTGATCGAAGAATCTTCTGTACAGAACACTGTCAACTAAGACATATGAGATAGCTTTTTTCTGAATTTGATGCACTGCTGACTTATATTCTGGTAATCTTCCAGTTTACAAATATTCTATTAATGGATGATATCAATCTTCTGTATCGTCTGCCACTATGACTGTTATATCATCTTTTTCAATCTTATGTTGAGTGTAGAGGTCAATTTGTGACAGAACCTAACGTCCCTGTACCATAATATCCACATAATCTTCGGCTGGACAAGTCAATTCTTTAGCAAGTTTGTCTAAATGACCATGAGGGGTGAAAAGGTGGATATTTTTGCGGAGCTTTATAACTATATAAGTGTTTAACAGAGTAAAATAACAAATGTGCACCTTTTTATCAACGCAAGTATACATATCATTCAAGTAATAAAGGGCTCTAACAGAGTCCTAGATATCGATCTCACAAGGAAGTTTAGAGATTGAGAACTAATTTCAGCAGATGCAATTACGATCTAGTATACAGAAATAAGGAACGCTTATACTAAACTCTATTACATAATGGAAGATTGCAATTTAGAAAAAAGTATCTTTCTCCTTGTTAAGAAATTAAGTGAATGGACAATTAATTTAGTTAGAGTTATATTATGCCAAATAGGAGCATTCCTATTCTTTACCCTTGGGTCCAAGCGTAAAGAACATTGACTAATCCTAGGCTTGGTTACTGAATCTGCGGCTAGGCTCGGAGGATACCGGCTGCACTTTGGATCTCCCACATTCCCCTCACCTGAGGGCTAACATCTACACTTCAGCTCCTAAACGATAAGATCCAATTTGAAGATTTTAGTCTTTCACACTAAAATATCCAATTCTACGCCTGATAAATAATATTTCCCTATTTATTTGTACCCTCCTTTCAAGGCTTTTGATTTCCTTAAATTTAGGATGTAATCTTTACTATAGTTGATAATTCAACATATTTTAATAGTTCAAATGGCCAAATTGAAAGTAAATTAAGATTCAAGTAAAACATTATCACAATTATTATTTAATATTTAAGGCACAACTAATTCAATTTTCCATTTCACAAAATCTCAACAACAAGGAGAAAGACAGAGAAAACGACTCAGAATGCATAGGAAGAATAACATAAAACATAGATTTCATTTAAAGCTATAAAAAATAAACAAAAACTTATCTCGAATCTTTTCCCCAAGTAGAATCCTTGAAGTTCCTCTGACTCTTCCTTCTTGTACAACACACTCGATTAAACTTACTAATCAACTCTCTAGAACACACTCACACACTACAGACTCTTCAGACTCAGACATTCCAGACTCAGATTAAGACACACAACAACAAACACACTTTTTCGGCCCAAATTTTTCTCCATTTGAAGAGGGAGAAATATTTTCAAAGGTTGCTTAAGCACCTCTTCAAAAAGCATCCAGATTCATTGAACATTTGCTTGAATCAACCTTCTCTCCGTCTGCGGGCTCAATGGCACCGTCGGTGGGCTTCTAGAACATTGGCTAACTGCTAAGGCTCGCTGTCGGTAGGCTTGATCTCGCTATCGGTGGGATTCTTTATAATATATTCAAAAACTTTCAGGAAAATCACGCCGACGGCGGCCTATTCCTCGCCGTCGGCGGGATAGTTCAATTTTTATCTCTTTTAGTCATTTTTGTTCCAGATTAGCTTCTTTTTGATGTTTTTGCTCCAATTACCTATAAATCATCATACAAGTAATAAAACAGAGAAAATACCTTTCTTTAAAGTTCAATTTCATATAAAATTGGTATGAATTTCTTAATACATTTTCCTATGATCAAAATCCCTTAATCTTAACTATTACTCGTGCTCAAGTAATCTTGATACTACATAAAAGTAATGATTATTTGTAGTAAAGCTTTAATTCAGAATTACTATTTATTTAATTTAAATAAGTATTATTGTAAAGTTTAATAGAAAAATTTTTAGATAATTAAATTAATTCTATAGATATAAGGCTATTTGGTTATCAAGTCTAAGAGTTCTAGTCTTATATTCATTTCAAGAATGACTATATTTGTAATATTAGATTATTTAGGATATTCAGATGATAGGAAATTCCTGAAAACACTATTTAGTAAAATACTAATCCATATATATAAGTTTAGAAATATAACTTAGTTTTATCCTTTAGGTTGATTCAAATGAAGTCAATTTTTGATAAGGCATCTCCTCAAGCTTCTCCTCACTTATGTTTTCTTTTATTTTCATTTTGAATTGATTTTGAATCCTTTTTATTTTTCTTTTTCTCTCATTTTTTTAAGTGACGATTACTGTATCTGGTTAATAATTTTGAACTTCATTTTCCTCTTCCTAAATTTGAAACTTGAAATATTTTTTCTTCTTATATGTATTTCAATGTTTTCACTTCATTGAGTTTCAATATTTTCTTTCTTCTCTAAACACCTCAGAATTTAATATTTTAAAATATAGTTTTCCTTACTTTAAATAGTTAACTATATTCTTATCCTTTAATCCAAATATCTTAATCTACAAAATTTGTTTAATCACTAAAAGTATTTTTTTAACTTTCTATAATAATTAAATAAATTAATTCTAGTTTTCTAAATTAAATTTACTACAGAATATCATTTATATAAAAATTTTTGAAAATATAAATTGAGAACAAATTAATAATTAAATTTTTGTTTTTCCCTCCCACAAACTTAAATTTTTCTATCTATTTATATACGGTGAAAAGAAAACAAACTGTAACTTTTAATCATACCTTCGTGCTTTAGGTATTTCTCCTTTTGAAGTTCTGTAGGTTCTTTTCATCACTTAATTAACATGTATTGTTAATGATTTTCTACACATATATAATATCAAAGAAATTGCTGGGTAAAGAAGTTTTGAAATATGTTCAAAATACTAACACAATTTATACCTATTATAATACTATGCACAATTTAACACAACATCCACATCCATTTCACTAATCCAGTATCAGAGTGAAAATCACAATTTGAAATATTAAAATTTAAAACTACACAAATTTAACTTATACAACAAAGTTTAAATGTCTTACACAACATAACAATCAAAATACATTCACTAACAAGGTTTAATTTTAGTAAATTATTAACCCAATTTCACCAACTAGGTTTAATTTTAAGAATTTAAAGAATATTTAATTGTCAAATCATAAGATTTCAAACTTTTCATTCCCTTTGAAAAAAATAGAAGTCTATTATATTAAGCTTTCATATATTATTTACTAGAAAAAGATCATCTTGAAAAATCTTTTTCAAATAAATATTTATGTATAAAAATCAAGTAAAATATGTAACTAGTTTTCTTCCTATAAGATAATTCAAGTGAAACCAATTTTTGATTAGGCATTTCCTCAAGCTTCTCCTCTCTATCCTTTTTTTTTTTAATTTTTTATATATATATAGAGGATTACTATATTTGGATAGCCTGTAAATGGTTTTGAACTTCGCTATCCTTATATTATATTTTCAAAACTTATACATTTCCACTTAATTATTATAACATAAATAAAAATTCAAAAAGAATTCCAATCTTTTCTTTTTTAAGTGATAATTTTTTATTACTTAATATTTCTAAAATTCTATTATTTCTACCATAAATAGAAAAATTCTTTATCTCATTCTTTCTTTAAGTTAAATAATTCTATTCTTAAAATCAATCAAAGATAGTAAAATTTTGGTTAATTTCACTAAATTGTTTATAATTTCAAAAATAAAAGTGATCTCAAATAAATTCTTCATTACTTAAGTTATGTTAAAAAGTTTTTTATTTTTATGAAAATATTAGTTCTTTAAGGACAAATAAAATTTAATTTTGAATGGATTTTCCCTTCCCCCAAACTTAAGTTTTGGTATACTATTTTAATTTGAATGTATGAGAGAAAGAAAATCATAAGAATTTTTAATAAGTATGTAAAAACAATCTTAAAAAGAAAAATTAACTTCTTATCATGCTTTTATGAATAATTAATATAAAATTGAAGCATGTATATAGAAGGGTAAGCAGCTAATTGATGATGATATTAAATTTGAAACAAAATTAAAACAGAGCAAAATAATTAATTACTAAACATTAAACTAAAACAACATATAAATTAATTCTAAATTCAGTCTTAACACAACAGAATCCTAACACTAAACAGTCAACATACATCAAATACAAAACTAGCAAACAATCTAAATAAAACAAACTAACAGTGTAGCACATCAAAGAAATCTATAACTACTAATCACTAGCTGTAGCCTCATCATCATCTTCATCACCATAGGAAAATTCTATGTCCTTATGATCTACAAATGGTGTAAAACTAGGAAAAGTAGGAAAACTAACATCATGTTCACCCTTTAGAAATCTGACTAGGGCTTCATCATACTCAGCATCATAATTACTTTTCCTCTGGGTATAATTAGATAAATGATCTAGTTTTCTATCAATAGTATCAATCCTGCAGTGAGTTTAAAATAACTCCTACTGTTGCTCTAAAAACTGATCATGCATTGATTCCCAGAATTTTGATGTTGGCTCAGCAGAAGTAGAGGGTCTAGAAGTATAAGGTCTACCTGAAGTACGTGCAGAAGTAGGAGCGGTTGATCTCTTACCTCGAAGACGATCGTAGATACTAACACTCTCCTGCCCAATTGGCTTAGTAGACTTCAGCTTCTCCTCAGAAATATCAGCAGTGACTCCGTAACTAACACATAGTGAGCAGATCAGAGATGGAAATCCTAATCCAACAGAAGTGCTGGACCTCGCAATAGACTCCACAAAATCATAAATAATGCTCCCGACATCAATAGGCTTCCTCTGCTGAATGCAGTAGTTTAAGATCGCTCGATCTCTAGTCACTTCACTGAAGTGGTTGGAAGGTAACAATCTTGCAGAAATAAAGTAGTGCAATGCTTTAGATACACCATTTAATTCAGAGGATTTGAAGTTTACCCTCTTTCCGTTCCTGATCTTCTAAGATCCAGTACCGTTAGTCAGATATCACTCAATAGTTGGTGGCAGGCCATAAAATATGTTGATTCTTTCTAGACTAAATCCTATTCTGATACCTCTGACAAAGACTTCATAATCCTCGGCATCCAGAAAATTTGCATAAAATTCTCGAACAATCGGGATAACAGCAACAGCGGTAAAATAACAAATCTGTTGCCAGTTGTGCGCAACAATAGTGTTTTCGATCATTTCTCTAGGATGGTAGAAACTTCATTCAGAAATGAACTTTCTGGACATCGTAAATTTATGGAAACAAAAATGCGCAGCCGCAGTAGAGAATTTGCTGCTATCAAAGTTATCTTGTGCCTTTTCGCATTTAGATTTTGAAGCCATCTAAACGTGAAAGAAAACAAGAATAAATTTAGGAATCAAAGATTTAAACTCCTTTTAAGTTTATAAAACATAAAATAAGTTTAGAAATCCAAAAAAATCACTAAAAATAGAATATTTTTTTAAATTTTCGGTTCTTAGCAAATCTTAGGGAAATATATGGTGAAAATCGAAAATAAATGGTTTAAAGTGTAGATCCGACTCACGAGACGAAGAAATCGAGTGGTTTCGCGCTCAAATCCTTGATGTTTTGACCTCAAAATGGATCTAGAGGATGTATTTTCATGAAAATGGGGAAGATGATGAAGCTTAGGCGTCAAAAATGGCTTTTGGGGGTTATTTAAGTAAATTTTCGAGTACAGGCCGAACTGGCGCTTAGAGGCCGAATTCTGGCGCCTAGGCGCCAGACTCGCCTTTCACAAAAATTTTTTTTTAAATTTATTTTTCCACCAAAATTCATAAATTCAACATCCAATTACTCATATCAGAGTAGAGCTTCAGTTTCTAACTTCCACAACATTTTTCAAAAATTTATAAAAATTAAATATTAAATCCACCAATCAAACATAATGTTTTCAATCAAACTCCCTAATTTCCATTTAAAATCTTCAATTTTGACTTAATACATTCCAGATAAGTACTACATTTGATTCAAGTTCCTAATACACACTCAATCATAACAATTTCAAAGCAAAAACAACACACATTGAACATGAAAGCAAATACACAAACAAACACAATCGATTCTCTAAATCGATAAAACTACTAAACAAACCATAATAACTATCTCATTACCAGAATATTCTAATTTTCACAAGGGAAATTGTGTATTCCACTTGGAAAGAATACTAACGCTCTCGGGAAATTCGTTGTCGTCTTTTTATCAATCCACTTGTTCTTCGCATACATTTCAACTTGAGCATCTTCATAAGCCGCAAAATGATCAAATTGAAGTTTAATTTGCCATTCTAGATGTTCAACTTGATGAAACATCTCATGAAGGCGATCTCCAATCGTTTTAAATTCTTCGTCAAACTTATCCAAACGACTAGAAATTTTCTCTAAACTTACAGCGATGAAACCATTGAAGTAGGTTTGAGGATCCCTTGAGACCTTGTCTCTAGCCTTTTCTCCATGATTTCTTCTTTCCATTTCTTTAAAAATTTCTCAAATCTCTCAAGAAGAAAGCGTATGGGATGTAATTTTGATTGTTTGATGGTTAGGGAAGAAGATGGGTTGATTTAAAGGGGAAAATCGTGTGAAAAACTGGAAATTTTCAGTTTTTGCACGACCCAGTAACTGTGGTGCTTAGGCGCCGAATCTGGGGCCTAGGCGCCGGACCTGTTGATACATAGTTGATTTTGGCGCTTAGGCGCCGAATTCTGGCGCCTAGGCGCCGGAACTATGTTCAACTACTTTTCGCCTAATCGTCAAATTTTCAAAATTTCGTTCTCCAAGATAGGTAAATTATACTGGTAAGAGTAATTTAGACTCGATAACTCACATTGTAAACTATCATAATGAAGGTTAACTTGATCTCCTTTTTACTCATATTCAAAATAGAGTGATCCTACTTTTAATTTTTACATACTTCAAAATAATTTTCAACCTAAGTCAATCAAGACTAATGAGCATTAAATTTTTCTAAATTAATATAAAATTAATCAAGATCGAGGCATAACCTTTCATCAAAACACAAAAACACAAGATAATTATGGGTTGCCTCCCACAAAACGCTTGCTTTAACGTCGTCAGCCTGACATAAGTAAATCTTTAATCAGGTTGACTCAATTCATAAGCCTCTTTATAAATCTTCTTAATATCTCCCAAATAAGGCTTCAATCTTAGTCCATTTACTTTAAAAAATTTTTCAGTTTTGGGATCTTTAATATCTATAGCTCCATAATGGTATACTTTTTCAACTAAATAAGGTCCAATCCATTTAGATCTTAATTTTCCAGGAAAAAGTCTTAAACGAGAATTAAACAGTAATACTTTTTTTCTAGGCTCAAAAATGTTTCCTAAAATTTTCTTATCATGCAACATCTTCATTTTCTCTCTATAAATTCTCGCATTTTCATACGATTCGTTTCTAATTTCTTCCATCTCATTTAGTTGCAATAATCGTTTTTCCCTGCTTTATTCAAATTAAAATTAAACTCCTTTATCGCCCAATAAGCTTTATGTTCAAGTTCTACAGGTAAGTGACAATGCTTACCATAAATTAACCGGTAAGGTGACATTCCGATTAGTGTCTTATAAGCTGTTCTATAAGCCCATAATGTAGAATCAAGTCTATCAACCCAATCAGTTCTTTTAAGATTAACAGTCTTTTCTAAAATTCATTTAATTTCTTTGTTTGATACTTCAGCCATTCCACTAGTTTGAGGGTGATAAGCAGTTACAATTCTATGTTTGATTCAAAATTTTTGTAGTAATGATTGAATTCTTATATTCCTGAAATGACTTCCACCATCAGTGATAATTACCTTAGGCATTCCAAATCATGAAAATATCATTTTCTTTAAAAATTTTGAAACACTTTTGGAATCACAGTTTGGTAAAGCAATAGCTTCAATCCACTTTGAAACATAATCAACTGCTAATAAAATATAAATTTTTCCAGATAATGGAACAAATGGTCCCATAAAGTCTAATCCCCATGTATAAAAAAATTCAATTCCAATATATTGTTTAAAGGCATTTCATCTTTCCTAGATATATTTCCCATCCTTTGACATCGATCACATGTTTTCACATATTATCTCACATCTTTAAATAAGGTAGGCCAATAATGTCCAGAATTTAAAATTTTAAATGCAGTTTTATCAATGCCAAATTGTCCTCCAAAATCAAAATCATGACATTTTTGAATAATAGCAAAAGTTTCCTCATAAGGTACACATCTTCAAATCATAGAATCTTTACCAATTTTAAATAAATGAAGTTCTTCCCAAATATAAGATTTAGCATCATATTTAAATTTCTTAATAAATTTGTTATCCAAGTCATAAGGCAAAATATTGCTAACTAAATAATTAACAATATCAGCATACCACGGTGTTTTGTATCATTGAATAACATATAAAAATTTATCAGGGAATTTCTCATTTATATTTTCTTCTGAAATAATATCATTTTTAATTCTAGACAAATGATCAGCAATTTGTTTTTCAGTTCCTTTTCTATCTACTATTTGAAAATCAAATTCTTGTAGAAGTAAAACCCATCTTATAAGTCTAGGTTTAGAATCCTTCTTAGATATTAGATATTTAATAGCAGAATGATCAGTATGAACTATGCATTTAGTACCAAGAAGATAAGGTCTAAATTTATCAAAGGCATGTACTATATCTAGAAGCTCTTTCTCAGTGGTAGTGTAATTTCTTTGTGTTTCAATGAGAGTTTTACTAGCATAATATACAACTTTGAAAACTTTCTCATATTTTTGTCCTAATACAGCTCCAATTTCATAATCACTTGCATCACACATTAATTCAAAAGATTTATTCCAGTCAGGTGGAACAATAATAGGTGTAGTTATTAATTTTTCTTTTAGAATATTAAAAGCATTAATACATTCTTCAGTAAATTCAAATTGTGCATCTTTTTTAATAAATGACAAAGAGGTTTAGTAATTTTAGAAAAATCCTTTATATATCTTCTATAAAATCTAGCATGACCTAGAAAACTTCTCACATCAGTAACAGTAGTAGGTGGTTGCAATTCAGCAATAATTTTCACTTTTGCTTGATCTACTTCCATCCCTTTTCGTGATACTTTGTGTCCACATACAATGCCTTCTGTGACCATGAATTGACATTTTTCCCAGTTAAGAACTAAATTTGTTTCTTCGCATCTTTTAAGAATTTTGGCTATGTTTTCCAAACAAGATCCAAAAGAAGTTCCAAAGACTGAAAAATCGTCCATGAATATTTCAATTCCTTTATCAATCAAATCACAAAATATTGACATCATACATCTTTGAAAAGTTGCACGTGCATTACATAAACCAAAAGACATTCTTCTAAAATCAAATGTTCCAAAAGAAATTGTAAAAGTTATCTTTTCTTGGTCATCAAGAGCAATAAGTAATTGATGATAACCAGAATATCCATCCAGAAAACAGAAATATGAGTGTCCAGCTAATTTATCGAGCATTTAATCCAAGAAAGGTAAAGGAAAATGATCCTTTATAGTGGCTTTATTTAATTTCCTAGAGTCAATACAAATTTGCCATCCAGTAACTTGTCTTGTAGGAATAAGTTCATTTTTATCATTAACAATGACAGTTACACCTCCTTTCTTCGGAACGTAATGAATAGGACTTACCCATCGACTATCGAAATAGGATAAATAATACCAGCATCTAACCACTTAATAATTTCTCTTTTAACAACCTCTTTCATGATAGGATTTAATCTTCTTTGCGATTCTATAGTAGGTTTAAAATTTTCTTCCATTAAAATTCTATGCAAGAAAATGGAAGGGCATATTCCACTTATATCAGCAATAGTCCAACCAAAAGCTTTTCTATAATTCTTTAACACACTTAGTAATTTTTCTTCCTTATCTTTACTCAGTTCAAAAGAAATAATAACAGGTAAAGTTAACGAATTTCCAAGAAACACATATTTTAAATGTTAAGGTAACATTTTTAATTCTAGTTCAGGTGCTTTTTCAATTGAGGGTAAAAGTATATCATTTTGAGTTATGTCTAAAGTTTCCCAATTATCTTTAATAAAATGAGTTTCTTCTTCTTCTACTACTTCTTCTTCATTAGTTAAAAATTCAAATTTTTCTTCATAAATAACTTTACATTTTTCTTGATAATGTTTTTCAATTAAATAATCCATTATATCCATTCGATAACATTTCTCTTTATTAAGGTACATCATTGATTTAAGAACATTGAATTTAATTTCTTGATCATTGACCCTCATGGATAATTCTCCTTTTTGCACATCAATCATAGCTCGTCCGGTAGCTAGAAAAGGTCTTCCTAAAATAATAGGTATCTCTTTATCTTCTTCCATGTCAAGTACTATGAAATCTACAGGAAAGATAAATTTATCCTCTTTAACAAGGATATCCTCTATAAATCCTTTAGGATAAGTGATAGATCCATCAACTAACTGAAGAGTTACAGTGGTGGGAGTAATATCTCCTAAATTCAATCTTCGAAAGATAGAAAATGGCATGAGATTAATACTTTCTGCTAAATCACATAAAGCTTTTCCGCAAAATTTTTCTCCAATAGCACAGGGTATAGTGAAACTTCCAGGATCCTTAAGCTTTTAAGGTAATTTATTTTGAATTATTGCACTGCATTCTTCACTTAATGCAACAGTTTCAAAAGCTTCAAATTTTCATTTTTTGCTTAAAATATCCTTCATAAATTTTGCGTAAGTTGGCATTTGTTCCAAAGCTTCAGCAAAAGGTATGTTAATAATAAGTTTCTTAAAAATTTCAAAGAACTTAGAAAATTGATGATCAAGTTTCGTTGTTTAAGTCTTTGAGGAAAAGGTGGTGGTGGTTTTTCAACTTCCACATTAACAGGTATAACAGTCTGATCTTGACTAGGAGAGAGAGTTTCTTTAGGTTTTTCAATCTCTTCAACCTCAATCTCTTTTTCAATTTCATTCTGCAATTTTTCTTTTAATTCCTTTCCACTTCTAAGTTGCACAGCTTTAACTTGTTCATGTTCTTTTCTAGTTTCCTTTGGATTGATTTCAACATTACTAGGAAGTGTTCCTACAGGTCTGTTATTAATTAAAGTAGCAATTTGCCCCATTTGATTTTCAATATTACGAATAGCAGTATTTTGATTTTGTAATTGATTATTCATTTGCATAATTAACTCTTCTATTGATAACTTTTTATGTTGACTATTAAATTCAGGAGGTTTATAATTTGAATTAACTTGATTATTCCAATTTTCAGTGGGATGAGATTGATTATTACCCCATTGTTGTTGTGAATTATTCCAGTTAAAATTAGGATGATTTTTCCACCCAGGATTATAATAATTTGAATAAGGATTATTTTTACTTGCAATAGCTTGTAAAGTTTTAATAGTTTGAGAATCTTCAATATTAGCAGAGTTATTATGCGAAATATTAATTGTAAAATTATCTAATTTCTTAGACATTGCTGCAACTTGTGAAGCTAAGATAGAAAAGGCTTCGTTATCTTGAATACTCGCCATCTTTTAATGGTTAATCCTTTTGGAAGGCCATTGAAAATTATTATTAGCCATTTCTTCAATTAAAGTGTAAGCTTCTTCAAATGATTTGGACATTAAACAACCTCCAGCAGCAACATCAATAATTGATTTTAAAAATCCAATTAATCCATTATAAAATGTTTGAATAATCAACCAATCAGGTAAGATATGATGAGGACATTTTCTTAATAATTCTTTAAATCTTTCCCAAGTTTCATATATTGTCTCCCCGTCAAATTAACTAAATGAAGTAATATCATTTCTTAATTTAGCAGTTTTAGAAGGTGGAAAATATTTAGCAAGGAATTTTTGTGTCATTTCAGCCCATGTTTTAATAGAACAAGTCGCTAATGAGTTTAAGTACATCTTTGCTTTATCTCTTAAAGAAAAAGGAAAGAGTCTAAGTCTAATAGAATCATCAGAAACATTGTTATATTTAAAGGTAGCACAAAGCTCTAAAAAACTAACAAGATGTAAATTTGGATCCTCATTTGGTGATCCACCAAATTGATTTTTTTGCACCATTTGAATAATAGACGGTTTAAGTTCAAATGAATTAGCATCTACAGTGGTTATTTGAATACTACTATGAAGTTCATCAACTGTAGGGTTAGCATAATCCCTTAAATGTTTATAAACATTTTAATCATTAAGTTCAATTGGATTTTGTAAAGTAGCAATTTATTCAAATTTTGAATTTGTTTTCCCTATTTAATTTTTCTAATTGTTCTTTCCAATTCAGAATCTAAAGGTATTAATCCTTCAGAACCAAATCTTCAAATAAAACAAGCAATAAATATAAAATTTAACTATTCTATTTCTTTCTTCCTTACTTCCTTTCCTTCCCCGGCAACGACGCCAAAAACTTGACCCGAGCCGCGCTTAACGCAGTAATGATTGCTTCCAAAAGATAGCCAAAAACTTTGACTTAATTTATAAATAGCGGCTAGTGTATAAAATTAATATTATATAATTTAGAAAATATGTTTACACACTAGGGGTACTATGCAAGCATACGTATCGTTTCAAGTAATATATTGTTTTTAAACAAAGACCCCAGTATCGATCCCACAGGGAAGATTTATAGAAATAAATTTTCTATGAAGTGAAAGCAAAATAAAATAGTAAAAATATTTTTATTTTATCTTTTAATTTGATTATAAATTACTATTAATTTACTAAATGCAAATAAAGAAAACCATAATAAGATAACGATTTTATCAATTCTATATAAAATAAATAACTTTCTTTCCTTCAATTAATCTAATATTTTTAAGATAATTTAATATTCGTTGGAGAATTTGATTTATGGTATTGTGCCAAATAGAAGCATTCCTATTCTTTACCCTTTGATCCAGGTGCAAAGAACATTGACTAATTTACATAATAGGTCTGGATGTATTGTTAGTAGAATGGGTTAATCTAGGCTCACACTTCTAGATGTCCAATAGTGGCTATGGTCGACCCTACTAGTGGCCCTTTCCTAGTCTATAAATCAAATTATTATAATTTAGTCTGTCACTCTAAAAACTTATCAATTCTACGCCCTTTAAATATTATCTTCCTATTTATTTGCACTTCACCATGAATAGCTCGCACATGGCCTTCGACTACCCAAGGATTCATGTAACATTTACAAGTTAAGAGTTCTTCTCCTTCAAGGTCTCAAAACTCTTCAACAGGTTTTAACAATTCAAACGGCCAATTTAAAAAGTAAAGTAAGATCAGGTATTAATGACATCACAATATTTTTAAAATATTTTGAATTTTAATTCTCCATCGAATCTTTATATTATCTTATCTATTTTTTTTTTAGGAAAAGCCTCAAGGGCCCTTACATGTTAATAAAATGGAAAATTACAAAAGTTCCCCCAATGGGAGCAGCACAAAAACCTCACAAGACAGAAAACAAACATTAAGGTGTTAGACAGAACTCTCTCAGCCCAATACAAAACAAAAGCAGGTCCCACTCCCGCAGTAGAATAAACCAAACGAAATGCATAAGTGAAAAGGCAATCGGATGTGGATTAGATTCCCGCAAGGTTTAAGACCGGATTCCGAGGTGGGGGCCTCCAGCAGGGTCCCCTAGAAGCAGAATCTCAGGCCGGGGGAGGGGAGGTGGACAGGGACACATCAGTGGCATCAGCTCCTCTCTTGGCTAACCAATTAGCAAGTTTGTTTCCTTGCCTGTAAGTGAATTGGAACTGGACTGCAAGTTGGTTTTTAATAGTTTGAATCTTCCTCAGTCATTGAGAGTGGTGCCAATTGGTAGAGCTGTTTGATTGAATCAAGGCAATCACCTCCATAGTGTCACATTCAACAAGCAGTCTGTTCCAATGAAAGAAATGGCCAAGCTTAATAGCCCAACAGACTACAATCAATTCAGATTCCAGGGGGTCAATGACAATTATGGGGGAGCAAAAATATAGAAAGCAGTTTCCCTTAGAGTTTCTGAATAAGCCTCCCATGCCAGCAGCATCGTCTCTATAGCTCCCATCAGTGTTTGCTTTGATAACGTTCTGACTTGGGAGGTGCCAGAAAACATGAATAATTCTGAGGGACTGCAGCTGAGGGGGAGGTGGAATGTTGCAGATATTGGGGAGTTGTCTAGGTTGAATCAATTTGTGAAGGTAAGATAGGCAATTCCTAGTTAGTGCCTCAACTGTAGGGATTTGATTATCAAAAATTGCAATATTTCTTTCCATCCACAGGAACCAGGCAGTTAGCAAAGGATCAGCACCAGCTCCTCGGGTATACCAATCAGTCCAGCATCTAGAAAGATCCAACCATTGAAGAAGCATGGTGTTGATTTTCAACTTCTCAATAAGCCTATGCCAGACCTGTTGAGATAAATGACAAGTAAATAAGATGTGGGGGATTGATTCTTCATCCTGATGGCAAAGGCCGCAGCAAGAGGGGCCCCTCAGTCCTTTCATTTTCAATATATCATATGTAGGTAGGAATTTCTTGAATAGCCTCCAGCTGAAAAAATTCATATAAGGAGAAAGCTGTCTATGCCGAAGGATTTTAGTCCAATCCACAGTCTGCCAATGGAAAATTTGGGAATAAATTGCCTTAGAAAGACTTTGAGTTGTATAAGCCTTCCAAGTAATAGAATCAGTAGAAGTTATATTAAATGTGATGGAAGCAACTTTTCTGGCAGAAGGGGCTTGTAAGATGGTGTGTAGTAGAGGTAAAGACCACTAGTCTCCATCCCAGCACTCAGAAACCTGCAGATTAAGATTGAGCTGGGTAGTGCAAGGTTGGAGCCAATCAAGAGGGCACCAATGATTAAGCCAAAAATTTATGGTATCCTTGCCAAGATTCCAGAGATAAATTGTTTCATCTTGCTATCTATTATTTAGCATGGCCTTCCACGGCTTGCAGTCCCCCACTTTACTGGTCACAAAGGCAGGATGAGTGTTTGCAATATTTACCATTGAGGAATTTAGACCATAAGGAGTTTTGATTAAGCTGGAAGATCTGATTAAGACTTTTGAAACCTAACCCCCCAGCCCAGTCAGGTTTAGCCAGTTTAGCCCAAGAGGCCCAGTGGATCCGCTTCTTTCGACTCCGACCACGTAAATCGCTTAAAGAGCCTTTCAAATTTAGCATGGGTACTTTTCTTCATGGCAATCATCTGCATCACATAGGAGGGGAGGGTAGTGAGGATGCTCTTGAGTAAAGTGAGTCTCCCTCCAAAAGAGAGGTACAAGTGAGTCCAATTGGAAAGATAGCTGTTAAGTTTGTTTAGAATTTCATCAAAATGATTTTGTTTGGTTCTGCCTGCAGATAATTGAAACCCCAAATATTTCAAAGGCAAGTGGGCAGTGGAGAAACCAGTGTAGCTGAGGACCCAGTGCTTAACTTTTGGGGGAAGATTCCTTGGAATAAGAATTTGACATTTAGAAGGGTTGAACTGTAATCCAGATGTGTCTTAGAAGTGTTGAAGACACTTGTGGATGAGCTTGACAGCAGTTTTTGATGCATTTAAAAAAATCATAACATTATCTGCATAGATAAGATGATTAATTAGGATATTTGACTTGTGGTGGTACCTGTATGAGTGGTTGGAGCTCAGCTGTTTATTCAAGATTAAAGAGAGATAATCCATGGCTAGAATAAAAAGAGTGGGAGAGATTGGATCCCCTTGCTTTAGTCCTCTGGTAGCAGTAAAATGGCCCCAGCTGGATCCATTGATGAAGATGGAATGTAAATTATTTTTCAGCAATCTGTGGATAAGGTTACAGAAAGAGTGGTTAAATCCCCTGACAGAGAGAAGCTGAAGCAAAAACTCCCACTTTAGAGTATCATAGGCCTTTTTAATATCCAACTTATAAATCATATTGCCGCCCCTACAGTTTTTGTCCAAATCCAGGATCAATTCTTGGGCCAAAAGAACATTATCAGCAACAACTCTTCCTTTAACAAATGCATTTTGATTTAAGCAGATCAAAATCCCAAGGTGAGGTTGGAGCCTAGCAGTAATGATCTTACTAATTGTCTTGCTGATGACTGAGGTTAAGCTGATGGGTCTGAACATGTCCCAACTAGTAGGGTTATTGTTCTTGGGGATCAAAATAGTGCTTGAGGATGTGAAATATTGAGGAAGATCCTCGCCCGATGAAAAGCCGGAGATGGCAGCTACCAAATCCGATTTAAGAACTTCCCGTGACTTTTTATAGAAGTCCGCAGTGAACTCATCAGGGCCTGCAGATTTGTTGCTGTCAATGGATTTTACAGCTTTCCAAATTTCTTGTTCAGTGGGGGGATGAGTAAGAGACAACTGTTGAAGGTGATCCTGATGATCAGGCAGAAAGGAGGGGTTGAGGGCATGTCTTTCATAAGGTGGCTGATGAGTTGGAACTTTATAAAAGCTAAGAGCATTCCTCCCAATTGCTCCACTGTTATGAAGCTAGTCACCCTCAGTACTTTTGATGCTATGAATGGTGTTCCTTTTCTTTTTGTATTTAATGTAAGCATGAAAGAATTTGGTGTTCATGTCCCCCTCCATGAACCATGTGAGGGATGCTTTCTGTTTAAGATGAAGATCCTGCACCTCAATGGAGTGTAAGAGCTTGGTTTGGGCAGCTAGGAGATGGTCCTCAGGAACACTTCCACTTTGAGCCTATGCTTCAAACTTTTGGACCTGTTATTCAGCTTTAGTTATAGCAGTGTACACATTCCAAAATTGTGCCCAACCCCAACTCCTGAGAAGATTGCTGGTTTTGATGTGCAGCTGCCTCAGCTTGTTCATTGGGTCAAGATGATCAGCACCCTGCCAGCAAGACTGAATAGACTGGATAAATTTAGGATGAGTAGACCAAAAGTTCTGGTACCTTAATGGAGATCTAGAAATACTGGTGGGGGGGGGCAGATATAGATAGCAATAGTGGTCTATGATCAGAACAGCTGAGAGGAAGATGGGTTACTGCAGTATGGAGGAAGTGGGAGTACCAATATTCATTCACCAAAAGCCTGTCCAGTCTTTCCCATATCATACTTCTTTTCCAAGTGAAATGAGGACCTTTGTATCCAAGGTCAAATAACCCAGCTGCCTGGATGTTATCTCTGAAGGTGTTCATGCTTCTAATGTTTGGAGGTCTGCCCCCCAGCTTCTCAGCAGAAGTAGCAATGCAGTTAAAATCTCCACACACAACCCAAGGGATGGTTAAGGAGTAATTGATCTTATAAATCTGATTCCAGAGATCAATCCTATCTTGCCTTCTGCATCCAACATACAGGAAGGTGGCTAGGATGTGGTGATCAGCAAATTTCAGAGAGCAATGTAGCAGTTGTGGGTGGTTAATTAGGACATTACAACAGACCTCCTTTCTACAAAGTAACCAGATTTTATTGTTGGAATTTTTATAATAGGTGAAACCAGTGAGTTTTTTTAGTATTTTGTTGGGGGATTGATGTACCAAAGGCTCTAGGATGGCAATACACCAAGGGTTATATTTTTTGTTGAGATAGATAAGTCTTTTAAGGGTTATATTTTTTGGTAGTATAATTTCTTTGTGTTTCAGTGAGAGTTTTACTAGCATAATATACAACTTTGAAAGCTTTCTCATATTTTTGTCCTAATACAGCTCCAATTGCATAATCACTTGCATCACACATTAATTCAAAAGATTTATTCCAGTCAGGTGCAATAATAATAGGTGCAGTAATTAATTTTTCTTTTAGAATATTAAAAGCATTAATACATTCTTCATTATATTCAAATTGTGCATCTTTTTATAATAAATGACAAAGAGGTTTAGCAATTTTAGAAACATCCTTTATATATCTTCTATAAAATCCAGCATGACCTAGAAAACTTCTCACATCAGTAACAGTAGTAGATGGTTGAAATTCAGCAATAATTTTCACTTTTGCTTCATCTACTTCCAACCCTTTTCGTAATACTTTGTGTCAAAGTATAATGCCTTCTATGACCATGAATTGACATTTTTCCCAGTTAAGAACTAAATTTGTTTCTTCGCATCTTTTAAGAACTTTGGCAATGTTTCCAAACAAGATTCAAAAGAAGTTCCAAAGACTGAAAAATCGACTATGAATATTTAAATTCCTTTATCAATCAAATCACAAAATATTGACATCATACATCTTTGAAAAGTTGCAGGTGCATTACATAAACCAAAAGGCATTCTTCTAAAATCAAATGTTCCATAAGGAATTGTAAAAGTTGTCTTTTCTTGGTCCTTAGGAGCAATAAGTAATTAATGATAACCAAAATATCCATCCAGAAAATAGAAATATGAGTGTCCAGCTAATTTATCGAGCATTTAATCCAAGAAAGGTAAAGGAAAATGATCCTTTCTAGTGGCTTTATTTAATTTCCTAGAGTCAATACATATTCGCCATCCAGTAACTTGTCTTGTAGGAATAAGTTCATTTTTATCATTAACAATGACAGTTACACCTCCTTTCTTCGGAACACAATGAATAGGACTTACCCATTGACTATCAGAAATAGGATAAATAAAACCTGCCTGCATCTAACCACTTAATAATTTCTTTTTTAACAACCTCTTTCATGATAGGATTTAATCTTCTTTGTGATTCTATAGTAGGTTTAAAATTTTTTTCCATTAAAATTCTGTGCATGCAAATGGAAGGGCTTATTCCTCTTATATCAGCAATAGTCCAACCAAAAGCTTTCATATAATTCTTTAACACACCTAGTAATTTTTCTTCTTGATCTTTACTCAGTTCAAAAGAAATATTAACAGGTAAAGTTAACGAATTTCCAAGAAACACATATTTTAAATGTGAAGGTAAGATTTTTTATTACAGTTCAGGTGCTTTTTTAATTGAGGGTAAAAGTATATCATTTTGAGTTATGTCTAAAGTTTCCCAATTATCTTTAATAAAATGAGTTTCTTCTTCTTCTACTACTTCTTCTTCCTCAGTTAAAAAATCAAATTTTTCTTCAGAAAAAACTTTACATTTTTCTTGATAATGTTTTTCAATTAAATAATCCATTATATCCATTCGATAACATTTCTCTTTATCAGGGTACTTCATTGATTTAAGAACATTGAATTTAATTTCTTTATCATTGACTCTCATGGTTAATTCTCCTTTTTGCACATCAATCATAGCTCGTCCGCTAGCTAGAAAAGGTCTTCCTAAAATAATTGGTATCTCTTTATCTTCTTCCATGTCAAGTACTATGAAATCTACAGGGAAGATAAATTTATCCACTTTAACAAGGACATCCTCTATAACTCCTTTAAGATAAGTGATAGATTTATCAGCTAACTGAAGAGTTATAGTGGTGGGAGTAATATCTTTTAAATCTAATCTTCGAAAGATAGAAAATGGCATGAGATTAATACTTTCTCCTAAATTACATAAAGCTTTTCCGCAAAATTTTTCTCCAATAGCACAGGGTATAGTGAAACTTCCAGGATCCTTAAGGTTTTCAGGTAATTTCTTTGAATTATTTCACTCGCATTCTTCACTTAATGCAACAGTTTCAAAAGCTTCAAATTTTAATTTTTTGCTTAAAATATCCTTCATAAATTTTGCGTAAGTTGGCATTTGTTCCAAAGCTTCAGCAAAAGGTATGTTAATAATAAGTTTCTTAAAAAATTCAAAGAACTTAGAAAATTGATGATCAAGTTTCTGTTGTTTAAGTCTTTGAGGAAAAGGTGGTGGTGGTTTTTCAACTTCCACATTAATAGGTATAACAGTCTAATCTTGACTAGGAGAGAGAGTTTCTTTAGGTTTTTCAATCTCTTCAACCTCAATCTCTTTTTCAATTTCATTCTGCAATTTTTCTTTTAATTCCTTTCCACTTCTAAGTTGCACAGCTTTAACTTGTTCATGTTCTTTTCCAGTTTCCTTTGGATTGATTTCAACATTACTAGGAAGTGTTCTTACAGGTCTGTTATTAATTAAAGTAGCAATTTGCCCCATTTGATTTTCAATATTACGAATAACAGTATTTTGATTTTGTAATCGATTATTCATTTGCATAATTAATTCTTCTATTGATAACTTTTTCTGTTGATTATTAAATTCAGGAGGTTTATAATTTGAATTAACTTGATTATTCCAATTTTCAGTGGGATGAGATTGATTATTACCCCATTGTTTTTGTGAATTATTCCAGTTAAAATTAGGATGATTTTTCCACCCAAGATTATAATAATTTGAATAAGGATTAATTTTTCTTGCAATAGCTTGTAAAGTTTTTATAGTTTGAGAATCTTCAATATTAGCAGAGTTATTATGCGAAATATTAATTGTAAAATTATCTAATTTCTTAGACATTGTTGCAACTTGTGAAGCTAAGATAGAAAAGGCTTCGTTATCTTGAATACTGGCCATCTTTTTAGGGTTAATCCTTTTGGAAGGCCATTGAAAATTATTATTTCTTCAATTAAAGTGTAAGCTTCTTTAAATGATTTTGACTTTAAACAATCTCCAGCAGCAGCATCAATAATTGATTTTAAAGATCCAGTTAATCCATTATAAAATGTTTGAATAATCAACCAATCAGGTAAAGTATGATGAGGACATGTTTTTAATAGTTCTTTAAATAATTCCCAAGTTTCATATATTGTCTCCCCGTCAAATTGACTAATTGAAGTAATATCATTTCTTAATTTAGCAGTTTTAGAAGGAGGAAAATATTTAGCAAAGAATTTTTGTGTCATTTCAGCCCATGTTTTAATAGAACCAGTCGCTAATGAGTTTAAGCACATCTTTGCTTTATCTCTTAAAGAAAAAGGAAGGAGTCTAAGTCTAATAGCATCATCAGAAACATTGTTATATTTAAAGGTAGCACAAAACTATAAAAAACTAACAAGATGTAAATTTGGATCCTCATTTGGTGATCCACCAAATTGATTGTTTTGCACCATTTGAATAATAGATCGGTTTAAGTTCAAAAGAATTAAGCATCTACAAGTGGGTATTTGAATACTACTATGAAGTTCATCAACTGTAGGGTTAGCATAATCCCTTAATGGTTTATAAATATTTTGATCATTCAGTTCAATTGGATTTTGTAAAGTAGCCATTTCTTGAAATTTTTGAATTTATTTTTCCTATTTAATTTTTCTAATTTTTCTTTCCAATTCAGAATCTAAAGGTATTAATCCTTCAGAACCAAATCTTCGAATAAAACAAGCAATAAATATAAAATTTAACTATTCTATTTCTTTCTTCCTTACTTTCTTTCCTTCCCCAGCAACCGCGCCAAAAACTTGACCCGAGCCGCACTTAACGCATTAATGTTTGCTTCCAAAAGATAGCCAAAAACCTTGACTTAATTTATAAATAGCGGCTAGTGTATAAAATTAATATTATATAATTTAGAAAATATTTTTACACACTAGGGGTACTCGCAAGTATACGTATCATTTCAAGTAATATATGGTTTTTAAACAAAGACCCCAGTATCTATCCCACAGGGAAGATTTGTAGAAATAAATTTTCTATGATGTGAAAGTGAAATAAAATAGTAAAAATATTTTTATTTTATCTTTTAATTTGATTATAAATTACTATTAATTTACTAGATGCATATAAAGAAAACAATAATAAGATAATGATTTTATGAATTCTATATAAAATAAATAACTTTCTTTCCTTCAATTAATCTAAGATTTTTAAGATAATTTAATATTCATTGGAGAATTTGATTTATGGTATTGTGCCAAATAGAAGCATTCCTATTCTTTACCCTTTGATCCAGGAGCAAAGAACATTGACTAATTTACAGAATAGGTCCGGATGTATTGTTAGTAGAATGGGTTAATCTTGGCTCACACTTCTAGATGTCCAATGGTGGCTATGGTCGGCCCTACTAGTGGCCCTTTCCTAGTCTATAAATCAAATTATTAGAATTTAGTCTGTCACTCTAAGAACTTATCAATTCTACGCCCTTTAAATATTATCTTCCTATTTATTTGCACTTCACCATGAATAGCTCGCACATGGCCTTCGACTACCCAAGGATTCATGTGACATTTACAAGTTAAGAGTTCTTATCCTTCAAGGTCTCAAAACTCTTCAACAGATTTTAACAATTCAAACGGCCAATTTAAAAAGTAAAGTTAGATCTGGTATTAATGTTATCACAATATTTTGAAAATATTTTGAATTTTAATTCTCCATCGAATCTTTATATTGTCTTATCTATTTTTTTTTTAGAAAAAGGCTCAAAGGCCCTTACATGTTAATAAAATCGATAATTACAAAAGTTCCCCCAATGGGAGCAGCCCAAAAACCTCACAAGACAGGCAACAAACATTAAGGTGTTAGACAGAACTCTCTCAGCCCAATACAAAATAAAAGCGGGTCCCACTCCCAACAGTAAATAAACCAAACAGAAAAGCATAAGTGAAAAGGCAGTCAGATGTGGATTAGATTCCCTGTAAGGTTTGAGACTGGATTCTGAGGTGGGGGGCCTCCAGTAGGTCCCCAAGAAGCAGTAATGTAAGCTGGGGTGAGGGGAGGTGGACAGGGACACATCAGTGGCATCAGCTCCTCTCTTGCATAACCAATTAGCAGGTTTGTTTCCTTCCTTGTAAGTGAATTGGATCTGGACTGCAAGTTGGTTTTTAATTGTTTGAATCTTCCTCAGCCATTGAGAGTGGTGCTAATTGGCAGAGCAGTTTGATTGACTCAAGGCAATCACCTCCATAGAGTCACATTCAACTAGCAGTCTGTTCCAATGAAAGAAATGGCCAAGCTTAATAGCCCAATAGACTGCAATCAATTCCGATTCCAGGGGGTCAATGGCAATTATAGGAGAGGAGAAATATAGTAAGCAGTTTCCCTTAGAGTTTCTGAATAAGCCTCCCATGCCAGCACCATCATCTTTATAGCTCCCATCAGTGTTTGCTTTGATAACGTTATGATTTGGGGGGTTCCAGAAAATAGGAATATTTTTGAGGGACTGCAGCTGAGGGGGAGGTGGAATGTTGCAGATCTTGGGGAGTTGTCTAGTTTGAATCAGTTTGTGAAGGTAAGATAGGAAATTCCTAGTCACTGCCTCAACTGTAGGGATTTGATTATCAAAAATTGCACTATTTCTTGCCATCCACAGAACCGTGTAGTTAACAAAGGAACAAGACCAACTCCCCGGTATACCAATCATCCAAAGATCTAGAAAGATCCAACCTTTCAAGAAGCATGGTGTTGATATTCAACTTCTCAATAAGCCTATGCCGTACTCGTCGAGAGAAATGACAAGTAAAGAAGAGGTAGGGGATTGATTCTTCATCCCGATGGCAAAGGTCAGCAAGAAGAGGGGCCCCTCATTCCTTTCATTTTAAATATATCATCTGTAGGTAGGAATTTCTTGAATAGCCTCCAGTTGAAAAAATTCATAGAAGGAGAAAGCTGTCTATGCCAAAGGATTTTAGTCCAATCCACAGTCTCTCAATGGAAAATTTGGGAATAAATTGCCTGAGAAAGACTTTGAGTTGTATAAGCCTTCCAAGTAATAAAATCAGCAGAAGTTCTATTAAATGTGATGGAAGCAACTTTTCTGGCAGAAGGGGCTTGTAAGATGGTGTGGAGTAGAGGTAAAGACCACTGGTCTCCATCCCAGCACTCATAAATTTGCAGATTAAGATTGAGCTGGGTAGTGCAAGGTTGGAGCCAATCAAGAGGGCACCAATGATCAAGCCAAAAATTTATGGTGCCCTTGCCAAGATTCCAGAGATAAATTGTTTCAGCTTGCTGTCTATTATTCAGCATGGCCTTCCACAGCTTCGAGTCCCCCACTTTACTGGTGACCAAGGCAGGATGTGAGTGTTTGCAGTATTTACCATTGAGAAATTGAGACCATAAGGAGTTCTAAGATCTGAATCTTATCCATAGCTTACAGAAATTAAGCTTGAAGATCTGATTATGACTTTTAAAACCTAACCCCCCAGCCCAGTCAGGTTTAACCAGTTTATCCCAAGAGGCCCAGTGGATCTGTTTCTTTTGACCTGACCACAGAAATCTGTTAAAGAGCCTTTCAAATTGAGCTTGGTTACTTTTCTTCATGGCAATCATCTGCATCACATAGGAGGGGAGGGTAGTGAGGATGCTCTTGAGTAAAGTGAGTCTCCTCCGTAAAAGAGGTACAAGTGAGTCCAATCGGAAAGATAGCCGTTAAGTTTGTTTAGAATTTCATCAAAATGATTTTGTTTGGTTCTCGCCTCGTAGATAATTGAAACCCCAAATATTTCAAAGGCAAGTGGGCAATGGAGAAACCAGAGGTAGCCGAGGACCCGCGTGCTTAACTTCTGGGGGAAGCTTCCTTGGAAAAAGAATTTGACATTTAGAAGGGTTGAACTGTAATCTTGATGTGTCTTGGAAGTGTTGAAGACACTTGTGGATGAGCTTGACAGCAGGTTTTGATGCATTTGAAAAAATCATAACATCATCTGCATAGATAAGATGAGTAATTAGGATATTTGACCTGTTGTGGTACCTGTATGAGTGGTTGGAGCTCAGCTGTTTATTCAAGATTAAAGAGAGATAATCTATGGCTAGAATGAAAAGAGTGGGAGAGAGTGAATCCCCTTACTTTAGTCCTCTGGTAGCAGTAAAATGGCCCCGGTGGATCCATTGATGAAGATAGAATGTGAATTATTTTTCAACCATCTGTGGATAAGGTTACAGAAAGAGTGGTTAAATCCCCTGGCAGAGAGAAGCTGAAGCAAAAACTCACAGTTTAGAGTATCATAGGCCTTTTCAATATCCAACTTATAAATCATATTGCCGCCCCTACAGTTTTTGTCCAAATCCAGGATCAATTCTTGGGCCAAAAGAACATTATCAGCAATAACTCTTCCTTTAAGAAATGCAGTTTGATTTAAGCAGATAAAATTCCCAAGGTGAGGTTGGAGCCTAGCAGTAATGATCTTACTAATTGTTTTATTGATGACTGATGTTAAGCTGATGGGTCTAAACATGTCCCAACTAGTAGGGTTATTGTTTTTGGGGATCAAAATAGTGCTTGAGGATGTGAAATATTGAGGAAGATCCTGCCTAGTGAAAAAGCTGGAGATGGCAGCTACCAAATCTGATTTAATAACTTCCCAGCACTTTTTATAGAAGTCTGCAGTGAACCCATCAGGGCCTGCAGATTTGTTGCTGTCACTTCCCAAATTTCTTGTTCAGTGGGGCGATGAGTAAGAGACAGCTGTTGAAGGTGATCCTGATGATCAGGCAGAAAGGAGGGGTTGATGGCATGTCTTTCATAAGGTGGCTGATGAGTTAGAACTTTAAAAAAGCTAAGAGCATTCCTCCCAATTTCCCCACTATTATGAAGCCAGTCACCCTCACTACTTTTTATGCTAAGAATGGTGTTACATTTCCTTTTGTATTTAATGTAAGCATGAAAGAATTTGGTGTTCCTGTCCCCCTCCATGAACCCTGTGAGGGATGCTTTTTGTTTAAGAAGAAGATCCTGCACCTCAACGGAGTGTATGAGCTTGGTTTGGGCAGCTAGGAGATGGTCCTCAAGAACACTTCCAACATGAGCCAATGCTTCAAACATTTGGACCTCTTGTTCAGCTTCAGTTACAGCAGTGTACACATTCCCAAATTGTGCCCAACCCCAACTCCTGAGAAGATTGCTGGTTTTGAAGTGCAGCTGCCTCAGCTTGTTCCATAGGTCAAGATGATCAGCACCCTGCCCGTAAGACTGATTAGACTGGACAAATTTAAGATGAGTAGACCAAAAGTTCTGGTACTTAAATGGAGATCTAAAAATACTGGTGGGGGGCAGATATAGATAGCAACAGTGGTCTATGATCAGAACAGCTGAGAGGAAGATGGGTTACTGCAGTATGGAGGAAGTGGGAGTACCAATATTCATTCACCAAAAGCCTGTCCAGTCTTTCCCATATCATACTTCTTTTCCAAGTGAAATGAGGACCTTTGAATCCAAGGTCAAATAACCCAGCTGCCTGGATGTTATCTCTGAAGGTGTTCATGGTTCTAATGTTTGGAGGTCTGCCCCTTAGCTTCTCAGCAAAAGTAGCAATGCAGTTAAAATCCCCACCTAGAACCCAAGGGATGGTTAAGGAGTAACTGATCTCATAAATCTGATTCCAGAGATCAATATTATCTTGCCTTCTGCATCCAGCGTACAGGAAGGTGGCTAGGATGTGGTGATCAACAAATTTCAGAGAGCAATGTAGCAGTTGTGGGTGTTCAATTAGAACATTACAACAGACCTCCTTTCTGCAAAGTAACCAGATTTTATTGTTGGAATTTTGATAATAGGTGAAACCAGTGAGTTTTTTTAGTATTTTTTTGGGGGATTGATGTACCAAAGGCTCTAGGATGGCAGTACACCAAGGGTTATATTTTTTGTTGAGATAGACACTTGTGGATGCACTTGACAGCTGGTTTCTGTGAATCCACTTCCCTTCACCTGAAAGTTAACCCTAGCTTTAGGTACCAAACATTAGGACCAAATTGGGGATCCAAGCCTAACACCCTTCAACCTCCAATTCGACCCCCATGAAACCATATTTCACTTTTTATTTGCACTCAATCCCCATGAACTAAGTAATTCATTCACAGACATTGAATGTGGTTCCACTTTGTTGAGAATTACACTGTCCTTTCGGGTCAATGCAATTACAACAAATTTTAACACTACAACTAGCTTTTTTTGTAATGTAAATGAAGCACAAGTAAAAACCATCACATTTATAATTAAAATTCTTTTCGAAAGCATCCCAAATCCTAAATATGAATCCTAGTCATAGCAAAAGAAAAGTAGAATGAAAAAAATGACATAATTTTCTTATGCCACTATTTCCAAACAAGAAGAAAGAGTAAGAGAAAGACATCACAAAGAACGAAGAAAACATAAAGGAAAACTTCATTTCAAAGCAAATCTACAAAATAAGTGTTTACAAAATCATAAGATAATGAAGAAAAAAATCCTTAGTTTTTTTTCCTTTGAAAGAAAGATGAACATCTCTCCCATAAAGTCTCCTGCGGATCCATGCAATGCTATAACATTCCCTTACAGATTCTCTCAAAATCCCCTCATTGACGAGTTATCAATGTGCTTTGATTTAGTGTGCTTGAGAGTCATGATTGTTAGTGTTGTATCGTTTTTGCTTTAGAGTGAATTGACTTGATCTTTATGTGTCATTATGGATTGATAAGTTTGATTATTGATTGTTAGATGTTTGGATTATTATTAGTTTGATTTGATTGTTAGATGTTTTGATTAAATGTTTTTATTGTTAGATGTTTTGATTGTTAGATTGACTTAACCTTTTGAATCACATCCTTTTCTAATAGTAATTCCTTTTCCTCATCTTGTGGTTAGAGTAAAATATATAAGGAAAATAAATTCCATTGCTAAAATTTTCTTGCTTATTACAATCACATATCTGATTAAATTGATTATCTTCCCAAAATTGATTTTCTCCTCCAAAATTAGGATTCCAGTTAAAGTTCGAATAATCTTCCCAACCTGGATTGTAATAATCAGAATAAGGATTGTGCATCTCAGGGCCAGTTTCAGAATAGTTAGGCTTAATCAATTGTCCAAATGAATTTTTCTTAATAAATGGGGGACCTTGAGGATAACTCTTTCTGTATTGATCTAACATCCCTTGAATGTCAGCAACCTATGAACTTAACAAATTAAGCATATCATCTTGAAAATTCATTACTCCCTCGGAGTTTACTCTTTCAAAGCTATTAGAATAATAATCCAAATCTGAATATTCATTATATTGTCGATCCACCATTTCTATATTAAATCTATGGAGTCTTTTCTGATTCATCATCCTCCTAAAAGTTCTCTCTAAATCCGAGTCGTAAGATTCAAGGTCTGCAGCTCTTGAACTACGCATACGAATTTAAAAACTTAACTAATAGGACAGATATCAAAAATATTTTTGGTATTTTGAATTTATTGTTTCTTGAAAAAAATAAACAATAATTAAACACACTGTATAGTACTATAAATTCCAAAGCTAAGTCTTATAGGTTTAATTAAAATTTTCCTAAAGTTCTTACCAAAGCTTCCCTGACAACGGCGCTAAAAACTTGATGGGACTTTTTTATATGCAAGGATTTACGAAAAATAGATATATAAAAGTTTTTATAATGTCACAATCATCCAATACAAGTATGGGTATCATATCAAGTAATACAGGGCTTTAATAGAGTTCGTTTATTGATCTCATATGGAAGCGAGGTAAGACGTTCTTAGTAAAATTCTAGTCTACTACTAACAGCCTTACTTTGGAATGGTGAGATAAGTGTTGTTTCTAACAACTACTCCTAAATGCAGATGATTATATGTAAGAATAATAACTTCTCCCTAATGCAAATATTAATATTAAAGATAATCTTTTTTGAGGAAATTGGTTTGGTGAATTTTAAGATAATGAAAACTATTATTCTCATGTAACAAATTGGACAACGTATAGGAATGAGATGCATTAAAAATTGGATGTGCCAAATAGGAGCAATCCTATTCTTTACCCTCTTCCAAGTACCCCCTCTTCAGAGTGTTAAAAAGAACATTAGAAAATCCTAGGCTTGTCCCTAAATCCAAGGTTAGGCTGGGAGGATAATGGCTGCCACTTCAGCGCTCCCACTTCCCTCACCTCAAGGCTAACCCTAGATTTAGTTACCAAACTTTAGGACCAAATTGGGGATCTCAGCCCGTCACCCTGAAACCTCCAATGTGATGCCCATGAAACCATATTTCCCTACTGATTTGCACTCAATCTCCATGAACTAAACAATTCATTCATGGACATTGAATGTGGTTCCACTTTGTTGAGAATTACACTGCCCTTTCGGGTCAATGCAATTACAATAATTTTTAACACTACAACGAGCTCTTTTTGTAATGTAGATGAAGCGCAAGTAAAAAGCATCGCATTATAATTAACATTCTTTTAGAAAACATTCAAATATCCTAAACACAAATCCTACTCATTGCAAAAGAAATGTAGAATGAAAACAATGAGATAATTTTCCTATGTCATTATTTCCAAACAAGAACAAAGAGTAAGATAAAGACATCACAAAGCACGAAGAAAACACAATGGAAAACTTCATTTCAAAGAAAATCCACAAAATAAGTGTTTATAAAATCATAAGATATTGAAGAACACAATACAGAGTTTTTTTTTCCCTTGAAAGAAAGATGCAAATCTCTCCCATAAAGTTTCTTGCGGATCCATGCAATGCTAGAACATTTCCTTACAGATTCTCTCAAAATCCCTTCACCAATCTATCCAAAAATATAGAAATCTACATTTTTGCTCCTATTCTAAGATCTCTAATCATTCTCCACATTTTCCATATCATTTGTCCCATTTTTTGGCTTCAAATTCATTTTGAAATAGTGTAGGGACGAATTTCCCAAGGGGTGCTTAAAGAAACCGTCCAAAAAGCATCCAGGTTCAATATATATGGCCAATAACCACTCCTGGCACTGCCGGCACCGTATTTGGGTGCTGCCGGCACCCAAATTTCATGCTCTCGGGTTTCTGGTGCTGCAGACGCCCATTCTGCACAGCTCCACCATTTTGCACCTTTTGGCTCCATTTTAGCACTGATTCTCCCCGTTTAAGTTGCATTGCCTTCCTAAAAGATAGCCCTACAAAATAAGCATAAAAACAACCTTTCTTTCATGTTTAATCTCATTCAAAAACATGCAAAAAGCGTAAAATAGATTACACATAGAAAGTCTTATCGAAATGTGTCAGGCCAAAATTTGCTTTCTTGCTCATTTTTGCTCCAAGTTGCACCGTTTTTTCTTCTTTTTGCTCCAATCTCCATTTCTTGTATATAAAACAAAAAGATATAAAATACCTTCCTTTAAAGTGTAATTTCATAAAAAATGAGTAAAATTATAAAGCAAATAATGTATATATTTTAGGCGTGTCAGTGACATTGTTGTTTAGCATGCAAGTTTGCAAGGAAAGAGAAGTGCATTAAAGAAAATGGGGAAAAAGAAATGTTGTAGACTTATAAAAGTGTACGTAGCGAGTCTTCTAGTTGCTCCACCTGAAACTTTAGTATTTTGCAATAAATATTTATAAGTTTGCAGGAAAGTAAAACCCTATAGATAGGTTCGTCACAAACATACTAATTCTTGTGTCATAACTTAGTGGGTCCTACTTATTCATTTGAAATATATTTTTCATTCAATAATTGTGATAATTTTAATTGCTCTACAAGGTGTCTAGAAGACCTGTGAAAAGTTCCTGGGAAAACCTAGATGTTTCACAATTCTTTTTAACTTCATTGAGATCATTTGGACTTATCATAATTATCAAATGATTTATCTGTCTCATACCCTCATGCTTAGTGAACTAATGTTTTAATTAATCCAAAAAGTTTGGGGTGAATATCATTTGTCATTTTATTCGCGGATTATGTGGTTGAAGGCCTTAAAGGGACATATTAATGTTATTAGGCCACGCAGTCAAATTTACATTTTTATTTTGGACTTGTAGTGTTTCAAAATGTTTGAATTTTGATTTTATTAATCTTTCTAATCCTCTTTTAGTCAGTTTGATTAAGCCTAGTTCACTACTAAGCCCTTAAGACTTTAGGTGAGTGTATTTTACAATTTAAGTGAAAAATTAAATTTTAAGTGGCAAGAAATTCAATCAAAATATCTTGATATCCTTTAAGCACCAAGTGAGGTGTTATGTTAGTGAATCAATGGCTTCCAAAATCATACCCCTAAGTTTAGAATCATTTGATTTTTTTTAACTTCCAAATGTTGCTTATTTAACAAATTGGAAATTTTATAATTTTTTAAATAATAGGAGTGAGGTTGGTTCTACAGTTATTATCCTATGTTTCAAACATTCAAATGCACTTATTAAGATCAATACTTTACCATTTTAACCTGTTAAATTAAGCCTAAATATTCATTATAGCTAAGTTTCCAAAATCACCTTTTCGCCCTTGAGGCCCTATCACTTCATAATTCATCAAATTCAATTCAAATGACTTTGGATTTTTTATCCTACCTTACTTATGGGTTAATTAAAATATCAGAGAACAAAATATGATTTTTTTTCAAAATTTAATTTAATTTATATATTTATTTTCATGCAAAAATAAGATTTCTCAATGGAAATTCAATATCTTGATGAAGAGAGATCCTAATCACTTCATATTTTTCCTAGAGGCAGCCCTAGGTTCGATAACCACTCGAAACAAATTTTATGATTTTTTAATTATATTTTAATTATTATAATTATTTTGGGTTTTGGAGTATTTAATAAATATAAAATATTTAAAGGTGGAAAATTAAGTTTTGTTTTTTTCAAAAATTTCTCTGAGGTTAAGGAACCTAGAGAAGCAAATTTTATATTTTTCTAATTTTTATTTGATTTATTAGAATTATTTTGGTGAGAAATTGTTAAAAAATCATTTTTTAGCCTTTAAAAATTATTTTGAGCCTTAGAAAATTAATATCTTCATTTGGACAGCAAGGAAAAATATTCCAATTACTCCTAAGTGTTTAGGAAACAATTTTGAACATTTCCATGCATTTTATTAATTTTGTGATTTTTCTTATTTTTTAATTATTTAAATATTAAAAATATGTTTGAAAATGAAATCTTATACATAAATTATAATTTTATTGTTATAAAATTCTTCTGATCATGGAGGATTCCCATAACCAGTTTCATAATTTTTTGAATTGTATTTTAATTTTTAAAAATCATTTAAGTGCCAAAAATGTCATTGGACTTAGAAAAATCATTTGACTTACTAAATTAATTTCAAATGGCTCCAAAATTTTTAGGGGAGTTCCTCTGTCCCTGAAGCACACTGGAGAATAGTTTTTATGTTATTTTGATTTTTATATGGTATTGATTAATCAAAAGACTGTTTTAGGTTATGTGGACAATTAAGCTCATTTTCACTGTTTTAATCCATGATAAATTTTTCCTAGAGTTCTCTGACTATAAGGAACCTACCATAACTTTTTGGGGTTTTTCTAATCAATGTACTAAATATTAGGTTTAATTTATGAAAACAGACACTTAAACTTGGAAAAATCAGGGAATATCCTTCATGACAGAGATAATAACATGCCAAAATATCAAGCCCTGGTGGAATGTCTACATGCATAGAGAATCAAAAGATTCTAGAGGGTAATTAATCAATTAAAAATCATACATGCATTAAATAAACTTCAAACCATTTCCACATTGTTCTCCTTAATTCACTAAGCAAGAGGGTATTTTTCTTTTATTCTTATGATTTTTCTACACCACGTTATGGAAGTTTAGGTGATATAAATAAATCTAAAAATATCCTAATTTCCTATTTAACTACATCAGCGCCGCGTCATCCTTAGCTGCTCCGAATGACCATGCGTCTTCTTCTAATTGGGCGCCACAATCTGAGTCACTGTGTGCTTTATGCATCAAGAGTTTTTCCGGTGCAATCCTGGCCATCCGTTCATCACACGTGCAATCCAATGAAGCCTGGTCATCGTCTTCGACTAGTTCTTCCTGAGAGCCGTTCACCTTCTAGACTTAAGATCTGTCTTGATACTCAACAAAATCACTTAGGGTTTTTTCCTAGAGCTTCATTTGACCTAGACAAACCTATCTATATTGTTAACCTAGCCTCCAATTAGCCCAACATGCATGGAGGTTAAAGAAAAGCTCGGAGGAAGAGTGAGTTCAATATCTTTATCTGAGAGGGGAGGCCTCAATCAGATGGATGTGGTAGCTTCAATTGGTCCCAACAAACCTTTAGATGGAATCTTTTTCCCTGGTGAATTTTGTAGACCCAAACTCGACCAGACCCGATTTTAGATGTTGATGGAAGTCTGGTGTAGAGGTCTTCTGTGATGGGGCTTTGATGGGGAATCTTCTTCTTTCACTACTGTGAAGGTGTTGGGACAGTTAATTGAACTTTGGTGCACTGTGGAGTTGTGGTGAAATATGTCCTAGTTTCCGGCCAAATTTAAGCTCTGAAATTGACCTCCGGTAGTGGGAATCAGAGTGGGAAATTGACTGGAATGATCATAGGGAGGTCTGGAGGAGCTCTGGTGAAATTTTGGCAGAGTTTGGTTAAAAAAATATCAGCACTTGGTTTTGCCCGTGGAGAGGTAGCTTTTATAGCCTTGGCCAACTGGTGGAGCTCAGGGTGCCAATGTGGGTGCTCTGGGTAGGTTAAGATGAGGGTAGAGCAGTGCCATTGAGTAGTGAGGGAAGGCCTCCCTGACAAGGCTCAATTTTGAGCTCAACGGTGTATGGGGTCGCTCGAGCATGCTAGTTCTGATGGCTAGGGCGGCCAGCAAGGACAAGCATGGTGGCTGGAAGGCTAAGGGGATGTAAGGGAGGATCTTAGTGCCATTATATGCATTGTTTATTGAGGCTTGCTTGAGTAATAGGTTTAGCCAAAAGGTGAGGCAAAGTTGACTTTCACTAAGATCCATTGGTCCATGGCTCAATTGTGTTGGGTTTGGTTGGTCTTGGTTGGTCCTTGGGGTCCTAAGCTTGGCTACCATGGAGTCAATCTGGTTAATTTGGCTCAATTTGTGTGAATTGTGTCATAGGTTCAATTTTGGGCACTTTAAGTTCAAGTTGGGTTAGCTTCGGTTTAGGCTGGGTTAAGCCCAAACTATTGAGCAATTTTATGGACATGATTGTCACAAAGAGTTTGGGAAGGCATTGGAAGGGTTTTGAATTGGTTTAGGTGGTACAATTCAGCCATTTGGTTCAATTGGATCAGTTGGGCTAACATGGTTTTGGATTGGGCTATTGTTGGGTCAAGTCCCAATTGAAGGATTTGAATGGTCTAAGGGGATGTTATAAAGAGTTTCCAACATTAATTGGGTGGAAATTTTAGGGATAGGGCACTCAATTTGGGGAATTTGGACATATGGCATGTTTGGGTCAAAATTTGGGTATTTGGACATTAAGTGGATTTGGATGAGGCTTAGGCTCAAATTTGGCACAATTGATGGGTCAATTCAATTTAGGGGAGTGTCATGAAGGGTTTAAAATTCAAATTGGGGAGAAATTGATTGACATTAGGTCAAGTTGGGGGATTTCGGTCACTTAGGTAAAATTGTTGATTTTGGGTTTTAAGTGAAATTGAATTCAAATGTGGGCCAAATTGGGCTTAGATTTGCTTAAATTGGACTAAATTGGCCAAATTGGTTCATGTGGTAGTTGAGACAAATTAAATTGGGAATATTTAGGAATTTTTGGGAATTTATAGGAATTTTTAGAATTTTGGGCTAAGAGGGGCATTTTGGTCATATTGGGGATTTTTTTTGGGAAATTTTGCAATTTCTGGTAATTTTAGTTAATTTCAATGGTAGGGAGTATTTTGTGGTGGTCGTTGGAGCAAAATTGGTAATTTAGGTGATTTTGGAAATTTTTGGGGGATTCTAGGGTATTTTGAGTATTTTAGGGCAAAGGGGTTAAAAAATTGTAGTTTTGGGAAAATTTGGATTGGTTGAAAATGAGTAATATGGAATTGTTTAGGTAGAGCCATGGAACATGGGCCACCCTCATTTGGTCCTCTATGTGTTGGTACTAGCCAACCCGTAGCCTGAGGCTAATAGCTTGGGAAACCCACTTACATGAATTTACAAAGAGTTAGGGGAGCAAAGGTGATGTGCCTTTTTTAGGGTTGTAAGTGTGTAGTGCAAGTGTGGTGTAAGCTCTAGACCTCCCAGGGTAGATCCTAAGGTCTGACCACCTATAGGAGACTTCCACTGGGCTTCCTTATGCTTGGTCTCTCCCTCCTAAAACCTGGAGGTTAGGCCTTAAGCATATGAAAACTCCCAGTGAAGTGAAACAGGTTTGAATTTCGAAAGGAAAAGGATTCCATGACTAGTCTTCTAAGAAAGTCACTAGGAGAGTCCTTTGACTAAACCCTAACCTATTCTAAAGAGAGAATAGACCTCAACCAAAAGTGAGGTCAACAAATCTTCAGGTGAACAAGCCATCTCTTTAGCAAGCTTAGCTAAGGCGTCTGACCGAGCATTTTCTGCTCGAGGAATTCTATAGAAAGTCACACTTGAAATCTGCTCCAATAATTTCATAGTGTACCGATGGTGTTTTCTAATCTTGGTTTTAGAATCTTATATTGTCTGGCCACCTGCTGGAAGATGAGATGTGAGTCGCCATAAATGACAATATCTGTTATTTCCATTAAGATTGCCAATTCCAAACCAGTGATTGAAGCTTCATATTCTGCTTCGAGAAATTTCCCCTTCACACTCATTCGTTGGCGGTTTCCATTACGTGTCTCTGGATCTGTTGCTGCCTCTTTTATACCACATGTGGAGCTTGCTTCTACTCTTACACTGGCCGACCCCTTCTTCTTCTAATGACTTGAGTCAGCGGAACATCGAGTCGTCTGTTCCATTCTGTTTTGAGAGTCGACCCACCTTTTTTACAGCATTATTTTTGGTGAATCATCATCTCCTCTTTCTTTTCCTTGTCCCTAGTCCTTTGTTTCTTCTTGCTTCTTGACCCCAGTCTTGCACTTATACACGAGGCATAAGTGTACACATATAGACTTACGCTATATGTGGGGCCATCAAGCAAGGCTGTAATTAAGATGGTTAGAGAGGATGACGATGACATTACATTAGAGATGGATACGACAAATTTCTATAGTATTTCCTGACTCAGAGACCCTTGAGAGGTTAAACGAAGGAATTTACGATACTACTCATCTATCCTTAGGGATTTTTTCCAATGACACCCTTAGGATGCTAGTAGTCCTAGTTTGATTATGATAGCCAACCTCTGGATCAGATAACTTTACAAAATAAATACATATATACATATCTACTTTAAAATAAAACTTCCTCTACCACAAAAAATAGCCTCTCAACAAAAAAGTTTCAGTTACATGCAATCCAAATTGAAATGAATGAAAAATTTACAAAGGTTCATTGTTGACTATTCAGGTTGTGTTAGGACTCCCTTCTGTAGGGTGTTAGATTGGTAGCTATCACCTAAGGTCGGGATATACAGCACTGCTCTGAGTCCTTCGTACCATCGTGCTTAACGTCTTTCCAGACTTGTAGTCCATTCTTCATGGCTTTCTACAAGTATTTTTTTACGAGTTTTCTACGAGTTTTTCCCGAGATTTCTACATACCTTGTTTTCGATGTCTTTATATCAAATTTTCTACGAATCGTTTGTTTCGACTTTTCCTACATTCTTTTACATTTTCACACACACCTCAACACATACTTGCACTATTTACCTTCTACTGAAGTTTTACTTTACTAACATACACTGCTAGTAATGTTTCTTCTCTACTGCACTTTACATTTTGTGCTTTACTGTACATTTACTTTATTGCAAATCATGATACTTGCCTGTGAAAATTAAAATTACCTCACAACATTTAAAATATAAAATAACTCAAAATTTAATCAATAACCAAAATAAACTTGCATCTTCAATTAAATTAAGACGTCTGATGGATGATCGGGAATCTCTACGTGTTTCTAACGAGATTTTCAATGGTCTAAATGAAAGTATGAAACTCATTCAGTTGAGTTTAGCAAATTCATTTAGACTAATAGAATCTAATGAAATTGGTGATGCTGGAACGAGGGAACTATGGGATCCTAGCCAGTGTCGCCATAATCAACTTAAACATTTGTTTTATTTAAACCAATAAGCCACCTCGATTTTAAACCTTCCAGAGTTCTCACCCCCCTGATTTTCACTTCTTAAACAAAACATTCTGCAACAACAAGGAGCTCGGAGCAAACACCGTAGGTAGCACAACCATCTTCAACAGTAGAACATGCCTACTTCAGCTAAACTATTTGTTAGAATTAAACAACAAGCCATAGGTCTTCGAGGTAGTCTTCGTAGTGCAGCATAAACCCTCATCTTATCTTTTATACCTTTGCATTTAATGCAATATAAGCCCCAACTCGCCTTAGGTTTCTGAGTTTGTCATCCAATATGAAAAAAATTCTCCTATCTTCCAGGCTATTCATTTGATAGACATCAAGTGAATGTAAGCCCTGATTAATTAAAATTGGCAGGATGAAACAAAAATTTTTTTTCTCAAATTGAAGCTAAACAATAAGATAGATTGGGAAGTCACCCAGATTCCTTCATGGATCAATGACCTCTCCTAGTTCTTCCTCCTTTGGGTTCCTACAACAACTATTCCAGAACTTGAAACCACTCAACTATTGGATTCGAATTACCTTACTTTCATTGAAAATCCTTAGCCTTATGAAGTCAATTCATAAAAATATATTTTCTGAGCTAAATCGAGAGTTTTCTTAGGTGACTTCGGTCATCTAAGATGTAATAAAATATAGGGACTTGGCCTTTTAGGAAATGTAAACGAACTTAGCATTAATATAAATCCTATCTAATTTGTTTGTATTAGATAGGGAAAATATGTCGGTCAAAATACATGTTTCACAGATCAAATAGAAGTCATAAATTTTCGAGTTCAGTTAATTAAGTCGTGCCGTTAAGCAATGTACTTATTCTTCAGAATAAATGTCTGGTTTAAGGTACAGTCTCGAGAATTTGAACTATTAGTGATATGATATCGGTTTAGTTGTATTCCTTTCCTAAACTAAATCTACATATAAATTAAATTAAATGTTGTCCTCCCAATGCGGGTGACGAGATCTCATTCTGACAACTGACAACTTCTACTGGGCAACTCCTAAAATAAAAACACCACACCGTAAAAAATGCACCGACAGGCTTCCTAGTGACTCCGCTGGGGAACGTTTCTCTCTCCATTAAGATCAGGAAATATAATTTTATTCATTGGAAATATGTCTATGCCCCTCATAGGACAGATTACCTTTTTTCCATCGATATGCTTCACCCATTTCTTTCTTAGGAAATTACGATCGACTCTCCTTGACTTCAGGACCATCTGTTTAAACACCCTTAAACAGCAGGGTCCAGAAGGCTTTTAGGATTTTTCTTTGATCCTATGGGGTCAAACCCCCAATAGGTGTGTCAGTGGACGAGTTCCACTCGAGCGAGGTACGTTGTGAAGAATTTCTTGGACCGGATCCCAAGCTTCACATATCCTTCTCACCCATCAGGCATAATTATGCTACTTTGTATCTTTTTCGAATCTTGAAGTCATTGAAAAATACATGGAAAAAATAAGTACATTTAAGAACAAGATAACATGAAATTAAAAGAAAAGAAGCTTGCCCAGTTCACAGATTAACCTTCGTCAACTTGTAGTGTTTACATTACAGCTGCAAGGTTCTGGCCCATTCGCTAATTCTAGAAACTTTTTTCATTTTAATGATTGACAGAAACAATGTCGACCCCCACGCTCATGTTATCCTGTAACTTGCCTACTTCCCGCGAAGCTCATCTCACTGCCCCCACAATTTAGTTTGGAGCTGGCTTCGATTAGTTTGAGGTCAACCTTAGAAAAGCTCTGTTTATCATAGTTAAAGACACTGTCTTCAAAGTTCAAGAGCCTTCAACTGAGTTTGATTTGAACTACCACCATGATTTTCCCACCGTCAAGAAAATGAATGTTATTCCTGCTCCTGTCAAGTTAGATGTGTTTGTGCCCTAGAGGACTGTCGCTACTACTGTCACCGAATTCACTGTAACTACCACCACCTTCCCATTTACAAAGGGAAAGGAAGTTCTGTATGAGGATACTGAGGAAAGCTTCTTCATCTCGTCAGTTTTTGATGTTGGTTCCTGCTCCAAGACACAGAGGAGGAAATGCTGCCACTGAAACTCAAAGGCCACCAGGGCCAGAATTTCCAAACTGCCAGTTAAGGATAAGATTCCTCATCAGGAGGAATTCGGTGTACCGGAGACCGCTCCTCTCGTCCAAGGAAGCAGGTTCCACTCACTAGTGAATATCACCGGAGATGAGAGTCTCCACCAAATTGTTGCCACACTACCGTTGCCTACTCACAGACATGATGAGGTGAGGGAGGAGCCCTCACTCGTTACCCAAGTCCGTACTGTGTTTTATAAACTCACAAAAAGTGAAAGATGCTTTGCAGTCTTTAGTTCCTCTCACGATCTCTTTCTTCTTTATGCTATGCAGTCTCAACAACGCTCCTATTACAGTCTTCATCTTTGACTAGGCTGGTGGTAGACTCTGGGTAGCAACATGTTTTGAATCTGACTGAATCTGATCCAAAACCCTCCAAAAATTAAGATCATTCCAGGTCGTGCTCCATCCTTCTTCACCGGTGTATGGATCTAACTGAGAGATCTACTCAGCCAAAACCATATTTATATAACCTCTCGTAGGATCTTTTAAATATTATTCCGGGATTGTGATGTTTCCTTCATTATAATTCTTCTCGAGCCAATCCTTGAAGTTGAAACACCCTTTTATCGTATGTCCCAACAACCTGTGGTACTGGTAGTTGTCGGGCTAATCCTTCTTATCGACTTCTTCTGGTTTTTTTGGCTCTCGTAATCTGAATTTTGGTTTCTTCAACAGTTTCTTGAACATTTTGGGATGGCGTCGTCTTTGAAGGAGTAGTTTCTATTCAACCATTCCGCTATTGTCTGACTTCGTTTGATGTCTGTCTGGTATGGCCTCTCCTGGGAGGACTGCTGACCAGGTTGACTGTACTGAGGACTATACCGCTGCGGCAGACGAGCCTAACAATACTATTTGGTGTATGGTGGTCGACCATACTGTGGGGGCTGATTGTATTGCTGACCGTACTACAGTGTAGCCTGCTTGTACTATAGTGGAGGCTGACTGTATTATGGTGGAGGCTGACTGTATTGTGGCAGAGGCTGACTGTATTGAGGCCGTTGCTCTGGCTGAATCCTCATTGGTTGCTTCCTTTTGTCCACTATCACCACTACACTTGATTGCTTCTCGAATGATTTGAGTGGTCTTGATTTCTCTATTTTCTCTTAAGGCTCCATGTGCTTAAGTTCTTCTTGCAAACTGCTCGCCTTACTGAGTAGCTTCTCGATGGATTTAATGGTCAAAACTTTAAGCATGAAAGTTACTTGACTGTGGATACTCGTCAGTAGTGTCTTGATCGCATGTTGTTCCTGTAATTGAGGCTCACAATTCATGCTAAGGTTTCTTCATCTAAATATGTAATTGACCAAGGACTCATGGGCTTCTGTCGCTCCACTACAAGATCTCCAATGGTGATGTGATGCTGCATGCCGGCAAACCTCCTGACGAACAAGTTTTCCTTTTCTACAAATGTCTTCACTGACCTGTTAGATAGTTCTACAAACAGTCAAAAGCTATTCCTGACAAACTACTGACAATCTGACAGAAAGGTAGTGCATTGCTTCCTCCTGTATTGCAATAATTGGCTCTAAAATGGGCGATATGCTGACGGGGGATTCCGGTACCATCAAATGTCTTGAAGGTCTGGGTATGAAGCCTGTAGGATAGGGTACGGCATCAAACTCCTCCGGGTAGGGTCTACCCTTTGAAATTGATGCACCTCCCTTAGACTAGGTAAGACCTCCCGAACCTTCTGCTCGATCATCTGATGAACATTTTCTCTAGCAAATTAGAAGCCAGGTCATTCTTCTTTTGTTCTTCTCCACTGGTGGAGGCGACTTCTCTTCTTTCATATATAATGTGTACAATTTCTGGTTGATTTACATCCGAAGATGCTGTGGGTCTTACTTGTGTTTGTCCATGTAGCATGGCCATTGCTATCACGGCGGCAGTCATTTCTTCCACTCATTTCTCTAAATGAAGTATCTGTTCATCCAGTTTTTGATGGCCCTCTGGTATCCTCCATAGTGTTCTCCTCAGTAGGAAGAGCTTCACACACAGCTGAAGTAGCCCTAGTCTCTACCATGTTGATCTCCATAAATTCATCCATGTGGTCTGACAGGTAAAAATCCTCATCGTCAACATTCAACCCTCTTTCTTTTGTTAGTTCTGTAATTTCCTCACAGAGTTTCTGGACTTTATCTTCTATCATCTTCCCTTTCACTTACTGGAGATCTGACGATCTTTGTTCCATTGATTCCGAGGCAACCGTTGTAATGGCGACAAGAATATATGACTCATGATCCATATTGTGGCTGACGGACTTCTCTGATTGCACTGGTTCAGTAACCATCAGTATCCACACTTTTCTTTTAGAACTTGATGTCTTGAGGTTGGGTGCCTCAGTGTGGACATTAGAGTGAGGAAAAGAGGTTTTCTCCCTAGGGTGCAGGCCATGTGCAGAAGATCTTAATCCTCTCTCGTCATTTTCTGATAGGTATCTCTCTTGAGTTGTAGTAGGTGGTATACTCGGACCCAATCGAGACTTGATTGTCCTACGACTGTTGGGTGCTAGAGCCATAGCAATTATATCTTTACTTGGGGTAGTGGTAATTAGTTCTCCCAAACGGAACCTTGCTGGGACACGGGCTGATGGTGTCTCGGACTTATCCTTCAACAAAATTTCCTTTTTTATCTTGGGGGATACTGTACATCCTATCCTCTTAAGAAGTTCAGTGAAGGGTACGATAGAGGCTACCCCTATTAGATTGGTTGTCTCGGATTCGGGAATTAAAACCCCTCGAACCTCTCACGTTTTACCATTATCTCTACACCCCTCCGAGCTCTTTTTAATCTAATGATTTTGATTTCGGATAAATTTTTGTTGTCTCTACTAATGACATACCTAGCCACGACCAATCTAACTCCGATTTTGATTTCCAAACGGATCCTCAAATCACACTAACTCCTGATGAGAACATCAATGAAAAAGAAGATATCGATGACATTGACTATGAACGTTTGAGAAATGAGGAGTCAGTCCTCGAATGCAAAGGAATTCCGCTCAATTTAGACTCTTCGGATGTAGAGTCGACACTAGGAGAACTGACTACAACACCGAAAGAACCTCTGGGTCCGGAAGAGGAGGAGATAATAGAGGTGAATCTCGGAAGTGGTATAGTATTACCTCTAGAATAGGTTCAGTAGAGAATGGAAAGCAAATAATTACTCAAGAAGGACCGTCACGAGCGACAGCAGAAACACAAATTCAAGAAGAAATTAAAAACCCAAGTCAAGTGGATTACAATGTACTACCACATCTTAGGAAGTTGTCGTCCAAACTAAACATTTATGAAGCTCTGATATTGCTAAAGGAGATGAGAGAAAATTTTGTTAATCCTTTTCTCAATCCAGAAATTTGCTTAGCTAACTTGGCTAGCTCATCGTCAGATAGAGTTTGTACCTTGAGAAAACAGTCTGTTGTGACTTTCACCGATAATGATTTTCTACTTGGTACCATCGATCATAACCGTTCGCTCTACATCTCTGTCAATATTGGCAAATATGTGTTATCTGGTGTATTGGTCGACCCGGGAGCATCTCTCAATATAAAGCCTACGGAACATAACATATTTAGATATTTATGCTTGAGAGTTTTCTATAGATAAGAGGATGCTAGGAGGCTTTAATAAGAAAGGAAAATGAGCCATGGGATCAATTACTTTGCAGATGAAAGTTAGAGCTCTAGTAACAACTATAAAATTCCATATCATCGATGCAGAGACTTTGTTTAATACTCTACTTGGTCGATAGTGGCTTCATGAGTATAACATGGTCTCGTCATCCATACATCAATGCATAAAATTCTACAAGGATAGACAAGAGCATTGCATTAAGGGAGACATGCAACCGTTTTCGATACATGAAGTGGGCATCCATGAAGACACTGCTTAGTACGCTCTGCTGAAGAAAATAGTCTTCTCCAGAAGCTTCATGACAAGTAATGATGAAGACTCAGAAAAATTGGAAGGACGAGACTGTACAACTTTGCTTCAACGATCTCCCCCCACTCCTTCACAACGAAGCAGTGGAGGTTCTTTTAGCCCACGCATCCGAGGTCGAGGCCGAGGACGCAGGCGAGGGAGAACTTACTAGATGGTTGAACAAATGAAGCCGATGATCGACATTAATACTGAAGGAAACTCCGAGGAGGAGGAAGAAGAAATGATGATAATCAACTAAAAGAAACCGCATTTCGAGATCACTTTGGTAGATACGATGGTCAAAAGTGAACATGAGTCAATGTGCAATCGAATTATCCATTATGTGTAAGCCATTACTATAACTCCGATTAGTCCTCAAAGGATTGAGAGTCTGAAGTCAAGGAAGACCATAATGGTGGTGGTAAACCTATCAAGTTTTACCGAGCTTCTTCCTCTAGTTTTGCACACGTTGTAAATCATGAAGAAAACGATAATGAATTGATGGAAATGCCTTTCGTTTATTTTTCTCCTTGTGCGCAAAATTTAATTCAACAAGGACACTTACCAAGACAAGTGCCAAAAGGTCAGTTACGATTGTTCGAAAAATTATGAAATGTTAAAGGTCGGAAACTCACCTCGAAAGAGGGTCTCAGATTCGGGACGATAGGACCTGTTGATTATTCAGGATTTTTCATGGTTGTTGCTAGCAATTCAAAAGAAAATTTTCCAGACATATAAGAAGGCTTTGAAGATTCTGCAATCGACGATGCTCCACAAGAATTCGAAGAGGAGATTGAGTCAACAATTGACGAGTTGAAGAAAATTAACCTTGGGACTGAGGAACAACCCCGACCAATTTTCATAAGTTCATTACTCAACGAAGAAGAGAATACAGACTTGGTCAGGCTATTGTCAGAATACAAAGATTTCATTGCTTGGAGCTACGACAAAATTACGGGGTTATCCCCAGAAGTTACAGTTCACCGCCTTGGAGTGGATGAAAATACAAAGCCAGTAAAACAAGCTCCGCGAAGAAAGCGTCTTGATATAGAACAACAAGTCACATCAGAGATAAAGAAATTAATAGAAGCTAATTTTATCTGAGAAGAGCATTACTTGAGCTGGTTAGCCAACGTCGTGCCAATTAAGAAGAAAAATGAACAAAATCGAGTGTGTGTCAACTTCAGGGACTTAAACAAGGCATGTCCAAAGGACAAGTTCCCAAAATCGATACCGGAGTTAATGGTAGACATTGCCTCGTCACACGAGATCATATCTTTCATGGATGGATCCTCAGGTTACAACTAAATTAAGATGGCTACAGAAGTTACAACACTTACAGCTTTCAGAACTCCAATTAGAATCTACTGCTATACCGTAATGCCATTCAGGTTGTAGAACGATGGTGCAACCTACCAGCGAGAAATGACAAGGATCTTCTATGACCTCATCAACAACCAAGTAGAATGTTATGTGGATGACCTGGTCATCAAAAGCAAAGTAAGGAAAACCGCTTATGTGATTTGAGGATCATGTTCGAACGATTACGACAATACAATCTCAAGATGAATCCCTTAAAGTACGCCTTCGGCATTTCCTTGGAGAAATTTCTAGGATTCATTTTCCTTCATCGGGGAATCGAAATCGACCTAGAGAAGATTAAAGCTATCTTAGAAATGCCTCCCCCAAAACTTTGAAACAACTACGCTCTTTCAAGGAAAATTGGCATACTTAAGATGCTTTATATCTAATCTGTCGGGGAGGTGTCAGCCTTCCTTGGCATTAATTAAAAAGGATGCTAAATTTATTTGGGAAGAGAAATGCCAACAAGCCTTTGAAGATATTAAGTGACTTCTTATGACACCACCCGTTTTAGCAGCCCCAATCCCAGGTAGACCATTGATACTTTATACCACGACATTAAACGACTCTCTCGGAGGTCTTCTAGCACAAGTTAATGATGAGGGTAAGGAAAACGTACTCTAATATTTGAGTCGGCATCTAATACCGACGGAGGTAAAGCATCCTCCTATTGAGAAACATTGTCTAGCTTTAATTTTTCCCGCTCAAAATTTTAGACATTAAATGTTATCTCATAAGGTTAACCTGATTTTGAAAGTTAATCCATTGCAATATTTGATGACCCAAACCACATTTTCTTGACGTCTTGTAAGATGATCAATTATTTTATTGCAATTTGATATAACTTTCGTGCCCCTTCGCACTATCAAAGGTTAGATTTTAGTAGACTTTCTTGTGGCACACCCACTACCAGCTGGGTCCCTACTGGAACTACCAGATGAACCGATACTACAAATAGAAGACCCCAGTGTGATACGTTGGGAGATGTAATTCAATGGAGCTTCTTCAGTCAGAAGAGACAAAGGAAAGTATATAGTGATACTGGGCAAAGCAAGGATTAGTCTGATCTTTGTGACACCGGATCAAGCAATGATATGATTCTCCTACTACCTGATAGAGCCGCACAAACAATGAAGCATAATATGAAGTGCTAATTACATGATTGGATTTAGCGATTTTAATGGGCATAACGGAGATTGCCATACAAGGCGACTCGGAACTCATCATTCAGCAGGTGGCCGGATAGTATAAGTTTCTTAAACCAAGATTAGCATATTACCACAAATACACGATGAAATTGTTGTATCAAATCCCCAATGTGATGTTCTATAGGAAAGCCCGGGTGGACAACACCTACACAGATGCTTTAACTAAGCTGGCTAAAGAGTTTGCATGTCCACCGGAGGATTCTATAGACATCACAATACAAGGAGGTCAGGTTCTATCAGAGATAGACCTTGACACTCTACACAAATTGGGAAATGAAAGGCTAGCAGCTATAGTGGCAGAAGATACTAAAGATTTACGACAGCCTTTATTAATATTTACGAATCGGGAAGCTACCAGAAGATAAGTCAGCAGCACATCAGATACATAGAAGAGCAATGTCATACACAGTAATCAATAAAGTTTTGTACAAGAGATCCTTCGATCAAATGTGGCTCAGATGTCTAAGTAGTGTAGAAGCGTAGAAAATCATCGAAGAAGTTCATTCCAAATTGTGTGGATCTCATAAGTCTGGACCAAAAATGAAAATGAAAATCGAAAGACTTAGATACTATTGGCCAGCAATGATGAAAAATTGCATGGATGTCCCTAAGAAGTGTCATCAGTGCCAAGTACATGGAATAGTCCTACACCAGCCTCCGAATGTACTACACCCCACGATCGCATCATGACCGTTCGAGTGCTGGGGCACAGACATAGTGGGTCCGATAGACCCTCCTTCCTCCAGAGGACATAGATTCATACTCGCCGCTACAGACTACTTTTCTAAATGGGCAGAGGCCATTCCGTTATGAGAAGTCACAACTCAGTATGTTTTACGATTCTTCAGGGTGCAGATTGTATATCGTTTCGGTGTACCACGCAGAATCATTTTCTATAATGAGTCCACCTTTAAATGCACAAAGATCAACAATTTTGTCAAATTCCACGGGATATACTGGAGGTACTCTACAATTTATTACCCAAAGAAAAATGTCTTGGCAGAAGCATTCAGCAAAACATTGGTTCAGACTTTAAAGAAGACACTTGATGTTAACAAAAGAGGATGACATGAGAAATAGTTAGAAGCCATATGGGCTTACAGGACGATGGTTAGAACTCTGACACGGTCTACACCCTACACTCTCGTGTCTGGGTCCGAAGCAGTCTTACCATTGGAAGTACAGAAACCATCATTTAGAGCCACCGTTGCAAATCAGATCACTACATAAGAAAACGCCAAACTCTGACTATTATAATTGGAAAGCCTCGAAGGGAAGAGATTGATTACAAAATAGAATTTGGAAATCTATCAAGCTAAGATGATTAGGGCCATGACAAATTGGTCCACCCGAGGTCGTTCAAAGTTGGTAACCTCGTGTCGGCATTATTTTTAGGTTGTGTGTTTTATTTTGAAAAGGGGGTCGCCTAACAGAAATTGTGCGGCGAATTTTTAATTTAATTTAAATAAATAATTTGAAAAGTAGTATTTGATTTTGAAAATAATTTTAAATTTAAAAATTTTAAGATATGAAATCAAACTGATCTCACATCCCAAATAGTTTATATAAATGAGCGCCACATCACAAGTTATGTACCTATCTCGAAGAATAGACACACTACTTGATGATGGGGCTCGATTAAATAAACTAGAAGTTTTTGTGACATCCGTTTGGTCTGCGAACCAATTTTATAAGCCGACAAATTCCCTCGCTTAATATGAAAACATTAAACAGAGGTTTATATTACTCGGGTTCTTTAAAATTCCCTATAAGGGCAAGCCCCTATAGTTAATTACATCTTAATCAAGTGAATCATTTAAGAAAACTCTCGATAATAATCAATAATTCCGCTCTCAAGAATTTCAAAGTTTAAGTTTTCGAGGGATTGAATTTTGGAATTTCAATGGGGAATGGATCAAATTTGGAAGATTTTATTTTGGGAATTCAAAGGAAGAAAAGTAGGAGAAATTACAGATTCGAAGCGAACTTCGGTAATTTCCCGACTATCCTATTGTTTGGCTTAGATTTAGGAAAGTCCTAATGTTTATTTAATATTTTGATCTTGCCAATTTTAATTAATTAGGACTTATATTCGTATGACATGATCATACAAATAGCCTCGAAGATGTGAGGGTTTATATCGTATCGGACGACTACCTCGGAGTCCTAAGACCAGTTAGGGCTTAATTTGCTATGCAAATGCCTAATGAAGAGTTGAGGATTTATGTTACACTAGGCAAACTACCTCGAAATCCTATGGTTTAGTTATTTAACTCTAAGAAAGTTTTGCTGAAGTAGACTCAGGTTTTACTGATGACGATTGCCGTGCTGCCCACCATGCCCCGAGCTCCTTGTTGTTGCAAAAGTTTTGTTATAGAAGTCATAAATCAGGAGATGAGGAAAGTGTTTTGGTTTAGAGGAAAATCTTAATTTCCAAGTGTTTTTAACATTTTAATTAAAACAAATTTTAAAGTTGATTATAACGACACCGGTTAAGATCCCACGGTTCCATCCTTCCGGCATCGTTATTTTTATCGCATTCACTTAGTCCGGATGAATTTGCTAAACTCAACCGAATGAGTTCCACACTTTCATTTAGACCGTGGGAAATCCCGTTAGCAACACGTAGGTTACATCATCCGAGGTATTCCCGATCATCCAACAAGACGTTTTAATTTTGTTGTAATTGTAGTTTTTTGTTCGTTTGTGATTAAATTTTGAGTTGTTTTATATTTTGAAATGTTGTGGCGGTGAATTTTATCTTGTAATGATTTTTAATTTAGTTTTGGTTTCAGTTTTAGGGGCTATCCTAAAGGTGTGGGTTTTCATGCAACAGTTTTTTATCATGCAAGAAAAAGTAAGTGCGATGCGATTAAAGAAATTGCAATAATGTAAATTGCAATAAAATAAAAGGGTACCTGGAGGGTCTTCCCGTCATCCCAAGCTACACTTAAAACACAATTAAAACATTTAAGCAAGTTCCTAGGTAAAGCTAAGGGAAGGGTTATGGTTTTCTACCAAATTCCTAATCCTATAGCTAGTCATCTCCTATGACGTCTAAGTTCTTGTGTTTTGGTTTAAGGACGATTTTCTTCATCAAAGAATAATTAAGTTCAATTGTTCTTATAAGTATCCTATCATATTGAGGAAGTGCTTAAGAAGAATCTTAAACATCTTTTCAATATTGCTGGAATTGTTTTAAGTCCAAATGAATTTAATTATATAAATGAATTAATCGTCCGAGAATTCGAGTTTTGTTATCTTGCTCAGTGAACTAGGACATCTGAATATCCTATAAGTGGGGTAACATTTCATTTAATGTTCTATTTAGGAGTTATGATAACAAAAGCTTTCGAGGGAAAACTGATGTTCAAATGATTTGTGATTTAATTTAATTTCAGTTATCGGATTTAAATTTGGAATAGTGTTCAAGTTGCTTTATATTTAATTTCTTTATGTCTTAGGTGATGTCATTTAATTCAATTTAATTTAACTTTAATTTAATTTAATTTGGTTTAGTTTTAATTTTAATTTAATTTTGATTTTTTTTAATTTTAATTTTAATTTTATTTGATTTTATTTTATTTTAATTTAATTTAATTTAATTTAATTTAATATGTTTTAATTTAATTTAATTAATTATTTATTTAATTTAATTTAATTTAATTTATTTAATTTAATTTAATTTATTTGATTTAATTTAATTTAATTTATTTAATTTGTTTGATTTAATTTAATTTAATCTTTAATTTAATTTTATTTTTAATTTTAGTTTAATTGAAAATTTAAAAAGAGTTTAATAATTTAACTTTTTAATTTAATTTTAATGATTAAGTCCTTTAACATTTTAAAACTTAAATTTGAATTATCATTTTAATTAGGAATTAAATATTATTGAGATAATTAATTTAGGGATTTTTAAATTAAAGAATAAATCTCTTCCTAATAATATCCCTATTTTAATAATTCCAATTTTATTATTCTTCCAAATTTAATTAATTATTAAATTAAGGTTTATTTCAATTATTTTAAATTGTTTAGTAGGTTTCTACCCTTTAATTATTTAAATTTCAGTCATCCAAATCAGATTAAGATCAAATATTTTACTTGTTAATTTTATTAAACCTAAAGTTTTAATTAAGGGTTAAAATTTTAATTACCATTTTACCCTTCAAGCTTAATAATTTCATAACTCACTAAATTGAGCTTAAATTAACTTGAAATTTTTATGTGACTTCACTCATATGCCAATAAAGACATGAGAGGAGAAAATGTGATTTTTCTGTATTTAATTTATTTATGTAATTATTTTTGGTGGAAAATAGGAATTTCTAAGGAAAATTTAATAATATGACCAAGGGAAAGTTTCTGTCTTTAAGATAATTATGGGACATTCCTAATGACCAGAGGACCACTTGGACCAATTTTGGTGATTTTTTAAGTTATATTATTTTTATTATAATTATTTTAAGTTTTGGAGTATTAATTAATTTAAAAATAAAGTAAAGGTTGAAAAATGAAATTTATATTTTACGAAAATCTCTCTGATATCAAGGAAATCAGAGAATCAATTTTTGTAATTTTTTGATTTTTCTTTGATTTATTATAATTATTTTAGTGAAAATGCTAGAAAATACATTTTTTTAATTTTAAAATTACCCTAGGGCTTTAAAATTTAATATCTCATTAAATAGACCTAAGAAAAATATAGGATTTATTCCTAAGTGATTAAAATTCAAAATGTAATATTTTGCTGAATTTTATTATTTTTATGATTTTTATTATTTTTTTTAATTATTAAAATATTAAAATAATACAAAAAATCAACTTTTTTGGAAAATTACAATTTTATTTTTCTTAAATTCCCCTGATATCAGAGAGGCTCCAAAACTAATTTGGTGAATTTTTGAAAAGCATTTTGAAAGTTATGAATTTTTAAAGTTCAAATTGACTAAATGGTTTAATCAACCAATTTAATAAGGCTAACCAAGTCCAATTGACTTCAAATTTTTATGGTGGGTTCCTCTGATCCTAAAGGTCAGTGGAGAATTGATTTAAAGTTAATTTGATGTATGATTAGCTTTATTTAATTAAGAAGCTATTTTGGGTGTTTAAGCCAATTAGGGTCATTTTAAATGAACTAGTTCAAAACCTATTTTTCCTAGGGTCCTCTGGTCATAAGAAACATCACCAAATTTTCCTAGAATTTATTTCACAACATGCTAATTATTGGAATTAAAATACTCAAAACAGTAACATGAATTTGAAAAATCAATAACTTCTCATAGGGATGGCCTCGACTTTGGAAAATTCAGGGAATGTTCCCAAATTCAGAGGATTCAAAAGCCCTATGGTCTCATGCCATGATGAATTTCCTATATGCATGGAGAATTAAAACAATGCAGAAGGGAAATAAATCATTAAAAATAAAATACTTGATGAAATTAAATAATTTCTTTTCCACATTATTCTCCTCTGTTCACTGAGCAAGAGTGTATTTTTATTTTATTTTTTTGATTTTCCTACACAAAGTTATTGATTTTTGAAGTTTAGGGAATTAAATAAATAGAAAAAAACCCTAATTTTCTATTTATCCACGCGGCGCCGCGTCAACCTCGGCAGCTCCGAAACGCCGCGTGGAGCTCTCTGGTTCGACGACGCCATCTGACTCAGCGCTCCGGGGGCCCGCTGTGTCGTTCCATCTCCTGATCCGGCGCGATCCTGGCCGTCCATCCGCGCGTGTATTAAATGAACGACATTCGTTCATCGTCCCCAGACGTCCTTACCCGAGAGCCGTCCGTCTTCTAGGCCTAAGATCTCACTCAATACTTGACCAAATTTAACGTTCTTATGCTCTATGGATTCATCTCGAGAAGACGAACACATCCATACGGTTTATGTGGCATGAAATTGACTCAATGAAAATGGAGAATGTTCAGAAGCTCGGGAAGCAGAGTGAGGCCATACCTTTGCTCAGAGAAGTGTGGCTTCGATCTGAGGGTTGTTTCACCTTCGATTGGATCCCAGCAAGCTCCAGATGAAGTCCCTTGGCCTGGTAAATTGTCTAGGTAGGATTTTGACCACAGCCGATCACAAAGCTTGGAGGCTGGAGCAACTGGGTGGCCTGGAGATGGGGCTTTCAGTGGGGAACTTCTCCTCTTGGTCTAGTGAAGGTGTAGGACCAGTTAATTTGAGGATTGGCTCACTGTGGCAAAGTGTCCTGGTTTTGGGTGAAATTTTAGTTGAAAAATTGGATTTTGTTGGTGGGGATTAGGGCAAATTGACACTGGGGATCAACTGCTCCAAGGATGGAGAAGGGTTTGGAACAATTTTGGCAGAGTTTCGGCAAGGTTTGTGCAACTCTCCTCCCATGGCCTTGAGGGGGTCGGGTTTAAATAGAGGTGGATGGAGGGCCTCCCAGGGAGAGTTAGGGCTTGGGATCAGCTGCTCTGGGCATGGGAAGAACAACCATGGTGACCATTGGGCATGGGGCGACTCGACGAAGGTGGAATTCCAAAGTTTGGCTCCTCACAAGGTCTCGACAATGGTGTTTTCCGGTGACCTGTGCGGCTGGCCGGCAGGCATGGGTCACCCTCGAGTCCAAGTGCGTCGTAGCCGGAGGTTTGTGCAGTCAATCGGCCATGGACATGTGTAAAGGGTTTGAATCAAAAGGGTATGGGGAGAGGCTCATTTTGGGTCCAAATGGGTCAACCCACCATTTTGAGTTTGGTGCACCCTTCCAAGCTCTGGTTTTGGGCTGGGAGGCTCATGTGAGTTAACCTACCAAAGGTAGTGAAGTCCACATCAAGGATTAGGTGGCAAAGTATGGTTTAGAGTGTATCATGTTTAAGGTAAAAAGGGCTTAAAAAGGGTTTAAGAAAGAGATCCCCCCTCTTACCATTAATGGTTTGGTGAGGTGGAAAGTGGATTCCATGGCTCTCATAGCTCCTATGGGGCTCATGCATGGCTTCATGGTTTGTCTTTGGCTTGGGGAAAAGCTTGGTCAATTTCATGAAAATAGATTTTAGAAATTTTGGTAATTTGATGGGAATTTGTATGAAGCTTGATTTGGAATGGTTTAATGATGATTTTGAAACTTAGGGGTGATATCAATTAAAGGTATGATGAAAAGAAATTGCCATGTGGGCTTTAGGGCCAATTTTGAGCTTTTGTATTTGGTGGAAATGGGCTTTTAGAATGGTTTAGGAAAGTGGGCCCTTAGGTTTGAAAACAAATTGGTGGATGTAAATTTTGCAAAGGATTGGATCCCATGAGTGTTGAATTTAGTTTAAGAATGTTTCATGAATGATTTGGAATAAACTTGAAGTGTTTGGGCTAGGTTTGGGTTGGATTTGGACCTCTTTAGTGAATGGGTCAATGTAGGTCAAATTGGGCTAACTTGGGCCAATGTTGGGCTAGGGTTGAAATTGATGTAAAATAAGTGTTGGGAAATGTTTATGGGAGTGTTTCAAAGAGGTTTTGGCCTTAGTTGGGTTTTGCTTTTGGGGTTTGGGCTTATTTGGGTTAAGTTTGGGTTTAGGTCAAAATTGGGCCTTTTAGCTTTGGGTTAAATTTGAGTGGGGTTTGGGTCTAAATTTTGGGCAAATCATTTTAGTGTTTTGCTTGTGGGAATGTTAAGGAAGATTTAGAAAAGATTTGGGGTTAATTGGAGTTGAATTGGGTGAGTTTGGGTTAGGTTTGGGTCATGGGTCCAAATTGGGCTTTAAGGCCAAAAGTGAAATTGGATCCAAATGTCAATCAAATTGGACTTTGATTTGGTCTAAATTGGTGTTGGGAATGTTGAATTGAAGTTTAGAATTGAATTGGACCAGAATTTGGGTCAATTGGGTAGGTTTGGTTTGACATTGGGTTCACTTAGGGTTACAATGGGACAAATTGGGGGTTTTTGACAAAAGTAGGGTAAATTGACAAAATTGGCCCATGGTGTAGTTGAACAAAATGAAATTGGGAATATTTGAAATTTTCTGGAATTTTTTGGGAATTTTTTGAATTTTTTGTTTTGGATTATTGGGTCAAGAGGGGTATTTTGGGTATTTGGAGGGTATTGGGAGGTATTTTTGGAACTTTTGGTATTTTGGGTATGGATGATCAATTTGAGTAATGTGGGAATGTTTGGGATTGATTTTGAGGAATTTTGGGTAATTTAGGTGATTTTGCAAATTTTGGGTAGTTTCGAGGGTCTTGGGTAGGCTAAGCGGGTGTAGGGTCCCGGGGGTCAAAAATTAAAAATTTGGAAAATTGAAGATTGGGTGAATATAAGTGGAATAAAATCATTTTGGTTGGGTCATGAAGCCATATCAAGCCCACATGAGCCATGAAGGGACTCATTTGAGGTATCCACTATGTTGTTCCTAACCTCTTGCCAAGGGCTTAGGGGTTAAGGACCATCCATGTGAATCACCTACATGAGTCAGGAGGCCAAGTTGAGTATAGGTGTGTGAAAGTGTAGTGTATAAATGTAGTGTGTGTGCGTAAGTCAGCCCCCTTCACCAGACTAGGCCACCCAGGGTAGTCCTAAGGCCAAAGAGTCCTATAGGAACTCATCCTTTAAACTTCCACATTTGATTTCAACCCTCTAGGTGATTAGGGTTCTACAGTCAAGTTTGTGGAGTTTGCAGGGAGTTAAGAAGTGGTTTGAATTTCTAGGTGGTGGGTCTCAATTCTAATCCTCTAAGATAGTCAAAGGAAAAGCCTAAGGCTAGATCCTAAGTACTAAAGGGAAGAAGAGAAGACCTCATCAAAAATGAGGTCAACAAATGGACCCCCAATAGGTGTGGTGAGCTGACGGAGCACACCGCGCGTATTGGTGTTGACCGAAGCGATCAACAAAACCAACACAAACGTCCAAGTGACAAACATAGGACAAAGTAGAAGAGTTTTCGCTGGGGAGTGTCAAGTATATCTCTGAGACTGGAGATTCCTGAACTCTCGCTGAGGAAAGGAAAAGGAGGTGAATCCGAAATCACATGATCTGGGAGAATTTTGATTTAGATTTTATTTTATTTCAGATTAAGTTTTGATGTGTGAGCTTAGATTTCAATTTGGAGTTTTAATTTAGATTGAAGTTTTGTTAAGATTAATTTGAAGGAATTCGAACTTGAAATGAAGATTGGAATTTTGTGGTTTTAGATGTAACATCTTCAACCTCAAAAGAAAATTGAATTGATTGGATTGAATCATTACAATGAGGAGAGATCTCAGAGCAATGCGGTATTGGATGTAAAATCCTTAACCTCAAGAGTTTGATTTTGATGTATTTCATTGCAACAGGGAGAGAACCTAAAGCAATGCAGTCTTGGATGTAAAATCCTCGACCCCAAGAAATTTGAATTTTGATGTATTTCATTGCGATAGGGAAATGATCCTAAAGCAATGCAGTCTCGGATGTAAAATCCTCAACCCCAAAAATTTGAATTTGATGTATTTCATTGCGATAGGGAAAGAATCCTAAAGCAATGCAGTCTCGGATGTAAAATCTCAACCCCCAAGAAATTTGAATTTTGATGTATTTCATTGCGATAGGGAAATGAATCCTAAAAGCGATGCGGTCTCGGATGTAAAATCCTCAACCCAAAAGTTTGAATTTGATGTATTTCATTGCGATAGGGAAAGAATCCTAAAGCAATGCAGTCTCGGATGTAAAATCCTCAACCCAAAATATTTGAATTTGATGTATTTCATTGCGATAGGGAAATGATCCTAAAGCAATGCAGTCTCGGATGTAAAATCCTCAACCCAAAAGTTTGAATTTGATGTATTTTATTGCGATAAGGAAAGGAATCCTAAAGAAATGCAGTCTCGGATGTAAAATCCTCAACCCCAAAAGTTTGAATTTGATGTATTTCATTGCGATAGGGAAATGATCCTAAAGCAATGCAGTCTTGGATGTATAATCCTCAACCCAAAAGTTTGAATTTGATGTATTTCATTGCGATAGGGAAAGAATCCTAAAGCAATGCAGTCTCGGATGTAAAATCCTCAACCCAAAAGTTTGAATTTGATGTATTTCATTGCGATAAGGAAAGGAATCCTAAAGCAATGCAGTCTCGGATGTAAAATCCTCAACCCCAAAAGTTTGAATTTGATGTATTTCATTGCGATAGGGAAATGATCCTAAAGCAATGCGATCTCGGATGTAAAATCCTCAACCCAAAAGTTTGAATTTGATGTATTTCATTGTGATAAGGAAAGGAATCCTAAAACGATGCGATCTCGGATGTAAAATCCTCAACCCCAAAAGTTTGAATTTGATGTATTTCATTGCGATAGGGAAAGAATCCTAAAGCAATGCAGTCTCGGATGTAAAATCCTCAACCACAAAAGTTTGAATTTGAATAGTCATTGACTTTGCAAAGATTTGTAATGTTGATTTGAAAAGTGTGGAGTTTTGGTATTTCTAGAATCTCATGATAGTTGTAAAAGACTTTCATGAAAGGAAATTGATTAGGCGGGAATATGTAGATGTTACATACCCCGTTCATAAGAGTTGATCGGAAGTCACTGGTTTGGATTGAATATAATTCCTCGCCATCAGATTCGATCCATGTCAATGGAATCAACCACTTCCATCCCAGACAAGGGAAAGAGTAGAACGGATTGGATTCCGGATTTGGGAGATTGAATTTGAATTTGATTGAAAATTTGATTTGAGATCTGGAAGGTTGAATTTGAAATTTGATCGAGATTTGATTTGAAATTTGATTTAAAATTTGATTTAAAATTTGAGTTCATTTTGTCTGTCCTTTAACGATTCAAATTTATTTTATCGTTTATTTAATGTTCATGTGAATTTGGTGTTCGTCATTTTTAGATTTTTACGGAAAGTTTTTTTTTATTCTCTTTTTTTTATTTCTTTTCTGTTCTTTGTTCGAAGTTCATTTAACTTTAATGGCGTTTCCCAATCAATTTGCACAAAAGAGGTGAAGGCCAAAAATGTGACATGGTCACTTTCATTCCAATCATGTCGAAGATACATCATACAACTCGATCTGGAATACATCTCATACAATCCATGTAGACTCAAAACGGACTATGTATGATCTTTGTCGATCCATCCAAAAGGGTAACTGTCAGAAATCCATGTCTGAATAGTGAGGTACATGGTCAATAACAACACCTTCCAAGCCATCCTTCGCAAGGATGCCGGATGGATGTACGTTGGAGGTGTGATATTTTCCATGTAACTCACAGCTCGTAAGGCCGGAGGCTCTCTAGCTCCGGGTCCGGTCGGAAGTGGTAAGGTGTCTTCCCGTCGTCCATCCTTCGAAAGTAACCGAGATCCGCTTCACCGGTACTCCCGGTATGCAATGTTTAGCGACCTCTCGCTCCGTTGCCCTTCGGCATCATGACGGAACCTACCGGTAATGGTATCTTCACCGGCCCTCGGAACTCACTCCGGGCTCGCTTATCCGGAGGTCGGATCCGAACATGATGTTACACTCGTTCGAGAAAGAACCGTGCGAAAGGTCCGACAAAGTCGTGGTGATCTATGTGCGGGGGTATGCGATCACCCCGCTTGTAGATGTTAATAATGCGACTGTTGGGTATGCAATCCGTCGGCGTACCCTCCATGTTATCAATCTTTTTACCATTCTCTTGATGACTAATGGCATTGGATCCACTTGGCCATGACGAAGTATTCCCGGTGGGTTTCCCTTCCGTCTTCTCGCGAAGTTGTAGCAAGCATCCGCATTGTATTGTGATTCCTGCCTTTCCCCGGCATCCATCTCCGGGGTTCGAGTAGGTGTTTTCTCTTAGGCGGCCCGCTCGGCCCATTCTTTTCAAATCCCGGATGCAATCCACGATTTGTTGTTGTTCATATTCCGAGAATACGTCTCGTATGTAGCTCGAGGCCTTCAAGTATATTGATCCTTCGCCTCCGATTCTTTCGAAGTATTCAAAAGTTTTCTTTTCGACATTCCGCATTCTTTCCGAGCTCGTACTCGGAATAATCCGCAAATGTCGGGGCCCGGTGATGTATTGTGGGATATACGGCTCAATCCCTTCACGTTCTCCCCGCATACCTCGACTCCTCGGGGATGATGTCCGTCGGGACATCCTCCGGGCTGCTTCGCAACAAGGTTATGCATTACCGGTGGTTCTATCCGGTGGCGTGGTAGCCTTCTTTCTTCGATCTTCGTGAGATTTCCCCGGTCCCTTCGTTATCCTAGGAGCCGGCCTCCTTTCTTCCGGCACTCGGTGAACCGGAGTCCTCGAAGTGTATGTACCGGCGTAGCAATCGCCTCGTCGCGCCGGTCCGTCGCTAGTTTGGTTAACATCTTACGGATACGGCGATTCTTATTTCTTCGTTGCGTTGCTCGCGAGAGTAGCTCTTCGAACTTCCCGAACCTCCGTGGGCGCGGCGCCGACAAGCCCGCCCTGCCGTAGCGACTACGCGTACTTGATTTTCTCGTCTTCTTCAAGCATTTGCTTTCCTTTTCTTCGTCGCTGGATTGGTGGCTTGGGCCACCCATTTTCATCACCGTTCGACCGGGCGGCTCCTCTCGGTCGATCGGGACCCGCTCACTTTCCTCGTATCGTAGGCCCGTCGGTGCGAAGTCCGAGTCAATCTCGATTATCGCTCCGTCTTTCACCCTCTTTTCGTCGAGTGCAAGGCTTACGCCATTTCTAAAGTTCAGGACCTACCGCCCGTTCGACATTTCCCTGCGGAAAGACAAGGAAAAGGATCAGGGGCTGTACTAAGAACAAGAACATTAAGAAAATGTTTATTAAAGACACATTTTTTTAATATTACTTTTTGTATTTTTAAATTTAACAGGAATGAGGTGGGATAAGATCAGGAAAGAGATTTTGATGTGGAAGAGAAAACAAGGAAAGCTTTATTATCATGATTTTATTTATTTTAGCACATTTTTTTATTATTTTTAGGTTCGGACCCAGTCATAAGTAATTACTTCGCCCGTGCTTCTAGGGATGAAGAATTCATTCCTTCGAAACATCAGTAGATAGCATTTTCAAGTATCGTTCGTTGATCGGAAGCATATGTCGTTCTCCTTGGCAATTCACTAGCTGGTAGGAGCCTCCTGAGTAGACTGCCTCAACCACAAACGGCCCTTCCCAAGTAGGTTCAAATTTTCCTCTTATCTTGCGGTGTGCAAGAATAGGTCTTTTGAGAACGAGAACTAAGTCACCAACTTTCAAGGTTCTTGGGCGGACCAGCTCGTCATGGGCTTGAACCATCTTAGCTTGGTATAGTTCTAAATTCTGTTGCGATGCAAGTCTTTTCCCTTCCAGGCTTTCTAATTCTTCTAGTCGTAATTTGGCATTCTCTTCTGTCGTGATTTTGTTTGCAACTGCAATTCTCAGAGCGTAAGGTGTAGCTTGAGTAGGAGTTCTGAAGGTTGTTCGGTAGGCCCATAAGGCTTCCAATAATTTCTCGTGGCAATTTCTATTATTATCGTCCAAAGTTTTCTTTAAGATTTGAACTAGAGTTTTATTAAAAGCCTCATCCAGGCCGTTTGCTCTTGGGTAGTAAATTGTTGAATACCGCTAGTCGATTCTGTGTCTCCTGACAAAACTGTTGATTTGCGTGCTTTTGAATGCTGACCCATTATCTGAGATAATCCTGCGCGGCACTCCGAAACGGTAGACAACTTGGCTCTTGAAAAACTGTAGCACGTGGTGTGCTTTCACTTCTCTGAGTGGAATTGCCTCTGCCCACTTGGAAAAGTAATCCGTAGCCGCAAGAATGAAGCGATGTCCTTTTGAAGATGGTGGTTCTATTGGACCCACTATATCCGTGCCCCAACATTCGAATGGCCACGACGCAATTGTCGGATGCAGCACATTTAGAGGTTGGTGTAGAACCACTCCGTGCACTCGGCATTGGTGATGGCTCCTGGCGATTTTCATGCGGTCGGTCATCTTCGAGGGCCGGTAGTACCCTAATCTTTCAATTTTCATTTTCATCTTCGGACCCGATCGGTGAGCGCCACAGAGTCCCGAATGCACATCTTTAACGATTTCACGGGCCTCGGACCCGCTTAGGCACCTTAACCACATTCGATCGAAAGACCTTCCGTATAACGTGTTGTTTATTAATGCGTAGGACGAGTTCTTTTCTTGATCCGATGGGCTAGCGACCTATCGTCCGGTAGTTTTCCGTTTGCGGGTAGTCATTACATGGTCGTCGCCAATCTTCTGTGTTTTCTGTCACTGTTGCAACTGATTCTTCTCCTTTTCCTGATTTGTGTATTGTGTCTATGTTGAGCTGTGATAGGACCTGACGTCCGTGAATTGACACTTCTACTGACTCATCTTGCAAACAGGCAAATTCTTTTGCGAGGCGACCTAACGCATCTGCTAAAGCACTTTCTTTTCTGGGAATTTTGTAGATCATCACATTCGGAATCTGTTCCAACAACTGTATGGCATACTGGAAGTATTGCTCGAGTCTTGGCTTTAAAATTCTGTACTTGTCCGGCGATCTGCTGAATGATTAACTGCGAATCCCCGTAGATGTTGATGTCAGTTATCCCCATTTGGATAGTTAATTCCAGTCCTGTTATGTGGGCTTTGTATTCTTCTTCGTTGTTTGTACACGGTTCTGTCAAGTGGTAGGAGTATCTTAACATCCCCCGCTCCGGTGTTATAAAGATTAATCTGATTCCTGCCTTACCGGGCACTATCACTTGCGATTCTTCATCTTTGTGTGCTTGAAGATGCTCCGTCGAAATATAATTCCCAACATCGATCATCAGGGTCTTCTAGGTTCATTATTTGTTCATCTAGCAAATCGTCATTAAGGGGAGACTCTGCCAGCAAAGGGTGTGCTGCGAGGAAGTCTGCTAGGACCTGTCCCTTTACGGCACGAAGAGGCACGAAAGTTATATCGAATTGCAATAATATCATCGACCATCTGGCAAGTCTGCCGGAAAGCGTTGGACGGGTCACCAAGTATTGCAATGGATTAAATTTCGAGATCAGGTTGACCTTATGAGAAAGCATGTAATGCCTGAGCTTTTGAGCGGCAAAGATCAGGGCCAAACAGCTTTTCAATTGCGGGATACCTTATTTCCGTCGGAAGTAAACGACGGCTTAGGTAGTAAAGAGCATTTTCTTTACCCTCGTCATTGACACTGGCTAACGAGGCTCCGAGAGAGTCGTCTAAAGCCGCGGTATAAAGTATCGACGGTCTACCCGAGACCTGGGTCGCTAAGATAGGAGGTGTCATTAAATATTGTTTAATGTCCTCGAAGGCCCTCTCGGCATTTCTCTTCCCAAATAAATTTGGCGTCCTTTTTAACTAGTGCCGAGAAAGGCCGACACCTACCCGACAAGTTTGAGATAAAGCGTCGAAGATATGCCGACTTCCCTTGAAAAGATCGTAGTTGTTTTAAGGTTTTGGGAGGCGGCATTTCTAAGATAGCTTTAATCTTTTCCGGGTGGATTTCAATTCCACGATATCGGACAACGAATCCTAAGAATTTCCCGGAGGTGACGCCGAAGGCGCATTTTAAGGGATTCATCTTGAGGTTAAATTTCCTTAATTGTTCAAAAACAATTCTCAAATCATACATGTGGTTGTCCTTTACTTTGTTTTTGATGACCACATCGTCCATGTAGCATTCAACTTGATTGTGGATGAGATCATCAAAAATTCTTGTCATCTCTCTCTGGTATGTTGCTCCTGCGTTCTTCAGTCCGAATGGCATCACTGTGTAGCAATATACTCCGATCGGCGTTCTGAATGCTATAAGCTTTTCATCTTCTGGAGCCATTTTTATCTGGTTGTATCTTGAAGATCCATCCATGAATGAGAATATTTCATGTGTCGAAGCAATGTCGATCATTAATTCAGGATCGGTAGAGGGAATTCATCTTTTGGACATGCCTTGTTTAAATCTCTCGAAGTCCACACAAATTCTGATCCGACCATTCTTCTTTCGATTGGCACCACATTGGCTAACCAAGTCGGGTATTGTTCTTCACTGGACAAATTTAGCGTCTATTAGCTTTTTAACTTCAGCTATGACTTGTTGTTCAATTTCTAGACGCATTCTTCGGGACCTTGTCCGACCGGGACGAAGTAGGATCCACTCCTAGCTTATGGACTGCGACCTCTGGAGCTAAACCTGGCATCTCATCGTAGTTACAAGCAAAAGAGTCTTTAAATTCCATTAATAACTTGATTATTTCTTCGGAGTCTTCTTTATTGAGTAAGGAGCTAACAGAGGTAGGTCTAGGCTTCTCGCTAGTACCTAAGTTAACTTCCGTTAACTCATCTATTGTAGATTTAATTTCTTCTTCGAATTCTGGTGGAGCGTCTCCAATTTGTAAATCTTCAAATTCTTCCGTTGTTTCCATGCAGTTTCCATTAGACTCGCAAGTGACAACCAGGCAAAATTCAGTATCGTCAACTGATCCTACTGTGCCGAATCCGAGACCATGCTTTGAATTGGGTGGGCGACCGGAGTTATTCCATAATTTTTCAAAATGTTGTGATTAGCCTTTTGTTCTTTGTCGAGGTAAGAAACCACGCTGAATTAAATTTTGAACACAGGGAGAGTACCACTCAAAAAGTAATTCCATTAATTCTGATGAAGTGACATCTTCAAATTGTACAATATTTTCAGTTTTGGAGGAAGGAGCACCACGGTAGAATTTGATTGGCTTTGCACCGCCATTATGTACCTCTTTGACAACCATACCCTCGATCTTATTAGAATGGATTGGGGTTAGGGTGATAGTATGTACATAGTGGTTAATCTTCTCGTACATCGATTTGTATTCTTCGTTCTTCTCATCTTCGAGAAAGATCTTGAATTGCGGCTTCTTTCGACTTATTGTCGCTGCTTCTTGCTTGATTTCTTTTTCTTCTTCAGAACTGTCTTCCCAATAAACATTGATGGCTGGTTTCCTTTGTCCAACTGTCCTAACGTCTCTACCACGACCTCGTCCTCGGCCTCGACCTCGGATGCGAGTTGTGGAGAAACGATCACCATCTCGCCGTAAGGGAGTGGTGAGTGACTGTTGGACTAGAACTTCAGGTTCTTCGTTGTCCCGAACTTTCTTTCCTTCATTCGTTATGGTATCTCCGGAGAAGATTGTTTTCTTCGGAGGTGCATAATAAGTCGCATCTTCATGGATTCCAATTTCATGCACGGAGAATGGTTTTAAGTCACCTTTGATGCACGAGTTCCCTCCATCGTAGTATTTGATGCACCGATGTAGAGATGATGGTACCATCCTGTTTTCATGTATCCATGGTCGGCCCAGTAGAGCGTTGAACGACGTTTCTGAATCAATTATGTGAAATTTTGCGGTTGTCTTTGCTAAGTCACCGGTCTTCATTAACAGCGTTATTGATCCGAGGGCTCTTTCTCCTTTCTGGTTGAATCCTCTTAATAACATTTTGTTTCCTTCGAGCTCGCGAGCATCAATTTCCAAATATGCTAGTGTTCGGAGACTCATTATATTGATTGATGCTCCTGGATCCACCAATACTCTTCAGAGTGTAAACATCCCAATTGTAACTGAAATGTACAATGGTCGGTTGTGATCTGTTGTCCCAAGTAATAGGTCATTGTCCGTGAAGGTAACACCTCACTGTTCTTTTAACGAGCAAACCTCATATAAGGAATCTCCGGCCATTTGAGCTAAGCAAATTTCTGGATCAAGTAAGGCCTTGATCAGAGCTTCTCTCATCTCCTTTGATAAGATGAGGGCGTCGTAGATGCTCAGTTTGGTCGGTAGTCTCCTAAGATGGGCTAGCACGTTGTAGTCCACTTTATTTTCATGTGTCTCGGCTTCTTCCCGAATGGGTATTTCTTCTGCTGGGGTCGGTTCTTCCTGAACAACCACCTGCTTTCCTTTGTCCTTTGGACCCATTCTCAGAGGTAGAACTCTTTCGCTTCTTAAGTTGACTTCTGCGATTTCTTCTGACTCTAGTATTGAGCTTGCTGGTGTCTCCTTCTGAATCAGAATGATAGGTTCTTCTTGATTAGCTTCAGAGTCTGAAGGCTCTAACTCTATTGTGACTGGAGCTCCTCGAAACTCGCAAATAGATTCATTGCTTGTTGAACTCTCGTAGCCTCCTTGATGGATGTCTCCTTCGTCATTGTGATCGTCAAGATTGTGTATGATTTGAGAATTGTCATTGGTATCGAAATCGATGTCTGGATTGTCGCTAGTTACGTAATCGTTAGAAATAGTCAAAACGTACCCAACGCTATAACCCTTATCATTATAAGATCCCACTGAAGTGAGCAAATAATCATACAGAGTCAGAGGTTCGAGGGATTTCTCCCCCGAATCGAAAACAACTATCCTAGGATAAGCAGCCCCTAGTCTAGCCTTAGGAGCCTCGGTCTTCTCTTCTTCGTCGATTTTCTTCTTCTCTTCAATCGTCTCTGTTGAGGTGGTTCTTCTATCGCAAGTGACGAGTGTCGGCTTGACGGGTTTCGAACTCCGAATTGAAGCTCGCACCGAAGCGGTTTGGATGCTCGTCTAAAATCTTTTTGAAGACCTCGTCCGAGCGGTAGTCCACCCATCATCGGTTGCATAGGGATCTATCGGAACGATGAGATCAGTCGAGACAACTTTGACGGAACTTCCTTTCTGGGGTTCCTTCATGTACTTCTTCGGGATTGTTATATTCCCTTTCCGAAGGTTGTCATTGAGCCAACTTTTGAAGGTAATGCAATCTTCTATCTTGTGCCCAAGCATCCGGTGGTAGGGGCAAAAGTTGGGATCACCTTTCTTGTTGACTTCTTCTGGTCTCTTAGGCTTTGGCAGCTGGAAATCTGGAGTCTTCATCAGACTACGGAACATTTTCGGCACTGCCTCATTCTTGAATGGATATTCCCTACTCAGGAGCTCCCTTAATATACGTTGCGGACGAGGCGGTTGTTCATATTGTGGAGATGACTGATAGCTGGGTCGAGGTTGTTGATAATTTTGTTGAGGTTGCTGCGGCCGTTTGGACGATATTTGTATCGGTTGCTTGCCTTTGTCGACTGCTGCAATGATCCCAGATTTCTTTTCAAAAGTCTTCACAGGCTTTTGCTTGTCTGTCTTATAGGCGAAACTTAATTGCTTCGCCTCCTCTTGCAAGCTCCCGGCCTTGCTTAACAACTTCTCAAAAGTCTTAATAGTAAATCCCTTGAGGAGAAGTGCTATCGGGCCGTGAATGCTTTTAAGTAAGATGCCTATTGCATGTTGTTCTTGTAGTTGTGGCTCACACTTCATACTTAGATTTCTCCATCGAAGTATGTAATCCACCAAAGTTTAGTTCGGCTTACGCTTCTCTACCACTAAATCACCTATAGTGATGTGGTGCCGAGCTCCGACAAATCGCTTGATGAAGAGGTTTTCTAGTTCTGAGAATGTCTTCACCGAACCATTTGGTAATTCTGCATACCAATCAAAGGCGATCCCTGACAGGCTGCTGACGAATTGTCGGAATAGTAATGCATCGCTCCAGCCGGCATTGCAACAACTGGCACGAAAGTATGCAACATGTTGTCGAGGGTTCCCGGTTCCATCAAAGGTCTTAAATAGAGGTAGTGCGAAGCCTTTTGGGTATTGGACAGCGTCGAATTCTTCCGGGTAAGGTCTACCCGTCCGAATGGATGTCCCGCTCTTCGATTGTGCTAAGGCTTCTCGCACCTGCTGTTCCACCAAGTTTTTGATATCTTTTTCTGGAATCATACTTTGTGTTGTATCTTTCTTTAGCTGATCATCCCCGTTGACGGATGTAATCTCCTTTCCTCCGTCTACAATGTGAATGACCTCTGGGGGTGTCTCTCTTTGGGGTTGCACTTGACTTTGGAGAGTGGCTAGGGCTACAGCCATCCCTTCCATCCTCTTCGCCATTTGGGCGATCATATCGTCTTTCTCTTGAAGCTCCCTCCTCATCACTTCCGGCTCCTCTCTTTCTGCGGCTGCAGGAGCACCTTGTGAAGCTGACGAAGCTCGCATTTTGACCATGTTGATTTCTGCATACTCATCGTCCATGAATTCCGATGAATCAATCTCATCTCCGAATTTCTCTTCTCTTTCTTTTGCTAATCGTCGGATATCAGTCATCAACTTTTCCATAGCATCCTCTAGCGGTCCTTTCTGTGCATCCTTGCAGTTGTCGTGTGAAGGCTGTCGGGTTCCCTTCTCACGAGTCCCCTTTACTGCAGTAGCAGCTGTTGTTTCAATCTTAATTGTCCAGTAGTGGGACGCCACACCATCCTTCTAGCAGCAGAAGGTCTAGGACCGGATGGCCTGTCGGCCCAAATGCTCGGAAGGTGGTATCCTCCCTAATGCAGTAACCCTGAAACAACGATAGGCAGACTAGCCTTCATCCTTTTACTTGGCTTTTCTATAACGATGACAGGTTCTACTCGGGGCCCTAGACGGGATTTGACTGGCACCCGCCCTATCCTTCTTAGAATCTCCGATATGGGGCATTTCTCTTTCTTTGCTAGCTTCTCGATCACAGTCCGTAGTCGGGCAAATGGTGTGTTCCTAGCCCTTTTCTTCTCGCTTGTCATCGTAGTATGCTTGGTTGAGGTAATGTAGAAACAATCCTGCGGACATTTTCCTCGTCGAGTTGTGGTGGAAGGGGGTGGAATCTACTTCCTTCCAAAAAGGGTGTATCTTCAGGCAATGGTATGTATTCAGGTAGGGGTGTGTACTCAGGGATTTCTGGGATCTCCTCCAGGAAAGCAACTTCGACAGCTCTGGCCTTCCTGGCAATCTTCCTACTTATGTTCCTTCTTTGGGTCCATGTTAGTGATGGAACTCTCGAGCTGGACCCGATTTCAAAAATAGAAGGTCTGACAAGAAGGTCTGTACCCTCCACGGTAACAGGTTCACCATAGTTCTGGATTTCCTTCCCCTTTAATTTGGCAGAAGCCGGGGTAGGTGCAGAGACAACTGGACCAGGTGGGGGTAGCAACAACATTCCTCCTGCGGACGAGCAGTACTCCCCTCGAGTTGGAATCTTTTGCGGGGAGGAAACTCTCGAGTTGACCTAAGGTTAAACTCGATCGGCGGCTTCTCGGTTTCGGATACTTTGTTTGTCGGCGCGAAAAGGGAAACGTCGGTGATCTTGACATTTGTGTTCTCGAATCCTTGTCCAAACCGGATGATCCCATTGTCGGGCAGCTCATCCTTGTAAACAGCGAAGTCCATTCCATTGGTGAAGGAGAAAATCAGCTTTGGGGCTTCCATTTCTGCAGGGAAGATCCTGATTGTCAGTCCCAAGTTATGCTTCTTCTCATTAGGACGAAAAGAAAGGAATCGAAAAGACTCCGAGCACATTCTTGTTCATGTATTTATAAGGAGAAGTTATTTGTTAAAAGAGTCATTCATCAGAGGGTTTGTTTATTTAGAACGGAATGTTCAAAGGTGTAGAGAAGGTAATGAACCCGATTCAGAGTTGGAAAGGAAAAGAAAGTCTTATGCAAGACTTCTCGACTCGAAGGATCACTCCTAAACTAACACCTATTGGGGGTCCACCCCACCTCGGAAATGAGGTAAAAGGATCTCGGAACCTCTCTGTTTAGGGGTGTCTAAACAGTGGCTCCTAAATCCGAGAGAATGTTGGTTATACTTGTTCAAGGTAGAAATGAACATAGTATTCCAACGGAAAGAAGGGTAGTTTGATCCACAAGGGACATGGATACACTACCAATTGAAAGCAGAATTGTCTGATTAAAATGGAGAGAGGAATTTTTCCCAGCGGAGTCGCCAGAAATATGTCGGCATTATTTTTAGGTTGTGTGTTTTATTTTGAAAAGGGGGTCGCCTAATAGAAATTGTGCGGCGAATTTTTAATTTAATTTAAATAAATAAATTGAAAAGTAGTATTTGATTTTGAAAATAATTTTGAATTTGAAAATTTTAAGATATGAAATCAAACTGATCTCACATCCCAAATAGTTTATATAAATGAGCGCCATATCACAAGTTATGTACCTATCTCGAAGAATAGACACACTACTTGATGATGGGGCTCGATTAAATAAACTAGAAGATTTTGTGACATCCGTTTGGTCTGCGAACCAATTTTATAAGCCTACAAATTCCCCTGCTTAATATGAAAACATTAAACAGGGTTTATATTACCTAGGTTCTTTAAAATTCCCTATAAGGGCAAGCCCCTATAGTTAATTACATCTTAAATGAAGTGAATCATTTAAGAAAACTCTCGATAATAATCAATAATTCTGCTCTCAAGAATTTCAAAGTTTAAGTTTTCGAGGGATTGAATTTTTGAATTTCAATGTGGAATGGATCAAATTTGGAAGATTTTATTTTGGGAATTCAAAGGAAGAAAAGTAGGAGAAATTACAGATTCGAAGCGAACTTCGGTAATTTCCCGACTATCCTATTGTTTGTCTTAGATTTAGGAAAGTCCTAATGTTTATTTAATATTTTGATCTTGCCAATTTTAATTAATTAGGACTTATATTCGTATGACATGATCATACAAATAGCCTCGAAGATGTGAGGGTTTATATCGTATCGGACGACTACCTCGGAGTCCTAAGACCAGTTAGGGCTTAATTTGCTATGCAAATGCCTAACGAAGAGTTGAGGATTTATGTTACACTAGGCAAACTACCTCGAAATCCTATGGTTTGGTTATTTAACTCTAAGAAAGTTTTTTCGAAGTAGACTCGAGTTTCTGCGATGACGATTGCCGTCGTCGCCCACCATGCCCCGAGCTCCTTGTTGTTGCGGAGGTTTAGTTATAGAAGTCATAAATCGGGAGATGAGGAAAGTGTTTTGGTTTAGAGAAAAATCTTAATTTCCATGTGTTTTTAACATTTTAATTAAAACAAATTTTAAAGTTGATTATAACGACACCGGTTAAGATCCCATGGTTCCATCCTTCTGGCATCGTTATATTTATCGGATTCACTTAGTCCAGATGAATTTGCTAAACTCAACTGAATGAGTTCCACACTTTCATTTAGACAGTGGGAAATCTCGTTAGCAACACGTAGGTTACATCATCCGAGGTATTCCCGATCATCCAACAAGACGTTTTAATTTAGTTGTAATTGTAGTTTTGTGTTCTGTTTGTGATTAAATTTTGAGTTGTTTTATATTTTGAAATGTTGTGGCGGTGAATTTTATCTTGTAATGATTTTTAATTTAGTTTTGGTTTCGGTTTTAGGGGCTATCCTAAAGGTGTGGGTTTTCATGCAACAGTTGTTTATCATGCAAGAAAAAGTAAGTGCGATGCGATTAAAGAAATTGCAATAATGTAAATTGCAATAAAATAAAAGCGTACCTGGAGGGTCTTCCCGTCATCCCAAGCTGCACTTAAAACACAATTAGAACATTTAAGCAAGTTCCTAGGTAAAGCTAAGGGAAGGGTTATGGTTTTCTACCAAATTCTTAATCCTATAGCTAGTCATCTCCTATAACGTCTAGGTTCTTGTGTTTTGGTTTGAGGACGATTTTCTTCATCAAAGAATAATTAAGTTCAATTGTTCTTATAAGTATCCTATCATATTGAGGAAGTGCTTAAGAAGAATCTTAAACATCTTTTCAATATTGCTTGGAATTGTTTTAAGTCCAAATGAATTTAATTATACAAATGAATTAATCGTCCGAGGATTCAAGTTTTGTTATTATCTTGCTCAGTGAACTAGGACATCTGAATATCCTATAAGTGGGGTAACATTTCATTTAATGTTCTATTTAGGAGTTATGATAACCAAAGCTTTCGAGGGCAAACTGATGTTCAAATGATTTGTGATTTAATTTAATTTACGTTATCGGATTTAAATTTGGAATAGTGTTCAAGTTGCTTTATATTTAATTTCTTTATGTCTTAGGTGATGTCATTTAATTCAATTTAATTTAACTTTAATTTAATTTAATTTTGTTTAGTTTTAATTTTAAATTAATTTTGATTTTTTCTAATTTTAATTTTAATTTTAATTTTAATTTTATTTGATTTTATTTTATTTTAATTTAATTTAATTTAATTTAATATGTTTTAATTTAATTTAATTTAATTTAATTTAATTTAATTAATTATTTATTTATTTTAATTTAATTTAATTTATTTAATTTAATTTAATTTATTTGATTTAATTTAATTTAATTTATTTAATTTGTTTGATTTAATTTAATTTAATCTTTATTTTAATTTTATTTTTAATTTTAGTTTGATTGAAAATTTAAAAAGAGTTTAATAATTTAACTTTTTAATTTAATTTTAATGATTAAGTCCTTTAACATTTTAAATCTTAAATTTGAATTATCATTTTAATTAGGAATTAAATATTATTGAGATGATTAATTTAGGGATTTTTAAATTAAAGAATAAATCTCTTCCTAATAATATCCCTATTTTAATAATTCCAATTTTATTATTCTTCCAAATTTAATCAATTATTAAATTAAGGTTTATTTCAATTATTTTAAATTGTTTAGTAGGTTTCTACCCTTTAATTATTTAAATTTCAATCATCCAAATCAGATTAAGATCAAATATTTTACTTGTTAATTTTATTAAAGCTAAAGTTTTAATTAAGGGTTAAAATTTTAATTACCATTTTGCCCTTCAAGCTTAATAATTTCATAACTCGCTAAATTGAGCTTAAATGAACTTGAAATTTTTATGTGACTTCACTCATATGCCAATAAAGACATGAGAGGAGAAAATGTGATTTTTCTGTATTTAATTTATTTATGTAATTATTTTTGGTGGAAAATAGGAATTTCCAAGGAAAATTTAATAATATGACCACAGGAAAATTTCTGTCCTTAAGAATATTATGGGACATTCCTAATGACCAGAGGACCACTTGGATCAACTTTGGTGATTTTTTAAATTATATTAATTTTATTATAATTATTATAAGTTTTGGAGTATTAATTAATTTAAAAATAAAGTAAAGGTTGAAAAATGAAATTTATATTTTTCAAAAATCTCTCTGATATCAAGGAAATCAAAGAATCAATTTTTGCAATTTTCTGATTTTTCTTTGATTTATTATAATTATTTTAGTGAAAATGCTAGAAAATACATTTTTTAATTTTAAAATTACCCTAGGGCTTTAAAATTTAATATCTCATTAAATAGACCTAAGAAAAATATAGGATTTATTCGTAAGTGATTAAAATTCAAAATGTAATATTTTGCTGAATTTTATTATTTTTATGATTTTTATTATTTTTTTTAATTATTAAAATATTAAAATAATACAAAAAATCAAATTTTTTAGAAAATTACAATTTTATTTTTCTTAAATTCCCCTGATATCAGAGAGGCTCCAAAACTAATTTGGTGAATTTTTGAAAAGCATTTTGAAAGTGATGAATTTTTAAAGTTCAAATTGACTAAATGGTTTAATCAACCAATTTAATAGGGCTAACCAAGTCCAATTGACTTCAAATTTTTATGGTGGGTTTCTCTGATCCTAAAGGTCAGTGGAGAGTTGATTTCAAGTCAATTTGATGTATGATTAGCTCTAATTAATTAAGGAGCTATTTTGGGTGTTTAAGCCAATTAGGGTCATTTTAAATGAACTAGTTCAAAACCTATTTTTCTTAGGGTCCTCTGGTCATAAGAAACATCACCAAATTTTCCTAGAATTTATTTCACAACATGCTAATTATTGGAATTAAAATACTCAAAACAAGTAACATGAATTTGAAAAATCAATAACTTCTCATAGGGATGGCCTCTGACTTTGGAAAATTCAGGGAATGTTCCCAAATTCAGAGGCTTCAAAAGCCCTATGGCCTCATGCCATGATGAATTTTCTATATGCATGGAGAATTAAAACAATGCAGAAGGGAAATAAATCATAAAAAATAAAATACTTGATGAAATTAAATAATTTATTTTCCATATTATTCTCCTCTGTTCACTGAGCAAGAGGGTATTTTTATTTTATTTTTCTGATTTTCCTACACAAAGTTATGGATTTTTGAAGTTTAGGGAATTAAATAAATAGAAAAAAACCCTAATTTTCTATTTATCCACGCGGCGCCGTGTCAACCTCGGCAGCTCCGAAACGCCGCGTGGCGCTCTCCGGTTCGACTTAGCCATCTTACTCAGCGCTCCGGGGGCCCGCTGTGTCGTTCCATCTCCTGATCCGGCGCGATCCTGGCCATCCATCCGCGCGTGAATTAAATGAACGGCATCCGTTCATCGTCCCCAGACGTCCTTACCCGAGAGCCGTCCATCTTCTAAGCCTAAGATCTCACTCGATACTTGACCAAATTTAACGTTCTTATGCTCTATGGATTCGTCTCGAGAAGACGAACACATCCATACGGTTTATGTGGCATGAAATTGACTTAATGAAAATGGAGAATGTTCAGAAGCTTGGGAAGAAGAGTGAGGCCATCCTTTTGCTCAGAGAAGTGTGGCTTCGATCTAAGGGTTGTTTCACCTTCGATTGGATCCCAGCAAGCTCCAGATGAAGTCCCTTGGCCTGGTGAATTGTCTAGGTAGGATTTCGACCACAGCCGATCACAAAGCTTGGAGGCTGGAACAACTGGGTGGCCTAGAGATGGGGCTTTCAGTGGGGAACTTCTCCTCTTGGTCCAGTGAAGGTGTAGGACCAGTCTAATTTGAGGATTGACTCACCGTGGCAAAGTGTCCCGGTTTTGGGTGAAATTTCGGTTGAGAAATTGGATTCGTTGGTGGGAATTAGGGCAAATCGACACCTGGGGATCAACCGCTTCTAAGGATGGAGAAGGGTTTGGAACAATTTTGGCGAGTTTCGGCAAGGTTTGTGCAACTCTCCTCCCATGGCCGTGAGGGGTCGGGTTTAAATAGAGGTGGATGGAGGGCCTCCCCGGGAGAGTTAAGGCTTGGGATCGACCTGCTCCGGGCATGGGAAAAACAGCCATGGTGGCCATTGGGCATGGGGCGGCTCAACGAGGTGGAATTCCAAAGTTTGGCTCCTCCCAAGGTCTCGGCCATGGTGTTTTACGGCGACCCGGGAGGCCGGCCGGCGAGCATGGGTCACCCTCGGGTCCAGGTGGGTCGGGGCTGGAGGTTTGTGCGATCGATTGGCCATGGACATGTGTCAAGGGTTTGAATCAAAAGGGTATGGGGAGAGGCTCATTTTGGGTCCAAATGGGTCAACCCACCATTTTGGGTTTGGTGCACCCTTCCAAGCTCGGTTTTGGGTCGGGAGGCTCATGTGAGTCAACTCCGCCAAAGGTAGTGATGTCCACATCAAGGATTAGGTGGCAAAGTATGGTTTAGAGTGTATCATGTTTAAGGTAAAAAGGGCTTAAAAAGGGTTTAACAAAGAGATCCCCCATCTTACCATTAATGGTTTGGTGAGGTGGAAAGTGGATTCCATGGCTCTCATGGCTCCTATGGGGCTCATGCATGGCTGTATGGCTTGTCTTTGGCTTGGAGAAAAGCTTGGTCAATTTCATGAAAATGGATTTTAGAAATTTTGGTAATTTGATGGGAATTTGTATGAAGCTTGATTTGGAATGGTTTAATGATGATTTTGAAACTTAGGGGTGATATCAATTAAAGGTATGATGAAAAGAAATTGCCATGTGGGCTTTAGGGCCAATTTTGGGCTTTTGTATTTGGTTGAAATGGGCTTTTAGAATGGTTTAGGAAAGTGGGCCTTTAGGTTTGAAAACAAATTGGTGGATGTAAATTTTGCAAAGGATTGGATCCCATGAGTGTTGAATTTAGTTTAAGAATGTTTCATGAATGATTTGGAATAAACTTGAAGTGTTTGGGCTAGGTTTGGGTTGGATTTGGACCTCTTTGGTGAATGGGTCAATGTAGGTCAAATTGGGCTAACTTGGGCCAATGTTGGGCTAGGGTTGAAATTGATGTAAAATAAGTGTTGTGAAATGTTTATGGGAGTGTTTCAAAGAGGTTTTGGCCTTGGTTGGGTTTTGATTTTGGGGTTTGGGCTTATTTGGGTTAAGTTTGGGTTTAGGTCAAATTTGGGCCTTTTATCTTTGGGTTGAATTTGAGTGGGGTTTGGGTCTAAATTTTTGGCAAATCATGTTAGTGTTTTGCTTGTGGGAATGTTAAGGAAGATTTAGAAAAGATTTGGGGTTAATTGGAGTTGAATTGGGTGAGTTTGGGTTAGGTTTGGGTCATGGGTCCAAATTGGGCTTTATGGCCAAAAGTGAAATTGGATCCAAATGTCAATCAAATTGGACTTGGATTTGGTCTAAATTGGTGTTGGGAATGTTGAATTGAAGTTTAGAATTGAATTGGACCAGAATTTGGGTCAATTGGGTAGGTTTGGTTTGACATTGGGTTCACTTAGGGTTACAATGGGTCAAATTGGGGGTTTTTGACAAAAGTAGGATAAATTGACAAAATTGGCCCATGGTGTAGTTGAACAAAATGCAATTGGGAATTTTAGTAATTTTCTGGGAATTTTCTGAAATTTTTTTTTGGATTTTTGGGTCAAGAGGGGTATTTTGGGTATTTGGAGGGTATTGGGAGGTATTTTTGGAACTTTTGGTATTTTTGGTATGGATGATCAATTTGAGTAATGTGGGAATGTTTGGGATTGATTTTGAGGAATTTTGGGTAATTTAGGTGATTTTGCAAATTTTGGGTAGTTTCGAGGGTCTTGGGTAGGTTAAGTGGGTGTAGGGTCCCGGGGGTCAAAAATTAAAAATTTGGAAAATTGAAGATTGGGTGAATATAAGTGGAATAAAATCATTTTGGTTGGGCCATGAAGCCATATCAAGCCCACATGAGCCATGAAGGGACTCATTTGAGGTATCCACTATGTTGTTCCTAACCTCTTAGCCGAGGGCTTTGGGGTTAAGGACCATCCATGTGAATCACCTACATGAGTCAGGAGGCCAAGTTGAGTATAGGTGTGTGAAAGTGTAGTGTATAAATGTAGTGTGTGTGTAAGTCAGCCCCCTTCACCAGACCAGGCCACCTAGGGTAGTCCTAAGGCCAAAGAGTCCTATAGGAACTTATCCTTTAAACTTCCACATTTGATTTCAACCCTCTAATTGATTAGGGGTCTACAGTCAAGTTGTGGAGTTTGCAAGGAGTTAAGAAGTGGTTTGAATTTCTAGGTGGTGGGTCTCAATTCTAATCCTCTAAGATAGTCAAAGGAAAAGCCTAAGGCTAGATCCTAAGTACTAAAGGGAAGAAGAGAAGACCTCATCAAAAATGAGGTCAACACCTCGTACTCGTTCTTTGAAGGCCTATTCTTGCACACCGCAAGATTGGTAGAAAATTTGAACCGACATGGGAGGGACCATTCATGGTAGAGAGAGTTTACTCCGGAGGAGCTTACCTGTTGGTGGATTCCAAAGGGGAATGGCCTATGTTGCTGATAAATGGACGATAACTAAAGAAATATTACGCAATGTGAAAATGTTAAAAGGAGAGCTTTTGTTCTGATGAAGCTATGTGGCCAGTATTTGTGACCGGGACTAAAATTTTGTAGTAACCTCGAAATAAAATAAAATAAAATTATTCTCAAGATATTCATGTGAAACTTCATAACTTTAAATCTCGTAAAATTACATTAAATAAGTTAATGCAATTAGTATAACTTAGAAATCGTTAAAATAAATTTTGATATTGTTCTTGTTTGTGCAAAATACCAAACATTGACATCTCCCCCTATTTTTCTCGTGCAGGAAATGTCAGGATGTAAGTCACTATTTGCTTCTAAATGTGGCTTAAACATTGCACTACAGAACAAAGGGAAAACCTCGGGGTATAGTTGTACTAGAGGTTTCGTCTATTCAGACTTACTTGCCAGCAGACACAGTCAGCTTCAGTCGATGATCACCACTCCAGAAGGTGATCTAGTTGCATCTTCAGCTGAGAGACAGCCATATACGTCATTGGGGTGCAGGAAAAGAAGGAACGCGAATTGCCATAAGTGCCTTCTCCTAGGCAGGATAGAGAGGAGGCAAGCCAGACAGTTGGCCACTGAACTTGCACCAGTGTCAGAAGAAGTTTCCTATGAGCTTGAGATGAAAGAACAGATGCCTATTCATAAAGGAACGATACATAACTGAAATTTATAGAAGAGCCAGAGTCAGTACAATACTTGATGGAGGAGATTTTCATGGGAGCCCCGACGTGCAGTTCGGACTTCCCTCGACAGTTGACCACTTCAGGGGCATTATCAGTATGCCCAGACTGTAATGTGCTACAATCAGAAGAATACGAGGCCTATGAGGCATATGCTACCGCCGAACTGAGGAGGCAGCTTGGAGAGAGTCTTGAGGTCGAGCCCTACATACCAGAGTGCGTCCTGTTACCGCCACCGCCGCTGATACCATATTACATTATGGAAAAAATCAGAAAGCTTAAGAAGGACAAATTCCAGCACTACGACAATATTCAGGGGAAAGATGTTAACATTTTGGAAGGCCTGGAGTTATACACAAATGTATTCTCGAACAATGATGAACAGAAGATTTTGTACTTCATTAATGCGCTTCAGACTTTGAGCAAGAGAGGCTGCCTAAGGCTAAGGACATACACTAAACCTAGGAAGTGTAAAATTGGAAAAGGTAGATTCACAATTGAGTGTGGTTGCTGCTACAATTTTGTAAAAGACAAACAAGGCAACCCCGCCAGGCCCCCTCCCCCCTCCCCACCTGGGGATTCTGCTACATGATGAGGTGGATGCAATACCACTGGAAATTAAAAAAATGATCAAGAGGATGGTCGATTGGCATATACTACCGGCAGACTACATCCCCAACAACTTCATCATAAATAATTAAGAGGATGGGGACTGCATCCTACCTCATATCGACCATCATGACATTATCAAACCATTCTGAACAGTTTCATTCATCAGTGAATGTGACATTTTGTTTGGCTGAGAGATAGAGATCATTGGAGCAGGGGAATTTAAAGGCACAGCAAGAATTACTCTACCAATGGGGTCAATTTTGGTGCTTCATGGAAATAGAGCAGACCTGGCCAAGCACTGCATCCCAGGGGTTTAAGGGTGAAGAATTTCAGTCACATTCAGATGGATGGATGAAGACAAGGCACCATTTTACTACAAACCAGATCCAGAGCTAGAAAGCTACTGCCCATTACCACTATGACGACAGTACCTCTGGGTGATTGCAAGGGAAACTTTGTTCTGGAGCATAGCCTTTGAGAGGTTGGCTTATCCGTAGGGTAGCATACTAGACATCAGTAGACTTCTACCAGTTTCTGCATCAGCTTACAACAGTTACAACTACTCCAACATCTGTTTGATGGATATTTCTGTTCCACTACATTCAGACATTTGTACTTGATTAGTTTTGAGTTACTGGTTAGCAGTTGATCCGTTGTACCCATGTTTTCAGAAAAATTAATGAAGATTCTTATTTTTAAAATGTTCCCTTTGTATGCAATGATTGATAAGCCGTGGTATCGTGTTCGGATCCCGAAAGACAGAACGAATGAAAAATGATACAAAACAAATTAAAGGAAATTAAAATTACAATACTCCTAAATAAATCAAAACAAAGCTTGTGAAAGAAAGTATCATGATGGATAAAAACAAAATCTAAGATAAAAAAACCTAATTCTTGTCGAAATTCTAAAACTTCTAACATGTCTCAGAAACCCCTCGTTCCAGAAAGAGCGCTTCACAAATTCTTGAATTTTACCCAATGTCACTTCCCACAAATTTCAAATTCATTCATCAAAATTCATGAATGCAACGAAGATATCAAATCTGCCCAAGCCTCTCTTGAGCTACACCATGTTCTTTCTTTTCGGCCTCAGAGTCCCTGACACTGTTAACCCTTGCTACTCTGCATAGTAAGGAGGTATGTTCTTTCCATTCGACTTCAGAATCCTCGATTCAAATTGCCCTTGCTACAACATGTGGTAGGGAGACATCTACCATTCGACTCAGAATCCCCAATTTTGATCACCCTTACTACACATCATGTGGCAGGGAGACATCTACTTTTTGGCTTCAGAATCCCTAATTCTGAACACCCATACTTCATCACATGGTAGAGACACATCTACCTTTTGACTTCAAAATCCTTGATTCTGATCAACCATACTACATTACATGGTAGGGATACATCTACCTTTCGACATCAGAATCCCCAATTGTAATCACCCTTACTACATCACGTAGTAGGGAGACATCTTCTTTTCAATATCAGAATCCCCTATTATGATCACCCTTAGTACATCACATGGTAGGGAGTCATATTCCAGTACATCACGTGGTAGGGAGTCATCTTCCTTTCGATATCAGAATCCACGATTCTGATCACGCTTACTACATCACGTGGTAGGGAGAAATCTACCTTTTGACTTCAGAATCCCTAATTCTGATCTCCCTTACTACATCACGTGGTAGGGAGACATCTACCTTTCGTCTTCAGAGCCCCCGATTATGATCACCCTTACTACACCACTTGGTAGGGAGACATCTACTTTTTCGAGATCAGTACCTAAATTGATCACCCTTACTACACCACATGGTTGAGAGACATCTACTTTTTCGAAATCATTACATAAATTTTGATTACCCTTACTACATCACGTGGTAGGGAGACATCTACCTTTCAACTTCGTAGTCCCCGATTCTGATCACCATTACTACATCAAGTGGTAGGGAGACATCTACCTTTCAAAAACAGTACCTAAATTCTGATCACCCTTACCACTCTACGTGGTGAGGAGTGTGGACTTTTAATATTGCAAGAACTTATGAACTCAAATCTATATATATTTATAATGATTTTATAAAGTCTAAACATTCAACACAAGTAAATGTATCATATCAAGTAATACAGGGCTCCAATGGAGTCCTGGTTATCGATCCCACATGGAAGGCACGATTCTTACAACAGATAATGTAATACTGAAATCCAATACTCAAATTACAATTAAAGTTTAATCTTTACTTCTACTAACAAGATGAATAAAACAATAAAAATTAAGCAAACTACAATTACTTATAATATTTTAAAATATAATTAACTAATAGACACACACTAAGCTATGTATTTGAAAGGTTTTGAAATATAGGAAAAGTATCTTTCCTCTTGCAACAAGTATATGATGTGTGGATGATATGGAATGATTATTTATGGTATTGTGCCAAATAGGAGCATAAATATTTCTTTACCCTTAAAAGAGTACCCCCTCTTTCAAGCATGAAAAGAACATTGACATAACCTAAGTTAAGTCACAAAATCTAAGCTTAGGTTGAGAGGATACCGGCTGTCACTACGGGCTCCAACTCACCCTTCACCTGAACGCTAATTTTCGAATTTAGTTACTAATCTTAGGACCAAATTAGGGATGTCAGCCTGTCACCCAGAAACCTCTAATTTGAAGTTCATCAAAACACATTTCTTTATTTATTTACACTAAAATGTCAGGAACTACGCAATTCATCCATGGACATTGAATGGATTCTTCTTTGTTGTTGTAGGACACTAAATCCTTTCAGAGTTAATGTACAATAATAGATTTTAACAATTCAATTGGCTAGATCAAAAAGTAAATTAAGTTCGAAATGAAAAACCAACACAATTCCTTCAATACATTAAAAGCACTTCAAGTCCACATCATCACATCATCACATCTCTATCCAAGAGAAAAGACAAAGGAGGCTACTTAGAATTCATAGAGAAGACACAATAAAACATGGATTTTATATATAAAGGAAAAGTCATAAAAATTACAAAAGCAAATACATCTTATCTCTTTCTCTTCCCCAATGAAAATCCCTTGAAGTTCTTTTGAATCCTTTTCTCTCTTCTTTGCAACACTCAATTCCCTCTTTAGAATGGAAAGGAATAAGCAATTTCTCACTTTACTCCCCCTTCACTCCTTAGAGAAGATCCCACTCAGATCCTCACTTCTACACTCTTCTCTTCTATGCCCTAACACTCAACACACACTCTCCCTCACTAGAACCACAATAGAACTCCAGAACACACACTAGACTCAGCTCCATTTTCGTCCAAAAACAGTTACTTATAAGTTAGAAACGAAATCCCAAGAGTTTCCTTAGACATCCCTTCAAAAATTCTCCAAAACTCTTTAAATTTGAATTGCACCGACATTGGGTGCCGGCGGTGCTCTATCGCCCGAATAAATTCTAGAGCTCTCGAGAAAATGGCATCGGTGGCGCCAGAAACAATTTTCCTCCTTTTAGGTCCTTTTTGCTCTGAATTCATTCCTTTCCACTTCTTTTCGCTCCAATCACCTAAAATCATCATACCTGCAACAAATCAAGAAAACTACCTTTCTTTAAAGTGCAATATCACCAAAATAGGAAAAATTATATAGCAAAAATAGTATATATTTTTGGTGCATCAATATCAACCAAACTTAACTATTACTTGTCCTCAAGTAATCCTTTTACTACATTAAAGTATAACTCATCGCAATGCCCTTTTCACCTGTAATACACTAAAATTTTTCATTCAAAAGAATATATTGGTAAGACATTTAAAAAGAAATTCAGTAACTCGGGTCAACACTACAAGTATAGGAATATTCACCAATCAAGTCTAAGGGTTCTAGTCTTCTATTTATTTCAAGATAAACCATAATTTGTCACATTAAGAGTGTCATGAAATATTATGTGAAAAAGGAGTTGATGCAAACTTCATTAGAATGCCAATACTATAAATATAAATTCAGAATTGAAATTAAGTTCTCCCTTTAAGGTGACTCAAGTGAAGCCAATTTTAGATTAGGCACCTCCTCAAGCTTCTCCTCATAAATATTTTTCTTTCTTTTTCTTTTTCTTTTCTTTTTGAGTTTGTTTTTCAAATCCTTCTTTTCTTTTCTTTCCCGTTTATTTCTCTTATTTTTTTTAATGAGGATTACTATATCTGGATAGCCTTTAATGATTTTGAACTTCACTCTCCTCTTTCTAAATTTCAAACTTGAAGCACCTCCTTACTTTATAATTAGGTATGAGCTTTATTATTTATCATAAAGTCACAATCTCTTCTTAACACACAATACTTTAAGTTTCTCAACATTTCAAAAATACAGTTTTTTTTTTACTTTAAATAGTTAACTATAATCAAATCCTTTCATACCAAATATCTTATCTCTATAAAATTAACCTTTATTACTAAAATCTATCATCTAATCCTTCCATAATATTCAACTGAAATAAAAAGTTTTAGTTATCTAAAGTGAGGTTCAACTGTCAGAAGGTATGCTAATAATTTTTTAAAATATAAAAATTGAGAACAAATAAGAGTTAATATTTTTCTACCCTCCCCCAAACTTAAATTTTTCAATAAATTTGAAACAGTAGAGAGTAAAAGAAACTAAACTTTTTGTGTTGGGATCTTGAAATCTTCAACATCTATCTGGTTTTAGTCATGCATGAAACAGTTAGTAACAGTGATATATATTAATTTTAAACATTTGCAGGGTAAAGAGATATTAAATTTAAACATCTAAACATCCAACAAAACACCAAAATTACTAAACAAACTATCACATCACTACACATTTTATTTAACAATTTCAATTTTCCATTACTACATAACAGTAAATCAACAGGTTTACACATCACATGGAAAGTAATAACTACTACATCACAACAATACAACACAACACACAATAAGAAAAACAGAAACAGAAACAAACAATCTACCAATCTTCATCACCAGGTTCATCAGTAGGGTCAGTATGATCATGTCTATACGGTGTATAGCTGGGGTAGGTAGAGAATATAACATCAGTCTCCCCCCTCAAGAATCTGACCTGAGCATAATGATAGGCAATATTAAACTCAACTCTTCTTTAATCTTCATTCACATCACTTCTCGCCTCAAACACATCCAACAAACCTTGGAGTCTATCCACACTAGCACTCTGTAATCTCAGCTGCTCCATAATATTAGATAATTCAGGGAGCTCAGATGTAGATGGAACGTCATAACTCGTAGTAGGAATATCGGTACTCCTATTCTCATCTCGAGCTCCCACATGAGACTCATAAGTACGAATAATAATCTTTGTAATGGGTCTCAATGGTATAGCTACCTCTTCAGAACTACTGAACTCTACTCCAGATTGAACACACAGGGCATGAACTAGGGCAGGATGTCCTAATCCTCAAGTGGGTTCGCCTATAGTAATAGTCTGAATGTTCTTGAAAATAATAGCTCCAATATCAATTTTCTTCATCTTCTAAATACAATAGTTCATAATTGCTCTATCCCTGGTAACTTCATTGTGGTGATAAGAAGGTAATAGTCTTGCAGACATGAAATAGTGCCAAACTTTTGATGCAACATTTTACTTGAAAGCAGGGAAGTTAATCATCTGTTTCTGACTTACTCTCCATTCCCCTCTTTCGTCTGTCAGAAAAGCAATCACTTCCTTCAAATTTACCTCTCGAGTATCAAAGTTTTCATATTCACAAACAAATGGTTCACGAGTTTGATAAATTGCATTGATAATCCGAGGGGTAAATTCAACCATTTATCCTCTTACTAGCACATTCTCAGTCTCAGTCTAGGGCACATTTGCATAAAACTCTCTAACAACACCCATAATAGCATTTGTAGTAAAATAACAAAATCTCTCCCAGTTCTGCTTTGCAACTACAGATCCACCAGGATTATCAAAAGCTCGACCCTGAATACACTTCTTATTGTAAAGGTGAGAATTAAAGTGAAATTGTGCTTTAACATTAAAATACTATTCTAAACAAGTAAGAGCAAATTTCATCATAAGAAATCCTAAAATTTCTTCAAAAATCTCAAAATTCCAATCTAAGCAATGTGAGAAATTCCTATGGAGAAAATAAAAAATTTTTAACTCAAAGTGAAGCTCTTACCAAGAGAAGTGTAGATCTGGTCTCGAAATGCTTTGAAATCACTTGAAATCTTAGATCTAGCATGCCCTAGATCTTCAAAATCGTGAAAATGGAGGAGGAAGACGAAAGCAATGGAAAAAACTGCGGGTCCTAGGGTCAAAATTGCGAAATAAAGGGGTTTTGGCCTTTTTCTGTATTCAAGCACCGACGACGCTCAACCTTTTTAAAAATGCCAAAACTCTCTGGATTTGGGCGCCAACGGCGCCAGTTCAAAAATTTTTCTAGGTCCTAAAATTTTTTCGTACTTTCAATCGTTTCGACCTCCACAATGACATTTAACACTTCATTAAGCATCTATTTCATCACACAAGAAATAACTAACACAATTATTACACAAGCAACAGAAAACATACTTCTATATATAAAATCCACATTACAACATAAACACTAATATGTTCATCATATTAAACCAACAACTCTTAGATTTTTAGTGTTGTAAATACGCTACGATAATCAAACATTAAAATCTAAGCATACACAATGAAATTAAGCATAGAAAATCCAAATTCAAATTACAAAGCCAAGAAAAGTAAATACTAAAAACACCAAACAGAATTAAGCAAAGCAAAGCAAACACGCATCAAACATAAGTAGAATCTAGTAATCACTCCACATCAGTTTCAGAACTATCTTCTTCTCTAATATCTTCAATAGATTGCTGATGCACTGTCGGTATATTTTCAGGTTGTGTGTGTTATTTTGAAAAGGGGTCTCCTAACAGAAATTGTCGGCAAATTTTCATATTTTTAAATTTAATTTATATATATATATAGTTTAAAAGATAACATTTGATTTTGAAAGTAATTTTAAGTTTAAAAGTTTTAAGATATGAAATCAAACCGATCTCACATCCCAAATAGTTTATATAAACGAGCACCGCACCACAAACCATGTATCTATCCCGAAGAATAGACACACTGCTTGATGATGGGGCTCGATTAAATAAACTAGGAGATTTGTGACATCCGTTTGGTCTGCGAACCAATTTTATAAGCCGACAACTTCCCCTGCTTAATATAAATGAATTAAGCAGGGTTTATATTACCTGGGTTCTTAAAGTTCCCTATAAGGGCAAGCCCCTATAGTTAATTACATCCTAAGTGATGGGAATCACATAAGAAAACTCTCGATAATGATCATTGGTTTTGCTCTCAAGAATTTCAAAGTTTAAGGTTTTCAAAAGATTTGAATTATTGGAAATTTCAATAGGGAATGAATCAAATTTGGAACAATTTATTTTAGGAGTCCAAAGGCAGAGACGTAGGAGAAGCTGAGGATCCAAGAAGAATCTTGGTAACTTCCCAATCTATCCTATTATTTGGCTTCGAGTTTAAGAAAATCCTAATATTATCTGATATTTCAATCTTGCCAATTTTAATTAATTTGGACTTATATTTGTATGATAAAATCATACAAATAGCCTCGAAGATGTGAGGGTTTGTGTCGTACCAAACGACTACCTCGAAGTCCTAAGATCGGTTAGGGCTTAATTTACATGACATGATCATGCAACTGCCTAACGAAGAGTTGAGGATTTATAATGCACTAGACAAACTACCTCGAAATCCTATGGCTTTGTTGTTTAAAACTAGGAAAGGTTTTGCTGAAGTAGACCCAAGTTTTGTTGATGACGATGGACGTGCTGCCCACCATGCTCCGAGCTCCATGTTGTTGCAGAGGTTTAGTTTTAGAAGTCATTAATCAGGACATGAGAGAAGTGTTTTGGTTTAGAGAAAATCTTAAAAACTCAAGTGTTTTTTAATATTTTAATTAAAATAAATCTTAAAGTTGATTATAACAGAACCGATTAAGATCCCACGGTTCCGTCATCTCGGCACGGTTATTTTCATTGAATTGACTTAGTCCAGATGAATTTGCTAAACTCAACTGAATGAGTTCCACAATTTCATTTAGACCATGGGAAATCCCATTAGCAACACGTGGGTTACATCATTCGAGGTATTCCCGATCATTCAATGAGACATTTTAATTTAGTTGTAATTGTAGTTCTGTTGTTCTGTTTGTTATTAAATTTTGAGTTGTTTTATATTTTGAAATGTTGTGGCGGTGAATTTTATCTTGCAGTGATTTTTAATTTAGTTTTAGTTTCAGTTCAGGGGCTATGCTAAAGGTTTTGGTTTTCATGCAACAGTTGTTTATCATGCAAGAAAGGTAGAATGCATTTGCAATAAAGTAAATTGCAATAAAATAAAAGCGTACCTGGAGGGTCCTCCCTTCATCCCAAGCTGCACTTAAAACACATGTTAAGTCATTTAAATATTTCAACAAGTACCTAGGTAAAGCTAAGGGAAAGTTTTTGGTTGTCTATCAATGTCCTAGTCCTATAGCTAGTCATCTCCTATGACGTCTAAGTTCTTGTATTTTGGTTTAAGGATGATTTTCTTCATCAAAGAACAATTAAGTTCAATTGTTCTTATAAACATCCTATCATATTGAGAAAGTGCTTAAGTTGAGTCTTAAACATCTTTTCAATATTGCTAGGATTGTTCTAAGTCCAAATGGATTTAATTAATCTAGTGAAGTAATCATCCGAGGTTTAATTAAGTTTTGTTATTTTGCTCAGTGAACTATGATGTTTGAATATCCTATGAGTGAAGTACCACTTCACCTAATGCTCCATCTAGGAGTTATGATAACAAGAGCTTTTAAGGGCAAATGATGTTTTAGTGATTTGTGATTTAATTTAATTTTTGATTAATGGATTTAAGTTTTGAATAGTGTTCAAGTTGTTTAAGATTTCACTTTGAATTCTTTATGTCTTAAGTGATGTTATATTTAATTCTATTTAATTCAATTTAATTTAATTTAATTTAATTTAGTTTGAATTAATTTTAATTTAATTTTTAATTTAGTTTTGATTTTTATTTTAATTTAATTTTTGATTTAATTTAATTTAATTTAATATGTTTTAATTTAATTTAATTTAATTTAATTCAATTTACTTTAAGTTTAATTTAAATTTTAATTTAATTTTATTTTAATTTTAATTTAATATTTTATTTTATTTTTATGTTTTAAAGATGATTTAATTTAATTATTAAAGTATTAATTTAATTGAAATTTTTATTTAATTTAGTTTGAATATTTTAATTTTTAATTTAATTTAATGACTAAGTCTTTTAGTATTTTAAGTCTTAAATTTAGATTATCATTAGGAATTAAATATTATTGAAGTGATTTATTTAGGGATTTTCAAATTGAAGAATAAATATCTTCTTAAATTATATTCCTATTTTAATAATTTCAATTTTTATTAATCTTCCAAATTCAATTAATTGATTAATTAAGGTTTATTCTTAAAAAATTATTGATGGGTTTCTATCCTTTAAATATTTAAATTTCAATCATCCAAATCAGATTAAGATCAACTATTTTACTCTTTCATTTTATTAAGCCTAAAACTTTAATTAGAGGTTGAAAGTTTTAATTACCATTTTGCCCTTCAAGCTTAATAATTTCATAACTCATTATATTGAGCTTAAATGAATTTGAAATTTTTATGTGGCTTCACACACATGTCAATTAAGACTTTAGAGGAGAAAATGTGATTTTTCTGTTTTTAATTTATTTATGTAATTATTTTTTGTGGAAAATAAGGATTTTCAAGGAAAATTTAATAAGATGACCAAGGAAAATTTTCTATCCTTAAGAAAATTATGGGGCACTTCTAATGACCAGAGGACCATTTAGACAAATTTTGGTGATTTTTTAAATTTTATTTTATTTATTAGAATTATTTTTTAGTTTTGGAGTATTAATTAATTTAAAAATAAAATAAAGGTTGAAAAATGAATTTTATATTTTTTCAAAAATCTTTCTAATATCAAAGAAACAAGAAACCAATATTTATAATTTTCTGATTTTTCTTTGAATCATTAGAATTATTTTAGTGAAAAGGTTGAAAAATACAATTTTTAATATTAAAAATTTCATTAAACCTTCAAAATTCAATATCTTATCCTAGGGACTTAAGAAAAATATTTAGTTTGTTCCTAAGTGTTTAGAATTCAACATATGACATTTTGGTGATTTTTAATATTTTTTTGATTTTTATTATTTTTTAATTATTGAAATTATTAAAATATTGATAAAAATCAACTTTTTTAAAAAATTATAATTTTAATTTTTCTAAGTTCCTCTCATATCAGAGAAGCTCCAAAACAAATTTTGTGAATTTTTGAAAATTATTTTGTGAGTTATAAATTTTTAAAGTTTGATTTCATTCATGGGGCTTAATTAACCCATTTGGTGGGGCTAACCAAGTCCAATTGATCTCAAATTTTTATGTGGTGTTTTCCTATCCCTAGAGGACAGTGGAGAATTGTTTTTAAGTTAATTTGATGTGTGGTTAACCCTAATTAATTAAAGTTTAATTTTGGGTGTTTAGGCCAATTAGGCGAGTTTAAAGTGAATTAGCTCAAAAAATTATTTTTCCTAGGTCCCTCTGGTTATAAGGAACATCACGAAATTTTCCTAGAATATATTTCTCAACATGCTAATTATTGGAATTAAAATACTCAAAACAGTAACATGAACTTCAAAAATCAATAACTTATCATAAGGATGGCCTCTGACCTTGGAAAATTCAGGGAATGTTCCCAAGTTCGGAGGCTTCAAAGCCTCTATGGTCTCATGCCATGGTGAATTTCCTATATGCATGGAGAATTGAAATGGTGCAGAGAGTAAATAAATTATTAAAAATAAAATACTTAATGAAATTACTTAATCTCTTTTCCAAATTATTCTCCTCTGTTCACTGAGCAAGAGGGTATTTTTATTTTATTTTTAGGATTTATCTACACAAAGTTATGAATTTTTAAAGTTCTGGTAATTAAATAAATAAGAAAAATCCTAATTTCCTACTTATCCACGCGGCGCTGACTCAACCTCGGCGTCTCCGAAAGGCCACGCGGCGTCTTTTGATTGGGCGCCGCCTTCCGACTAAGCGCTCCAGGGGCCCGCGGTTCAAGTCCCGTTACTCTGTCCGACGCGATTCTAGCCGTCCACTCGATACACGCGCGATCCAACGGTTCCCAGTCATCGTCTACGACTGGTGTGAACCCGTGACCGTCAACCTTCTAACCCTAATTTCTAACTCGATTCTCAACGGATTTTCGAGTTCTTATGCTCTATGGATTCGTCTTGAAGAGACGAACACATCCATACGGTAAACATGTATTGAAATTGACCCAAACTAAATTGAGAATCTCTGGAAGCTCGGGAGGAAGAGTGAGTCCATACCTTTGCTTAGAGAAGTGAAGCTTCGATCTGAGAGTTGTGTCATGTTCGATTGGGTCCAAGCAAGCTCCAGATGAAGCTCCAGATGAAGTCCCTTGGCCAAGGCCAATCACAAAGCTTGCAGGCTGGAAGCAATGGCTGGCCTGGTGAGGGGGCTTTTAGGGGGAAACCTCTTCTCTTGGTCTGGTGAAGGTGTAGGACCAATCAATTTGGGGATTGGCTCACTGTGAAGAAGTGTCCTGGTTTTTATGCTTGAAATTTGAACTCAAAATCGAGCTCAGCTGGAGGGAATTGGGCTGGAATCCGGTGGGAATCAAATGCTCTATGCGTGGAGAGTGGTCCGGAATGATTTTGCGCGAGTTTCCTTAAGGTTTGTTTCGAGCACCTCTCATGGCCGAGAGAAGGTGGTGTTTAAATAAGAGAGGGTGGAGGGCCTCCCGGGGGAGTTAGGGCTTGGGATCGGCTGCTCTATGCATGAGAAGAACGGCCATGGTGGCCACCTGGACTTGGGGCAACTCGGCAAGCGGGGAATTTCAATGTTGGCTCACATGTGAGCTCTCGGGTGTGGTGTTTTCCGGCAATCCAGGTGGCTGGCCGGCAGGCATGGGTCACCCTCAGGTTCAGGTGGGGCAGGGCTGGGGTTTAGTGTAGGCAATTGGGCTTTGTCATGTGTAAAGAGCTTGGATTAAAATGGCATGAGGAGAGACCATTTTGGCTTGATTTGGTCCAAGTCATGGTTTTGGGTTTGGTGCACCCACCAAGGCCTGGTTTTGGGCTTAGGTAATCATTTGGGTCAGCTGACTTTAGGTGGAGAAGTCTCTATCCCAAGAATTTTGATTAAGCATGGGTGAGAGTGTGACATAAAAGGGGTTAAAAAGGCATAAGAAGGAGTTTGGAAAGGGTTTCCCTCTCTAACCATAAATGGTTTGATGATGTGGAAAGTGGCCTCCATAGCTAACATGTGGCTTATGCATGGCATCATGGCTTCATTTGGCTTGGGAAATATCTTAGTCAATTACATGAAAAAGGGTTTTGAATTTTTGGACATCTTGATGGAAAATTTTCATAAGGCCATATTTGGTTTGCTTAAATGATGAAATAGAACTTAGGGGGTGATTTTATCAAATGGATGATCAATGAAGATGTCATTTGGGTTTTGACATAGGTTTTGGGCCTTTGAAATTGTTTTGGATGGGCTTTTAGGAAGGCTTAAGGGGATGAGCCTCTAGGTTTAAGAATGAATTCATGGATGGGAATTTTTTAGAAGTTTGGGAAAAATAATTGTTGGGTTTGGTTTAGGGATGTGTCATGAGTGATTTGAAATAAATTTGAGGTGGTTTGGGTTTGAATTGAGTTGAATTTGGGTTGATTTGGTAAATGGGCCAATGTAGGTTAAATTGGGCTAATTTGGGCCAATGTTGGGCTAGGGTTGAAATTGATGTAAAATTAATGTTGAGAAATGTTTATGGAGTGTTTTAAAGAGGTTTTAACTTTGGTTGGGTTTTGGTTTTGGGACTTGGGCTCATTTGGGTTAGGTTTGGGTTTAGGTCAAATTGGGCTTTTTTGTTTTGAGTTGAATTTGAGTAGGGTTTGGGTCCAAATTTTGGGCAAATTATGTTAGTATTTTATTGGTGGGGATGTTAGGGAAGGTTTAGGAAAGGTTTGGGGTAAATTGGAATTAAATTGGGTTTGGTTTGGGCTAAGTTTGGGTCATGGGTCTAAATTGGGCCTTAAGGTCAAAAGTGCAATTGGATTCAAATGTCAATAAAATTGGACTTGGATTTGGTCTAGATTGATATTTTGGATATTTAATTGAAGTTTAGAATTGAATTGGACCAAAATTGGGGTCAACTGGGTAGGTTTGGTTTGACATTGGGTTCACTTAGGTTAAGAGTGGGCTAAATTGGGGGTTTTGGTAAAAGTGGGGTAAATGGACAAAATTGGATCATTGTGTAGTTGGACAAAATGAAATTGAGAATATTTGGGATTTTCTGGAATTTTCTGGGAATTTTCTAAATTTTTGGATTTTTGGGTCAAGAGGGGTACTTTGGGTATTTGGAGGGTATTGGGGGGTACTTTTGGAATTTTTGGTATTTATGGCTATGGATGATCAATTTGAGTGGAGGAAAATGTTTAGGAAAGGTTTTGGGAAATTTTGGGTAATTTAGGTGATTTTGCAAATTTTGGGTAGTTCCAAGGGCATTTTGTAGGTTTGGTGGGTGTAGGGTCCCGGGGTCAAAAATTGAAATTTTGAAAAAAAGAAGATTGATCAAATATGAGTGAATTGGAAACACTTTGGTTGAGCCATGAAGTCATGTTAAGCCTATATGAGCCATGAGAGGACTCATTTGAGGCATTCACTATGTTGTTCCTAACCCTCTTAGCTAGGGGCTTAGGGATTAAGGTTCATCCATATGAATTACCTGCATGAGTCAAGGGGTCAAGTTGGGTATGGATGTGGTTTTAGGATTTGGATTGTGTGTGTGATAGTGTAGAGTGTGAGTGTAGTGAGTGTGTAAGTCAACCCTCACCAGACCAAGCCACCCTAGGTGGTCCTAAGGCTACAGAGTCCTATAGGGAACTTCATCTTTTAAACCTTCACATTTGATTTCAACCCTCTAGGTGATTAGGGGTCTACAATCAAGCTTGTGGGCTTTGTAGAGAGGCAAGAAGTGGTTCAAATTTCTAAGGGGTGGGTCCCAATTCTAGTCCTCTAAGATAGTCAAAGGAAAAGCCTAAGGCTAGATCCTAAGCACTAAAGAGGGAAGAGAAGACCTCATCAAAAATGAGGTCAACAAATGGACCCCTGTTGACCTCATTTTTGATGAGGTCTTCTCTTCCTCTTTTTAGTACTTAGGATCTAGCCTTAGGGTTTTCCTTTGACTATCTTAGAGGATTAGAATTGGGACCCACCACCTAGAATTTCAAACCACTTCTTAACTCCTTGCAAACTCCATAAACTTGATTGTAGACCCCTAATCACCTGGAGGGTTGAAATCCAATGTGGAAGTTTAAAGGATGAGTTCCTATGAGACTCTTTGGCCTTAGGATCGCCGCAGGTGGCTCGGTCTTGTGAAGGGCTGACTTACACACACACTACACTCATACACTATATTTTCACACACCTCCTAAAACCAAACCTATACCCAACTTGACCTCCTGACTCATGTAGTTGATTCACATGGATGGTCCTTAACCCCTAAGCCCGTGGCTAAGAGGGTTAGGAACAACATAGTGAATGCCTCAAATGAGTCCCTTCATGGCTCATATGGGCTTGATATGGCTTCATGTCTCAACCAAAATGATTTCATTCCACTTACATTCACTCAATCTTCAACTTTCCAAATTTTCAATTTTTGACCCCCGGGACCCCGGACTTGCCTAACCTACCCAAAACCCTTGAAATTATCCAAATTTTCCAAAAATTTCCAAATCACCCAAAATTCCCCAAAATTAACCTTAAATATTTCCACACCACTCAAATTGATCGTCCATAGCCAAAAATACCAAAAATTCCAAAAATACCTCCCAATACCCTCTAAATACCCAAAATGCCCCTCTTGACCCAAAAATCCAAAAATTCAGAAAATTCTCAGAAAATTCCAGAAAATCCCAAATATTCCCAATTTCATTTTTTTCAACTACACCATGGGCCAATTTTGTCAATTTACCCCACGTTTGTCAAAATCCCCAATTTGACCCATTTTAACCCAAAATGGACCCAATGTCAAACCAAACTTACACAATTGACCCAAATTCTGGTCCAATTCAATTCTAAACTTCAATTTAATATTCCCAACACCAATCTATACCAAATCCAAGTCCAATTTGATTGACATTTGAATCCAATATCACTTTTGGCCTTAAAGCCCAATTTGGACCCATGACCCAAACCAAGCCCAAACCAAACCAATTCAACTCGAATCGACCCCAAATCTTTTCTAAACCTTCCCTAACATCCCCACAAACAAAAACCTAACATGATTTGCCCAAAATTTGGACCCAAACCCCACTCAAATTCAACCCAAAACCAAAAAGCCTAATTTTGACCTAAATACACCCCTAACCCAAATGAGTCCAAATCCCAAAATCAAAATCCAACCAAAGTTGTAACCTTTTTCAAACACTCCCATAAAAATTTCCCAATATCAATTTTACATCAATTTCAACCCTAGCCTAACATTGGCCCAAGTTAGCCCAATTTGACCTACATAGGCCCATTTATCAAATCAAACCCAAATCAAACCCAAATCACTCCAAACTTGTTTCAAATCAATCATGACACATCCTTAAACCAAACCCAACAATTATTTTGCCCAAGCCTTTGCCAAACTTTCATCCTAAAATCCATTTTAAAATCCAAAAGCCAACTTCCCTAAACCATTTTAAAAGCCCATCTTCACTAAATTTCAAAAGGCCCAAAGCCCACATGACAATCCTATATCATCATCCATTGGATGAAACCATCTCCTAAGTTCTAAACCCATGATAAAATAAATCCAAATCAAGCCATATGCCAAATCCCATCAAATCACCCCTAAATTACCAAAATTTCTAAAATCCATTTCCATGAAATTGACTTAACTTTTCCCAAGCCAAAGATAAGCCATGAAGCCATTCTTAAGCCACATGCAAGCCATCCGAGTTGCTCACATGTGACCTTACCACATTGGGCAAAAGGAGGAGATCCTTTCCACATTCCCTTAAGGTGATTAACCACTCCTATGATTCCCCTTAACCATGCTTATGCCTAATTGTGCTTGGATGGTGACTTGACCCTACTGATTATGTTGAACCAAATCACTTTCCCTTCAGCCTAAACAAAGCATTAGGTGGTGCACCTAGCCCAAAGGGATGGGTTGACCCATTTGGAACCAAAATGGCCTCTCCCCCATACCATTTTAATCCAAGCCCTTTACACATGGCATTTTCCAATTGCTTACACTAAGCCCCAACCCTGACCCACCTGAACAAGATGGTGACCAGTGCCTGGTTGGCCAGCTACCAGGCCTCCGGAAAATGCCATGGCCGAGACATGGGGAGAAGCCAAACTTTGGAATTCCACCTTGCTGAGTTGCCACATGCCCAATGGCCACCATGGTTGTTCTTCCCATCACCAGAGCAGCTGATCCCAAGCCCTAACTCCCCCTGCGAGGCCCTCCAGCCTCTCCTATTTAAACCCCACCTCTCTCGGCCATGGAAAAAGTGTTGAATCAACCTTAAGGAAACTCTGCCAAAATCACTCCAGACTCTCCCCACACCCAGAGCACTTGATCCCCACTGTCCTCCTACCCTAATCCCCACTAATTGAGCTCGATTTTGGAGCTCGATTCTCGAGCCGAACGAGGACAATCCCAAATCCTTCACCAAAGTCAAATTAAACTCACCTACACCTGCACAAGGTCAGGAGGAGAAGTTCCCCAGTGAAAGCCCCCTCTCCAGGCCACCCATCTGTTCCAGACTCCAAAGGTTGGAATCGGGCTTAGTCAAAATCATACCTAGACAATTCACTAGGCCAGGAAACTTCATTTGGAGCTTGCTTGGACTCAATTGAAGGTGACAAAACCCTCAGATTGAAGCCACACTTCTCTGAGCAAAGGTATTGTGTCAATCTTCTTCCCGAGCTTCTGAATATTCTCCATTTTAATTGAGTCAATTTCATGCCACATAAACTGTATGGATATGTTTGTCTTCTCGAGACGAATCCATAGAGCATAAGAACATTTAATTTGGTCAAGTATCGAGTGAGATCTTAAGCCTAGAAGATGGATGGTTCTCGGGCTAGGAGGTTTGGGGACGATGAACGGATGCCGTTCATTCAATACACGCGTGGATGGACGGCTCAGATCAGGTCAGATCAGTGGATGATACGCGGAAGGCGGTACCCGGGCTGCTGACTCAAGTGGCGGCGTCGAATGGGAGCATGCCGCGTGGCCGTTTGGAGATGCCGAGGATGACAGCGCGCCGCGCTGGACAAGTAGGAAATTAGGGTATTTTTTATTTATTTAATTCCCTAAACTTTAAAAATGCATAACTTTGTGTAGGAAAATCAGAAAAATAAAATAAAAATACCCTCTTGCTCAGTGAACAGAGAAGAATAATGTGGAAAAGAAATCATTTAATTTCATTGAGTATTTTATTTTTAATAATTTATTTACTCTTTAAACTATTTCAATTCTCCATGCATGTATACAATTCACCATGGCATGAGACCATGGGGCTTTTGAAGCCTCTGAATTTGGGAACATTCCTTGAATTTTCCAAAGTCAGAGGCCACCCCAATGAAGAGTTATTGATTTTTCAATTCTAGGTCACTATTGTGAAAATTTTAATTCCAATAATTAGCATGTTGTGAAATAAATTCTAGGAAAATTTGGTGATGTTTCTTATGACCAGAGGACCCTAGGAAAAATAGGTTTTGAATTAATCCACTTGGACTAACCCTAATTGGCTTAAACACCCAAAATAGAACCTTAATTAATTAGAGCTAATCATACATCAAATTGACTTGAAATCAATTCTCCACTGACCTTTATGATCAGAGGAACTCACCATAAAAATTTGAAGTCAATTGGACTTGGTTAGCCCTACCAAATGGGTTGATTAAACCATTTAGCCAATTTAAACTTTAAAAATTCATAACTTTCAAAATATTTTTCAAAAATTCACCAAATTGGTTTTGGAGCCTCTCTGATATCAGGGGAACTTAAGAAAATTAAAATTGCAATTTCCTAAAAAAGTTGATTTTTTGCATTATTTTAATAATTTTAATAATTAAAAAATAATAAAAATCAAAAAAATAATTAAATTCATAAAAATGTTATATTTTGAATTTTAATCACTTAGGAACAAACCCCATATTTTTCTTAGGTCTCTATGATGAGATATTAAATTTTCAAGCCCTAGGGTAATTTTAAATTTTTAAAAAAATGTGTTTTCTAGCATTTCCACTAAAATAATTCTAATAAATCAAAGAAAAATCAAAAAATTATAAAAATTGGTTCTCTGGTTTTCTTGATATCGAGAGAGATTTTTGAAAAATATAAAATTCATTTTGCAATCTTTATTTTATTTTTAAATTAATTAATACTCCAAAACTTAAAAAAATTATAATAAAAATAATGTAATTCAAAAAATCACCAAAATTGGTCCCAGTGGTCCTCTTGTCATTTGGAATGTCCCATAATTTTCATAAGAACAGAAACTTTCCCTTTGTCATGTTGTTGAATTTTCCTTGAAAATTCTTATTTTCCACAAAAAATAATTATATAAATAAATTAAATACAGAAAAATCACATTTTCTCCTCTAATGTCTTCATTGACATATGAGTGAAGTTACATAAAAATTTCAAATTTATTTAAGCTCAATTTAGTGAGTTATGAAATTAGTAAGTTTAAAGGGCAAAATAGTAATTAAAATTTTAACCTATAATTAAAATTTTAGGTTTAATTAAAAGTGTGGGTAAAATATTTGATACTAAGTTAATTTTGGATGTTTGAAACTTAGCTATTAAAGGGTAGAAATCTACAAAACAATTTAAAAACAATTAAAATAAACCTTAAGTAAATAATTAATTAAATTTGAAAGAATAATAAAAAATAGGAATTATTAAAATAGGGATATTATTAGGAAGAAATTTATTCTTTTATATAAGAATCCCTAAATTAATCACCTTAATAATATTTAATTCCTAATTGAAATGATAATCCAAATTCAAAATTTAAAATGCTAGAAGACTTAATCATTAAATTAAATTAAAATTAAAACATTTAAATTAAATCCTTTTAAAATTTCAATTAAAATTAATACTATAACAATTAAAATTAAATCATCCCTAAAGCATAAAAAAATAAAATATTAAATAAAAATTAAAAGAAAAATAATAAAATTAAATTAAAATTTAAATTAAATTAAAATTAAAAATAAAACTAAATTAAAATTTGAATTAAATTAAAATTTAAATTAAATTGAATAAAATTAAATTAAATTAAATTAAATTAAATTGAATCACATTAAATCAAATTAAATTAAAACATATTAAGTTAAATTAAATTAAATAAAAAAAAATAAAAAATAATAATAAATAATAATAAATAATAATAAAATCAAATTAAAATAAAAATAAAAATAAATTAAATAAATAAAATTAAATTAAAATTAAAACTAAATCAAATTAAATTAAATTAAATTAAATTAAATTAAATTGTATTAAATATAACATCACTTAAGACATAAAAAAAAATTCAAAAATAAATCTGAAACAACTTGAACACTATTCCAAACTTAAAATTATTAATTGAAATTAAGTTAAATCACAAATAATTTGAACGTTAATTTGCCCTCAAAAGCTCATGATGTCATAACTCTTAAACGGAGTGTTAAGTGAAGCGTTATTTCACTCATAGGATATTCAAATGTCCTAGTTCACTGAGCAAGTTAACAAAACTTGAACTCCTGGATGATTGATTCATTGTATAATTAAATTCTCTTGGACTTAAAATAATCCTAAAAGTATTGAAAAGATGTTTAAGATTCGTCTTAAATACTTTCTCAGTACGATAGGATGTTCATAAGAATAATTGAACTTAATTGTTTCTTTGATGAAGAAAATCGTCCTCAAACCAAAACACAAGAACCTAGAGGTCATAGGAGATGACTAGCTATAGGATTAGGAACTTGGTAGAAAACCATAACCCTTCCCTTAGCTTTACCTAGGAACTTGTTTTAAATGCTTAAATATTCTAAATTGTGTTTAAGTGCGTACTGGGATGACGGGAAGACCCTCCAGGTACGCTTTTATTTTATTGCAATTTACCTTCTTGCTATTTACTTTATTACGAAATGCACTTTACTTTTCTTGCATGATAAACAACTGTTGCATGAAAACCCACACCTTTAGGATAGTCCCTAAAACTGAAACCAAAACTAAACTAAAAGTCATTATAAGATAAAATTCACCGCCACAACATTTCAAAATAAAAAACAACTCAAAATTTAATCACAAACAGAATACAAGACTACAATTACAACTAAATTAAAACGTCTTGTTGGATGATCGGGAATACCTTAGATGATGTAACCTACGTGTTGCTAACGGGATTTCCCACGGTCTAAATGAAAGTGTGGAACTCATTCATTAGAGTTTAGCAATTTCATCTGGACTAAGTGAATCCGATAAAAATAATGATGCCGGAAGGATGGAACCGTGGGATCTTAACCGGTGATGTTATAATCAACTTTAAGATTTGTTTTAATTAAAATATAAAAAACACTTGGAAATTAAGACCTTCTCTAAACCAGAACATTTTTCTCATCTCCTGATTTATGACTTCTAAAACTAAAACCCCTACAACAACAAGGAGCACGGAGCATGGTGGGCAGCACGGCCATCGTCATCAGTAAAAATCTAAGTCTACTTCAACAAAACTTTCTTAGAATTAAACAACTAAGCCGTAGGACTCGAGGTAGTTTGCCTAGTGCAACATAAATCCTCAACCTTTTGTTAGGCATTTGCATTGCAAATTAAGCCCTAACCGGTCTTAGGACTCCGAGGTAGTCGTTCGATACGGCATAAACCCTCACATCTTCCAGGCAATTTGCATGATTATATCTTACAAACATAAGTCCTAATTAATTAAAATTGGCAAGATCGAAACATTAAATAAATATTAGGACTTTCCTAAATTCAAGCCAAACAGTAGGATAGTCGGGAAATTACCGAAGTTCGCTTCAAATCCGTAATTTCTCCTACCTTTCTTCCGTTGAATTCCCAAAACAAAATGTTCCAAACTTGATCCATTCCCTATTGAAATTCCAAAATTCAATCCCTTGAAAACTTAAACTTTGAGATTCTTGAGAGCGAACTACGCGATTATTATCGAGAGTTTTCTTAAGTGATTCCCATCACTTAAGATGTAATTAACTATAGGGGCTTGCCCTCATAGGGAATTTTAAGAACCCAAATAATATAAACCCTGCTTAATTTCTTTGTATTAAACAGGGGAACTTGTAGGCTTATAAAATTGGTTCGCAGACCAAACGGATGTCACAAATCTTTTAGTTTATTTAATCGAGCCCTATCATCAAGCAGTGTGTCTATTCTTCGGGGTAGATACATGGTTTGTGATGTGGTGCTCGTTTATATAAACTATTTGGGATGTGAGATCAGTTTGATTTAAAATTTAAAATTATTTTCAAAATCAAATACTACTTTCTAAATTATATATATATTTAAATTAAATTTAAAATTTAAAAATTCACCGACAATTTCTGTAGGAGACCTCTTTTCAAAAATACAACACTCAACCTAAAAATATGCCGACAACCCTAATAGGTGTGGTGTGCTAACCAAGCACACCGCGAGTATTGGCGTTGACCGAAGAGATCAACAAAACCAAACAGATGTCCAAGTGACAAACTTAGGACGAAGTGTAAGAAATTTCCACTGGGGAGTATTAGGTAAATCTCCAAGACTGAAAATTCCAGAACTCTCACTGGGGAAAAAGGAGGTGAATTTCAGATCACAAGATTTCAAGAGATTGGATCTTAGATTAGTTTCATTTTCTGTCTCAAGTTTTAATTTTGAGTTTGAATTTCGATTTGAGTTTCAGCTTGATTTTATGTGGAGAAAAGAGTAGAGCTAAGGCCCACCCGGATGCATTTGTAAGTTGAGAAGGAAGCAGGACTGAACCTATTCGAAATGCTGAGGAAGAATAGGATAAAGCCTATCCGAAATGCAGAGTGTTTTAATTTTGAGATTGCTGAGAAAGGAGTAGGACTGTGCCTATCCCGAGTGCTAAGAATTGCTGAGAAGGGAGTAGGGCGGAACCCTATCCCGAATGCTGAGATGGGAGTACGACGGAAGCCTATCCCAATTACTGAGATTGCTGAGATGGGAGTACGGTGAAAGCCTATCCCGATTGCTGAGATTGCTGAGATGGGAGTAAGGCGGAAGCCTATCCCGATTACTGAGATTGCTGAGATGAGAGTAGGGCGGAAGCCTATCCCGAATCCTGAGATTGCTGAGATGGGAGTAGGGCAGAAGCCTATCCCGAATGCTGAGATTGCTGAGATGGGAGTAGGGCGGAAGCCTATCCCGAATGCTGAGAATTGCAGAGATTCTATGAGTGCAGAGGCATTGAAGAATTTTGCTGACTTATGCTGAGACTGAAGAATTGAAATTTATTTATGCAGAGATTGAGGGAAATTTTGCTGAGGTCCATGGGGAATTTTTGCTGAGATTCAGTTTATGCAGTGGTTATGAAAAAAATCTTGTTGATATTTGATTTATGCTATGACTATGAAGAATTTTACTGAGATTTGGCTTATGCTGAGATTTGAGAAAGATTTTGCTGATATTTAGGAATGCAGAGTTTTATGAATGCAGAGATTGTGAAAACATATTGTAAAGTGCAGAGAATGTTTGTAGAAGTTCATGTGGATTCAAAATTCTTTTTGATGTTCGGATTTTTATGAAAAAGAGTCTCTTATTTATTTTCCTTTTCTTTCTCGTTCTTTGTTCGAAGTTCATTTAACTTTAATGGCATTTCCGATCAATTTGCACAAAAAGAGGTGAAGGCAAAAATGTGACATGGTCACTTTTATTCCAATCTCGTTGAAAATACATCGTACAACTCGATCCGAAATATTCCTCATACAATCCATGACTCAAACGGACTATGTATGATTCTTGTTGATCCATCCAAAAAGGTATCTGTTAAATCCATGTCTGAATAGTAAGGTACATGGTCAATAACATCACCTTCCAAGCCACCCTTGGCAGGAATGCCGCATGGATGTGCTTTGGAGGTGTGCTATCTCCCATGTAACTCATAGCTCGTAGGGCCAGAGACTCTCCAATTCTGGATCTGGCTGGAAATGGTATGGTGCCTTTCTGTTGTCCATCCTTCTAAAAGTGACAGAGATCTGCTCCACTTGTACTCCTGGTATGCAATGTTTTGCGACGTCTGCTCCATTTCCTTGTAATATCATGACGGAACCTACCGGAAGTGGTATTTCCACTGGCGCTTGGAACTTACCCAGGTCTGCTATCCGGAGGTTAGATCTGAACATGATATTGCACTTGTTTGCAAACAAAACTGTGCAGAAAGGTCTGGCAAAGTCGTGGTGGTCTTTGTGTGGAGGTATACAGTCGCCCTTCTGATAGATGTTGATGATGCAACTGTTGGGTATGCACTCTACTGGCAGTACCCTCCACGTTATCATTCTTTTCACCATTCTTTTAATTATTCTCAGCATTGGATCCACCTCACCGTGACAGAGTATCCCTGGTGGATTCCCTTTTGTGTCTTCTCCGAAGTTATAGCAACATCCGCATTGTATTGTGACTCTTCCTTTCCCTGACATCCATTTCAGGGGTTCTGAATAAGTCTTTTCTCTCAGACGGCCTGCTCGACCCATCTTCTGAAGTTCTAGAATGCAATCCACAATCTGTTGTTGCTCGTACTCTGAGAATACACCTGTGTGTAACTCGAGGCCTTCCAAAATGTTGATTTTTCTGCCTCCAATCCTTTCAAAGTATTCAAAAGTCTTCTTTTCAACTAGCTGCATTTTCTCCAGCTCATATTCAGGAATTATCTGAAGTCCTCGGTATCTGGTAACGTACTGTGGGATGTATGGATCAAACCTAACACTTTCTCCTACATGTCTCGGCTCCTCGGGGATAGTCTCTGTAGGGACATCCTCCGGGGTTGCTTTCGCAACAAGACTCCTCGGGTCTGGTATATCTGCCCGGCGTTGAGGCACCGACTCTATTTCTGCTCTCCCTGGTATTTCTTTCATCTGTTCCAACCTTTTTGGAGTTGGCTTTCTTCTTTCTGGTTCCTGGCGAACCGGTCTCTTTGGGGCATTTGCACTAATAGTACCCACCGTCTGTCCATGTTGATCTTCTGCTAACTTGGTCAACATTTTGTGAATACGACGATTCTTATTTCGTCGCTAAGTAGCAGTGAGAGTAGCTCTTCTTACTCCTTGAATTTCTGCGGGCGCGGCACTGACAAGCCTACCTTCTGTTGTAGAAACCATGGACATAATTTTCTTATCTTCTACGGCGTTTGTTTTTCTTTTCTTGTTGTTGGATTGGTGGCTCGGGCCTCCTACTTTCATCACTGTTTGGCTGTGAAGCTCTTCTTGATCAACTGTGATCTAATCATTTTCTTCGTATTGTAAGCTAGCTGGTGTGAAGTCTGAGTCAATCTCTATCACTGCTCCATCGTTCACCCTCTTTTCATCAAGTGCGAGACTCACACCTTTTCTAAAGTTTAGGACCAACCGCCCGTTCGACATTTCCCTGCACAAAAGATAAGGAAAGGATCAGGGGCTATACTAAGAACAAGAACATTAAGAAAGTATTTATCACTGAAGATCCTTATTCACTTTCTCCAATTTTAATTTTTAAGGAAAGTAGGAAAAGATGGAGAAAGATCAGGAATAAGATTTAATTTGAAAGGAAGGGTAAAACTTTATTATTATGATTTTCATATATTTTACTTTTAGCACATATATTTTTTATCCATTTTTTATGTTTTTTGGGTTTGGACCCTGTCACAAAGTGATTACTTTACCCGTGTTTCTAGGGATAAATCTCTATTTTAGAGGCCACCCTTCGAAACATCAGGTTGCGTAATACATCTTCAAATATCGTATGTTGATTGGAAGCATTTGTCGTTCTCCTTGGCAATTCACAAGTTGGTAGGAGCCTCCTGAGTAAACTGCCTCAACTACAAACGGCCCCTCCCAAGTCGGTTCAAATTTGCCTCCTATCTTGCGATGTGCAAGATTAGGTCTTCTGAGAACAAGAACTAAGTCACCAAATTTGAAAGTTCTTGGGCGGACCGGTTTATCATGGGCCTGGATCATCTTAGCTTGGTACGAGTTCCAAATTTTGTTGTCTTGCAAGTCTTTTTCCTTCCAAATTTTCCAGCTCTTCCGAGTCGTAATCCGGCATTTTCTTCTGTAGTAATTTTATTTGCAACTGCGATCCTGAGTGATGGATGTTGAACCTCTAAAGGTAAAACTGCCTCGGACCCGTACACCAAAGTGTAAGGTGTAGACTGAGTAGGAGTCCTGAAAGTTGTCCTGTTGGCCCATAAGGCTTCTAACAACTTCTCGTGCCAATTTCTCTTGTTGTCATCCAAATTTTCTTTAAAATCTGAATGAGAGTTTTATTAAAAGCCTTGGCCAAGCCGTTTGCTCTTGGGTAGTAGATCGTTGAATATCGCCAATCGATTCCATGTCTTCTGACAAAATTGTTGATTTTTGAACTTCTGAATGCGAACCCATTATCTAAAATGATTCTGCATGGTACTCCGAAACGTTTTACAACTTGATTTTTGAAAAATTGTAGCACGTGGTGTGCCTTTACTTCTCACGAGTGGGCACTGTCGCCCATTTAGAAAAGTAATCCGTAGCTACAAGGATGAAGCGATGTCCTCTTGAAGAAGGTGGTTCTATCGGACCCACTATATATCGTGCCCCAACACTCAAATGGCCATGACGCAATTGTCGGGTGTAGCACATTTGAAGGTTGGTGTAGAACCACTCCGTGCACTTGGCACTCGGTGACAACTTTTGGCAATCTTCATGCAATCGGTCATCATCGAGGGCCGATAATACCACTAGTCTTTTAATTTTCATTTTCATTTTCGGACCCGATCGATGAGCGCCACAAAGTCTCGAATGCACTTCTTTGACAATTTCACGATTCTCGGACCCGCTCAGGCATCTTAACCACATCTGATCAAAAGACCTTCTGTATAATGTATTGTTTATTAATGCGTAAGACAGAGCTCTTTTCTTGATTTGATGTGCTAATGACTTATCTTATGGTAATTTCCCTGTTTGCAGGTAGTATTAGCGTGCCGACGCCAATCTTCGTGTTTTATGTCACTGCCTGCCATCGATTCCTCTGCTTTTCCGATTTCGTATCATATCCATGTCGAGCCGTGATAGGACTCGTCGTCCTTGAACTGACACTTCAACTGACTCATCTTGTAAGCAGGAAAATTCTTTTGCAAGGCCAGCCATCGCATCAGCGAGAGCATTTTCTCTTCTGAGGATCTTGAAGATTGTTACATTCGGAATTTGTTCCAACAGTCTCATGGCATACTGAAAGTATTGCTCGAGTCTTGGTTTTAAGATTTTGTATGCTGCAACCTGTTGAATGATCAACTGAGAATTTCCGTAGATGTTGATGTCCGTTATTCCCATTTGAATGGTCAGTTCTAGTCTTTTTATGAGGGCTTCATATTCTACCTCGTTGTTTGTGTACGGCTTTGTTAAGTGGTAGGAGTATCTTAACATCCCCCGCTCCGGTGTTTTAAAGATTAGTTCGATTCCTGCTTTACCGGGCACTATCATTTGCAATTCTTTGTCTTTCTGTGCTGAGGACGCTCCGTCGAAGTATAGTTCCCAACGTCGATCATCAGTGTCTTCTAGGTTCATTATCTGCTCATCTGACAAGTCGTCACTGAGAGGCGATTCTGCCTGCAAAGGGTGTGCTACAAGGAAATCTGCTAGGATTTGTCCCTTTACGGCACGAAAAGGAACGAAAGTTATGTTGAATTGTATTAATATCATTGACCACCTGGCAAGTCTGCCAGAAAGTGTTAGACGGGTCATCAAATATTGTAACGGATTAACTTTTGAGATGAGGTTAACCTTATGAGAGAGCATGTAATGCCTGAGCTTTTGGGTGGCGAAGATCAGGGCCAAACAAAGCATCTCAATTGGAGGATACTTTATTTCCATCGGAATCAAACGACGGCTTAAATAGTAGAGAGCATTTTCTTTCCCCTCATCATTGACACTGGCTACCGAGGCTCCGAGGAGTCGTCTCAGAGCCGCGGTATAAAGTATCGAAGGTCTACTCGAGGCCTGGGGCTGCTAAGACAGGAGGTGTCATTAAATATTGTTTAATGTCCTCGAAGGCCCGTTGGCATTTTTCTTCCCAAACGAATTTGGCGTCCTTTTTAACTAATGCCAAGAAGGGCTGACACCTACCTGACAAGTTCGAAATAAAGCTTCAAAGATATGCAAGTTTCCCTTGAAAGGATCGTGGCTGTTTTAAGGTTTTCGGAGGCGGCATTTCTAAGATAGCTTTAATCTTTTCCGGATCAATTTCGATCCCGCGATGTCGGACAACGGATCCTAAGAATTTCCCGGAGGTGACGCCGAAGGCGCATTTTAAGGGATTCATCTTAAGGTTGTATTGCCTTAGTCGCTCGAAGACAATTCTCAAATCATACAGGTGATCTCCCTTCGGTTTGCTTTTGATGACCACATCATCCACATAGCACTCAACTTGGTTGTGAATGAGCTCATCAAAAATCTTTGTCATTGCTCTTTGGTATGTTGCTCCTCGCGTTCTTTAGTCCGAATGGCATTACTTGTGTAGCAATACACTCCGATTGGTGTCCTGAATGCCGTGAGCTTTTCGTCTTCCGGTGCCATCTTTATCTTGTTGTATCCTGAAGATCCATCAATGAAAGAGAATATTTCATGTGTTGAAGCGATGTCTATCATTAACTCTGGAATTTGTAGTGGAAATTCATCCTTCGGACATGCTTTGTTCAAGTCTCTGAAATCCACACAGATTCTGATTTGACCATTCTTTTTCCTGACTGGTACCACATTGGCTAGCCAAGTAGGGTATTGTTCTTCACAGACAAATTTAGCGTCGATTAGCTTCTCAACCTCAGCTATTACTTGTTGTTCAATTTCTAGGCGCATTCTTCTGGAAGCTTGTCTGACTAGAACGGAAGTAGGATCCACTCCTTGCCTGTGAACTGCGACTTCTGGAGCTAATCCTGGCATTTCGTCGTAACTCCAAGAAAAATAGTCCTTGAATTTCATTAATAGCTTGATCATTTCCTTGGAATCTTCTTTATTGAGTAAGGAGCTAACAAAGGTTGGTTTAGGCTTTTCGCTAGTACCTAAGTTAACTTCCATTAACTCATCTATTGTAGATTTGATTTCTTCTTCGAATTCTGGAGGAGCATCTCCAATTTGTAGATCTTCAAGATCTTCTGTAGTTTCCAAACAGTCTTCATTAGATTCACAAGTGACAACCAAGCAAAATTCCGTATCGTCAACTGAACCTACTGTGCCGAATCTGAGACCATGTTTTGAATTGGGAGGCCGACCGGCATTGTTCCTTAATTTTTCGAAGTGTTGTGATCGACCTTTTATCCATTGTCGAGGTAAGACACCACGCTGAATTAAATTTTGAACACAGGGAGAGTACCACTCAAAAGGTAATTCCATTAATTTGGAAGAAGTGACATCTTCAAATTGTACATCGCTTTCAGTATTGGAAGAAGAAGTGCCACGGTAAAACTTGATTGGCTTTGCACCGCTGCTATGTACTTCCTTGACCACCATACTCTAGATCTTATTAGACTGGATCGGGGTCAGGGTCATAGTGTGTACATAGTGGTTAATCTTCTCGTACAATGATTTGTATTCTTCGTTCCTTTCATCTTCGAGAGAAATCTTGAATTGTGGTTTCTTCCGGTTTATTGTAGCTACTTCTTTCTTGACTTCCTCTTCTTCTTCAGAGCTGTTTTCCCAATCAACGTTGATCATTGGCTTTTTCTGTCCAACTATCCCAATGTCTCTTCCACGACCTCGTCCCCGGCCTCGACCTCGGATGCGAGTTCTGGAGAAACCTTCACCATCTCGCCGTAAGGGAGTGGTGAGTGACTGTTGGACTAGAACTTCATGTTCTTCATCATCTCGAATTTCTTTTGCTTCATTTGGCACGGTGTTTCTGGAGAAGATTGTTTTCTTCAGAGGTGCGTAATAAGCTGCATCTTCATGGACTCCAATCTCATGTACGGAGAAAGCTTGCAAATCACCCTTAATGCCTTTGTTCCTCTCCTTCGTAGTATTTTATGCACTGATGCAGAGACGACGGTACCATCTGATTCTCATGTTTCCATGGCCGGCCCAGTAACGCGTTGAACGATGTTTCAGAATCAATTATATGGAATTTTGCGGTGGTCTTTGCTAAGTCACCGGTCTTCATCAACAGCGTTATTGATCCAAGGGCTCTTTCTCCTTTCAGGTTGAATCCTCTTAGTAACATCTTATCCGCCTCAAGCTCGCAAGCATCAATTTCCAAGTATGCTAGCGTCTGAAGATTCATTATGTTGATTGATGCTCCAAGATCCACCAATACTCTGGAGAGCGTAAATTTTCCGATTGTAATTGAAATGTACAACGGTCGGTTTTGATCGGCTGTCCCAAGTAGTAGATCACTGTCTGTGAAGGTAACACCTCGTTGTTCCTTTAATGAGCAAAACTCGTCCAAGGAATCTCCGGCCATCTGAGCTAAACAAATCTCTGGATTAAGTAAGGCCTTGATCAGAGCTTCCCTCATCTCTTTTGATAAGATGTGAGCATCGTAGATGCTCAGTTTGGCTGGTAGTTTCCTAAGATGGGCTAGCACGTTATAGTACACTTTGCTATCATGTGTCTCAGTTTCTTCTCGAATGGGTAATTCTTCTGCTGGGGTTGATTCTTCCTGAACAACCACCTGCTTTCCTTTGTCTTTTGGACCCATTCTCGGAGGTAGAACCCCTCCTCTTCTTAAGTTGACTTCTGTGATTTCTTCTGAATCTGGTATTGAGTTTACAGGTGTCTCCTTTTGAATCGGCATGACAGGTTCTTCTGGAGTTGCTTCGGAATCTGAAAGCTCTTACTCTATTGTGATTGGAGTTCCTTGAAATTCACAAATAGATTCATCGCTTGTTGAACTTTTGTAGCCTTCTTGGTGAATGTCTCCTTTGTCATCGTGATTGTCGAGGTTGTGTATGATTTGAGAATTGTTATTGGTATCGAAATCGGGATCCGAATTAAATTGGTTGTCGTTAGTTACGTAATCGTTAGAAATAGTCAAAAGGTAGCCAACACCATAACTATTATCATTATAAGATCCCGCCGGAGCGAGCAAATAATCATACAGAGTCGAGGTTTGAGGAATTTTTCCCCCTAATCGGAAACAACCATCCTAGGATAAGCAGCACCTAGCCTAGCCTTGGGAGCGTCGGTCTTTTCTTCTTCTTCGATCTCCTTCTTTTCTATGATCTTTTCTTCCTGGGGCGGTTCTTCAATTGCAAGCGATAGCGCCGGCTCGACAGGTTTCAAACATTGAATTGAAGCACGTGCCGAAGCAGCCTGGATGCGATCCAAAATTTTCTTTGATGACTTCGTCCAAGCGGTACTCCAACCATCATCAGTTGTGTAAGGGTCTATCGGAACAACGGGATCCGTTGAAATAACATTGACAAAACCTCCTTTCTGGGGTTCTTTCATGTATTCCTTTGGGATTGTTATGTTCCCTTTTCGGAGATTGTTGTCGAGCCGACTCTTGAAGGTGATGCAATTCTCTATCTTATGTCCAAGCATCCGGTGGTAAGGGCGATAGTTGGGATGGTCTTTCTTATTAACTTCTTCGGCTTCTTGGGTTCGGCGGTCGAAAATCCGAAGTCTTCATCAAGCTGCAGAACATCTTTGCACCTGCCTCATTCTTGAATTGATATTCTCATTTATAAGCTCCTTTAACGTGCGCTGTGGGCGAGGCGGTTGCTCATATTGTTGAGTTGGTTGATAACCGGGTTGAGGTTGTTGGTAGTTCTGCTGAGGTTGTTGATAGCTGGACTGCGGCTGCTCCGGTTGTATTTGCATTGGCTACTTGCCCTTATCAACTGTCGCGACGATCCCGGATTTCTTTTCAAATGTCTTCGTTGGCTTTTGTTTGTCTGTTTTGTCGACGAAACTTAGTTGTTTCGCTTCCTCTTGCAAGCTTTCGGCCTTGCTTAACAACTTCTCGAAAGTCTTAATTGTAAATACCTTAAGGAGAAGTGCTATCGGGCCGTGAATACTTTTAAGCAGGATACCGACTGCATGCTGCTCTTGTAGCTGTGGCTCACACTTCATGCTTAGATTTCTCCATCGAAGTATGTAGTCCACTAAAGTCTCGTTCGGTTTCTGTTTCTCCACCACTAAGTCACCGATAGGGATATGGTGCTGAGCTCCGGCAAACCATTTCATGAAGAGGTTTTCTAATTCTAACAATGTCTTTACCGAACCATTCGGTAACTCTGCATACCAATCGAAGGCGATCCCTGACAGGCTGCTGACGAACTGTCGGAAGAGTAAGGCGTCACTTCCACCGGCGTTGCAACAACTAGCGCAAAAAATGTGCAAAATGCTGTCGAGGATTTTCGGTACCATCAAAAGTCTTAAACAGAGGTGGTACGAAGCCTTTTGGGTATTGTACTGCATCAAATTCTTCGGGGTAGGGTCTACCCGTCTGAATAGATGCTCCGCTCTTAGAGTGTGCTAAGGCTTCTCGCACCTGCTGTTCTACCATGTTCTTGATGTCCTTCTCTGGAATCATATTCTGAGTAGAGTCTTTCTTTGGCTGATTGTCTCCGTTAATGGATGTAATCTCTTTTCCTCTGTCTGTAATATGAATAACTTCTTGAGGTGTTTCTCATGGGGGTTGAGCCTGACTCTGAAGAGTGGCTAGGGCTGCAGCCATCTCTTCCATCCTTTTTGTCATTTGAGAGATTGTACCATCTTTTTCTCGAATTTGTGCTCTTAATGCTTCTGGTTCATCTCTCTCCGCAGCTGCTGGAGCACCTTGCGAAGCTGACGATGCTCGTGTCTCGACCATGTTGATCTCCACATATTCGTCATCCATGAATTCCGATGAGTCAACTTCATCTCCAAACTTTTCTTCTCTTTCTCTTGCTAATCGTTGAATGTCGGTTCTTAGCTTTTCCATAGCGTCCTCTAATGGTCTTTTTCGTGCAGTTTTGCAGTTATCATGCGATGGCTATTGGATTTTCTTCTTGGGAGTCTCCTTCATTGCAGTGTCGCTTTCTTCGGACTCGAGTCTTCTGATGAGACTTTCTTTTTCAGGTCGTTGTTTCGATATTAATTGGCCTGTATTAGGACGCCATACCATCCTTCTGCAGCGAGAGGCGCTGAGGACCGGATGGTGCTATCGGTCGAATGCTTGGATGGTGGTATCCTCCACGATGCCGTAATCCCGAAACAATAACGGGTGGACTAGCCTTCATCTTCTTATTCGGCTTTTCTGTGGCGCTAACGGGTTCTACTCGTGGCCCAAGAAGGGACTTGGCTGGCACCCGCACTATTCTTCTTAAAATCTCTGATACAGGACACTTCTCTTTCTTTGCTAACTTCTCTATCAAGGTCTGTAGTCGGGCAAATGGTGTAGTCCTAGCCCTTTTCTTTCGGCTGTCGCTAAAGTATGCGGGTCGAGGTAATGCAGAAGCAATTTTGCGGACATTTTCCTCGTCAGCTACGGCGGAGAGGGGATGGAATCAACTTCCTTCCAAAAGCGACGTATACTCAGGCAATGGTATGTACTCAGGTAGTGGTGTGTACTCAGGGATTTCTTCCAAGAAAGCAACTTCAGCAGCTCTGGCTTTCCTGGCAATCTTTCTACCTCTGTTTCTTCTCTAAGTCCGTGTTAGAGGTGGAACCCTTGAACTGGACCCAATTTCAAAAACAGAAGGTCTCGCACGGAGATCTGTACCTTCCACGGTAACATGGTCGTTACAAATTTGAATTTCCTTCCCCTTTAGTTTGGCGGAAGCCGGGTAGGTGCAGAGACGACTAGACCGGTGGGGGTAGAGATAACTGTTCTTCTATGGATAGTAGTATTCTTCTCAGCTGGAACCCTTTGTAGGGGAGGGAACTATTGAGTTGACTTAAGGTTGAACTCGAGCAAAGGTCTTTTAGTTTCAGATACTTTGTCTGTAAGTGTGAAAAGGGTAACGTCCACAATCTTGACATTTTTGTTCTCGAATCCTTCCCCAAAACAGATGATCCCATTGTCAGGCAGCTCATCCTTGTACACAGCGAAGTCCAGTCCATTGGTGATGGAGAAAATCAGCTTCGGGGCAGACATTTTCTGCAAGGTAGATTCTGATTGTCAGTCCCAAGTTATGCATCTTCTCATCAGGACGAAAAGAAAGGAATCGAAAAGAGTCCGAACACATTTTTGTTCATGTATTTATAAAAAAGGTGTTTTTTGTTAAAAGAGTCATTCATTAGAGGGTTTGTTTATTAGGAACGGAATGTTCAAAGGTGTAGAGAAGGTAAGGAATCCGATTTAGAATTGGAAAGGAAGAGAAAGTCTTATGCAAGACTTCTCGACTCGAAGGACCGCTCCTAAACTAACACCTATTGGGGGTCCACCCCACCTCAGAGAAGAGGTAAAAGGATCTCGGAACCTCTCCATTTAGGGGTGTCTAAACAGTTACTCCTAAATCCGAGAGGAGTTGGTTATACTCATTCAAGACAGAAATGAACGGGGTATTCCAACGGAAGAATGGTAGTTTGGTCCACTAGGGGCATGGACTCACTACAGATATATGAAAGCAAAACCATCTAATCAAAATGGAGAGAGGAACTTGATCCCCAGTGGAGTCGCCAGAAGTTGTCGGCATATTTTCAGGTTGTGTGTGTTATTTTGAAAAGGGGTCGCCTAACAGAAATTGTCGACAAATTTTCATATTTTTAAATTTAATTTAAATATATATATATATATAGTTTAAAAGATAACATTTGATTTTGAAAGTAATTTAAAGTTTAAAAGTTTTAAGATATGAAATAAAACTGATCTCACATCCCAAATAGTTTATATAAACGAGCACCTCACCACAACCGTGTATCTATCCCGAAGAATAGACACACTGCTTGATGATGTGGCTCGATTAAATAAACTAGGAGATTTGTGACATCCGTTTGGTCTGCGAACCAATTTTATAAGCCGACAAGTTCCCCTGCTTAATACCTGCTTAATATAAATGAATTAAGCAGGGTTTATATTACCTGGGTTCTTAAAGTTCCTTATAAGGGCAAGCCCCTATAGTTAATTACATCTTAAGTGATGGGAATCACCTAAGAAAACTCTCGATAATGATCACTTGTTTTGCTCTCAAGAATTTCAAAGTTTAAGGTTTTCAAAAGATTTGAATTTTTGGAAATTTCAATAGGGAATGAATAGAATTTGGAATAATTTATTTTCGGAGTCCAAAGGCAGAGAAGTAGGAGAAGCTGAGGATCCAAGAAGAATCTTGGTAACTTCCCAATCTATCCTATTTTTTGGCTTCGAGTTTAAGAAAATCCTAATATTATCTGATATTTCAATCTTACCAATTTTAATTAATTTTGACTTATATTTGTATGATAAAATCATACAAATAGCCTCGAAGTTGTGAGGGTTTGTGTCGTACCAAACGACTACCTCAGAGCCCTAAGACCGGTTAGGGCTTAATTTACATGACATGATCATGCAAATGCCTAACGAAGAGTTGAGGATTTATGTTGCACTAGGCAAACTACCTCGAAATCCTATGGCTTTGTTGTTTAAAACTAGGAAAGGTTTTGCTGAAGTAGACCCGAGTTTTGTTGATGACGACGGTCGTGCTGCCCTCCATGCTCCGAGCTCCATGTTGTTGCAGAGGTTTAGTTTTAGAAGTCATAAATCAGGAGATGAGAGAAGTGTTTTGGTTTAGAGAAAATCTTAAAAACTCAAGTGTTTTTTAATATTTTAATTAAAAGAAATCTTAAAGTTGATTATAACAGAACCGATTAAGATTCCACGGTTTCGTCATCCCGGCACCGTTATTTTCATTGAATTCACTTAGTCCAGATGAATTTGCTAAACTCAACTGAATGAGTTCCACACTTTCATTTAGACCGTGGTAAATCCCGTTAGCAACACGTGGGTAACATCATCCGAGGTATTCCCGATCATTCAACGAGACGTTTTAATTTAGTTGCAATTGTAGTTACGTTGTTACGTTTGTGATTAAATTTTGAGTTGTTTTATATTTTGAAATGTTGTGGCGGTGAATTTTATCTTGCAGTGATTTTTAATTTAGTTTTAGTTTCAGTTCAGGGGCTATCCTAAAGGTTTTGGTTTTCATGCAACAGTTGTTTATCATGCAAGAAAGGTAGAGTACATTTGCAATAAAGTAAATTGCAATAAAATAAAAGCTTACACGGAGGGTCTTCCCGTCATCTCAAGCTGCACTTAAAACACATGTTAAGTCATTTAAATATTTCAACAAGTACCTAGGTAAAGCTAAGGGAAAGGTTTTGGTTGTCTATCGAAGTCTCAGTCCTATGGCCGGTCATCTCCTATGACGTCTAAGTTCTTGTATTTTGGTTTAAGGACAATTTTCTTCATCAAAGAACAATTAAGTTCAATTGTTCTTATAAACATCCTATCATATTGAGGAAGTGCTTAAGATGAGTCTTAAACATCTTTTCAATATTGCTTGAGGATTGTTACTAAGTCCAAATGGATTTAATTAATCGAGGTGAAGTAATCATCAGAGGTTTAATTAAGTTTTGTACTTTTGCTCAGTGAACTAGGATGTTTGAATATCCTATGAGTGAAGTACCACTTCACCTAATGCTCCATCTAGGAGTTATGATAATAAGAGCTTTTAAGGGCAAATGATGTTTTAGTGATTTGTGATTTAATTTAATTTTTGATTAATGGATTTAAGTTTGGAATAGTGTTCAAGTTGTTTTAGATTTCACTTTGAATTCTTTATGTCTTAAGTGATGTTATATTTAATTCTATTTAATTTAATTTAATTTAATTTAATTTAATTTAATTTGAATTAATTTTAATTTAATTTTTAATTTAGTTTTGATTTTTATTTTAATTTAATTTTTGATTTAATTTAATTTAATTTAATATGTTTTAATTTAATTTAATTTAATTTAATTATATTTACTTTAAGTTTAATTTAAATTTTAATTTAATTTTATTTTAATTTTAATTTAATATTTTATTTTTTTATGTTTTAAAGATGATTTAATTATTAAAGTATTAATTTAATTGAAATTTTGATTTAATTTAGTTTGAATATTTTAATTTTTAATTTAATTTAATGACTAACTCTTTTAGTATTTTAAGTCTTAAATTTAGATTATCATTAGGAATTAAATATTATTGAAGTGATTAATTTAGGGATTTTCAAATTGAAGAATAAATATCTTCTTAAATAATATTCCAATTTTAATAATTTCAATTTTTATTAATCTTCCAAATTCAATTAATTGATTAATTAAGGTTTATTCTTAAAAAAATATTGATGGGTTTCTATCCTTTAAATATTTAAATTTCAATCACCCAAATCAGTTTAAGATCAACTATTTTACTCTTTCATTTTATTAAGCCTAAAACTTTAATTAGAGGTTGAAAGTTTTAATTACCATTTTGCCTTTGAAGCTTAATAATTTCATAACTCACTAAATTGAGCTTAAATGAATTTGAAATTTTTATGTGGCTTCACTCACATGTCGATTAAGACATTAGAGGAGAAAATGTGATTTTTATATATTTAATTTATTTATATAATTATTTTTTGTGGAAAATAGGGATTTTCAAGGAAAATTTAATAAGATGACCAAGGAAAATTTTCTATCCTTAAGAAATTTATGGGGCACTCCTAATGACCAGAGGACCATTTAGACAAATTTTGTTGATTTTTTAAATTTTATTTTATTTATTATAATTATTTTTTAGTTTTGGAGTAATAATTAATTTAAAAATAAAATAAAGGTTGAAAAATGAATTTTATATTTTTCAAAAATCTCTCTGATATCAGAGAAACTAGAAACCAATTTTTATAATTTTTTGATTTTTCTTTGATTTATTAGAATTATTTTAGTGAAAAGGTTGAAAAATACATTTTTTAATATTAAAAATTTCATTAAACCTTCAAAATTCAATATCTTGTCCTAGGAACTTAAGAAAAATATTTGGTTTGTACCTAAGTGTTTAGAATTCAAAATATGACATTTTGGTGATTTTGAATTTTATTATTTTTTAATTATTGAAATTATTAAAATATTGATAAAAATCAACTTTTTTAGAAAATTATAATTTTAATTTTTCTAATTTCCACTGATATCAGAGAGGCTCCAAAACCAATTTTGTGAATTTTTGAAAAGTATTTTGTGAGTTATAAATTTTTAAAGTTTGATTTCATTCCTGGGGCTTAATTAACCCATTTGGTGGGGCTAATCAAGTCTAATTGATCTCAAATTTTTATTTGGTGTTCTCCTATCCCTAGAGGACAGTGGAGAATTATTTTTAAGTTAATTTGATGAGTGGTTAACCCTAATTAATTAAAGTTCAATGTTGGGTGTTTAGGCCAATTAGGGTCGTTCAAAGTGAATTAGCTCAAAAAATTATTTTTCCTATGTCCCTCTGGTCATAAGGAACATCACCAAATTTTCCTAGAATTTATTTCTCAACATGCTAATTATTGGAATTAAAATACTCAAAACAGTAACATGAACTTGAAAAAATCAATAACTTCTCATAGGGATGGCCTCTGACCTTGGAAAATTCAGAGAATGTTCCCAAGTTCAGAGGCTTCAAAAGCCCTATGGTCTCATGCCACGGTGAATTTCTTATATGCATGGAGAATTGAAATAGTGCAGAGAGTAAATAAATTATTAAAAATAAAATACTTAATGAAATTACTTGATTTCTTTTCCACATTATTCTCCTATGTTCACTGAGCAAGAGGGTATCTTTATTTTCTTTTTAGGATTTCTCTACACAAAGTTATGAATTTTCAAAGTTTTGGTAATTAAATAAATAAGAAAAATCCTAATTTCTTACTTATCCACGCGGTGCCGACTCAACCTCGGCGTCTCCGAAAGGCCACGCGGCGTGTTTTGATTCGGCGCCGCCATCCGACTAAGCGCTCCAGGGGCCCGCGGTTCATGTCCCATTACTCTGTCTGGCGCGATCCTGGCCATCCACTCGATACACGCGTGATCCAACGGTTCCCAGTCATCGTCTACGACTGGTGTGAACCCGTGACCATCAACCTTCTAACCCTATTTTCTCACTCGATTCTCAACGGATTTTTGAGTTATTATGCTCTATGGATTCGTCTAGAAGAGACGAACACATCCATATGGTAAACATGTATTAAAATTGACCCAAACTAAATTGAGAATCTCTGGAAGCTCGGGAGGAAGAGTGAGTCCACACCTTTGCCCAGACAAGTGAAGCTTCGATCTGAGAGTTTTGTCATGTTCGATTGGGTTCAAGCAAGCTATAGATGAAGTCCCTTGGCCTGGTGAATTGTCTAGGTATGATTTCGACCAAGCCCGATCACAAAGCTTGGAGGCTGGAAGCAATGGCTGGCCTGGTGAGGGGGCTTTTAGGGGGAAACCTCTTCTCTTAGTCTGGTGAAGGTGTAGGACCAATCAATTTGGGGATTGGCTCACTGTGAAGAAGTGTCCTGGTTTTTATGCTGAAATTTGAACTCAAAATTGAGCTCAGTTGGAGGAATTGAGGCTGGAATCCGAGTGGGAATCAAATGCTCTATGTGTGAAGTGTGGTACGGAATGATTTTGGCAGAGTTTCCTTAAGGTTTGTTTCGGCACCTCTCATGGCCGAGAGGAGGTGGTGTTTAAATAGGAGAGGGTGGAGGGCCTCCCGGGGGAGTTAGGGCTTGGGATCGAGCTGCTACTATGCGAGAAGAACAGCCATGGTGGCCACTAGACTTGGGGCAACTCGGCGAGGGGAATTTCAATGTTGGCTCACATGTGAGCTCTCGGGTGTGGTGTTTTCCGACAATCCAGGTGGCTGGCCGGCAGACATGGGTCACCCTCAGGTTCAGGTGGGTCAGGGCTGTGGTTTAGTGTAGGCAATTGGGCTTTGCCATGTGTAAAGAGCTTGGATTAAAATGGCATGGGGGAGAGGCCATTTTGGCTTGATTGGGTCCAAGCCATGGTTTTGGGTTTGGTGCACTCACCAAGGCCTTGTTTTGGGCTTAGGGAATCAATTGGGTCAGCTGACTTTAGGTGGAGAAGTCTCTATCCCAAGAATTTTGAATAAGCATGGGTTAGAGTGTGACATAAAAGGGGTTAAAAAGGCTTAAGAAGGACTTTGGAAAGGGGTTCCCTCTCTAACCATAAATGGTTTAATGATGTGGAAAGTGGCCTCCATGGCTTACATGTGGCTTATGCATGGCTTCATGGCTTCATTTGGCTTGGGAAATATCTTAGTCAATTACATGAAAAAGGGTTTTGAATTTTTGGACATCTTGATGGAAAATTTTCATAAGGTCATATTTGGTTTGTTTAAATGATGAAATAGAACTTAGGGGGTGATTTTATCAAATGGATGATCAATGAAGATGTCATATGGGTTTTGACATAGGTTTTGGGCCGTTGAAATTGTTTTGGATGGGCTTTTAGGAAGGCTTAAGGGGATGAGCCTTTAGGTTTAAGAATGAATTCATGGATGGGAATTTTGTAGAAGTTTGGGCCAAATAATTGTTGGGTTTGATTTAGGGATGTGTCATGAGTGATTTGAAATGAATTTGAGGTGGTTTGGATTTGAATTGAGTTGAATTTGGGTTGATTTGGTAAATGGGCCAATGTAGGTTAAATTGGGCTAATTTAGGCCAATGTTGTGCTAGGGTTGACATTGATGTAAAATTAATATTGAGAAATGTTTATGGGAGTGTTTTAACGAGGTTTTAACTTTGGTTGGGTTTTGGTTTTGGGACTTGGGCTCATTTGGGTTAGGTTTGGGTTTAGGGCAAAATTGGGCTTTTTGGTTTTGGGTTGAATTTGAGTAGGGTTTGGGTCCAAATTTTGGGCAAATTATGTTAGTGTTTTGTTGGTGGGGATGTTAGGGAAGGTTTAGGGAAGGTTTGGGGTCAATTGGAATTAAATTGGGTTTGGTTTGGGCTATGTTTGGGTCATGGGTCCAAATTGAGCCTTAAGGTCAAAAGTGGAATTGGATTCAAATGTCAATCAAATTGGACTTAGATTCGGTCTAGTTTAATGTTCTGGATATTGAATTGAAGTTTAGAATTGAATTGGACCAAAATTGGGGTCAACTGGGTAGGTTTGGTTTGGCATTGGGTTCACTTGGGTTATGAATGGGCTAAATTGGGGGTTTTGGTAAAAGTGGAGTAAATTGACAAAATTGGACCATGGTGTAGTTGGAAAAAATGAAATTGGGAATATTTGGGATTTTCTAGAATTTTCTGGGAATTTTCTGAATTTTTGGATTATTGGGTCAAGAGGGGTACTTTGGGTATTTGGAGTGTATTGGGGGGTACTTTTGGAATGTTTGGTATTTTTGGCTTTGGATGATCAATTTGAGTGGAGGGAAATGTTTATGAATGGTTTTGGGAAATTTTGGGTAATTTAGGTGATTTTGCAAATTTTGGGTAGTTCCAAGGGCATTTGGTAGGTTTGGTGGGTGTAGGGTCCCGGGGTCAAAAATTGAAATTTTGAAAAAAAGAAGATTGATCAAATATGAGTGAAATGGAAACACTTTGGTTGAGCCATGAAGTCATATTAAGCCTATATGAGCCATGAGAGGACTCATTTGAGGTATTCACTATGTTGTTCCTAACCCTCTAAGCCAGGGGCTTAGGGGTTAAGGTTCATCCATATGAATTACTTGCATGAGTCAAGGGGTCAAGTTGGGTATGGATGTGGTTTTAGGATTTGGATTGTGTGTGTAAGAGTGTAGAGTGTGAGTGTAGTTAGTGTTTAAGTCAACCCTCACCAGACCAAGCCACCCAGGGTGATCCTAAGGCCACAGAGTCCTATAGGGAACTTCATCTTTTAAACCTTCACATTTGATTTCAACCCTCTAGGTGATTAGGGGTCTACAATCAAGCTTGTGGGGTTTGTAGAGAGGCAAGAAGTGGTTGAAATATCTAAGGGGTGGGTCCCAATTCTAGTCCTCTAAGATAGTCAAAGGAAAAGCCTAAGGCTAGATCCTAAGCACTAAAGGGGGAAGAGAAGACCTCATCAAAAATGAGGTCAACATGCACGAACAAGTTGTAGAAGGGACAAAATGGGAATTCATCAGATGAATCCTCAGCAATCACAGTGTTCTTCTTCATCAGATTAATCAAGCCCATCTCAATCCCATCAGTGTGATCAAATTTTTCCTTCATCCTCCATTCTATAAGATCAAATAAATCGGAAATATTATTGATGGCATTCATAACATTTTATGCCACTTTATCCAACTGCTTGATTCTCTTCAATATTACTCTGGAACTTTCAGGAAAATAAGGCTGAATTGGTTGTGAAGTCTGAGTGGTTGATCAACAAGCTGATCCATATCACCTTCATCTCCTACTATTTGGTAGTCATAAAGATTAGTTGGATTAATAGGCCTCCAAGGAAGAAGAACATTTTCCCAACTCTCATATGGAACTTATGATTGACTACACATCACGAATATGGTGGATGGGTGTCTAAGCCTATGTTTAAATCCATGAACTATCAATCCCAAAACTGATTTCACATATATATTACCAATATCAATCGGCCTTCCAGTTTGAATACAAAAATTTAAAATGACACTTTCCTTGGTTACCTTACTAATCTTCAAAGTTGGAAATAACTTTGCTGAAATAAAGTAATGCCATTGCTTTGAAAACTGATTTAAAGATGCAGAAGGGAAACTAATATATCCATTTTCTCTAACTTCCCAGTCTTTATTTTCATCCGTCAAATAATGATACACATGATTCATATTATCACTTGTGGCATTAAAATTGGAATAGTGGAAAATAGGTACATTCTCAATCATAAAGAGATCATTAATTCTCGCATGAGTGAATTGTACAAACCTTCCTCTCACAAAGACGAATCCTTGGTTGTTTCTGTGAAGATTTGCATAGAATTCCTTCACAACCGGAATGACTACGGCAGCAGTAGTGTAACATAACACTTCCCAATGTCTCTTCTTTATTATCTCTTCAACTCTTGTAGTAGGATTATCTATACCTCGATTTCTAAAGCCTCTTCCCTTGATAATCCTCCTCTTCATCATCACTTTGTTGAACAATCGCTGCGCCTCAGAATTGATAAACTTCCGTCGAATGAAAATTCGAGATCAAGGGGTTTCTATGGAGTAGGAATCCATGGGATTCAAATTGGGAAATGAAGTTTTCATTTTTCTGGAGTTTTGAAGATTAAAATGGAGTTTAGGGAGTTATAAGGACGAAGATCCCTCTCAAAACTGCCAAAAATTGCATTTTGAAACTCCAAAAACCGTCAACAAGTTTTGGGCGCGGTGGCGCTCGATAGGGCGCCGGCGGCCCTCAAACGCGAAATTCAGCAAAACTTCTTTGTAATTGGGTGCCAGCGACGCCAGTGGTCAAAATCTCACTGAACTTTGTTTGACCCAAAATATTCCAATATCTCAATTTGATCCAATATTTATCAATTTTTAGAAGTATTTAGGAGCGGTTAGGATTAAAAAATAACTATCTAAAAGCACAACTACCACAAACAAGCAAACACACCACAAAAATACACATGGGATGCCTCACATAAAGCGCTTGGTTTAACGTCGTCAGTCCGCAAACCATTTAGTTAATCGAGATGACTCAACATTAAAACCTCTTTGAAATCAGATTGAAGCCCGTCAAAGTAAGGCTTTAATCAATGCCCATTAACCTTGAAAATCTTTCCAGTATCAGGATCTTCAATATCAACAGCTCCAAAAGAATGAACTTTTACAACTGTAAAAGGTCTCAACCATCTAGTCTTAAGCTTTCCAGGAAATAACTTCAATCTTGTGTTATATAACAAATATTTTTGTCCAAAATCCAATTTCTTTTTCATTATCTTCCGATCATGACACAATTTCATTTTCTCTGTATAGATCTTGCCATTGTGATAAGATGCATTTCTAATCTCTTCCAATTTGTTCAATTGCATAAATCTCTTCTCTCCTACATTTTTTTAAATTAAAAGTCAACTCTTTTATCGCCAAATATGCTTTATGCTTCAATTCAACTGGTAAATGGCAAGTCTTACCAAACACTAGTCTATAAGGTGAAATTTCAATAGGGGTCTTAAAAGTAATCCTATAAGCCCATAATGCAGTGTCTAATCGAGCAAACCAACCTAATTTGTGATTATCCACAGTTTTCTCTAAAATTCTTTTAATTTCACGATTAGACACTTCTGCTAAACCACTAGCTTGAGGATGATAAGCAGTAGAAATTCTATGAAAAATATTATATTTCTCAATCAATCTCTTATTTTGATTATTTCTGAAATGGGATCAACCATCGGTTATAATCACTCTCGGCATTTCATATCTCGTAAATATATTTTTATCTAAAAATTTTGAAACACTCCGAGCATCACATTAGGTAAACCAATAGCTTCAATCCATTTCAAGACATAATCAACTGCAACCAGTATATATAAATTTCTAAATGAAGGAGTAAATGGTCCCATAAAATCTAATCCCCATACATCAAAAATTTCAACTTCCAAATTATAATTTAGAGGCATTTCATTTCTTCTAAAGATATTACCTACTCTCTGAAATCGATCACATGATTTAATATATTTGTATACATCCTTAAAAAGAGTAGGCTAATAAAATCCATATTGTAAAAATGTTAAAAGCAGTTTTATTAACACCGAAATGACCTCCAAATTCAGAATCATGACATCGTTGAATAATTAAATTAGTTTTTTCTTGTGGCACACATCTCCTAATAATCAGATCCTCACACTGTTTATATAGATAATGCTCATCCCAAAAAAAAAATTTTGCATCATATTTAAACTTCTTTTGTTGTTGCCATGTTAAATCAGGTGGTACAATATCACTCATAATATACTTCACAATATCAGCATAACAAGGCAAATTTATTCCGATAATAGTATAAAGTTGTTCATTAGGGAATGTTACTGTAACTTCCTTCTTAAATTCAGATAATTTATCATACTTTAATCTCGACAAATGATCAGCCATTTGGTTATCAGATCCCTTCCTATCAACTATCATAAAATCAAATTCTTGTAGAAGAAGTATCCATCTAATCAGTTTAGGTTTCACATCATTCTTTTGAATTAAATATTTGATAACTGAATGGTCTGTATGCACAATAATTTTAGCTCCAATTAAATAAGGTCTAAACTTTTCAAAAGCAAATACTATAGCTAATGACTCTGTTTCAGTTGTGGTATAATTAATTTGAGATTAATTAAGAGTTTTACTATCATAGTAAATGATTTTGAAAACTTTATCATGCCTTTGCCCCAATGCTACTCCAATCACATAATCACTAACATCACACATAAGTTCAAATGGTTTCTCTTAATCTGATGAAACAATTATAGGTGCAGTGATTAATTTCTCTTTCAATAATTCAAGAGCACACAAACATTCATCATTAAAATCAAATTATCTATAATTATCTAGAAGTTGGCACAAAGGTTTTGTAATTTTAGAAAAAATTATAATATATCGCCTATCAAATCCAGTGTGTCCTAAGAAACTCCTCACTTCTCTCATGGTAGTGGGTCATGGCAATCTCTCAATCTCTCTAATTTTAGCAAGTTTGACCTCCATACCATGTTCAGAAATTTTATGCCCAAGCACAATGCCTCCTGCAACCATAAATTGACAATTTTCTCAATTGAGAACTAATTTGTTTTCTCGTAAAGCTCCAAAACTATTGCTATGTTTTCCAAAAAAAATTCAAATAAAGTCCTAAATACATAGAAATCATCCATAAAAACTACTATTCCATTATTTATCATAATACTCAAGATAGACATCATACATCTCTAAAACGTTGCAGGTGCATTACACAGTCCAAAAGGCATTCTTCGAAAAGCCAAAGTTCCATAATGGTTAGTAAATGTTGTCTTTTCTTGATCCTCAGGAGCAATAGGAATTTGATGATAACCAGTATATCCATCCAGAAAGTAGTAGTACTTGTGTCTAGCAAGTCTATCGAACATTTGATCGAGAAAATGAAGACGAATGTGATCTTTTCGGGTGGAGGAATTTAATTTCCTATAGTCAATACAAATTCGTCACCCATTAATTTGTCTTGTGGATATAATTTCATTACATTCATTCACTTCAACAGTCACTCCTCCCTTTTTCGATACACAATGTATTGGACTCACCCAAGCACTATCCAAAATAGGATAAATAATTCCAGAATCCAACCATTTTAAAATCTCCTTCTTAACTACTTCTTTCAATATTGGATTCAATCTCCTCTGCGGATCAACTCTCGGTTTATGTTCTTCATCTAATAAAATCCCGTGCATACAATTTGAATGACTCATTCCTTTAATATTTGCTAAAGTCCATACAAATGCTTTCTTGTATCTTTTTATAATTTCCAACAACTTCTATTCTTGATACTCGTTTAACTCCAAAGATACAATAACTAGCAGGGTAGATGATTCTCCTAAAAACATGTACTTCAAATAATTAGGGAGAATTTTCATTTCAAGTTCAGGAGGTTTTATTATAGTTGGAATTAAGCTTTTATTTCCACCTTCCATAGTGTCTAAAACTTCAAATCGCTCCTGAACATAATCAAAATCTTCGTTCTTTTACTATATGAATTTTCTTTATTTTCAATTCGTTCTTCAAACATGTTTTCATACTCTGTTTCTTTTTCAAATATAATTTCAAAATGATCGTTTCTCAAATATTCACAGACCTCCATCCTAAAACATTCATTTTCTTTTTCCAGTGAGGGATACTACAAAGATTTCAAAATAATAAATGTCACCTCTTGATCATTAACTCTCATAGTTAATTCTGCTCTTTGAACATCAATCTCTGCTCTTCCAGTAGCAAGGATTGGTCTTCCCAAAATGATTGGAATTTCTTTATCTTCCTCCATATCAAGTACAATAAAATCCACAGGAAAGATAAATTTATCCACTTTTACTAACACATCTTCCACCACTCCTTTAGGGTAAGTAATGGAACGATTAGCCTACTGAAGAGTCATAGATGTTGGTGAAATTTCTCCTATTCCCAACCTTTTAAAAGTTTATAAAGGCATAAGATTAATACTAGCTCCTAGATGACATAAGGCTCTTCCGAAAACTTTTTCACCTATAGCACACGACATAGTGAAACTACCAGGATCTTTAAGTTTTTCCTGAAGCTTTTTCTGAATAATTGTACTACACTCTCCACTAAGTGCAACAATTTCATGATATGTAAATATTATTTTCGTTTTTAAAATATCCTTCATAAACATGGCATAGTCAGGCATATGTTCTAATGCTTCAACAAAAGGAATATCTATCATTAATTTCTTAAGGATCTCCAATACTTTTCCAAACCTGTTATCCCTGTTTTGTTGCTTCAATCTTTGAGGAAATGGAGGTGGTGATTTTTCAACAGTAATCTTCATTGGTTCAAGAGGATATTCCAAGTCTGGATAAATCTTGTTTGAACCTTTTTCAATATTCACCTTCTCCTTTTCTATTTCAATTTATTTTTGCACTCCTGTCTCCAATTCCTTTCCACTCCTTAATTGAATAGCCTTATGTTGTTCCTTGTTTTGATGTTTTGGATTGATCTCAACATTACTTGGAAGCATTCCAGAAGGTCTACTATTAAGTGCAGTGAAAATATGCCCCAATTGATTTTCAATATTTTTCATCGCAACACCTTGAGCTTGTAATTGATTTCCCATATTCAGAATCATTTCTTCAATAAACAACATCTTATCCTTAAATTGTGGGTTCTTATTGAATCCAAGATGATAAGAGGGTCTAAAATTGGTATTTCCTTGATTGTTCGAATTTCCAACAGGATTTAAAGAACTGTTCCCCCAATGTGGGTTAACATTTGCATTATTATTATTCCAGTTGAAATTTGGGTGATTCTTCCAACAAGGGTTATAATAATTCGAATAAGGATTATTATGTCTATTAATAGCATTCAAAGTCTCATAAAGTGTTTGAGATTTTGTTATCTGTCCAAATGAATTTTCCTCTAACACTTGAGGTGGTTGAGAATAATTCATTCCATACTGATCTATTTTCTTAGAAAGGGCTGTAATTTAAGAAACTATCGTATTAATCATATCTAAATCATGAACACTAGCTATTCTTTTAGGATTTACCGGTTCAGAGGGCCACTAAAAATTATTAGTAGCCATTTCTTCTATTTAAACATGCCTTTGCTTAACCCCTTAATGATAAAGGAAAAATTCTAAGTCTGACAACATCACTCGACACTCTATCATATTTAAAAGTAGCACACAGTTCCAGAAAACTAGCGAGATGTAAATTTGGATCCTCATTAGGTGTTCCTCCAAATTGATTATTTTATACTATTTGGATAATAGCAGGTTTATAAGTTCAAATGAATTAGCAACATCAAGATTTTGAATAGTTATATGAATTTCATCTGTTGTTGGGTTAGCATAATCTCTTAAAGGTCTTGACAAATTACCAATATCATTTCTTTAATTATCTTAATTAATCGCCATTTCGCAATGATTTTCAGTTTGTTTTTCTTGTTTTCTAATTTTTTTAACAATATGCTCTAACTCCGAATCATAAGGTATTAAACCTATAGATCCACTACAATGCATATAAAATCACACAAATACTTTAAAAATTAAACAAACACACAATTACACATAACAAAGGAAAGGTTTTCAGTTACTATATTATTAATAGATAATGTTTATACCTTCCCCGGCAACGATACCAAAAACTTGACTATGGACTTTTAATATTGCAAGAACTTATGAACTCACATTTATATATATTTATAATGATTTTGTAAAGTCCAAACATTCAACGCAAGTATACGTATCGTAGCAAGTAATATAGGTCTAATGGAGTCCTGGTTTTCGATCCCACAGGGAAGGCATGATTCTTAAAGTACATAATGTAATACAGAAATCTAATACTCAAATTATAGTTAAAGTTTAATGTTTACTTCTAATATCTTTAAAACAGAATTAATTAAAAGACACATACTAAACTATGTATTTAAAAGGTTTTGATATATAAGAAAAGTATATTTCCTCTTGCAACGAGGATACAATGTGTGCATGATATGGAATGATTATTTATGGTATTGTGCGAAGTAGGAGCATAAATATTTCTTTACCCTCAAAAGAGTACCCCCTCTTCCAAGCATGAAAAGAATATTGACATATCCTAAGTTCAGTCACTAAATCTAAGGCTAGGCTGGGAGGATACCGGCTGTCACTACGGAGCTCCCACTCACCCTTATCTTGAAAGATAACCTTAGAATTTATTTTCTAATCTTATGACCAAATTGGGGATCTCAGCCGGTCACCCTGAAACATCCAATTTGAATTCCATCAAAACACATTTTCCTATTTATTTGCACTCAATTCCCATGAACTACACAATTCATCCATGAAAACTGAATGGATTCTTCATTGTTGTTGTAGCACACTAAATCCATTCAGAGTTAATGTACATCAATAGATTTTAACAGTTCAATTGGCCAGATCAAAATGTAAATTAAGTTCGAAATGAAAAACCAACACGTTTTCTTCAATACTTTAAAAGCACTTAAAATCCACATCATCACATCATCACATCTCCATGAAAGAAGAAAGATAAAGGAGACTACTCAGAATTCATAGAGAGGACACAATAAAACATGCATTTTATATATAAAAGAGAAGTCATACGAACCACAAAAGCAAATACAATTTATTTTTTTCTCTTCCCCAATGCAAATCCCTTGAAGTTCCTTTGAATCCTTTTCTATCTTCTTTGCAACACGCACTCTTTCGAATGGAAAGGAAGAAGTAATCTCTCACTTTACTCCTTCTCCTTCACTCTTTAGAGAAGAATCACTCTCAAATCCTCACATCTACACTCTTCTCTTCTATGCCCTAACACTTAACACACACTCTCCCTCACTAGAACCATACTAGAACTCCAAAACACACTCTAGAATCACCACCATTTTTGTCCAAAAATAGTTACTTATATGTTAAAAATGAAATCCCAAGAGTTTCCTTAGGCATCGCTTCAAAAAGTTGCCAAAACTCTTCAATTTTAAATTGCACTAGCATTAGGTGCCAGCGGAGCCCGATAGGGCGCCGACAATGCTCTATCACCCGAATAAATTTTGGAGCTCTCGGGAAAATGACGCAGGCAGCGCCAGAAGCTATTTTCCACCTTTTTGCTCCTTTTTGCTCTGAATTCATTCCTTTTCGCTTCTTTTTTCTCCAATCACCTAAAATCATCATACCTACAACAAATCATGAAAAATACCTTTCTTTAAAGTGCAATATCACCAAAAATAGGTAAAATTATATAACAAAAATAGTATATATTTTTGGTGTATCAAAATCCCCCAAACTTGATTTTTAACATGTATAGCATTTAGGACAAAAAATATAAGCAGGAAGAAAACAATTCAGAAATTCTCTCAACCACACATGTCTATCAAAAACATTTACAAGTATTCATTAGGACAGAACAATATGCAGCAGAAAGTAAATCCAAACTAATCATGCTAGAATGAAATTTATTAAATAAAGTTTAATTAAGATAGCAGGTATCAGCAAGGGAATAAAAAAATGTTCTTCAAGACCTAAAAAAAGTTGTAACACAAACATAAACACACATATGATAAATGAGGTTAATTCATCCTTTAACTCATCCAATCTCACTATCTTACCTCCAATTCATAACAGAATCACTACACTAGTAAATTAGGTACATTCAATTGATTTTATATATTATAATCCTAAAGATAAGATTATCACAGATAAATTAGTTTCTGGATACCATTCTCAGGCATCATCTAATCCCTTTATATAAGCACCTTTAACAGTTACATATTGTAGTGTAAGATCATCCTAATATTATTCATCAAATAGATTCATGACTCCTACCAAATGAAAACAATGTTAGAGAAAGGAAGTAACAAAATTAAGATGGATCTAACACTTTTCAAATTCATGATACTCCTGTAAAACTCAAGTCTGGGTAAGACCCGAGTCATAGTTGACTCATCAACCCAACAACAACAAGAGAACATAGAAGTCTAATCATAATAAGAAGTTAAGGAATCACCTCCCTCATGACACACAAAGATCAAATCCAACCACCAAAAATCCAAACATCTACCAACAACAATCAAACTGATCAATCCATAATGACACATAAAGATAATGTTAATCCACTAATACAAACATGAATTAAGCTTATCAAACCACACTAAAGCAAAAAAAAATACAACACTAACAATCAAAACTCTCAAGAATACTAAATCAAAGCAAGTGGTGAGTTTTCCCGTCAGTCACGCTGGTGACCCGTGTTCGATCCCAGGCAACGACGCCAAAAACTTGATGCGACTTTTTTATATGCAAGGATTTATGAATAATAGATATATAATATTTTTTATAGTCACAATGATCCAACGCAAGTATACGTATCATATCAAGTAATACAGAGCTTTAATGGAGTCCTATTTATCGATCCCACAGGGAAGCGAGGTAAGTAGTCCTTAGTCAAATTCTAGTCTACTACTAACAGCCTTAGTTTGGAATGGTGACACAAGTGGTGTTTCTAACAACTACTCCTAAATGCAGATAATTATATATAAGGATAATAACTACTCCTAACAGCAAATATTACTTCTAAAGATAACCCTTTTTGGAGGAATTGGTTTGGTGAATTTTGAGATAATAAAAACTATTATTCTCATGTAGCGAATTGGATAATATATAGGAATGAGATGTAATAAATATTTTATTTGCCAAATAAGATCAATTCTATTCTTTACCCTTTTCTGAGTACCCTCTCTTCAGAGTGCTATAAAGAACATTGGCAAATCCTAGGCTTAGTCCGTAAATCCAAGGTTAGGATAGGAGGATAATGGCTGCCACTTTAGAGGTCACACTTCCCTTCACTTGAAGGCTAACCCTAGCTTTAATTACCAAACATTAGGACCAAATTGAGGATCTCAGCCTGTCACCCTGAAACCTTTAATTCGATGCCTATCAAACCATATTTCCCTATTTATTTGCACTCAATCCCCATGAACTACGCAACTCCTTCTTGGACATTGAATATGGTTCCACTTTGTTGAGAATTACACCGCCCTTTTGGGACAATGCAATTACAAAGAATTTTAACAATACAAAGGTCCCTTTTTGTAATATAAATGAAGTGCAAGTAAAAATCATCATATTTATAATTAAAACATCGTTTAGCAAGAATCTCAATATCCTAAACATGAATCTCACTCATTACAAAAGAAAAGTAAAGTGAAAACAATGGCATAAACTTCTTATGCCACTATTTCTAAACAAGAAGAAAGAGTAAGAGAATGACATCACAAAACACCAAGAAAATAAAACAGAAAACTTCATTTCAAAGCAAATCCACAAAATAATTGTTTACAAAAGCATAAGATAATGATGAACACAATACTTAGCTTTTTCCCCTTGAAAGAAAGATAAAAATCTCTCCCATAAAGTCTCCCACCGATCCAAGCAATGCTAGAACATTCCCTTATAGATTCTCTCAAAATCCCCTCACCAATCTCTCCAAAAAGGTAGAAATCTACATTTCTACTCCTATTTTAAGATCTCTAAGCATTCTCTAAGTTTTCCCTAACATCTTCTCCATTTTTTTGGCTTAAAATTTGGTTTAAAATAGTGTAGGGACGAATGTCCCAAGAGGTGCATGAAGAAACCTTCCAAAAAGTGTTCAAATTCGATGCATATGGCCAAAAACCGCCTAATATCGTATCTCAACCGTCTGGAACACCATCGACGCTGAATAGGGCACTGCTGGCGCCCTATTTTTTGTGCTCTCGAGTTTTTGGCGCCGCCAGTGCAAGTTTGGGCGTCCCCGATGCCCATCCTGCATAGTTCCACCATTTTGCTCTATTCGGCTCCGATTCAGCTCCGATTCACCCCGTTTCAGTTGCGTTGTATTCCTAACAGAAAGCCTTACAAAATAAGCATAAAACAACCTTTCTTTAAAGTGTAATCTAATTCAAAAATATGTAAGAAATGTAAAAGAGATTAAGCATAGAAAGACTTATCGAAATGTGTCAAGCCAAAATTTCTTTTCATGCTCGTTCTTGCTCCAAATTACACTACTTTTGCTTCTTTTGCTCCAATCACCATTTCTTGTACCTAAAACCAAAAAGAATACAAAATACCTTCCTTTAAAGTGTAATATCATAAAAAATGAGTAAAATTATATAGCAAAAACCGTATATATTTTAGGCGTGCCAAGGAGACATCCACTTTTCGGGATTGATGCAAGGTCATTTGATTCTTTCCAAGTTTCGAGGTCGGTCGTCAACTACCGATCCTCATTTCAAGGCTAATACCTAAATTCTAGTCCTCACTTCTTTTCAAATTTCACCAATCCATCGACTCATAAGCTTTCACAAATCTAAAAAAATTGTTTAATTAAAACCTCAAAATCAAACACAAATTAAAATTCCTAGTTCAAGAAAATTTTTCAAAATTTGAAACCGAAACTCAAGTTCTCAAATCAAATCAAATCGAGTCCCCTTTTATGTGGAAGAGTGAATTCTTTGCTGCATTTTGAAGGTTTTCACCCACTGTTCCCCAGCCAGATTTTTCCCTTCCTCACGAGGTTCACTTCCCAGCGGGTATATTCTCACTTGATTCTATGTCCTGTCTTGAGTTTTGACTCATACAGTTGTGTTGGTCCATTTGCTGACCCCACTTTTGGTTGAGGTAAAGTTTCTTCTTAGTTAGCCTAGGGTCTAAACATAAGACTCACTTGGTGACTTTTCTTATAAGATTAGAAATGGAACGCCACCACATAGAAATTCCACATCCTTATTTCCTTCACTTCAAACTTTCATATGCTTAAGGCCTAACCTCCAGCGTTTGGGAGGAAGAGAGCTTGGAAGGTTTGAAGCACATTCATACTTACACACTTACATTCACATCTACATTCACACCTACATTCACACACTTTCACATCACACTTTATACTCACAATCTTAAACTAAACACATCCCATTTTGATCCCTTAATTCTTTGGAAACTCATGTGTGTGGTCCACCGGACCCTAAGTACGTAGGTCGAAGTAGCCGGAACCACCATATGGAGGACCAGAGAAAGTCAATTCTGATCTGTAACTTAAATAAGTTGACATCCCAAATTGAATTCCAAAATCCTACCAAATTCTCCAAATTTGACCCTTAGCCCTTAAACCCCGCCAAATGATCCAAATACCCCTAAACCCCAAAACTCCACAAAATTCCCAAAATATCCCTAAATTACTAAAATTCCCAAAAATCATTCTGAAATACTTCCCACCACTCAAATTGACCAAAATTACTCAAATTTACCAAAATTTTCAAAATTACTATAAATTGGCCTAAATTACCAAATTGCCACTAAAAAGGGCCCCAAAACCCAAAACATCCCAGAATCCCAGGCTCTCCCAAATCCATTCCAGAGTGTTCCCCTTGTCACACTGAAAAGTTTGATTCTAAACATGCTACACTTCCAAGCAACCGGTAGGCCCCTCGCAACAAAAGAAGCCGATACTTGAAAAACTTTTTGAGGTTCATAAAATCGTCTGCATTGGTCAGAAATGCCTCCGGACACTCCCATTTGACTCCAAATTTCATTGTGTACTTCCTCGAGCCTATAGTTTAGCTTTTTAATCACTTACCCCGAAAACCCTCAAAATTACCAAAATATCCCTACTTAGCTAAAAATTTGAAAAATTTGAAAAATTTGAAAAATTCCTATAAATTCCTAAAATCTTAAAAAAATTTTCAATTTCATTTTCTTCAACAACACTATAGCCAAATTTTTTTGATTTAACCTGATTTCATCAAAAGCCCCAAATTTGATGTTTTTGACTCGATCATCGACGAGGTTGCCCAAACAACCCCGGATCGTGAAATAGAGTGCACTGTTGCATTCAAAACATCAAATTTACTTTGGAAGGACATATACTTTGCTATGGTTCAACGCACGAGCAAACAAAGCCAAAATCGGCTCGTTTGGGTTAAAATAATTAAATATTAAATTGAATTTTTTTTCTTTCATTTTCTCCATAACCTAGCCTTAGCCGACGCCCCCCTTCTCCTTCTTATCGTGCCTCACCACCCTTGGTTGTGAAAGCAGCTTGGCCGAACCCCCACCCCCCCATGGTGTGCTTTCTTTGCTTCCTCTCCAAGGTATGGCTCTTCCTCCCTTGCTCCCATCCCATCCATGGCATCAATCCATCACCTCCACCATTCTCTTGTCACTTTTTGACTGCCATATTCCTCATCTTTATCACCACAATGGCAGTCCAAAAAGCATGCACACCTCTTGGACCATGGGTCATTACCCATAGAAAGGTTTGGTGGCTTCTTCTTGCTCTTCTTCTTCCTCTTTTTGCTATAAAATGACCCCATTGGGGGATTTTTTGTGTTGGAAGAAATACAAAGAGGAAGTGAGAGGTGCTGCCCAAATTTCTTCTAAGCTTGTTTTCGCTATTTTTTGTTGCCTCCTATCAAGTGGTAACTTCCTTAGCTCCTTAACTTCATTGGTTGTTTGATATTTGATGTTGGAATTGATTCATCCTATGGCTTAATTGTTTACTTGGCTATATTTTTTTCTCTCCCCATAACATGTGCTACAAGTTTCTTTTAAGAGAAAATGATGAAGGAATGTTTGTATTTTGCTTAATACATTGGTGGAGGAATGGGTGAGTTTGCTAGTTTCTTTGCCTCGTTTGTCGATTCATGAAATTTAATGGTTATGCTTTTTATTCCTAATGGTATCATATCATGTGAAGTTAATATGAGCGTGAAAGTTCATAAAGGTGGAGTTTGTTATGTTTCACTTTTACATTTGTATGCATGGTGGCATGAGAGTTTGAGGGGCTTTCAAAATTTTGGAAACTCTATGCATTAGGGCTTCTCTTTATGCATCAAGTAATTAGCCCAGTTTCATTTAGGCTTGAGAAAGAGGAGGAATGCTTGTTATGGTTTTGCTATACTCATGTACTTGCCACTTTTTCTTTAAGTTCATCATTACCAACATGTTTAATATTGGCCTTAGTAGGATTAAAGAGAGTGCTTACTAATTAGATGATTCGGAGCTACCCTACATGCTTTATTTGCTTATATCTTTCTCACTTAATCATTGCTTTGATTTTGGCATCAAACTATGTTGATTACATGTATAAATGTGAGGGGGTGTAAGCTCTCTTTCACCTTAAGTTTGTAGTTTTGTCACTTCACTTGTTGCTTGAGGCCTTTGGGTTTAAATGTGTTGTTTTGATTTCACACATATGATACTTGAAAGCTTGTCATTTACAAAGTTATATCTAGTGGTTTGGTGCTTTGCTATCTTAAAGAAAGAGGAAGAGCTATTTAGTGTTTGCAAAGGAGTGAGAGTTTGTAGCGCCATATTTTAAAATGGTTGTTATGTAGGAAGGATTGGAAGCCTCTACCCATATGTTTTCCAAAAATATGAAAGTTTCTTGTCGTCCTTTTACAAAATCTGAAATATTTAAGTGCTCTCTTTACAAAATCTGAAATGTCTGAGTGCTCTTTCTTTTTATTGGTAAAATATAAGAGGTGCGAGTGCTATTCTTTCAAAATTCTCGAACCCTACTTCAAAAGCTTAAAATAAAGGGTGTCTCTTCTTTTCAAAAATTTGGAGATGGGGATGGTTATTCATGATGATTTAGGAAAGTGTACCTCTTCTTTTCTTTATGTTAATTAGTTCATTACTCTTAAAAATCTTTTGGTAAACATTTTTCAAAACTTTATGTTCATGCAAAGTTGAATTTTATAGCCTCTCTTTAATTATGCTTCTCTATGTTGGATAGGCTTAGCTTGAAAAACTTTACATGCTCAACTTTATGTTACAAAATGTCTCTATGTTTAGTGTCTTTTGCTTGAAGATTTGAGCTTTACTCCTTCATGAGATGTATGCATGTATAGCTGACATTCCTTTTCTTCATTCTTACTCTATTTAATGCATGATCGAGTATTTGACGAAGTGTGGCATGTTGCTTAGCATTTTTCTTAACAAACGTCGGGTTGGCTTTCCTTTTGAGAAAAGAGAGGCAATGTAAGAAAAAAAAAGAAAATGAGAAGATATAAAAAAAAGAAAAAAAAATAAGATAATGGAAGAAGGTTGGGTAGAAAAGTTGAGTGATGTGCTATACTTTCTCTATTCTTGCTTCTTTATGCTCGCTACACCTTACTTATGAAATTTGGCATATTCTAGTTTCTATTGTTAGCATGGATTAGAGGTTGTTATGGAGTTCCCTTGGCTCCACTCTTTCCCCTCCACCTTGTGGGTTGGTTGTTTTGTTGAGATGAGATTTCATGTATAAGTGTCAATGCTCCTCTTTTGCTTACATTGTTTGCATGCTTGGAAGTTTGGAATACATGCTATGAATCTTGTTGATCGTATGCCTTAAGTCTAAATCTTGGAGCCCATTTAGCTACATGCTTGCTCTCTACCTTGCAGCTTGGATGATGTTTGGAAAAGGAGGATGTGATGCTTGTTTTTTCTTTCTCCTAGTATTAAATGTTTAGCATGAAAATGTCTTGGTGAAATTTTGTGCAAAATTCGGATTACAAAATGCTTACTTTTGGAACACTCACAAAAGAGACCATACATGCTTGTTTCTCACTTCTTTCACTAAGTTTTCATACATATGACACTTGGGCTTTGATTTTAAACACATTTCACCTCATTCCATACATGAAATTCATCTTTTTACACAACACTTCACTTTACTTTCAAAACACCCATATGCCACATACAAAGGTTTCACATTCCACATCCACCTCACCAAATTTTAAAACACCTACATGCTACATCCAAGAGTTCTACATTTCACATGCATTTGAAACTTGTGGAGGTGGCTTTTAGCACTAAATGTTTGTTGGAGAAGAGATGAATTGCTACATACATACTTGTAGTACTTGTTTTGATTATGTTTGTTGTACATTTGAAGGAACGCCATCACATATATGTTGCCTAAACTCAAAATCTGCACTTATACACTTGTGTAGAGATGCTTTGGATCATTCCTATTGTTGCTGAAACTAAAAAAATGCACTTATACACTTGTGTAGGAGGTTTTGGATCATTCCTATTGTTGCCTAAACTAAAAATTTGCACTTATACACTTGTGTAGAGATGCGTTGGATCATTCCTATTGTTGCTTAAACTAAAAATCTGCAATTATACACTTGTGTAGAGATGTTTTAAATCATTCTCATTCTATCCTTATGTAAAAATCTGCACTTGAACACTTGTGTAGAGATGTTTTAAATCATTCTCATGCTATCCTTATGTAAAAAATATGCACTTGTACATTTGTGTAGAGATGTTTTAAATCATTCCCATGCTATCTTTATGTAAAAATATGCACTTGTATGCTGTCTTGGGATTTGTCTAGATCAACTCTTTGCTGCCCCTATATGAAAATTTACATTGGTAGCCTTTTTGCATGTTGATTTAAAGCTTCTCTTTGCTGCCCCTACATGAAAATTTACATTGGTCGCTTTTTTGCAAGTTGATTTAATGCTTCTCTTCGCTGACCTCATTTAAAATTTACTTTGGTGAGCATCATTTGTGTTGCTTTTCAAGAGAGAATATGGAAAGGGAGGACGTGATATGCTTGCCACTTCAAAGAGAGAACTTTTGAAAGATGTTTCATCTCCAAATTGCTTTGATTTTACATGCGAATTTTGGGTTTCCTTTCACTGTCAAACTGATTCCCCCTACACTACCTCAATACACTTTCTATTTGTTTAACATGCTTGTTATGACACTTTATGCTTATGTTGCTTCATTATTCCATCATTGCGAATGTGGCAAAGCTTTGAATTGATGGGAAAATATGACATTGTTACATGTATACTTGTTGCACTTCTTTGGCTGTGAAAACCGCATGTGTGAAAATGTTTTTTAGTGCCCTTATGCTACCCATTTTTTTTACCCACCCTTCCTTGTTGGGCTCGGTTTTCCACCTACATGGGCTGTTTGGCCTTCTTTTATGGCTTTTGTTTTTTTTTTGTTTGACTTTACACGTCTCAGTTTTGTACCTTTACAGCTACCTCTTGTACCATGTTGGAGGGGCTTGTTTTCCATACTTTACATATCTTGTGGCCACCTCTCTCCACCATATTGGGAGAGGTTCGATTTACCTATTTTGGATGCCTTACAGTCATTCCCCCTTTACACTAATTCATAGGGATTTACCTTTACGTGTTTTCTTGCTCTGTAGCTGCCTCTTTTGCACCACATATAGAGCTTGCTTCTACTCTTACGCCGACCCATCCTTTCTGCTTCCAATGATTTGTCAGTCGAACATTGAGCCGTCTGTTCCACTCTGTTTTGAGAGTTGACCCACCTTCTTTGCGATTGTCGGCATATTTTTAGGTTTGTGTGTTGTATTTTGAAAATGGGTAGCCAAACAGAAATTGTCGATGAATTTTAGATTTTAAATTTAATTTAAATATATATAATTTAGAAAGTAGTATTTGATTTTGAAAATAATTTTAAATTTGAAAATTTTAAGATATGGAATCAAACCGATCTCACATCCCAAATAGTTTATATAAACGAGCACCGCATCACAAACCATATATCTATCCCAAAGAATAGACACACTGCTTGATGATGGAGCTCGATTAAATAAACTAGGGGATTTGTGACATCCATTTGGTCTGCGAACCAATTTTATAAGCCGACAAGTTCCCTTGCTTAATATAAATGAATTAAGTAAGGTTTATAGTACCTGGGTTCCTAAAGTTCCCTATAAGGGCAAGCCCCTATAGTTAAATATATCTTAAATGTCCGAAGACACTTAAGAAAACTCTCGATAATGATCAGTGGTTTTGCTCGCAAGAATTTTAAAGTTTAAGGTTTTCAAATGATTGGATTTTGGAATTTTTAATAGGGAATGGATCAAATTTGGAACAATTTATTTTAAGATTCAAAAGGAAGAGAAGTAGGAGAAGCTGAGGATTCAAGAAGAATCTTGACAACTTTCCAAACTATCCTATTATTTGGCTTAGATTTGAGAATTTATTTAATGTTTCAATCCTGCCAATTTTAATTGATTAGGACTTTTATTTGTATGATATAATCACACAAATAGCTTCGAAGATGTGAGGGTTTATGTCGTACCAAACGACCACCTCAGAGTCCTAAAACAGGTTAGGCTTAATTTACATGACATGATCATGCAAATGCCTAACAAAGAGTTGAGGATTTGTGTTGCACCAGGCAAAGTACCTCGAAGTCCTATGGCTTGGTTATTTAATTCTATGAAAGGTTTAGCTAGCGTAGATTCGAGTTTTGCTGATGACGATGGCCGAGCTGCCCACCATGCTCCGAGCTCCTTGTTGTTACAGAGGTTTAGTTTTAGAAGTCATAAATCAGGAGATGAGAGAAGTTTTTTGGTTTAGAGAAAATCTTAAAATCCAGGTGTTTTTAATATTTTAATTAAAACAAATCTTAAAGTTGTTTAAACAGAACCGATTAAGATCTCACGGTTCTGTCATCCTGGCACCGTTATTTTCATTGAATTCACTTAGTCCAGATGAATTTGCTAAACTCAACTGAATGAGTTCTGCACTTTCATTTAGACCGTGGGAAATCTTTTTAGCAACACGTGGGTTACATCATCCGAGGGATTCCCTATCATTCAACGAGACGTTTTAATTTAGTTACAATTGTAGTTTTGTTGTTCTATTTGTGATTAAATTTTGAGTTGTTTTATATTTTGGAATGTTGTGGCGGTGAATTTTATCTTGCAATGACTTTTAATTTAGTTTTGGTTTCAGTTTAGGGACTATCCTAAAGGTTTTGGTTTTCATGCAACAGTTTTATTTATCATGCAAGAAAAAGTAAAGTACAATGCATGTAAGTAAATTTCAACAAAGCAAATTGCAATAAAATAAAAGCGTACCTGGAGGGTCTTCCCGTCATCCCAAGCAGCACTTAAAACACATGTTAAGGTATTTAAATATTTTGCAAGAAATACCTAGGTAAAACTAAGGGAAAGGGTTTTGATTGTCTACCAAATTTCTAATCCTATAACTAGTCATCTCCTATGACGTCTAGGTTCTTGGTTTGGTTTAAGGATGATTTTCTTCATCAAAGAACAACTAGATTCAATTGTTCTTCTAAAACATCCCGTCATATTGAGGAAGTCCTTAGGGCGAGTCCTAAACATCTTTTCAATATTTCTGAGATTGTTTTGAGTCCAAATAAATTTAGTTGCACAGGTGAATTAATCATCTAGAGGTTTAAGTTTGGTTCTCTTGCTCAGTGAACTAGGACATTTGAATGTCCTATAAGTGAAGTAACACTTCACTTGATACTTCATTTAAGAGTTATAATAATAAGAGCTTTAAAAAGAGCAAAACAACTCATTAAGTATTTTAATGATTTAAACTTAATGATTTAATTTTAATTTTGACTTATTTATAAAAAAAGTTTAATTTTGGAATTGTTTTCAAGTCATTTTTTTTTAAATTTAATTTAAATCTTTACGTTTTAAATGATGTTATATCTCAGATTTAACCTTTATGTTTTAAACCTACTTTATGTGTTTGGTTTAACTCTTAATGATTTCATTTAGGTGTGTTGTTAAATGATTTTAATTCAATTTAATTTTAATTTAATTTAAGTTTAATTTAAATTAATTTAATTTAATTTAATTTAATTTAATTTAAATTTTTTTAATTTAATTTAATTTAATTTGATTTTTTTTATTTAATTTAATTTTAAATTTTAAATTAATTTAATTTCATTTTAATTTAATTTAGTTTAATTTTTTTTAATCTAATGTTTTAGATATGATTTAATTTAATTGTTTAAAGTGTTAATTTAATTTAAATTTTGATTTAATTTAGTTTAAATTTAATTTAATTTAATAGTTAAGTCTTTTAGCACTTTAAATTTTAAATTGGGTTATCGTTTAAATTGGGAATTAAATATTACTGCAGTGATTAATTTAGGGATTTTTAAATTAAAGAATAAATATCTTATCAATAATATCCCTATTTTTAATAATTCAAATTTCCATTACTCTTCCAAAATTTTAATTAATTAATTAATTAAAGTTTATTTTAATTATTCTTGAAATGATTAGTAGGTTTCTACCCTTCAATTATTTAAATTTCAATCATCCAAAATCAGTTTAGGATCAAATATTTTACCCTCCCCTTTTTGATTAATCCTAAAATTTTAATTAAGGGTTGAAATTTTTAATTACCATTTTGCCCTTCAAGCTTAACAATTCTATAACTCACTAAACTAAGCTCAAATGAACTTGAAATTTTTATGTAACCTCACTCACATGTCAATTAAGACATTAGAGGAGAAAATGTGATTTTTCTGTATTTAATTTATTTATGTAATTATTTCTAATGGAAAATAGGGGTTTTCAAGGAAAATTCAATAACATGACCAAGGAAATGTTTCTGTCCTTAAGAAAATTATGGGATGTCCCCAATGACTAGAGGACCACTTGGACCAATTTTGGTGATTTTTTGAATTATATTTTATTTATCAAAATTATTTTGAGTTTTGGAGTATTAATTAATTTAAAAAAAATAAAATTTGAAAAAGGGATTTTATATTTTTTTAAAATCTCTCTGGCCTCAGGGAAATCAGAGAACCAAATATTTTTTTTTAATTCCAAAAATTTTTTTAAGCCTTTAAAATTCAATTTGGTTTGTTCCTAGGTGATTAGAATTCAAAATGTGTCATTTTTGTAATTTTTGATATTTTTATGATTTTTATTATTTTTTAATTATTAAAAATATTAAAATAATGATAAAAATCAACTTTTTTTAGAAACTTACAATTTTAATTTTCCTAAGTTCCTCTGATGTCAGAGAAGCCCCAAAACCATTTTTTTGAATTTTCGAAAAGTATTTTGTGAGTTATGAATTTTTAAAGTTTAATTTTTGTTATGTGACTTAATTAATCCATTTAGTGGAGTTAATTAAGTCCAATTGATTTCAAATTTTTATGTGATGTTCCTCTGATCCTAAAGATCAGTGGAGAATTTTTTTCAAGTTAATTTGATGAATATTTAATCCTAATTAATTAAAGATCAATTTTAGGTGTTTAGGCCAATTAGGGTTGTTCCATGTGAATTAACTCAAAACCTATTTTTCCTAGGTTCCTCTGGTCATAAGAAACATCAACAAATTTTCCTAGAATTTATTTCTCAGCATGCTAATTATTGGAATTAAAATACTCAAAACAGTAACATGAACTTGGAAAATCAATAACTTCTCATAGGGATGGCCTCTGACCTTGGAAAATTCAGGGAATGTTCCCAAGTTCAGAGGCTTCAAAAGCCCTATGGTCTCATGCCATGGTGAATTGCCTATGAAAATGAAGAATTAAAATAATGCATAGAGTAAATAAGTCATTAAAAATAAAATACTTAATGAAATGACTTGATTTCTTTTCCACATTATTCTCCTCTGTTCACTAAGCAAGAGGGTATTTTTATTTTATTTTTATGATTTTCCTATGCAAAGATATGGATTTTAGAAGTTCTGGTAATTAAAGAAATAGAATATAACCCTAATTTCCTACTTATCCACACGGCAACACGCCATCCTCGGCAGCACCGAAAGGCCACGCGGTGCGCTGTGATTCGGCGCCGCCATCTGAGTCAGTGCTGCGGGGGTCTGCTGTTCACGTTCCATTGCGCCGTCTGACTTGATCTCGACTGTCAGCCCGATACACGCGCGATCCAACGGCTCCTGGTCATCGTCTACGACTGGTGTGCACCCGTGGCCGTCCACACTAAAACCTAAAGATCTCATTCGATTCTCAATGGATTTTTGTGTTCTTATGCTCTATGGATTCGTCTTGAAGAGACGAACATATCCATATGGTTTATGTGGCATGAAATTAACCCAATCAAAATAGAGAATGTTCAGAAGCTCGAGAAGAAGAGAGAGCTCATACCTTTGCTCACAGAAGTGTGGCTTCAATCTGAGAGTTGTGTCACCTTCGATTGAGTCTAAGTAAGCTCCAGATGAAGTCTCTGGCCCTGGGGAATTGTCTAGACTTGAATTCGACCAAACCCGATTCCAAAGCACGGATGCTAGAGCAATGGGTGGCCTGGAGAGGGGCCTTCCACTGCGGAACTCCTTCTCTTGATCTTGTGCAGGTGTGGGTGAGTTTAATTTGAGTTTGGTGGAGAATTGGAAAGTGTCCTAGTTTTGGGTGGAATTTTGGCTAAGAAATTGAGCTCTGTGGATGGGGATTAGGGCAAATTATCACTAGGGATCAATTACTCTAAGTGTGGAGGATGGTCTGGAACAATTTTGGCAGAGTTTCTGTATGGTTTTGTGCAACTCTCCTCTTGGCTAAGAGGGGTGGGGTTTAAATAGAGTTGGTCGGAGGGCCTTCCAGGGGGAGTTAATGGCTGGGATCAGCTGCTCTGGGAAAGGGAAGAACAACTCCAATGGCCATTAAGCACGGGGCAGCTCAGCAAGAGAGAATTTCAATGTTGGGCTCTCATGGTGCTCTCGACCATGTCAATTTCTAGCGGCTGTGGTGGCTGGCCGGCCAGGCATGGGTCACCCTCAGGGTCAGTGAGGTCAGAGCTTGATTCCTATGAGTTCAATTGATGATTTCCATGTGTAAAGGTGGTGAATTCAAATGGAATGGGAAAAGGGTGACTTTGGCTTGGTTTGGGTCAACCCATGGTTTTGGGCTAGGTTCACCTCCCCATGGCCTGCTTGGGCTGAAGAGAAAGCTATTTGGCTCAGCTTAATTAGTGGGGAGAAGTCACCATCCAAGTACAATTAGGCTTAAGTATGGTTTAGGGGAATCATGGGAGTGGTTAATCACTCTTAAGAGAATCATTAAAGGGTCCCCTCTCTTGCCACTTTGGGTATAGTGAGGTGTCCAAGGCTTTCATGGCTCCCATGTGGCTCATACATGGCTTCATGGCTTCGTTTGGCTTGGGAAAAGTCAAGTCAACTTTCATGGAAAAGGGTTTATGGAATTTTGAAAATTTAGGGTTTATTTAATGGGATTTGGCATAATACCATTTTGGTTTGATTTTCATGATGGATTTAGCACTTAGGGAGTGATATTAATTGAGGATGAGATGAGATTGTAATGTGAGCTATAAGGTGGACTTTGGGCTTTTGGGTTTGTTTTGTATGGGCTTTTAAAGTAGCTTGGGAAATGGGCTTTTAAATTTTAAAATGGGTTTTTTAGGATGAGGAGCCTTGTAGTGGTTGGGTCCAATGAGTGTTGAATGTTTCATGAGTTGTTTTAAGTCAACGTGGTAAGGCTTGGGGTTGGATTGGGTTGAACTTGGGTCTCTTTGGAAAGGGGACAAAAATGGGTCAAATTGGGTTAGCTTGGGCTAAGATTGGGCTAAAGTTGGTTTTGATGTAAAATTAATATTGAGAAATGTTTATAGGTGTGTTACAAAGTGTTTTCAACTTTGGTTAGGGTTTAATTTTGGGATTTGGGCTAAGTTAGGGTTAAGCTTGGGTTTAGGCTAAATTGGGGATTTTGGATTTGGGTTGAATTTGAGTGGGGTTTGGGTCCAAATTTTGGGAAAATTATGTTAGTATTTTTTTTATGGATATGTTAGGGAAGGTTTAGAAAAGGTTTGGGGTCAATTGGAGTTGAATTGGGTTAGTTTGGGCTAAGTTTGGGTTATGGGTCAAAATTGGGCTTTAAGCTTAAAAATGAAATTGGATTCAAATGTCAATCAAATTGGGCTTGGATTTGGTCTAGATTGATATTGGGGATATTAATTGAAGTTTAGAATTGAATTGGACCAAAATTGAGGTCAATTGGGGTGATTTGGTTTGACATTGGGTTCACTTGGGTTTAAAATGGGCTAAATTGTGGGTTTTGGTAAAAGTGGGGTAAATTGACAAAATTAGCCCATGGTATTGTTGAACAAAATGAATTTGGGAATATTTGAGATTTTCTGGAATTTTCTGGGAATTTTCTGAATTTTTGGATTTTTGGGTCGGGGGTATTTTTGGAAATTTTGGTATTTTTGGCTGTAAATGATCAATTTGATTGGTGGGGAAATGTTCAAGGTTAATTTTGGAAAATTTTTTGGTTATTTGTAGTTTCAAGGGCTTTTAGTAGGTTTGGTGGGTCTGGGGCCCCGGGAGTCAAAAATTGAAATTTTGGAAAAATGAAAATTGAGCAAGTGTGAGGGAAATGGAATCATTTTGGTTGAGCCATGAAGCCATATTAAGCCCATAGGAGCCATGAGAGGACTCATTTGAGGCATTCACTATGTTGTTCCTAACCCTCTTAGCCATGGGCCTAGGGGTTAAGGTCCATCCATATGAATTATCTACATGAGTTAGGAAGTCAAGCTAGGCATGAATAGTTTTAGGATTTGGAATGTGTGTGAAAGTGTAATGTGTGCATGTGAACCTTCACCAGACCAGGCCACCCAGGGTGATCCTAAGGCCAAAGAGTCCTATAAGGAACTTATCCTTTAAACCTCCACATTTGATCTCAACCCTCTAGGTGATTAGGGGTTTACAATCAAGCTTGTGGGGTTTGAAGGGAGTTAAGAAGTGGTTGAGTTTATAAAGGGTTAGGTTCCATCTCTAGTCCTCTAAGATATTCAAAGGAAAAGCCTAAGGATAGATCCTAAGTACTAAAGAGAGAAGAGAAGACCTCATCAAAAGTGAGGTCAACAAATGGACCCTCAATAGGTGTGGTGTGCTAACCAAGCACACCGCGCATATTGGCGTTGACCGAAGAGATCAACAAAACCAACACAGTTATCCAAGTGACAAACTTAGGACAGAGTAGAAAAATTTCCGCTGGGTAGTATCAAGTATATCTCCAAGACTGGAGGTTCTTGAACTCTCGCTGGGGAAAGGAAAATGAGGTGAATTCCAAACCACCACATCTGGGGAATTTTGATTTAGATTTCGTTTCATTTTATGTTCAAGTTTTGATGTGTGAGTTTAGATTTGGAGTTTTAATTTAGATTGAGGTTTAATTTAAGATTAATTCGACGAAATCTTGAATTTGAGATTTGGATTTGAAATGAGAATTGAAACCTAGGTTCCAACATCTGGAATGCAAGGAAAACTGAAATTTAGGTACCAGTCTCGGAGTGAGAATAAGAGTTTAAGTGTCGATTGAAAAGGATGAGAATCAGAAATTAGGTACGGATCTCGAAAGAGAACTGGAATTTAGGTACCAGTCTCACAAGTTTCGAATTGAAATTTAGATGTCAATTCGAAAGAGAATCAAAATTTAGGTATCGATTTAGAAATGAGAACTGAAATGTAGGTACTAGTCTCGGAAATTTTGAGTTGAAATGTAGGTGTCAATTCAGATGAGAATTGAAATGTAGGTATCGATCTCGAAATGAGAACTGGAATGTAGCTACCAGTCTCAAAAATTTTGAATTGAAATGTAGGTATCCATTCAGATGAGAATCGAAATGTAAGTATCGATCTCGAAATGAGAATTGGAACGTAGGTACCAGTCTCGAAAATTTTGAGTTGAAATGTAGGTATCAATTCAGATGAGAATCAAAATGTAAGTATCGATCACAAAATGAGAACTGGTATGTAGGTACCAGTCTCAGAAATTTTGATTTAAAATGTAGGTATCAATTCAGATGAGAATCGAAATGTAGGTATCGATCTCAAAATGAGAACTGGAATGTAGGTACCAGTCTCGAAAATTTTGAATTGAAATGTAGGTATCAATTCAGATGAGAATCAAAATGTAGGTATCGATCTCGAAATGAGAACTGGAATGTTGGTACCAGTCTCAGAAATTTTGAATTGAAATGTAGGTATCAATTCAGATGAGAATGGAAATGTAGGTATCGATCTCGAAATGAGAACTAAAATGTAAGTACCAGTCTCGAAAATTTTGAATTGAAATGTAGGTATCAATTCAGATGAGAATCGAAATATAGGTATCGATCTCGAAATGAGAACTGGAATATAGGTACCAGTCTCATAAATTTTGAATTGAAATGTAGGTATCAATTCAGATGAAAATCAAAATGTAGGTATCGATCTCGAAATAAGAACTGGAATGTAGGTACCAATCCCAGAAATTTTGATTTGAAATGTAGGTATCAATTCAGATGAGAATCGAAATGTTGGTATAGATTTTGAAATGAGAACTGGAATGTAGGTACCAGTCATGAAAGTTATGAATTGAAATGTTGGTATCAATTCTGATGAGAATCGAAATGTTGGTATCGATCAAGAAATGAGAACTGGAATGTAGGTACCAGTCTCGAAAATTTTTAATTGAAATGTACTGTGGAGATTTGGATTTAGCGGGAGATCGAAATGAGATGTGAAAGTGTTCCACATCCCACGAGAATCAATCAAAGTTTGATTATTTGGCGAAGGGTATCAATCCATTCCATCAGAACCAAATCGAAAATTTTTCGTGGTTCTGAAATCATCCCGAGAGAGGGTTTCAAAGGAGGTCTGAAGTAGATCTTGATTTGAAGAAGAATTGGAGGATTTGAAAAGATGGATTTAGACTGGAATTCAATTTGAGATTTAGATTCATTTTGTTTGTCCTTTAACGATCCCATTTTTTTTATTTGTTGTTTATTTAGTGTTCATGTGAATTTGAAGTTCATTTTACTATTTAGATTTTTAGGAAAAGTTCTCATTTATTTTCTTTTCTCTTCTGTTCTTCGTTCAAAATTCATTTAACTCTAATGGCGTTTCCCAGTCAATTTTCACAAAAAGAGGTGAAGGGAAAATATATCGTAGTCGTTTTCATTCCAACTTACTGATAGTACATCATACAACTTGATCTAGTCATGATGACATTTTCCTCAGAAATTTAATGTCTCCTACAATCCATGTAAATCCAAAACGGACTGTGTAAACTTCTTGTTGATCCATCCAAAAGCGTCTGTCAAAAAATCCATGTCTGAATAGTAAGAAATATGGGTAATAACATCACCTTCCAAGCCACCCTTTGCAGGAATGTCGCATGGATGTGCATTGGAGGTGTGTTATTTCCCATGTAACTCACAGCTCGTAGGGACGGAGACTCTCCAATTCTGGGTCTGGCTGGAAGTGGTAAGGCATCTTTCTGTCGTCCATTCTTCTAAAAGTAACGGAGATCCGCTCCACTGGCACTCCCGGTATACAATTGTTGATCTCATTTTTGATGAGGTCTTCTCTTCCCTCTTTAGTGCTTAGGATCTAGCCTTAGGCTTTTCCTTTGACTATCTTAGAAGAGTAGAATTGGGACCCACCCCTTAGAAATTTGAACCACTTCTTGCCTCTCTACAAACCCCACAAGCTTGATTGTAAACCCCTAATCACCTAGAGGGTTGGAATCAAATGTGAAGGTTTAAAAGATGAGTTCCCTATAGGACTCTATGGCCTTAGGACCACCCTGGGTGGCTTGATCTGGTGAGGGTTGACTTACACACTCCCTACACTCACACTCTACACTCTCACACACACAATCCAAATCCTAAAACCACACACATACCCAACTTGACCCCTTGACTCATGTAGGAAATTCATATGGATGGACCTTAACCCCTAAGCCCCTGGCGAGAGGGTTAGGAACAACATAATGAATACCTCAAATGAGTCCCCTCATGGCTCAAATAGGCTTAATATGACTTCATGGCTCAAATAGGCTTAATATGACTTCATGGCTCAACCAAAGTGATTTTATTTTGCTCAAATTTGATCAATCTTCATTTTTCCAAAATTTCAATTTTTGACCTCGAGGCCCCGACCCCACCAAACCTATCAAAAGCCCTTAAAATTGCCCAAATCCTCCAAAATTTCCAAATTACCCAAAATTCCCAAGAATTAACCTGGAACAGTTCCTTACTAATCAAACTGATCATCCATAGCCAAAAATACCAAAAAAATTCTAAAAATATCCCCAATACCCTCCAAATACCAAAAATGCCCCTCTTAGCCAAAAAATCCAAAAATTCAGAAAATTCCCAGAAAATTCCAGAAAATCCCAAATATTTCCAATTTCATTTTTAACAGCTACACCATAGGCCAATTTTGTCAATTTACCCCACGTTTACCAAAACCCTCAATTTAGCCCATTCTTAACCCAAGTGAACCCAATGTCAAACCAAACCTACCCAATTGACCCCAATTTTGGTCCAATTCAATTTTAAACTTCAATTTAATATCTACAATATCAATCTAGACCAAATCCAAGTCCAATTTGATTGACATTTTGGTCCAATTTCACTTTTGACCTTAAAGCCCAGTTTGGAACCATGACCCAAACTTAGCCCAAACAAAACCCAATTTAATTCCAATTGACCCCAAACCTTTTCTAAACCTTCCCTAACATCCCCACAAACAAAACACTAACATAATTTACCCAAAAATTGGACTCAAACCTCACCCAAATTCAACCCAAAACCAAAAGGCCCAATTTTGACCTAAATCCAAACCTAACCCAAATAAGCCCAAATCCCAAAACCAAAACCCAACCAAAGTTGAAACCTCTTTAAAACACTCCCATAAACATTTCCTAACATTAATTTTGCATCAATTTCAACCCTAGCCCATCATTGGCCCAAATTAGCCCAATTTGACCTACATTGGCCCATTTACCAAATCAACCCAAATTCAACCCAATTCAAACCCAAACCACCTCAAATTCATTTCAAATCACTCATGACACACCCCTAAACCAAACCCAACAATTATTTGACCCAAACTTCTACAAAATTCCCATCCATGAATTCATTCTTAAACCTAAAGTGCTCATCCCCTTAAGCCTTCCTAAAAGCCCACTTCCACCAAATTCAAAAGCCCAAATCAATCTAAAGCCCACATGACACTTTCCCTCATCACACATTCAATTTAAAATCATTCCTAAAGTCCTAATTTATCAATTAAATAATTCCAAATCAATCCTCATAACAATTCCCATCAAAATGCCAAAATTCACAAAACCCTTTTTCATGAAGTTGACTTAACTTTTCCCAAGCCAAAGATGAGCCATGAAGCCATGCATGAGCGACATGGAAGCCATGAGAGCCTTGGACACCTCACCATACCCAAAATAGCAAGAAGAGGGGATCCTTTAATGATCCCCTTAAGAGTGATTAACCACTCTCATGTCTCTCCTAAACCTTGCTTAAACATAATTGTACTTGGATGGTGACCTTTCCCCACTAATCAAGCTGACCTAAACCACTTTCTCTTCAGTCTAAACTAGCCATGGGGAGGTGCACCTAGCCCAATCTATGCATTTAACCAAACATAGCCAAAATACACCCTTACCCCATTCCACTTTGATTCAAACCCTTTACCCATGGCAGCCACCAATTGACTTCACAAACATCAAGCCCTGACCCACCTGAACCTGAGTGTGACCCATGCCTGCCGGCCAGCCGCCTCGATCGCCGAAAAACACCACACCCGAGAGCTCACATGTGAGCCAACACTGAAATTCCCCCTTGCTGAGTTGCCCCAAGTCCAGTGGCCACCATGGCTGTTCTTCTCTTGCATAGAGCAGCTGATCCCAAGCCTTAAACCCCCCTGGGAGGCCTTCCACCCTCTCCTATTTAAACACCACATCCTCTCGGCCATGAAAGGTGCTGAAACAAACCTTAAGGAAACTCTGCCAAAATCATTCCAGACCACTCTCCACACATAGAGCATTTGATTCCCACTGGATTCCAGCCCCAATTCCCTCCAGCTGAGCTCAATTTTGAGTTCAAATTTCAGCATAAAAACCAGGACACTTCTTCACAGTGAGCCAATCCCTAAATTGATTGGTCCTACACCTTCACCAGACCAAGAGAAGAGGTTTCCCCCTAAAAGCCCCCTCACCAGGCCAGCCATTGCTTCTAGCCCCCAAGCTTTGTGATCGGGCTTGGTCGAAATCATACCTAGACAATTCACCAGGCCAATGGACTTCATCTGGAGCTTGCTTGGACCCAATCGAAGGTGACACAACTCTCAGATTGAAACTTCACTTCTCTAAGCAAAGGTATGGACTCACTCTTCTTCCCGAGTTTACAGAGATTCTCCATTTAATTTGAATCAATTTCAATGCATGTTTAGCATATGGATGTGTTCCTCTCTTCAAGACGAATCCATAGAGCATAAGAACACAAAAATCTGTTGAGAATCGAGTGAGAAATTAGGTTTAGAAGGTTGACGGTCACGGGTGCACACCAGTCGTAGACGATGACTGGGAACCGTCGGATCGAGCGTGTATCGAGCGGACGGTCGGGATCGAGCCGGACAGCGCTATGGTACATGAACCGTGGGCCCCTAGAGCGTTGAGTCAGATGGCGGCGCCGAATCAAAACACGCCGTGTGGCCTTTCGGAGACGCCAAGGTTGAGTCAGTTCCGCGTGGATAATTAGGAAATTAGGATTTTTCTTATTTATTTAATTACTAGAACTTTGAAAATTCATAACTTTGTGTAGAAAAATCCTAAAAATAAAATAAAAACACCCTCTTGCTCAGTGAACAGAGTAGAATAATGTGGAAAAAAGTCAAGTAATTTCATTAAGAATTTTATTTTTAATAATTTATTTACTCTCTGCACTATTTCAATTCTCCATGCATATAAGAAATTCACCATGGCATGAGACCATAGGGCTTTTGAAGCCTCTGAACTTGGGAACATTCCCTGAATTTTCCAAGGTCAGAGGCCATCCCAATGAGAAGTTATTGATTTTTCAAGTTCATGTTACTATTTTGAGTATTTTAATTCCAATAATTAGCATGTTGAGAAATAAATTCTAGGAAAATTTGGTGATGTTTCTTATGACTAGAGGGACCTAGGAAAAATAATTTTTGAGCTAATTCACTTTGAACAACCCTAATTGGCCTAAATATCCAAAATTGAACTTTAGTTAATTAGGGTTAACCACACATCAAATTAACATAAAAACAATTCTCCACTGTCCTCTAGGGATAGGAGAACACCACATAAAAATTTGAAACCAATTGGACTTGATTAACCCCACCAAATGGGTTGATTAAACCTCTTAAGTGATAATGGGTAAAATTAAACTTTAAAAATTTATAACTCACAAAATACTTTTCAAAAATTCATAAAATTGGTTTTGGAGCTTCTCTGATATCATAGGAACTTAGGAAAATTAAAATTATAATTTTCTAAAAAAGTTGATTTTTATCATTATTTTAATAATTTTAATAATTAAAAAATAATAAAAATCACAAAAATATTAAAAATCACCAAAATGTCACATTTTAAATTCTAATCATTTAGGAACAAACCAAATATTTTTCTTAAGTCCCTAGGGTAAGTTATTGAATTTTAAAGGCTTAATGTAATTTTTTAATATTAAAAAATTATTTTCCAACCTTTTCACTAAAATAATTCTAATAAATCAAAGAAAAATCAAAAAAAATATAAAATTTGTTTCTCAAAACTCCTTGAAGTCAGAGAGATTTAAGAAAAATATAAAATCCATTTTGCAACATTAATTTTATTTTAAAATTAATTAATACTCCAAAAGTCAAAATAATTATAATAAATAAAATAAAATTCAAAAAATCACCAAAATTTGTCCAAATCGTCCTCTGGTCATTAAGAGTGCCCCATAATTTTTTTAAGGATAGAAAATTTTCCTTGGTCATCTTATTGAATTTTCTTTGGAAATCCCTATTTTCTACAAAAAATAATTATATAAATAAATTAAATACAGAAAAATCACATTTTCTCTTCTAATGTCTTAATTGACATGTGAGTGAAGCCACATAAAAATTTCAAATTCATTTAAGCTCAATTTAGTGAGTTATGAAATTATTAAGCTTGAAGGGCAAAATGGTAATTAAAACTTTCAACCTCTAATTAAAATTTTAGGATTAATAAAATGAAAGAGTAAAATAGTTGATCTTAATCTGATTTGGATGATTGAAATTTAAATAATTAAAGAGTAGGAACCCATCAATCAATTTTAAGAATAAACCTTAATTAATCAATTAATTGAATTTGGAAGATTAATAAAAATTGAAATTATTAAAATAGGAATATTATTTAAGAAGATATTTATTCTTCAATTTAAAAATCCCTAAATTAATCACTTCAATAATATTTAATTCCTAATGATAATCTAAATTTAAGACTTAAAATACTAAAGACTTAGTCATTAAATTAAATTAAAAATTAAAATATTCAAACTAAATTAAATCAAAATTTCAATTAAATTAATACTTTAATAATTAAATTAAATCATCTATAAAACATTAAATAATAATAATAATAATAATAAAATATTAAATTAAAATTAAAATAAAATTAAAATAAAATTTATATTAAACTTAAAGTAAATTAAATTAAATTAAATTAAATTAAATTAAAACATATTAAATTAAATTAAATTAAATCAAAAATTAAATTAAAATAAAAATCAAAACTAAATTAAAAATAAAATTAAATTAAAATTAAATCAAATTAAATTAAATTAAATTAAATAGAATTAAATATAACATCACTTAAGACATAAAGAATTCAAAATGAAATCTAAAACAACTTGAACACTATTCCAAACTTAAACCCATTAATTAAAATTAAATTAAATCACAAATCACTAAAACATCATTTGCCCTTAAAAGCTCTTGTTATCATAACTCCCAGATGGAGCATTAGGTGAAGTGGCACTTCACCCATAGGATATTCAAACATCCTAGTTCACTGAGCAAAAGAACAAAAATTAATTAAACCTCAGATGATTACTTCACCTGATTAATTAAATCCATTTGGACTTAGAACAATCCTAGTAATATTGAAAAGATGTTTAAGACTCGTCTTAAGCACTTCCTCAATATGATAGGATGTTTATAAGAACAATTGAACTTAATTGTTCTTTGATGAAGAAAATCGTCCTTAAACCAAAATGCAAGAACTTAGACGTCATAGGAAATGACTAGCTATAGGACTAGGACTTTGATAGACAACCAAAACCTTTCCCTTAGCTTTACCATGGTACTTATTGAAATATTTTAAATGACTTAACATGTGTTTTAAGTGCAGCTTGGGATGACGGGAAGACCCTCCAGGTACGCTTTTATTTTATTGCAATTTACTTTATTGCGAATGCACTCTACTTTTCTTGCATGATAAACAACTGTTGCATGAAAACCAAAACATTTAGGATAGTACCTGAACTGAAACTAAAACTAAATTAAAAGTCACTGCAAGATAAAATTCACAGCCACAACATTTCAAAATATAAAACAACTCAAAATTTAATCACAAACAGAACAACAGAACTACAATTGTAACTACATTAAAACGTCTCATTGGATGATCGGGAATACCTCGGATGATGTAACACACGTGTTGCTAACGGGATTTCCCACGGTCTAAATGAAAGTGTGGAACTCATTCAATTGAGTTTAGGAAATTCATCTGGACTAAATGAATTCAATGAAAATAACGGTGCCGGGATGACGGAACCGTGGGATCTTAATCGGTTCTGTTATAATCAACTTTAAGATTTGTTTTAATTAAAATATAAAAAACACTTGAATTTTAAGATTTCTAAACCAAAAAACTTCTCTCATCTCCTGATTTATGATTTCTAAAACTAAACCTCTGTAACAACAAGGAGCTCGGAGCATGGTGGGCAGCACGACCATCGTCATCAACAAAACTCGGGTCTACTTCAGCAAAACCTATTCTAATTTTAAACAACAGAGCCATAGGATTTCGAGGTAGTTTGCCTAGTGCAACATAAATCCTCAACTCTTTGTTAGGTATTTGCATGATCATGTCATGTAAATTAAGCCCTAACCGGTCTTAGGACTCCGAGGTAGTCGTTTGATAGGACACAAACCCACACATCTTCGAGGCTATTTGTATGATTTTATCATACAAATATAAGTCCAAATTAATTAAAATTGGCAAGATTGAAATATTAAATAATATTAGGATTTTCTTAAAATCGAGCCAAATAATAGGATAGTTTGGGAAGTTGCCAAGATTCTTCTTGGATCCTCAGCTTCCCCTACTTCTCTTCCATTGGACTTCTAAAAATAATTGTTCCAAAGTTTGAGTCATTCCCTATTGAAATTTCCAAAAATCCAATCCTTTGAAAACCTTAAACATTGAAATTCTTGAGAGCAAAACCACTGATCATTATCGAGAGTTTTCTTAAATGATTCACTTCATTTAAGATGTAATTAACTATAGGGGCTTGCCCTTATAGGGAACTTTAAGAACCCAGGTAATATAAACCCTGCTTAATTCTTTTATATTAAGGAGGGGAACTTGTCGGCTTATAAAATTGGTTCGTAGACCAAACGGATGTCACAAATCTTGTAGTTTATTTAATCGAGCCCCATCATCAAGCAGTGTGTCTACTCTCCGGGATAGATATACAGTTTGTGGTGCGGTGCTCGTTTATATAAAATATTCGGGATGTGAGATCAGTTTGATTACATATCTTAAAATTTTCAAATTTAAAATTATTTTCAAAATCAAATACTACTTCTCAAATTATTTATTTAAATTAAATTTAAAATTCGCTGACAATTTCTGTAGGCGACCTCTTTTCAAAAATACAACACTCAACCTGAAAAATATGCTGACAACTTCTAGAGACTCAGTTGGGGAATAGTTCCTCTCTCCATTTTGATCAGATGGCTTTGCTTTCATAAATCGGTACTGAGCCCATGCCCCTAGTGGACCAAACTACCATTCTTCCGTTGGATTACCCCGTTCATTTCTGTCTTGAACAAGTATAACCAACTCCTCTCGGATTTAGGAGCCACTGTTTAGAAACCCCTAAATGGAGAGGTTCCGAGATCCTTTTACCTCTTTTCTGAGGTGGGGTGGACCCCCAATAGGTGTTAGTTTAGGAGCGATCCTTCGAGTCGAGAAGTCTTGCATAAGACTTTCTCTTCCTTTCCAACTATGAATCGGATTCCTTACCTTCTCTACACCTTTGAACATTCCGTTCCTAATAAACAAACTCTCTAATGAATGACTCTTTTAACAAATAATTCCTTTTTTATAAATACATGAACAAAAATGTGTTTGGACTCTTTTCTTTTCGTCCTGATGAGAAGAAGCATAATTTGAGACTGACAATCAGAATCTACCTTGCAGAAAATGTCTGCCCCGAAGCTGTTTTTCTCCTTCACCAATGGACTGGACTTCGCTGTGTACAAGGATGAGTTGCCCGACAATGGGATCATCCATTTTGGGCAAGGATTCGAGAACACAAATGTCAAGATCACGGACGTTACCCTTTTCACACTTACAGACAAAGTATCTGAAACTGAAAGACCTTTAATCGAGTTCAACCTTAAGTCAACTCAAGAGTTCCCTCCCCTACAAAGGGTTCCAGCTGAGAATAATACTATTGTCCATAGAAGAACTGTTATCTCTTCCCCCACCGGTCTAGTCATCTCTGCACCTACCCCGGCTTTTGCCAAACTAAAAGGGAAGGAAATTCAAATTTGTAAGGAGCATGTTACCGTGGAGGGTACAGATCTCCATGTGAGACCTTCTGTTTTCAAAATTGGGTCTAGTTCAAGGGTTCCATCCCTAACATGGACTCAGAGAAGAAATAGAGGTAGAAAGATTGCCAGAAAAGCCAGAGCTGCTGAAGTTGCTTTCTTGGAAGAAATCCCTGAGTACACACCACTACCTGAGTACATACCATTGCCTGAGTATACACCACTTTTGGAAGGAAGAAGATTCCATCCCCTCTCCGACGCAGCTAACCAGGAAAATGTCTGCAAGATTGCTTCTGCATTACCTCGACGCGCGTACTATAGCGACAGCCGAAGGAAAAGGGTTAGGACTACACCATTTGCCCGACTACAGACTGTGATAGAGAAGTTAGCAAAGAAAGAGAAATGTCCTGTATCAGAAATTTTAAGAAGAATAGGGCGGGTGCCAGCCAAGTCCCATCTTGGGCCGCGAGTAGAACCCGTTAGCGCCACAGAAAAGCCGAATAAGAAGATGAAAGCTAGTCCACCTGTTATTGTTTCAGGATTACAGATCAGGGAGGATACCACCTTCCAGCATTCAGCCGACAGACCATCCGGTCCTAGGCCTTCTGCTGCTAGAAGGATGGTATGACGTCCTACTACTGTCTAATTAAGACCGAAACAACGACCTAAAAAAGAAAGTATCATCAGATGACTCAAGTTCAAAGAAAGCGCCACTGCAATGAAGGAGACTCCCAAGAAGGAAATCCAACAGCCATCGCATGATAACTACGAAACCGCACGAAAAAGACCATTGGAGGACGCTATGGAAAGCTAAGAACCGACATTCAACGATTGGCAAGAGAAAGAGAAGAAACGTTTGGAGATGAAGTTGACTCGTCGGAGTTCATGGATGATGAATATGGGGAGATCAACATGGTCGAGACACGAGCATCGTCAGCTTCACAAGGTGCTCTAGCAGCTGCAGAGAGAGATGAACCGGAAGCATTAAGAGCATAAATTCAAGAAAAAGATGATACATTCTCTCAAATGACAAAAAGGATGGAAGAGATGGCTGCAGCCCTAGCCACTCTTTAGAGTCAGGCTCAACCCCCAAGAGAAACGCCTCCAAAAGTTATTCATATTACAGACAGAGGAAAAGAGATTACATCCATTAACAGAGACAATCAACCAAAAAAAGATTCTACCCAGAATTTGATTCCAGAGAAGGACATCAAGAACATGGTAGAACAGCAGGTGGGAGAAGCCTTAGCACACTCTAAGAGCGGAGCATCTATTCAGACGGGTAGACCTTACCCCGAAGAATTTGATGCAGTACAATACCCAAAAGGCTTCGTACCACCTATGTTCAAGACTTTTGATGGTACCGGAAATCCTCGACAACATGTTGCACATTTTTGCGCTAGTTGTTGCAATGCCGGTGGAAGTGACGCCTTACTCTTCTGACAGTTCGTCAGCAGCCTGTCAGGGATCGCCTTCGATTGGTATGCAGAGTTACCCAACGGTTCGATAAAGACATTTTCAGAATTAGAAAACCTCTTCGTGAAACGGTTTGCCGGAGCTCAGCACCATATCACCATCGGTGACATAGTGGTGGAGAAACAGAAACCGAACGAGACATTAGTGGACTACATACTTCGATGGAGAAATCTAATCATGAAGTGTGAGCCACAGCTACAAGAGCAACATGCAGTCGGTATCTTGCTTAAAAGTATTCATGACCCGATAGCACTTCTCCTTGAGGGATTTACAATTAAGACTTTCGAGAAGTTGTTAAGCAAGGCCGGAAGCTTGCAAGAGGAAGCGAAACAATTAAGTTTCGTCTACAAAACAGACAAACAGAAGCCTACGAAGACATTTGAAAAAAAATCCGGGATCGTCGCGATTGTTGATAAGGGCAAACAGCCAATTCAAATACAGCTGGAGCAGCCGCAGTCCAGCTATCAACAACCTCAGCAGAACTACCAACAACCTCAACCCGGTTATCAGCCAACCCAACAATATGAGCAACCGCCTCGCCCACATCGCACGCTAAAGGAGCTCATAAATAGAGAATACCCAATTCAAGAATGAGGCAGTGCCAAAGATGTTCCGCAGTTTGATGAAGACTTCGGATTGTTGACTACCAGAACCTAAGAAGCCAGAAGAAGTTAATAAGAAGGACCATCCCAACTACTGCCCTTACCACAACATGCTTGGACATAAGATAGAGGATTGCATCACTTTCAAGAGTTGGCTTGACAACAATCTCCGAAAAGGGAACATAACGATCCCAAAGGAATACTTGAAAGAACCCCAGAAAGGAGGTTTTGTCAATGTTATTTCAACGGATCCCATTGTTCTGATAGACCCTTACACGACCGATAATGGATGGAGTACCGCTTGAACAAAGTCATCGAAGAAAATTTTAGATCGCATCCAAACTGTTTCGGCGTGTGCTTCAATTCAAAGTTTGAAACCTGTCAAGCCAGCGCTATCGCTTGCAATTGAAGAACCGTCCCAGGAAGAAAAGATCATAGAAAGGAAGGAGATCGAAGAAGAAGACAAGACTGAGGCTCCCAAGGCTAGACTAGGGGCTGCTTATCCTAGGATGGTTGCTTCCGATTCAGGGGAAAAATTCTTCGAACCTCTGACTCTGTATGATTATTTGCTTGCTCCGGCGGGATCTTATAATGATAAGAGTTATGGCGTTGGCTACGTTTTGACTGTTTATAATGATTACGTAACTAACGACAACCAATTTAATCTGGATCCCGATTTCGATACCAATAACAATTCTCAAATCATACACAACCTCGACAATCATGATGACAAAGGAGACATTCACCAAGAAGGCTACGAAAGTTCAACAAGCGATGAATCTATTTGTGAATTTCAAGGAACTCCAATTAAAATAGAGTTAGAGCTTTCAGATTCTGAAGCAACTCCAGAAGAACCTGTCATGCCCATTCAAAAGGAGACACTCGTAAACTCGATGCAGATTCAGAAGAAATCACAGAAGTCAACTTAAGAAGCAGAAGGGTTCTACCCCCGAGAATGGGTCCAAAAGACAAAGGAAAGTAGGTGGTTGTTCAGGAAGAATCAACCCCAGCAAAAGTATTGCCCATTCGAGAAGAAACTGAAACACACGGTAACAAAGTGGACTATAACGTACTAGCCCATCTTAGGAAACTACCAGCCAGACTGAGCATCTACGACGCTCTCATCTTATCAAAAGAGATGAGGGAAGCTCTGATCAAGGCCTTACTTGATCCGGAGATTTGTTTAGCTCAGATGGCCGGAGATTCCTTGGACGAGGTTTGCTCGTTAAAGGAACATCGAGGTGTTACCTTCACGGACAGTGATCTACTACTTGGGACAGCCGATCACAACCGACCGTTGTACATTTCAGTTATAATCGGAAAATTTACGCTCTCCAGAGTATTGGTGGATCCAGGAGCATCATTCAACATAATGAATCTTCAGACGCTAGCATGCTTGGAAATTGATGCTCGCGAGCTTGAGGCAGACAAGATGTTATTAAGAGGATTCAACCAGAAAGGAGAAAGAGCCCTTGGATCGATAATACTGTTGATGAAGACCGGTGACTTAGCAAAGACAACCGCAAAATTCCATATAATTAATTCTAAAATATCATTCAACGCGTTACTGGGCCGGCCATGGATACATGAGAATCGGATGGTACCGTCGTCTCTGCATCAATGCATAAAATACTACGAAGGAGGAGAATAGTGCATTAAAGGTGATTTGCAACCTTTCTCCGTACATGAGATTGGAATCCATGAAGATGCAGCTTATTACGCACCTCCGAAGAAAACAACCTTCTTCAGAAACACCATGCCAAATGAAGCAAAAGAAATTCGAGACAATGAAGAACCTGAAGTTCTAGTCCAACAGTCACTCACCACCCCCTTACGGCGAGATGGTGAAGGTTTCTCCAGAACTCGCATCCGAGGTCGAGGCCGTGGACGAGGCCATGGAAGAGACATTGGGATAGTTGAACAGAAAAAGCTAATGATCAACGTTGATTGGGAGAACAGCTCTGAGGAAGAAGAGGAAGTCAAGAAAGAAGCAGCTACAATAAATCGGAAAAATCCACAATTCAAGATTTCTCTCAAAGATGAAAGGAACGAAGAATACAAATCGATGTACAAGAAGATTAACCACTATGTACACACTATGACCCTGAACCTGATCCAGTCTAATAAGATCGAGGGTATGGTGGTCAAGAAAGTACATAGCAGCGGTGCAAAGCCAATCAAATTTTACCGTGGCACTTCTTCTTCTAATACTGAAAGCGATGTACAATTTGAAGATGTCACTTCTTCCGAATTAATGGAATTACCTTTTTAGTGGTACTCTCCCTGTGTTCAAAATTTAATTCAGCGTGGTGTCTTACCTCGACAATGGACAAAAGGATGATCACAACACTTCGAAAAATTATGGAATAATGCCGGTCGGCCTCCCAATTCAAAACATGGTCTAGGATTCGGCACAGTAGGTTCAGTTGACGATACAGAATTTTGCTTGGTTGTCACTTGTGAACCTAATGAAGACTGTTTGGAAACTACAGAAGATCTTGAAGATCTACAAATTGGAGATGCTTCTCCAGAATTCGAAGAAGAAATCAAATCTACAATAGATGAGTTAATGGAAGTTAACCTAGGTACTAACGAAAAGCCTAGACCAACCTTTGTTAGCTCCTTACTCAATAAAGAGGATTTTGAGGAAATGATCAAGCTATTAATGGAATTCAAGGACTGTTTTGCTTGGAGTTACGACGAAATGCCAGGATTAGCTCCAGAAGTTGCAGTTCACAGGCTAGGAGTGGATCCTACTTCCGTTCCAATCAGACAAGCTTCCAGAAGAATGCATCTAGAAATTGAACAACAAGTAATAGCTGAAGTTAAGAAGCTAATCGATGCTAAATTTGTCCGTGAAGAACAATACCCTACTTGGCCAGCCAATGTGGTACCAGTCAGGAAGAAGAATGGTCAGATCAGAATCTCCGTGGATTTCAGAGACTTGAACAAAGCATGTCCGAAAGGTGAATTTCCACTCCCAATTCAAGAGTTAATGATTGACATCACTTCAACACATGAAATATTCTCTTTCATGGATGGATCTTCAGGATACAACCAGATAAAGATGGCACCAAAAGACGAAAAGCTCATGGCATTCAGGACACCAATCGGAGTGTATTGCTACACAGTAATGCCATTCAGACTAAAGAACGCAGGAGCAACATACCAAAGAGCAATGACAAAGATTTTTGATGAGCTCATTCACAACCAAGTTGAGTGCTATGTGGATGATGTGGTCAACAAAAGCAAACTGAAGGGAGATAACCTGTATGATTTGAGAATTATCTTCGAGCAACTAAGACAATACAACCTTAAGATGAATCCCTTAAAATGCGCCTTTGGCGTCAACTCAGGGAAATTCTTAGGATTCATTGTCCGACATCGCGGGATCGAAATTGATCCGGAAAAGATTAAAGCTATCTTAGAAATGCCGCCTCCCAAAACCTTAAAACAGCTACGAACCTTTCAAGGGAAGCTGGCATATCTTCGACTCTTTATTTCGAACTTGTCAGGTAGGTGTCGACCCTTCTCGGCATTAGTTAAAAAGGACGCCAAATTCGTTTGGGAAGAAAAATGCCAACGGGCCTTCGAGGACATTAAACTATACTTAATGACACCTCCTGTCTTAGCAGCCCCAGTCTCAGGTAGACCGTTGATACTTTATACCACATCTCTAGATGACTCCCTTGGAGCCCTGCTAGCCCAGGTCAATGATGAGGGGAAAGAAAATGCTCTCTACTATTTAAGCCGTCTTTTGATTCCGATGGAAGTAAAGTATCCTCCAATTGAGAAGCATTGTTTAGCCTTGATCTTCACCGCCCAAAAGCTCAGGTATTACATGCTCCCTCATAAGGTCAACCTGGTCTCGAAAGTTAATCCGTTGCAATATTTGATGACCCGTCCAACACTTTCCAGCAGACTTGTCAGGTGGTCGATGATACTATTGCAATTCGACATAACTTTCGTTCCTCTCCGTGCCGTAAAGGGACAAATCCTAGCAGAATTCCTTGCAGCACACCCTTTGCCGGCAGAATCGCCTCTCAATGACGACTTGCCAGATGAGCAGATAATGAACCTAGAAGACACTGATGATCGACGTTGGGAACTATACTTCGATGGAGCGTCCTCAGCACAGAAAGACAAAGAATTGCAAACGATAGTGCCCGGTAAGGCAGGAATCGGACTAATCTTTATAACACCGGAGCGGGGGATGTTAAGGTACTCCTACCATTTAACAGAGCCATGCACAAACAACGAGGCAGAATATGAGGCCCTCATAACAGGACTAGAACTGACCATTCAAATGGGAATAACGGATATCGACATCTACGAGAGATTCTCGATTGATCTTTCAACGTGTCGCGGGACAATTCGAATTTTAAAGCCAAGACTCGAGCAATACTTTCGGTATGCCATGAAACCGTTGGAACAAATTCGGAATGTAACAATCTACAAGATCCCCGAAGAGAAAATGCTCTCGCGGATGCGCTAGCTCACCTTGCGAAAGAATTTGCCTGCTTACAAGATGAGTCAGTTGAAGTGTCAGTTCAAGGGCGACAGGTCCTATCACAACTCGACATGGATATGATACAGAAATCAGAAAAAGTAGAGGAATCAGTTGCAACAGTGACGAAAAACACAGAAAATTGGCGTCAGCCTCTAGTAGACTACCTGCAAACAGGGAAATTACCAGACGATAAGTCATTAGCACATCAAATCAAGAAAAGAACTTTTTCTTACGCATTAATAAACAATACATTATGCAGAAGGTCTTTTGATCAGATGTGGTTAAGATGCCTGAGCGGGTCTAAGGCTCGTGAAATTGTCAAAGAAGTGCATTCAGGACTTTGTGGTGCTCATCAGTCGGGTCTGAAAATGAAAATGAAAATTAAAAGACTAGGGTATTATTGGCCCTCGATGATGACCGATTGCATGAAGATTGCCAAAAGTTGTCACCAGTGTCAAGTGCACGGAGTGGTTCTACACCAACCTCCAAAAGTGCTACATCGGACAATTGCGTCATGGCCATTTGAGTGTTGGGGCACAGATATAGTGGGTCCGATAGAACCACCTTCTTCAAGAGGACATCGCTTCATCCTTGTAGCTACAGATTACTTTTCTAAATGTGCAGAAGCAGTTCCACTCAGAGAAGAAAAGGCACACCACGTGCTACAATTTTTAAAAAATCAAGTTGTTTACCGTTTCGGAGTACCGCGCAGAGTCATTTCAGATAATGGGACCGCATTCAGAAGTACAAAAATCAACAATTTTGTCAGAAGACATGGAATCGATTGGCGATATTCAACGATCTACTACCCAAGAGCAAACGGCTTGGCCGAGGCTTTTAATAAAACTCTCGTTCAGATTTTAAAGAAAAGTTTGGATGACAACAAGAGAAATTGGAGCTAGAAGTTTTTAGAAGCCTTATGGGCCTACAGGACAACTTTCAGGACTCCTACTCAGTCTACACCTTACACTTTGGTGTACGTGTTCGAGGCAGTTTTACCTTTAGAGGTTCAACTTCCATCACTCAGGATCGCAGTTGCAAATAAAATTACTACAAAAGAAAATGCCAGATTACGACTGGAAGAACTGGAAAACCTGGAAGGGAGAAAACTTGTAGCGCAACAAAATTTGGAACTGTACCAAGCTAAGATGATCCAGGTCCATGATAAGCCGAGTCCGCCCAAGAACTTTCAAAGTTGGTGACTTAGTTCTTGTTCTCGGAAGACCTATTCTTGCACATCGCAAGATAGGAGGAAAATTTGAACCAACTTGGGAAGGGCCGTTTGTAGTTGAGGCAGTCTACTCAGGAGGCTCCTATCAACTTGTGAATTGCCAAGGAGAACGACAAATGCTTCCAATCAAAGGACGATATTTGAAGAAGTATTACACAACTTGATGTTTCGAAGGGTGGCTTCTAAAATAGAGATTTATCCCTAGAAACACGGGTAAAGTAATCACTTTGTGACAGGGTCCGAGCCAACTCCAAAAAGGTTGGAACAGATGAAAGAAATACTAGGGAGAGCAGAAATAGAGTTGGTTCCTCAACGCCGGGCAGATATACCAGACCCGAGGAGTCTTGTTGCAAAAGCAACCTCAGAGGATGTCCCTACGGAGACTATCCCCGAGGAGCCGAGACATGTAGGAGAACGTGCTGGGGTTGAGCCATACATCCCACAGCACGTTACCAGACACCGAGGACTTCAGATAATTCCGTAATATGAGCTGGAGAAAATGCGGCTAGTTGAAAAGAAGACCTTTGAATACTTTGAAAGGATTGGAGGCGGAAGAATCAACATTTTGGAAGGCCTCAATTTACGGACAGTGTATTCTCGGAGTACGAGCAACAACGGATTGTGGATTGCATTCTAGAACTTCGGAAGATGGGTCGAGCGAGCCGTCCGAGAGAAAAGACTTATTCGAGCCCCGAAATGGATGCCAGGGAAAGGAAGAGTCACAATACAATGTGGATGTTGCTATAACTTCGCAGAAGACAGAAAAGGGAATCCACCAGGGATACTCCGTAACGGTGAGGTGGATCCCATGCCTAGAATAATTAAAAGGATGGTGAAAAGAATGATAACGTGGAGGGTACTGCCAGCAGACTGCGTACACAACAGTTGCATCATCAACATCTATTAGAAGGGTGACTGCATACCTCCACACATAGACCACCATGACTTTGTCAGACCTTTCTGCACAGTTTCATTCTTCAACCAGTGCAATATCATGTTCGGATCTGACCTCCGGATAGATGGCCCGGGTAAATTCAAAGGGCCAGTGAAAATAACACTTCCGGTAGGTTCTGTCATGATATTACAATGAAATGGAGCAGACGTTGCAAAGCATTGCATACTGGGAGTACAAGTGGAGCGGATCTCCGTCACTTTTAGAAGGATGGATGACAGAAAGGCACCATACCATTTCCAGCCAGATCCAGAATTGGAGAGTCTTCGGCCCTACGAGCTGTGAGTTACATGGGAGATAACACACCTCCAAAGCACATCCATGCAGCATTCCTGCCAAGGGTGGCTTGGAAGGTGATGTTATTGACCATGTACCTTACTATTCAGTCATGGATTTAACAGATACCTTTTTGGATTGATCAACAAGAATCATACATAGTCCATTTTGAGTCATGGATTGTATGAGGAATATTTTAGATCGAGTTGTACGATGTATTTTCAACAAGATTGGAATGAAAGTGACCATGTCACATTTTGCCTTCACCTCTTTTTGTGCAAATTGACTGGGAAGCGCCATTAAAGTTAAATGAACTTAGAACAAAGAACATGAAAGAAAAGGAAAATAAATAAGAGACTCTTTTTCATAAAAATCCGAACATCAAAAAGAACTTCAAATCCACATGAACTCCTACAAACATTCTCTGCACTTTACGATATGTTTTCACAATCTCTGCATTCATAAATCTCAGTAATATGTTCAGTCTCTGCATTCATAAAACTCTACATTTCCAAATATCAGCAAAATCTTTCTCAAATCTCAGCATAAGCCAAATCTCAGTAAAATTCTTCATAGTCATAGCATAAATCAAATATCAACATAATTTTTCATAACCACTGCATAAACTGAATCTCAGCAAAAATTCCCCATGGACCTCAGCAAAATTTCCCTCAATCTCTGCATAAATAAATTTCAACAAAATTCTTCAGTCTCAGCATAAGTCAGCAAAATTCTTCAATGTCTCTACACTTACAGAATCTCTGCAATCTCAGCATTCGGGATAGGCTTCCGCCCTACTCCCATCTCAGCAATCGGGATAGGCTTCCGCCGTACTCTGATCTCAGCATTCGGGATAGGCTTCCGCCCTACTCCCATCTTAGCAATCTCAGCATTCAGGATAGGCTTTCGCCCTACTCCCACCTCAGCAAATCTCAGCATTCGGGATAGGCTTCCGCCCTACTCCCATCTCAGCAAATCTCAGCATTCGGGAAAGGCTTCCGCCCTACTCCCATCTCTGCAATTCTCAGCAATCTCAGCATTCGGGATAGGCTTCCGCCCTACTCCCATCTCAGCATTCGGGATAGGCTTCCGCCCTACTCCCATCTCAGCAATCTCAGCATTCAGGATAGGCTTCCGCCCTACTCCCATCTCAGCAATCTCAGCATTCAGGATAGGCTTCCGCCCTACTCCCATCTCAGCAAATCTCAGCATTCGGGATAGGCTTCCGCCCTACTCCCATCTCTACAATTCTAAGCAATCTCAGCGTTCGGGATAGGCTTCCGCCCTACTCCCATCTCAGCATTCGGATAGGCTTCCGCCCTACTCCCATCTCAGCAATCTTAGCATTCGGGATAGGCTTCCGCCCTACTCCCATCTCAGCAATCAGGATAGGCTTCCGCCGTACTCCCATCTCAGCATTCGGGATAGGCTTCCACCCTACTCCCATCTTAGCAATCTCAGCATTCGGGATAGGCTTCCGCCCTACTCCCATCTCAGCAAATCTCAGCATTCAGGATAGGCTTCCGCCCTACTCCCATCTCAGCAATCTCAGCATTCGGGATAGGCTTCCGCCCTACTCCCTTCTCAGCAATTCTTAGCACTCGGGATAGGCACTGTCCTACTCCTTTCTCATCAATCTCAAAATTTGACCATCTCAGCTAGAAATTGAAATTAAAACACTCTGAATTTTGGATTGGCTTTGTCCTATTCTTCCTCAACATTTGGAATAGGTTCAGTCCTGCTTCCTTCTCAACTTACAAATGCATCCGGGTGGGCCTTAGCTCTACTCTTTTCTCCGCATAAAATAAAGTTGAAACTCAAATCCAAATTCAAACTCAAAATTAAAACTTGAGACAGAAAATGAAACGAATCTAAGATCCAATCTCTTGAAATCTTGTGATCTGAAATTCACCTCCTTTTTCCCCAGCGAGAGTTCTGGAATCTTCAGTCTTAGAGATTTACCTAATACTCCCCAGTGGAAATTTCTTACACTTCGTCCTAAGTTTGTCACTTCGACATCTGTTTTGGTTTTGTTGATCTCTTCGGTCAACGCAAATACGCGCGGTGTGCTTGGTTAGCACACCCCACCTATTGGGGATCCATTTGTTGACCTCATTTTTGATGAGGTCTTCTCTTCCCTCCTTAGTGCTTAGGATCTAGCCTTAGGCTTTTCCTTTGACTATCTTAGAAGACTAAAATTGGGACCCACCCCTTAGAAATTTGAACCACTTCTTGCCTATCTACAAACCCCACAAACTTGATTGTAAACCCCTAATCACCTAGAGGGTTGAAATCAAAAGTGAAGGTTTAAAAGATGAGTTCCCTATAAGACTCTGTGGCCTTAGGACCACCACAGGTGGCTCAGTGCAGTGAGGGTTGACTTACACACTCACTACACTCACACTCCACACTCTCACACACACAATCCAAATCCTAAAACCACACCCATACCTAACTTGACCCCTTGACTCATGTAGGTAATTCATATGGATGGACCTTAACCCTTAAGCCCCTGGCTAGAGGGTTAGGAACAACATAGTGAATGCCTCAAATGAGTCCCCTCATGGCTCATATAGGCATAATATGACTTCATGGCTCAACCAAAGTGATTCCATTTTGCTCAAATTTGATCAATCTTCATTTTTCCAAAATTTTAATTTTTGACCCCGGGGCCCCGGCCCCAACAAACCTACCAAAAGCCCTTAAAATTGCCCAAATCCTCCAAAATTTCCAAATCACCCAAAATTCCCCAAAATTAACCTTGAACATTTCCTCACCAATCAAATCGATCATCCATAGCCAAAAATTCCAAACAAATTCTAAAAATATCTCCCAATACCCTCCAAATACCCAAAATGCCCCTCTTAGCCAAAAAATCCGAAAATTCAGAAAATTCCCAGAAAATTCCAGAAAATCCCAAATATTCCTGATTTCATTTTTTCTAACTACACCATGAGCCAATTTTGTCAATTTACCCCACTTTTACCTAAACCCCCAATTTAGCCCACTCTTAACCCAAGTGAACCCAATGTCCAACCAAACCTACCCAATTGACCCCAATTTTGGTCCAATTCAATTTTAAACTTCAATTTAATATCAACAATATCAATCTAGACCAAATTCAAGTCCAATTTGATTGACATTTGGGTCCAATTTCACTTTTAACCTTAAAGCCCAATTTGGACCCATGACCCAAACTTAGCCCAAACCAAACCCAATTTAATTCCAATTGACCCCAAACCTTTTCTAAACCTTCCCTAACATCCCCACCAACAAAAAACTAACATAATTTACCCAAAAATTGGACTCAAACCTCACCCAAATTCAACCCAAAACCAAAAAGCCCAATTTTGACCTAAATCCAAACCTAACCCAAATAAGCCCAAATCCCAAAACCAAAACCCAAAAAAAGTTGAAACCTCTTTGAAACACTCCCATAAACATTTCCCAACATTAATTTTACATCAATTTTAACCCTAGCCCAACATTGGCCCAAATTAGCCCAATTTGACCTACATTGGCCCATTTACCAAATCAACCCAAATTCAACTCAATTCAAACCCAAACCACCTCAAATTCATTTCAAATCACTCATGAAACACACCTAAACCAAACCCAACAATTATTTGACCCAAACTTCTACAAAATTCCCATCCATGAATTCATTCTTAAACCTAAAGGGCTCATCCCCTTAAGCCTTCTTAAAAGCTCACTTCCACAAAATTCAAAAGCCCAAATCAATCTAAAGCCCACATGACACTTTCCCTCATCACACATTCAATTTAAAATCACTCCTAAAGTCCTAATTTATCAATTAAACAATTCCAAATCAAGCCTCATCCAAAATTCACAAAACCCTTTTTCATGAAGTTGACTTAACTTTTCGAAAGCGAAAGATGAGCCATGAAGCCATGCATGAGCGACATGGAAGCCATTAGAGCCTTTAATGATCCCCTTAAGTGTGATTAACCACTCCCATGTCTCCCCTAAACCTTGCTTAAACTTAATTGTACATGGATGGTGACCTCTCCCCACTAATAAAGATTTCCTAAACCACTTTCTCTTTGGCCCAAACTAACCATGGTGCGGTGCACCTAGCCCAATCCATACATTTGACCAAACTTAGCCAAAATACACCCTTACCCCATTCCACTTTGATTCAAACCCTTTACACATGGCAGCCATCAATTGACTTCACAAACATCAAGCCCTGACCCACCTGAACCGGAGGGTGACCCATGCCTGTCAGCCAGCTTCCTGGATCACCGAAAAACACCACACCAGAGAGCTCACATGTGAGCCAACACTGAAATTCCCCCTTGCTGAGTTGCCCCAAGTCCAGTGGCCACCATGGCTGCTCTTCTCTTGCATAGAGAAGCTGATCCCAAGCCTTAAACCCCCCTGGGAGGCCCTCCACCCTCTCCTATTTAAACACCACCTCCTCTCGGCCATGAAAGGTGCTGAAACAAACCTTAAGGAAACTCTGCCAAAATCATTCCTGACCACTCTCCACACATAGAGCATTTGATTCCCACTGGATTCCATCCCCAATTCCCTCCAGCTGAGCTCACTTTTGAGTTCAAATTTCAGCATAAAAACCAGGACACTTCTTCACAGTGAGACAATCCCTAAATTTATTGGTCCTACACCTTCACTAGACCAAGAGAAGAGGTTTCCCCCTAAAAGCCCCCTCACCAGGCAAGCCATTGCTTCCAGCCTCCAAGCTTTATGATCGGGCTTGGTCGAAATCATACCTAAACAATTCAACAGGTCAAGGGACTTCATCTGGAGCTTGCTTGGACCCAATTGAAGGTGACACAACTCTCAGATTGAAGCTTCACTTCTCTGAGCAAAGGTATGGACTCACTCTTCTTCCCGAGCTTACAGAGATTTTCCATTTAATTTGAATTAATTTTAATGCATGTTTACCGTATGGATGTGTTCGTCTCTTCAAGACGAATCCATAGAGCATAAGAACACAAAAATCCGTTGAGAATCGACTCAAAAATTAGGTTTAGAAGGTTGACGGTCACGGGTGCACACCAGTCGTAGACGATGACTGGGAACCGTCGGATCGAGCATGTATCGAGCAGACGGTCGGGATCTAGCCGGACAGCGCGATGGTACTTGAACCGCGGGCCCCTGGAGAGCTGAGTCGGATGGCGGCGCAGAATCAAAACATGCCGTGTGGCCTTTCGGAGACGCCGAGGTTGAGTCAGCGCCGCGTGGATAAGTAGGAAATTAGGATTTTTCTTATTTATTTAATTACCAGAACTTTGAAAATTCATAACTTTGTGTAGAAAAATCCTAAAAATAAAATAAAAATACCCTCTTGCTCAGTGAACAGAGTAGAATAATGTGGAAAAGAAATCAAGTAATTTCATTAAGTATTTTATTTTTAATAATTTATTTACTCTTTGCACTATTTGAATTCTCCATGCATATAGGAAATTCGCCATGGCATGAGACCATAGGGCTTTTGAAGCCTCTGAACTTGGAAAAATTCCATGAATTTTCCAAGGTCAGAGGCCATCCCTATGAGAAGTTATTGATTTTTCAAGTTCATGTTACTGTTTTGAGTATTTTAATTCCAATAATTAGCATGTTGAGAAATAAATTCTAGGAAAATTTGGTGATGTTTCTTATGACCAGAGGGACCTAGGAAAAATAAATTTTTGAGCTAATTCACTTTGATGAAGAAAATCATCCTTAAACCAAAATACAAGAAAATAGACGTCATAGGAAATGACTAGCTACAGGACTTGGACTTTGATAGACAACCAAAACCTTTCCCTTAGCTTTACCTAGGTACTTGTTGAAATATTTAAATGACTTAACATGTGTTTTAAGTGCATCTTGGGATGACGGGAAGACCCTCCAGGTACGCTTTTATTTTATTGCAATTTACTTTATTGCAAATGCACTCTACTTTTCTTGCATGATAAACAACTGTTGCATGAAAACCAAAACCTTTAGGATAGTCCCCGAACCGAAACTAAAACTAAATTAAAAATCACTGCAAGATAAAATTCACCGCCACAACATTTTAAAATATAAAACAACTCAAAATTTAATCACAAACAGAACAACAGAACTACAATTGCAACTAAATTAAAACGTCTCATTGAATGATCGGGAATACCTCGGATGATGTAACCCACGTGTTGCTAACGGGGTTTCCCACGGTCTAAATGAAAGTGTGGAACTCATTCAGTTGAGTTTAGCAAATTCATCTGGACTAAGTGAATTCAATGAAAATAACGGTGCCGGGATGACGGAACCGTGGGATCTTAATCGGTTCTGTTATAATCAACCTTAAGATTTGTCTTAATTAAAATATTAAAAACATTTGAATTTTAAGATTTCTAAACCAAAACACTTCTCTCATCTCCTGATTTATGACTTCTAAAACTAAACCTCTGCAACAACAAGGAGCTCGGAGCATGGTGGGCAGCACTGCCATCGTCATCAACAAAACTCGGGTCTACTTCAACAAAACCTTTTCTAATTTTAAACAACAGAGCCATAGGATTTCGAGGTAGTTTGCCTAGTGCAACCTAAATCCTCAACTCTTCGTTAGGCATTTGCATGATCATGTCATGTAAATTAAGCCCTAACCGGTCTTAGGACTTTGAGGTAGTCCTTTGGTACGACACAAACCCTCACATCTTCGAGGCTATTTGTATGATTTTATCATACAAATATAAGTCCAAATTAATTAAAATTGGCAAGATTGAAATATCAAATAATATTAGGATTTTCTTAAAACCGAGCCAAACAATAGGATAGTTTGGGAAGTTGCCAAGATTCTTCTTGGATCCTCGACTTCCCTACTTCTCTTCCATTGGACTTCTAAAAATAATTGTTCCAAATTTTGAGTCATTCCCTATTGAAATTTCCAAAAATCCAATCCTTTGAAAACCTTAAACTTTGAAATTCTTGAGAGCAAAACCACTGATCATTATCGAGAGTTTTCTTAAATGATTCACTTCATTTAAGATGTAATTAACTATAGGGGCTTGCCCTTATAGGGAACTTTAAGAACCGAGGTAATATAAACCCTGCTTAATTCCTTTATATTAAATAGGGGAACTTGTCGGCTTATAAAATTGGTTCATAGACCAAACGGATGCCACAAATCTTCTAGTTTATTTAACTGAGCCCCATCATCAAGCAGTGTGTCTACTCTCCGGGATAGATATACAATTTGTGGTGCGGTGCTCGTTTATATAAACTATTCGGGATGTGAGATCAGTTTGATTTCATATCTTAAAATTTTCAAATTTAAATTATTTTCAAAATGAAATACTACTTCTCAAATTATTTATTTAAATTAAATTAAAAATTTACCGACAATTTCTGTAGGCGACCTCTTTTAAAAAATACAACACTCAACCTGAAAATATGCCGACAACAATGTTTTGTGATGTCTGCTCTATTTCCTTTTAATATCATGACGGAACCTACCGAAAGTGGTATCTCCACCGGCCTACGGAACTTACCCGGGCCTGCTATCTGGAGGTCAGATCCGAACAGGATATTGCAGTGGTTGACGAACGAAACTGTGTAGAAAGGTCTAACAAAGTCATGGCAGTCTATGTGTGGAGGTATGCAGTCGCCCTTCTGGTAAATGTTGATGATGCAACTGTTGGGTATGCAGTCTGCTGGCAGTACCCTCCACATTATCAGTCTTTTCACCATTATTTTAATTATCCTCGGCATTGGATCCACCTAACTGCGATGGAGTATCCCTGGTGGATTTCCTTTTCTGTCCTCTGCAAAGTTATAGCAACATCCGCATTGTTTTGTGACTCTTCCTTTCCCTGGCATCCATCTGCAGGGTTCTGAATAAGACTTTTCCCTCTGACGGCCTGCTCGGCCCATCTTCTGAAGCTCTAAGATGCAGTCCACAATCTGTTGTTGCTCGTACTCTGATAATACATCTGTGTGTAACTCGAGGCCTTCCAAAATGTTGATTCTCTTGCCCATAATCCTTTAAAAGTATTCAAAAGTCTTTTTCTCAACATTTTGCATTCTTTCTAGTTCATATTCTGGGATGATCTGCAAGTGACAAGGTCTAGTAACGTATTGCGGGATGTATGGCTCAATCCCGTTACGTTCTCCTGCATACCTTGGCTCCTCAGGGATTGTCTCTGTCAAGACATCCTCCGAGGTTGCTTCCACAACAAGGTTTCTTACCACTGGTGGCTCTGTCTGAGGTCGTGCTAGTCTCTCTGCCTCTAATCTTCTTAGAGTTTCCCTTATCTTTTCTGTTGTTCTCAGAGCTGGTTTCCTCTTTTCAGGTTCCTGATGAACCGGTATTTTTGAAATGTGTGTGTCGGTGGTAGCGGTACGTCTATTCGTATTGATCTGCTGCTAGTTTAGTCAACATCGTATGGATGCGGCGATTCTAATTCCTTCTCTGGGTAGCAGTGAGTGTAGCTCTCCTTACCCCTTGAATTTCTGCGGGCGCGGCGCTGACGAGCTTGCCTTCTACCGTGGGAACTACTGACTTGATTTTCTTATTGTCCTCGGTGTTTGTCTTTCTCTTTTTGTTGTTGGATTGGTGGCTTGGGCCACCCATCTTCATCACTGTCTAGCTGTGGAGCTCTTCTCGATCGACTGGGATCCAATCATTTTCTTTGTACTGTAGGTCGGCTGGTGTGAAGTCAGAATCAATCTCTATCACTGCTCCATCCATCACCCTCTTTTCATCAAGTGCTAGACTCACGCCATTCTAAAGTTTAGAACCAACCGCCCGTTCGACATTTCCCTGCGAAAAAAATAAGGAAATGATCAGGGGCTGTACTAAGAACAAGAACATGAAGAAAATATTTATTAATGAAAAGTTTTTTTTTCTTTTCGTATTTTCTTTTAAAATTTAAATAGGAGTAGGAAAAGGAGTGAAAAAAGATCGGGAACAAGATTTGACTCGAAAGGAAGGATTTAACATTTTATTATTATGGTTTCCCATATTTTCTTTTTAACATTTTTTTGTTGATGAGATTTTTTTTTATATCATCCATTTTATTTTGTTTTGGGTTCGGACCCGATCACGGAGTGATTACTTCACTCGTGTTTCTAGGGATAAGATTCTACTTTAGAGGCCACCCTTCGAAACATCAGGTTGCGTAATACTTCTTTAAATACCATCCATTAATTGGAAGCATGGGTCGTTCTCCACGGCAATTCACCAGTTGGTAGGAACCTCCTGAGTAGACTGTCTCGACCACGAACGGCCCTTCCCATGTTGGTTCAAATTTACCATCTATCTTGCGATGTGCAAGAATAGGTCTTCTGAGAACAAGAACTAAGTCACCGATTTTAAAAGTTCTTGGGCGGACCAGTTTATCATGGGCCTGGATCATCTTGGCTTGATAGAGTTCCAAATTCTGCTGTGTGGAATGTCTTTTCCCTTCCAAGCTTTCTAATTCTTCCAGTCGTAGTCTGGCATTTTCTTCTATAGTAATATTTTCTGCAACTGCGATCATGAGTGATGGAAGCTGGACTTCCAATGGTAACACTGCCTCGGACCCGTACACTAAAGTGTAAGGCGTAGACTGAGTAGGAGTCCTAAAAGTCGTCCTGTAGGCCCATAAGGCTTCTAACAACTTCTCGTGCCAATTTCTCTTGTTGTCGTCTAAAGTTTTCTTTAAGATCTGAACGAGAGTTTTATTGAAAGCCTCGGCCAAGCTGTTTGCTCTTGGGTAGTAGATCATTGAGTATCACCAATCAATCCCGTGTCTTCTGACAAAATTATTGATCTTTATACTTTTTAATGCAGACCCATTATCTGAAATTATCCTGCGTGGTACCCCAAAACGGTAGACGACTTGGTTCTTAAAAAACTGTAGCACGTGGTGTGCCTTTACTTCCCTGAGTGGTATAGCTTCTGCCCATTTAGAAAAGTAGTCTGTAGTTGAAAGGATGAAGTGATGTCCTCTTGAAGAAGGAGGTTCTATCGGACCCACTATATCTGTGCCCCAACACTCAAATGGCCACGATGCGAATGTCGGATGTAGCACATTTGGAGGTTGGTGTAGAACCACTACGTGCACTTGGCACTGGTGACAACTTTTGGCAACTTTCATACAGAAGGTCATCATTGAGGGACAGTAGTACCCTAGTCTTTTATTCTTCATTTTCATTTTCGGACCCGACTGATGAGTGCCACAAAGTCCTGAATGTACTTCTTTAAGGATTTCATGAGCCTCGGAACCGCTCAGGCATCTTAGCCACATCTGATCAAAAGATATTCTGTATAATGTATTGTTTATTAATGCATAAGACAAAGTTCTTTTCTTGATTTTATGGGCTATCGACTTATCGTCGGGCAGGCTTCCTGTTCGCAGGTAGTCTATTAATGGTTGTCGCCAATCTTCTGTATTTTCTGTCACTGCTACAATTGTTTCTTCTGCTTTTTTTGATTTGTGTATTGTATCCATGTCGAGCTGTGATAGGACCTGTCGTCCTTGAACTGACACTTCAACTGACTCATCTTGTAAGCAGGCAAATTCCTTTGCAAGGCAAGCTAATGCATCTGCAAGAGCATTTTCTTTTCTGGGAATCTTGTAGATTGTTACGTTTGGAATTTGTTCCAACAAATTCATGGCGTACTGAAAGTACTGCTCGAGTCTTGGTTTCAGAATCCTGTACTGTCCGGCGATCTGTTGAATGATCAACTGAGAATCTCTGTAGATGTTGATGTATGTTATTCCCATCTCAATGGTTAATTCCAATCCGATTATAAGGGCTTCGTATTCTGCCTCTTTGTTTGTACACAGCTCTGTTAAGTGGTAGGAGTATTTTACCATCCCCCGCTCCAGTGTTATAAAGATTAGTCTGATTCCTGCCTTACCGGGCACTATCGTTTGCAATTCTTTGTTCTTCTGTGTTGAGGACACTCCGTCGAAGTATAGTTCCCAATATCAATCATCAGGGTCTTCTAAGCTCATTATCTGGTCATCAGGCAAATCGTCGTCGAGAGGCGAATCTGCCGGTAAAGGGTGTGCTGCAAGGAAGTCTGCTAGGACTTGTCCCTTTACGGCGCGAAGAGGAACAAAAGTTATGTCGAATTGTAAAATATCATCGACCACCTGACAAGTCTGCCAGAAAGCGTCGGTCTGGTCATCAAGTATTGCAACAAATTAACTCTCGAAATAAGGTTGACCTTATGAGAAAGCATGTAATGTCTGAGCTTTTGAGCGGCGAAGATCAGGGCCAAACAATGTTTCTCAATCGGAGGATACTTTGCTTCCGTCGGGATTAGATGACGGCTTAAGTAGTAGAGAGCATTTTATTTTCCCTCATCATTGACCTGGGCTAGCAGGGCTCCAAGGGAGTCATCTAAAGCCGCGGTATAAAGTATCAATGGTCTACCTGAGACTGGGGCTGCTAAGACAGGAGGTGTCATTAAATATTGTTTAACATCCTGGAAAGCTTGTTGGTATTTCTCATCTCAAACAAATTTGGCGTTCTTTTTAACTAATGCTGAGAAGGGCTGACACCTACCTGACAAGTTCGAGATAAAGGGTCGAAGATATGCCAACTTCCCTTGAAAGGATCGTAGTTGTTTCAAAGTTTTTGGAGGAGGCATTTCTAAGATAGCTTTAATCTTTTCCGGATTAATTTCAATCCCACAATGTCGAACAATGAATCCTAAGAATTTCCCGAAGGTGACGCCGAAGGCGCATTTTAAGGGATTCATCTTAAGGTTGTATTGTCTTAGTCGTTTGCTAACAATTCTTAAATCATACAGGTGATCTTCCTTCAGTTTGCTTTTGATGACCACATCATCCACGTAGCACTCAACTTAGTTGTGAATGAGATCATCAAAAATCTTCGTCATCGCTCTTTGGTAAGTTGCTCTTGCGTTCTTTAGTCCGAATGGCATTACTGTGTAGCAATATACTCCGATCGGCGTTCTGAATGCCGTGAGATTTTCGTCTTCTGGTGCCATTTTTATCTGGTTGTATCCTGATGATCCATCCATGAATGAAAATATTTCATATGTTGAAGCAATGTCAATCATTAGTTCTGGGATTGTTAGTGGAAATTCATCTTTTGGACATGCTTTATTTAAATCTCTGAAGTCTACGCAGATTCTGATCTGACAATTCTTCATTCTGACTGGTACCACATTGGCTAAGGAAGTAGGGTATTGTTCTTCGCAGACAAATTTAGCGTCCATTATCTTCTTAACTTCGGTTATTACTTGTTGCTCAATTTCTAGACGCATTCTTCTGGGAGCTCGTCTGACTAGAACAGAAGTAGGATCTACTCCTAAGTTGTGAACTGCGACTTCTGGAGGTAATCCTGGCATTTCGTCGTAACTCCAAGCAAAACAATCCTTGAATTCCATTAGTAGCTTGATTATTTCCTCGGAATCTTCTTTATTGAGTAAGGAGCTAACAAAGGTAGGCCTGGGCTCTTCGCTAGTACCTAAGTGAACTTCCGTTAACTCGTCTATTGTAGATTTGATTTCTTCCTCGAATTTTGGTGGAGCATCTCTGATTGGTAGATCTTCGAGATCTTCTGAAGCTTCAAAGCAGTCTTTATTAGGTTCGCAAGTGACAACCAAGCAAAATCTCGTATCGTCAACTGATCCTACTGTGCCGAATCTGAGACAATGTTTTGAATTAGGAGGTCGACCGTCATTATTCCATAATTTTTCAAAGTGTTGTGATCGACCTTTTGTCCATTGTCGAGGTAAGACACCACTTTGAATTAAATTTTGAACATAGGGAGAGTACCACTCAAAAGGTAATTCCATTAATTCGAAAGAAGTAACATCTTCAAATTTTACATCTTTTTCATTATTGGAAGAAAAAGCACCACGGTAAAACATGATTGGCTTAGTACCCCCACCATGCACTTCCTTGACCACCATACCCTCGATCTTATTAGAATGGATCGGGGTCAGGGTCATAGTATGTACATGATGGTTAATCTTCTCGTACATTGATTTGTATTCTTCATTCTTTTCATCTTCGAGAGAGATCTTGAACTGAGGTTTCTTTTGACTTATTGTCGCTGCTGCTTTCTTGATTTCTTCTCCTTCTTCAGAAATGTTCTCCCAATCAACATCAATGACCTGTTTCTTCTGTCCAACTGTTCCAACATTTCTTCCACGTCCTCGCCCCCGACCTCGACCTCGGGTGCGAGTTCTGGAGAAATTTTCACCATCTCGCCGTAAGGGAGTGGTGAGTAACTATTGAACTAGAACTTCAGGTTCTTCATCGTCTCGGATTTCTTTTGCTTCATTTGGTATGGTATTTCTGGAAAAGATTGTTTTCTTTGGGGGCGCGTTGTAGGCCGCATCTTCATGAATTCCAATCTCGTGTACGGAGAATGGTTGCAAGTCACCTTTGATACACCGTTCCCCTACTTCGTAATACTTTATGCACTGGTGCAAAGACGACGGTACCATCCAGTTTTCATGGATCCACGGTCGACCCAGTAGAGCATTGAACGATGTCTTAGAATCAATTAAGTGGAATTTTGCGGTTGTCTTTGCTAAATGATCAGTCTTCATTAGTAGCGTTATCGATCCAAGAGCTCTTTCTCCTTTTTGATTGAAGCCTCTTAATAGCATCTTGTCTGCTTCAAGCTCGCGAGCATCTATTTCTAAATATGCTAGCATCCGAAGATTCATTATGTTGATTGATGCTCCCGGATCAACCAACACTCTGGAGAGCGTAAACTTTCCAATAGTGACTGAAATGTATAACAGTCGGTTGTGATATGTTGTTCCCAGTAATAGATCATTGTCCGTGAAGGTAACACCTCGCTGTTCTTTTAACGAGCAAACCTCGTCAAAGGAATTACCGGCCATTTTAACTAAACAGATCTCTGGATCAAGTAAAGCCTTGATAAGAGCCTCCCTCATCTCCTTTGATAGAATCAGAGCATCGTATATGCTTAGTTTGGTTGGTAGCTTCCTAAGATGGGCTAGCACATTATAGTACACTTTATTACCAAGTTCCTCAGTTTCTTCCCAAATGGGCAATTCCTCTACCGGGGTTGGCTCTTCTTGAATTGGACCCATTCTCGGGGGTAGAATTAGTACACCTGCATTCCTTTATCCTTTGGACCCATTCTCGGGGGTAGAATTTTTCCGCTTCTTAAATTTACTTCAGTTATCTCTTCTGAATTTGGTGTTGAATTTGCCGGTGTATCCTCTTGAATTGGAACAACTGGCTCTTCTGATGTTTCTTCGGTGTCTGATGGTTCTAATTCTATCATGATCAGAGCCCCTCGGAATTCATAAATGGACTCGTTGCTTGTTGAGCTTTGGTAGCCTCCTTCGTGAACACCTTCTTCATCGTGGTCGTCGAGGTTATGTATGATTTGAGAATCGTTATTTGTATTGGAATCGAGATTCAGATTAAGTCAGTTGTCGCTAGTTACGTAATCGTTAGAAACAGTCAAAACGTAGCCAACGCCATAACCCTTATCATTATAAGATCCCACCGGAGCAAGCAGATAATCATACAAAGTCATGAGTTCGAGGGATTTCTCCCCCGAATCGGAAACAACCATCCTAGGATAAGCAACCCCTAGTCTACCCTTCGGAGCCTCGGTCTTCTTTCCTTCCATGATCTTCTCCTCCTTCTGGGGCGGTTCTTCAATCGCAAGTGATAGTGCCGGCTCGACAGGTTTCAAACTTTGAGCTGAAGCGTGTATCGAAGCGGTTTGGATGTGATCCAAAATTTTCTTTGATGACTTCGTCTAGACGGTACTCCATCCATCATCAATCACGTAAGGGTCTATCGGAACAATAGGATCCGTTGAAATAACATTGACGGAACCTCCCTTCTGGGGTTCCTTCATGTATTCCTTTGGGATCGTTATGTTCCTTTTTCGGAGATTGTCATCAAGCCAACTCTTGAAAGTGATGCAATCCTTTATTTTGTGTCCAAGCATCTGGTGGTAAGAGCAATAGTTCAAATGATCTTTCTTATTGACTTCCTCCGGCTTCTTGGGCTCTGGCAGTTGAAAATCCGATTACTTCGTTAAGTTGCGGAACATCTTCGCTACTGCTTCAGTTTTGAATGGAAATTCTTTATTTAGCAGTTCTCTTAAGGTACGCGATGAACGAGGTGGTTGTTCATAATGCTGAGGCGACTGATACCTCAGACGAGGTTGCTGATAGCCCTGCTTAGGTTGTTGGTATGTTCGTTACGGTGTTGATAACTAGACTGTGGTTGCTCTGGCGGTATCTGCATTGGCTGCTTGCCCTTATCTACTACCGTGACGATTCCAGATTTCATTTCAAATGTTTTCACAGGCTTCTGCTTATCAGTCTTGTCTACGAAACTTAACTGCTTTGCCTCTTCTTGCATGCTCCCGGCCTTGCTAAGCAACTTCTCGAAAGTCTTGATTATAAATGCTTTAAGGAGAAGTGCTATCGGGCCATGGATACTTTTAAGTAGGATGCCGACTGCATGTTGTTCTTGAAGCTGTGGTTCACACTTTATGCTTAAGTTTCTCCATCGATGTATGTAATCCACTAAAGTCTCGTTCGGCTTTTGTTGCTCCACCACTAGATCACCGATAGTGATATGGTTCTGAGCCCGGACAAATCATTTAACGAAGAGATTCTCCAGTTCTAAAAAAGTATTTACTGAGCCGTTCGGCAATTCTGCGTACCAGTCGAAGGCGATCCTTGACAAACTGCTGACGAACTGGCGGAAGAGTAAAGCGTCGCTCCCACCAGCATTGCAACTAGCACGAAAATGTGCGACATGCTACTGAGGGTTTCCTATTCCATCAAAAGTCTTAAACAGAGGTGGTACGAAGCCTTTCGGGTATTGGACTGCATCGAACTCTTCGGGGTAAGGTCTACCCTTCTGAATAGATTCTCCACTCTTGGATTTTGCTAAGGCTTCTTGCACCTGCTGTTCTAGCATGCTCTTAATGTCCTTTTCTGGAATGATGCTTTGTGCAGGATGTTTCTTTAGTTGTTCGTCTCCGTTGACGGATGTGATCTCTTTTCCTCCATCTGCAATGTGGATAATTTCTAGGGGTGTCTATTTCTGAGGCTGTGTCTGACTCTAGAGAGTGGCTAAGGCAGCAGCCATCTCTTCCATCCTCTTTGCCACTTGGAAAATTGTGTCATCTCTCTCCCGAAGCTGTGCTTTCAACACTTCTGGTTCATCTCTTTCTGCAGCTGCTGGAGCACCTTGCGAAGCTAACGATGCTCGTGTCTAAACCATGTTGATCTCGGCATACTCCTCATCCATGAACTCTGATGAGTCAATTTCGTCTCCTAATTCTTCTTCTCCTTCTTTTGCTAACCATCAGATGTCGGTCCTTAACTTGTCCATGGCATCCTCTAGTGGGCCTTTTCACACGGTCTCGCAGTTGTCTCGTGACGGTTGTTGAACTTCTTTCCCGGGAGTCCCCTTTATTGCAGTAGCACTTTCTTCTGATTCAAGTCTCCTGATGAGACTTTTCTTCTCAGGGCATTGTTTTGGTCTTAACTCGCCAGTAGTAGGTCTCCATACCATCCTTCTTGCAGCTGGAAGCCTAGGACCCGATGGTCTGTCGGCTATATGCTGGAAGGTGGTATCCTCCCTAATCTGTAGACCCGATACAACAATGGGTGGAATGGCTTTTATCTTCTTCTTTGGTTTCTCTGTGGCAGCAATAGGTTCTATTCACGGTCCGAGGTGGGATTTAGCTGGCGCCCGTCCTATCCTTCTTAAGATTTCTGATACAGGGCATCTTTCTTTCTTTGCCAATCTTTCTATAACAGCTTGCAGCCGAGCCAATGGCGTAGTCTTATCCCTTTTCCTCTTGTAATTGTTGTAGTATGCAGGTCGGGGTAATGCGGTGGCGATCCTATGAACATCCTCTTCATCTGATGCGGCAGAGAGGGGGTGAAACCTGCTCCCTTCCAACAGAGGTATATACTCAGGCAATTCTTCTCTTTCTTAAGGAATTTCTTCTAGAAAAGCAACTTCAGCAGCTCTGGCTTTCTTGGCAATCTTTCTGCTTCTATTTCTCCTTTGAGTTCGAGTTAGGGGTGCAATTCTTGAACTGGACCTAATCTCAGAAACAGATGGTATTGTTGCAAAATCTGTGCCCTCCACGGTGACAGGCTGATCACAAACTTGGATTTCCTTCCCCTTCAGTTTGGTAGAAGTCGGGGTAGGTGCAGAGATGACTAGACCGGTGTGGTTAGAGACAAAAGTCCTCCTACGAACAGTAGTACTCCTCTCAGCTGGAACCCTTTGCAGGGGAGGGAATTCTTGAGCCGACTTCAGGTTGAACTCAATCACGGGCTCTTCAGTTTCTGACACTTTGTCCATTAGTGTGAAGAGAGTGATGTCAGCAAACTTGACATCTGTGTTGCCAAATCCTTGTCCGAAACGGATGATCCCAATGTCTGGCAGAATTCCATTCCATTGGTGAAGGAGAGAAGATTAGCTTTGGGGCAGTCATTTTCTGCAGGGCAGATTCCGAGTATTAGTTCTGAATTATGCTTCCTTTTGTCACAAAGTTTAGGATAAAAAAAGAAAGAGTCTGAACACATTTTTGTTTATGTTTGTGTATTTGTGATTTTAAAAGGATTTATTCATCAAAAGAGTCGTTTATTAGATGATTTTTTATTAGGAATGGAATGTTTAAAGGTATAGAAAAGGTAAAGGATTCGATTCAGAATAAGAAAGGAAGAGAAAGTCTTATGCAAGACTTCTCAACTCAAAGGATCGCTCCTAAACTAATACTTATTAGGGGTTCATCCCATCTTAGAAAAGAGGTAAAAGGATCTCAGAACCTCTCTGTCTAAGGGTGTCTAAACAGTGGCTCCAAAATCCGAGAGGAGTTGGCTATACTCGTTCAAGACAAAAATGAATGGGGTATTCCAACGGGAAGAATGGTAGTTTTGGTCCATTAGGGATATGGACTCACCAATGATTTATGAAAGCAAAACCATCTAATCAAAATGGAGAGAGGAACTATTCCCCAGCGGAGTCGCTAGAAGTTATCAGTATATTTTTAGGTTTGTGTGTTGTATTTTGAAAAGGGGTCGCCAAACAGAACTTGTCGGCGAATTTTAGATTTTAAATTTAATTTAAATATATATAATTTAGAAAGTAGTATTTGATTTTGAAAATAGTTTTAAATTTGAAAATTTTAAGATATGAAATCAAACCGATCGCACATCCCAAATAGTTTATATAAACAAGCACCGCATCACAAACCGTGTATCTATCCCGAAGAATAGACACACTGCTTCATGATGGGGCTCGATTAAATAAACTAGAGGATTTATGACATCCGTTTGGTCTGCAAACCAATTTTATAAGCAGACAAGTTCCCCTGCTTAATATAAATGAATTAAGCAAGGTTTATATTACCTGGGTTCCTAAAGTTCCCTATAAGGGTAAGCCCCTATAGTTAATTACATCTTAAATGTCCGAAGACACTTAAGAAAACTCTCGATAATGATCAGTGGTTTTGCTCTCAAGAATTTTAAATTTTAAGGTTTTCAAAGGATTGGATTTTGGAATTTTCAATAGGGAATGGATCAAATTTGGAACAATTTATTTTAAGAGTCCAAAGGAAGAGAAGTAGGAGAAGCTGAGGATCCAAGAATAATCTTGGCAACTTCCCAAACTATCCTATTATTTGGCTTAGATTTGGGAATTTATTTAATGTTTGAATCCTGCCAATTTTAATTGATTAGGACTTATATTTGTATGATATAATCACACAAATAGCTTCGAATATGTGAGGGTTTATGTCGTACCAAACGACCACCTCGGAGTCCTAAGATCGGTTAGGGCTTAATTTACATGACATGATCATGCAAATGCCTAACAAAGAGTTGAGGATTTGTGTTGCACTAGGCAAACTACTTCGAAGTCCTATGGCTTGGTTATTTAATTCTAAGAAAGGTTTAGCTGGAGTAGATCCGAGTTTTGCTGTTGACGATGGTTGAGCTGCCCACCATGCTCTGAGCTCCTTATTGTTACAAAGGTTTAGTTTTAGAAGTCATAAATCAGGAGATGAGAGAAGTGTTTTGGTTTAGAGAAAATCTTAAAATCCAAGTGTTTTTATTATTTTAATTAAAACAAATCTTAAAGTTGTTTAAACAGAACAGATTAAGATCCCACGGTTCCGTCTTCCCGACACCATTACTTTCATTGAATTCACTTAGTCTAGATGAATTTACTAAACTCAACTGAATGAGTTCCACACTTTCATTTAGACCGTGGGAAATCCCGTTAGCAACACGTGGGTTACATCATCCGAGGTATTCCCGATCATTCAAAGAGACGTTTTAATTTAGTTACAATTGAAGTTTTGTTGTTCTGTTTGTGATTAAATTTTGAGTTGTTTCATATTTTATAATGTTGTGGCCGTGAATTTTATCTTGCAATGACTTTTAATTTAGTTTTGGTTTCAGTTTAGGGACTATCCTAAAGGTTTTGGTTTTCATGCAACATTTTTATTTATCATGCAAGAAAAACTAAAGTACAATGCATGTAAGTAAATTGCAACAAAGTAAATTGCAATAAAATAAAAGCGTACCTGGAGGGTCTTCCCGTCATCCCAAGCTGCACTTAAAATACATGTTAAGGCATTTAAATATTTTGCAAGAAATACCAAGGTAAATCTAAGGGAAAGGGTTTTGATTGTCTACCAAATTCCTAATCCTATAACTAGTCATCTCCTATGATGTCTAGGTTCTTGGTTTGGTTTAAGGATGATTGTCTTCATCAAAGAACAACTAGATTCAATTGTTCTTCTAAAACATCACGTCATATTGAGGAAGTGCTTTGGGCGAGTCCTAAACTTCTTTTCAATATTTCTGGGATTGTTTGAGTCCAAGTAAATTTAGTTGCACAGGTGAATTAATCATCCAGGGGTTTAAGTTTTGTTCTCTTGCTCAGTTAACTAGGACATTTGAATGTCCTATAAGTGAAGTAACACTTCACTTGATACTTCATTTAAGAGTTATAATAATAAGAGCTTTAAAAAGGGCAAAACAACTTATTAAGTATTTTAATGATTTAAACTTAATGATTTAATTTTAATTTTGACTTAATTATAAAAAAAGTTTAAGTTTGCAATAGTGTTCAAGTCATTTTTTTTAGATTTAATTTAAATCTTTACATTTTAAATGATGTTATATCTCAGATTTAACCTTGATGTTTTAAACCTACTTTAAGTGTTTGGATTAACTATTAATGATTTCATTTAGGTGTGTTGTTAAATGATTTTAATTCATTTTAAATTTAATTTAATTTAAGTTTAATTTAATTTAATTTAATTTAATTTAATTTAATTTAATTTAATTTTTTTTAATTTAATTTAATTTAATTTGATTTATTTTTTTATTTAATTTAATTTTAAATTTTAATTTAATTTAATTTAATTTAATTTCAATTTAATTTTATTAGTTTAATTTTTTTTAAATCTAATGTTTTAGTTATGATTTAATTTAATTGTTAAAGTGTTAATTTAATTTAAATTTTGATTTAATTTAGTTTAAATTTAATTTAATTTAATAGTTAAGTCTTTTAGCACTTTAAATTTTAAATTGGGTTATCATTTAAATTGAGAATTAAATATTATTGCAGTGATTAATTTAGGAATTTTTAAATTAAAGAATAAATATTTTCTCAATAATATCCCAATTTTTAATAATTTAAATTTCCATTACTCTTCCAAAATTTTAATTAATTAATTAATTAAAGTTTATATTAATTATTCTTTAAATGATTTGTAGGTTTCTACCCTTCAATTATTTAAATTTCAATCATTCAAAATCAGTTTAGGATCAAATATTTTACCCTCCCCTTTTTGATTAATCCTAAAATTTTAATTAAGGGTTGAAATTTTTAATTACCCATTTGCCCCTCAAGCTTAATAATTCTATAACTCACTAAACTAAGCTTAAATGAACTTGAAATTTTTATGTAACCTCACTCACATTTCAGTTAAAACATTAGAGGAGAAAATGTGATTTTTCTGTATTTAATTTATTTATGTAATTATTTCTAATGGAAAATAGGGGTTTTCAAGGAAAATTCAATAACATGATCAAGGAAATATTTCTGCCCTTATGAAAATTATGGGATGTCCCTAATGACCAGAGGACCACTTGTACCAATTTTGGTGATTTTTTGAATTATATTTTATTTATTAGAATTATTTTGATTTTTGGAGTATTAATTAATTTAAAAAAAATAAAAGTTGAAAAATGGATTTTATATTTTTTAAAAATCTCTCTGACCTCAGGGAAATCAGAGAACCAAATTTTATATTTTTCTAATTTTTCTTTGATTTATTAGAATTATTTTAGTGGAAATGATAAAAAAATCATTTTTTTTAATTCCAAAAATTGTTTTAAGCCTTTAAAATTCAATATCTTACCCTAGAGAATTAGGAAAAATATTTGATTTATTCTTAGGAGATTAGAATTCAAAATGTGTCATTTTGGTATTTTTTAATATTTTTATGATTTTTATTATTTTTTAATTATTAAAAATATTAAAATAATGATAAAAATCAACTTTTTTAGAAAATTACAATTTTAATTTTTCTAAGTTCCTCTGATTTCAGAGAAGCCCCAAAACCATTTTTGTGAATTTTTGAAAAGTATTTTGTGAGTTATGAATTTTTAAAGTTTGATTTTTGTTATGTGACTTAATTAATCCATTTAGTGGGGTTAATTAAGTCCATTTTATTTCAAATTTTTATGTGATGTTCCTCTGATCCTAAAGATCAGTGGAGAATTGTTTTCAAGTTAATTTGATGTGAAATTATCCCTAATTAATTAAAGTTCAATTTTGGGTGTTTAGGCTAATTAGGGTTGTTTCATGTGAAATAACTCAAAACCTATATTTCCTAGGTTCCTCTGGTTATAAGCAACATCACCAAATTTTCCTAGAATTTATTTCTCAGCATGCTAATTATTGGAATTAAAATACTCAAAACAGTAACATGAACTTGAAAAATCAATAACTTCTCATAGGGATAGCCTCTGACTTTGGAAAATTCAGGGAATGTTCCCAAGTTTCGAGGCTTCAAAAGCCCTATGGTCTCATGCCATGGTGAATTGCCTATGCAAATGAAGAATTAAAACAATGCATAGTGTAAATAAGTCATTAAAAATAAAATACTTGATGAAATGACTTGATTTCTTTTCCACATTATTCTCCTCTGTTCACTGAGCGAGAGGGTATTTTTATTTTATTTTTGTAATTTTCCTATGCAAAGATATGGATTTTTGAAGTTCTGGTAATTAAATAAATAGAAAATAGCCCTAATTTCCTACTTATCCTTAATACTTAGGATCTAGCCTTAAGCTTTTCCTTTAACTATCTTAGAGGACTAGAGATGAAACCTACCCCTTTAGAAACTCAACCACTTCTTAACTCCTTGCAAACCCCACAAGCTTGATTGTAAACCCCTAATCACCTAGAGGGTTGAGATCAAATGTGGATGTTTAAAGGATGAGTTCCCTATAGGACTCTTTGGCCTTAGGATCACCCTCGGTGGCCTGGTCTACTGAGGGTTCACCTGCACACATTACACTTTCACACACATTCCAAATCCTAAAAACTATTCATGCCTAGCTTGACCTCCTGACTCATGTAGATAATTCATATGGATGGACCTTAACCCCTAGGCCCGTGGCTAAGAGGATTAGGAACAACATAGTGAATGCCTCAAATGAGTCCTCTCATGGCTCCTATTGGCTTAATATGGCTCCATAGCTCAACCAAAATGGTTCTATTTCACTCACACTAGCTCAATTTTCATTTTTTCAAAATTTCAATTTTTGACCCCCGGGGCCTCAGACCCACCAAACCTACTAAAAGCCCTTGAAACTACCCAAAACCACCAAAATTTTCAAATCACCCAAAACTTTTCCAAAATTAACCTTGAAAATTTTCCCACCAATCAAATTGATCATTTACAGCCAAAAATAACAAAATTTCCAAAAATACCCCCAATACACTCCAAATTACGAAAATGCCCCTCTTGACCCAAAAATTCAAAAATTCCTAGAAAATTCCAAAAAATCCCAAATATTCCCAATTTCATTTTGTTCAACTACACTATGGGCCAATTTTTCCAATTTACCCCACTTTTACCAAAACCCCCAATTTAGCCCATTTTAAACCCAAATGAACCCAATGTCAAACCAAATCGCCCCAATTGACCTCAATTTTGGTCCAATTCATTTCCAAACTTCAATTCAATATCCCCAATATGAATCTAGATGAATTCCAAGCCCAATGTGATAGACATTTGAATCCAATTTCATTTTTAAGCTTAAAGCCCAATTTTGACCCATAACCCAAACTTAGCCCAAACCAACCCAACTCAACTCCAATTGACCCCAAATCTCTTCTAAACCTTCCCTAACATCTCCATAAACAAAACACTAACATAATTTGCCCAAAACATGAACCAAAACCCCACTCAAATTCAACCCAAACCCAAAATTCCCAATTTAGCCTAAACCCAAGCTTAACCCTAACTTAGCCCAAATCCCAAAATTGAACCCCAACCAAAGTTGAAAACTCTTACTAACACAGCTATAAACATTTATCAACATTAATTTTACATCAAAACCAACATTAGCCCAACCTTAGCCCAAGCTAACCCAATTTGACCCATTTTTGTCCCCTTACCAAAGAGACCCAAGTTCAACCGAATCCAACTCCAAGCCTTACCAAATTGACTTCAAATAACTCATGAAACATTCCAAAGCCAAATTCAACACTCATTGGGCTCAACCATTACAAGACTCCTCATCCTAATAATCCATTTTAAAATGTAAAGGCCCATTCCCTTAAGCCATTTTAAAAGCCCACCTTTGCAAAATTTTAAAAGCCCAAAAAATTCATCCAAAGCCCATATGGCACTCTCCCTCATCATACATTCAATTTTAAATCACCTCTAAAGTCCTAATTTATCATAAAATCATTCCAAATTTAGCCACATGACAATCTCCTTAAAATTCATCAAAAATACCTAAAACTCATTTCTATGAAACCAAGTCAAGCCATCCTAAGCCATAGGCAAGCCATGAAGCCATGCATGAGCAACATGGAAGCCATGAAAGCACCTTTACATGTCACCATGCTATCTTGGGCAAAAGGAGGAGGTTCTTTCCATATTCCCTTAGAGTAATTAATCACTCCCATGATTCCCCTTAACCATGCTTAGGCCTAATTATACTTGGATGGTAACTTGACCCTACCGATTAAGTTGAACCAAACAACTTTCTCTTCAGCCCAAGCAAGCCATGGGGAGGTGAACCTAGCCCAAATCCATGGGTTGACCCAAACCAAGCCAAAATCATACCCTCCACATTCCACTTCAATCCAACCCCTTTGCACATGGCCAACTCCAATTAACTTCACCATTGCCAAGCCCTGCCCTCACTGGTCAAGATGGTGACCTGACCCTGGCTGGCCAGCCACCATAGTAGCCAGAAAACACCATGGTCGAGACCTTGGGAGGAGCCAAAGTTTGGAATTCCCACCTGCTGAGCTGCCCCATTCCAAATGGCCATTGTAGCTGTTTTTCTCCTCACCAGAGCAGCTGATCCCAGCCCCTAACTCTCCCTGAGAGGCCATGGCCATGGCAATTTAAGCCAGCCAATCCCTCTCGGCCAAAAGGTTGGCTGAACAAGAACTTCACAGAATCCTTCCAAATTCCTCACAAATCTTCCCCTATTCAAGAGCAATCCATCCCAACTGTTCTCCTGCCCTAACTCCCACTGATTGAGCTCAATTTTGGAGCTCAATTCTTAGGCTAGAACAGGACATTCCCAAATCCTCCACCAAAATCAAATTAAACTCACCCACACCTGCACAACACCAAGAGAAGAAGTTCCCCAGTGAAAGCCCCCTCTCTAGGTCACTCATTTGTTCTAGCCTGCAAAGGTTGAAATCGGGTCTGGTGGAAATCAGGTCTAGGCAATTCCTCAGGGCCAGAGACTTCATCTAGAGCTTGCTTGGACTCAATCTAAGGTGACACAACTCTCAGATCAAAGGTTCACTTCTCTGAGCAAAGGTATGAGCTCTCTCTTCTTCCCGAGCTTCTGAACATTCTCTATTTTTATTGAGTTGATTTCATGCCACATAAACCGTATGGATATGTTCGTCTCTTCAAGGCTAATTCATAGAGTATAAGAACGTAAAAATCCATTGAGAATCGAGTGAGATCTTAGCATTTTAGTGTGGACGGTCATGGGTGCACACCAGTCGTAGACGATGACCGGGAGCCGTTGGATCGCGCGTGTATCGAGCGGACGGCTTAGATGGCGTCGGACCAGGAGATGGTTGATCACATGGAACAACACTAAGTAATTATGGTTGACTACACATTAAATTAACTTGAAAATAATTCTCCACTAATCTTTAGGATCAGAGGAACATCACATAAAAATTTGAGGTCAATTGGATTTGATTAACCTCATCAAATGGGTTGATTAAGCCTCTTAAGCAAAATGGATAAAATTAAATTTTAAAAATTCATAACTCACAAAATACTTTTTAAAAATTCACAAAAATGGTTTTGGAGTTTCTCTGATATCAGAGGGACTTAGGAAAATTAAAATTGTAATTTTCAAAAAAAATTGATATTTATCATTATTTTAATATTTTAATAATAAAAAATAATAAAAATCATTAAAATATTAAAAATTACCAAAATGTCACATTTTAAATTCTAAGCACTTAGGAACACACGAAATATTTTTCCTAAGTCTCTAGGGTAAGTTATTGAATTTTAAAGGCCAAAAACAATTTTTAAATAAAAAAAAATGATTTTCTTTAACATTTCCACTAAATTAATTCTAATAATTCAAGAAAAATCAAAAAATACAAAATTTTGTTCTCTAACTTCCCTGATATCAGAGTGATTTTTGAAAAATATAAAACCTATCTTTCAACTTAAATTTTATTTTTAAATTAATTAATACTGCAAAACTCAAAATAATTCTAATAAATAAAATATAATTCAAAAAATTACCAAAATTGGTCCAAATGGTCCTCTGGTAATTAGGAACATCGGATAATTTTCTTAAGGTCAGAAACATTTCTTTTGTCATGTTATTGATTTTTCCTTGAAAACCCCTATTTTCCATTAAAAATAATTACATAAATAAATTAAATACAGAAAAATCACATTTTCTCCTCTAATGTCTTAATTGACATGTGAGTGATTTTACATAAAAATTGCAAGTTCATTTGAGCTTAGTTTAGTGAGTTATAGATTCATTAAGCTTGAAAGGCAAAAAGGGTAATTAAAAATTTCAACCCTTAATTAAAATTTTAGGATTAATCAAAAAGGGGAGGGTAAAATATTTGATTTTAAACTGATTTTGGATGATTGAAACTTACATGATTGAGGGTAGAAACCTTCTAACCATTTCAAATATAATTAAAATAAAACTTTAATTAATTAATTAATTGAAAATTTGGAAGAATAATAGAAATTGGAATTATTAAAGTGGAGATATTATTAAGAGGATATCTTTTCTTTAATTTAAAAATCCCTAAATAAATCAATTTAATAATTCTTAATTCTTAATTAAAAAAAATTTAAAAATAATCCAAATTAATAATTAAAACTAAAATTGAACTAAAATTAAATTAAAATTAAATTTAAACTAAATTAAAAATTAAATCAAATTAAAATTAAATTAAAATTAAACTAAACTAAATTAAATTAAAATTAAATTAAATAAAAATTAAAACTAAATTAAATTAAATTAAATTAAAATTAAAATTAATTGAAATTAAATTAAATTAAAATTAAAATTAATTAAAATTGAATTAAAACTAAACTAAATTAAATAAAATTAAATAAATTTAATTAAAAATTAAATTAAAGTTAAAATTAAACTAAATTTAAATTAAAATTAAATTAAATTAAACCAAACTAAATTAGAATTAAAATCAAATTAAAATCATTTAATAACAAACCTAAATGAAATCATTAAGAATTAAATCTAAAATAACTTAAACACTATTCCAAACTTAAACTAATTTCTATAATTAGGTCAAAATTAAAATTAAATCATTAAGTTTAAATCATTAAAATACTTAATAAGTTGATTTACCCTTTTAAAGCTCTTATTATTATAACTCTTAAATGAAGTATCAAGTGAAGTGTTACTTCACTTAAAGGACATTCAAATGACCTAGTTCACTAAGCAAGGGAACAAAACATAAACCCCTGGATGATTAATTCACCTGTGCAACTAAATTTACTTGGACTCAAAATAATCCCAGACGTATTGAAAAGATATTTAGGACTTGTCCTAAACACTTCCTCAATATGACGGGATGTTTTAGAAGAACAAATGAATTTAATTGTTCTTTGATGAAGAAAATCATCCTAAAATCAAACCAAGAACATAGACGTCATAGGAGATGACTTGTTATAGGATCAGGAATTTGGTAGACAACCAAAACCCTTCCCTTAGCTTTACCTAAGTATTTGTTTAAATATTTAAATGCATTAACATGTGCTTTAAGTGCAGCTTGGGATGACGGGAAGACCCTCCAGGTACACTTTTTATTTTATTGCAATTTACTTTATTGCAATGTACTTTACTTTTCTTGTGTGTTAAATAAAACTGTTGCATGAAAACCAATACCTTTAGGATAGTCCCTAAACTGAAACCAAAACTAAATTAAAAGTTATTACAAGATAAAATTCACCGCCACAACATTCCAAAATATAAAAACAACTCAAAATTTAATCACAAACAGAACAACAAAACTACAATTACAACTAAATTAAAACGTCTCGTTGAATGATCGGGAAAACCTTGGATGATGTAACCCACGTGTTGCTAACGGGATTTCCCACGGTCTAAATGAAAGTGTGGAACTCATTCAGTTTAGTTTAGCAAATTCATCTGGACTAAGTGAATTCTATGAAAATAATGGTGTCAGGATGACGGAACCGTGGGATCTTAATCGGTTCTGTTTAAACAACTTTAAGATTTGTATTTATTAAAATATTAAAAACACTTGGATGTTAAGATTTTCTCTAAACCAAAACACTTCTCTCATCCTTTGATTTATGACTTCTAAAACTAAACCTCTGCAATAATAAGGAGCTTAGAGCACAGTGGGCAGCACGACCATCGTCATCAGTAAAACTCGGATCTAATTCAGCAAAACTTTCTTAGAATTAAATAACCAAGCCATAGGACTTCGAGGTAGTTTGCCTAGTGCAACATAAATCCTCAACTCTTCGTTAGGCATTTTCATAATCATATTATGTAAATTAAGCCCTAACCGGTCTTATGATTCTGAGGTAGTTGTTTGGTACTTCATAAACCCTCACATCTTCGAGGCTGTTTGTATGATCATGTCATACAAATATAAGTCCTAATTAATTAAAATTAGTAGGATGGAAACATTATGTAAATTTCCAAATTGAAGTCAAACCATAGGATAGTGTGGGAAGTTGCCAAGATTCTTCTTGGATCCTTAGCTTCTCCTACTTCTCTTCCTTTTGGACTCCTGAAAATAAATGTTCCAACTTTGAGCTAATCCCTTTTGAAATTTCAAAAATCAAATCCTTTGAAAACCTCAAACTTTAAAATTCTTGAGAGAAAATTCACTGATCATTATCGAGAGTTTTCTTAAATGATTCTTGTCATTTAAGATGTAATTAACTATAGGGGCTTGCCCTTATAGGAAACTTTAAGAACCCAGGTAATATAAACTCTGCTTAATTCCTTTACATTAAGCAGGGGAACTTGTGGGCTTATAAAATTTGTTTGCATACCAAATGGATGTCACAAATCTTCTAGTTTATTTAACCGAGCCCCATCATCAAGCAGTGTGTCTATTCTTCGGGATAGATGAACGGTTTGTGGTGTGGTGCTCGTTTATATAAACCATTCGGGATGTAAGATCAGTTTGATTTCATATCTTAAAGTTTTCAAACTTAAAATTATTTTTTAAAAATCAAATGCTACTTTCCAAATTTTATATATTTAAATTAAATTTAAAATTTAAAATTCGCCGACAATTTCTGTAGGCGACCCCTTTTCAAAAATACAACACTCAACCTAAAAATATGCCGACAACTTCTGGCGACTCCGCTGAGGAATAGTTCCTCTCTCCATTTTGATCAGATGGTTTTGCTTTCATAGATCGGTAGTGAGTCCATGCCCCTAATGAACCAAAACTACCATTCTTCCATTGGAATACCCCGTTCATTTCTGTCTTGAAAGAGTATAGCCAACTTCTCTCGGATTTAGGAGCCACTGTTTAGACACTTTTAAATAGAGAGGTTCCGAGATCCTTTTACCTCTTTTCTGAGGTGGGGTGGACCCCCAATAGGTGATAGTTTAGGAAGCGGTCCTTCGAGTCGAGAAGTCTTGCATAAGACTTTCTCTTCCTTTCTGATTCTGAATCGAATCCCTTACCTTTTTTTATATACCCTTAAACATTTCATTCCTAATAAACAAATCCTATAATAAACGACTCTTTTGATGAATAAATCCTTTTAAAATTACGAATACACTAAGATAAACCAAAATGTGTTCGGACTCTTTCTTTTTCATCCTAAACTTTACAACGAAAAGAAGCATGATTCGGGACTAACATTCAGAATTTGCCCTGCAGAAATGACTGCCCCAAAGCTAATATTCTCCATCTCCAATGGAATGGATTTTGTCATTTACAAGGATGAACTACCTGACAATGGGATCATCCGTTTCGGACAAGGATTTGGCAACACAGATGTCAAGTTCGCTCATGTCACTCTCTTCACATTAATGGACAAAGTGTCAGAAACTGAAGAGCCCATGATTGAGTTCAATCTGAAATCAACTCAAGAATTCCCTCCCCTGCAAAGGATTCTAGCTGATAAGAGTACCACTATTCGTTGGAGAACTATTGTCTCTACCCCCACCGGTTTAGTCATCTCAGCACCTACCCCGATTTCTGCCAAACTGAAGGGGAAGGAAATCCAAGTCTGTGATGAGCCTGTCACTGTGGAGGGTACAGACTTTGCTACAATACCATCAATTTTTTAGATTGGGTCCAGTTCAAGAGTTGCACCCCTAACTCGGACTCAAAGGAGAAATAGAAGCAGAAAGATCGCCAAGAAAGCTAGAGCTGCCGAAGTTGCTTTTCTAGAAGAAATTCCTGAAGAAAAAGAAGAACTGCTTGAGTATATACCTTTGTTGGAAGGGAGCAGGTTTCACCCTCTCTCTGCCGCATCAGATGAAGAGGATGTTCGTAGGATCGCCACCGCATTACCCTGACCTGCATACTACAACAATTACAAGAGGAAAAGGGATAAGGCTACGTCGTTGACTCGGCTGCAAGCTATAATAGAAAGATTGGCAAATAAATAAAGATGCCCTGTGTCAGAAATCTTAAGAAGGATATGACGGGTGCCAGCTAAATCCCGCCTCGGACCACGAATAGAACCCATTGCTGCCACAGAGAAGCAAAAAAGTAGATGAAAGCCAGTCCGCCAGTTGTTGTATCAGGTCTACAGATTAGGGAGGATACCACCTTCCAGCATATAGCCGACAGACCATCCGGTCCTAGGCTTCCGGCTGCAAGAAGGATGGTATGGAGACCTACTACTGGCGATTTAAGACCAAAACAATGCCCTGAGAAGAAAAGTCTTGTCAGGAGACTCAAAGCAGAAGAAAGTGCTACTGCAATAAAGGGGACTCCCGGAAAGGAAGTTCAACAACCGTCACGAGACAACTGCGAGACCGTGGGAAAAGGGCCACTGGAGGATGCCATGGATAAGTTTAGGACTGACATCCGACGGTTAGCAAAAGAAGGAGAAGAAGAACTAGGAGATGAAGTTGACTCATCAGAGTTCATGGATGAGGAGTATGTCGAGATCAACATGGTCGAGACACGAGCATCGTCAGCTTCGCAAGGTGCCCCGGCCGCTGCGGAAAGAGATGAACCAAAAGTGTTGAGAGCACAGCTTCGGGAAAGAGATGATACAATTTCCCAGATGTTAAAGAGGATGGAAGAGATGGTTGCTACTTTAGCCACTCTCCAGAGTCAGGCCCAACATCAGAAAGAGACACCCCCAGAGATCATCCATATTATGGATGGAGGAAAAAAGATCACATCCATCAATGGGGATGAGCAACCAAAGAAGGATTCTACACAAAGCATGATTCCAGAAAAGGATATTAAAAACATGGTAGAACAGCAGGTGCGAGAAGCTTTAGCACAATCTAAGAATGAAGCATCCATTCAGATGGGTAGACCTTACCCCGAGGAGTTCGATGCAGTCCAATACCCGAAGGGCTTCGTACCACCTCTGTTTAAGACTTTTGATGGAACAGGAAACCCCCGGCAACATGTTGCACATTTTTGTGATAGTTGCTGAAATGCCGGTGGGAGCGACGCTTTACTCTTCTGCCAGTTCGTCAGTAGTTTGTCAGGAATCGCCTTCGACTGGTACGTATAATTGTTAAAACGCTCAGAGAAGACTTTTTTAGAACTGGAAAATCTCTTCGTTAAATGATTTGTCAGGGCTCAGCACCACATCACTATCGGTAATCTAGTGGTGGAGCAGCAAAAGCAAACGAGACTTTAATGGATTACATACTTCGATGGAGAAACTTAAGCATGAAGTGTGAACCATAGTTTCAAGAACAACATGCAGTCGGTATCCTGCTTAAAAGTTTCCATGGCCCGATAGCACTTCTCCTTAAAGGGTTTACAATTAAGACTTTCGAGAAGTTTCTTAGCAAGGCCGGGAGCTTGCAAGAAGAGGCAAAACAGTTAAGTTTTGCGGACAAGAACGATAAGCAGAAACCTGTGAAAACATTCGAAAAGAAATCTGGAGTGGTCGCGGCAGTAGATAAGGGCAAGCAGCCAGTTCAGATACAGTCAGAGCGGCCACAGCCTAGTTATCAACCACCACAACGAACTTATCAGCAACCTCCACAAGGCTATCAGCAACCTCGTCCGAGCTATCAGTCATCTCAGCATTATGAACAATTGCCTCGTTCATCGCGTACCTTAAGAGAACTTCTAAATAAAGAATATCCATTCAAAACGGAAGCAGTAGCGAAGATGTTCTGCAGCTTAATGAAGACACCGGATTTCAGCTGCCAGAGCCCAAGAAGCCAGAAGAAGTCAATAAGAAAGATCATCTGAACTATTGCCCTTACCACCAGATGCTTGGACATAAGATAGAAGATTACATCACTTTCAAGAGTTGGCTTGATGAAAATCTCCAAAAAGGGAACATAACGATCCCAAAGGAATACATGAAGGAACCCCAGAAGGGAGGTTCCGTCAATGTTATTTCAACGGATCCCATTGTCCCGATAGACCCTTACGCGACTAATGATGGATGGAGTACCATCTGGATGAAGTCATCAAAGAAAGTTTTGGATCACATCCAGGCCGCTTCGGTACGTACTTCAACTCAGAGTTTGAAACCTGTCGAGCCGGCACTATCACTTGCGATTGAAGAACCGCCCCAGAAGGAGGAGAAGATCATGGAAGAAAAGAAGACCGAGGCTCTGAAGGGTAGACTAGGGGTTGCTTATCCTAGGATGGTCGTTTCCGATTCGGGGGAAAAATCCCTCGAACTCCTGACTTTGTATGACTATTCGTCCGCCCCGGCGAGATCTTATAATGATAATGGTTATGGAGTTGGCTACGTTTTGACTGTTTCTAACAATTACGTAACTAGTTACAACTGACATAATATGGATCTCGATTCAAATACAAAAAATGATTCTCAAATCATACACTACCTCGATGACCAGGATGAAGAAGATGTTCACAAGGGAGGTTACGAAAGCTCGACAAGCGACGAGTCCATTTATAAATTCCGAGGTGCTCCGATCAGACAGAATTAGAACCATCAGATACCAAAGCAACTTCAGAAAAGCCAGTTGTTCCAATTCAAGGGGATACACCAGTAGATTCAACACAAAATTCAGAAGAGATAACTGAAGTAAATTTAAGGAGCAGAAAAGTTCTACCCCTGAGAATGGGTCCAAAGGATAAAGGAAAGCAGATGGTTGCTCAGGAAGAGTCAACCCCGGCAGAGGAATTGCCCATTCAGGAAGAAACCGAGGAACATGGTAATAAAGAAGACTATAATGTCCTAGCCCACCTTAGGAAGCTACCAGCTAAACTGAGCATATACGACGCTTTAATCCTGTCAAAGGAGATGAGGGAGGCTCTGATCAAGGCTTTACTTGATCCAGAGATCTGTTTAGCTCAAATGGTCAGTAATTCTTTTGACGAGGTTTGCTCATTAAAAGAACAGCGAGGTGTTACCTTCCCGGACAATGATCTATTACTGGGAACAGTAGATCACAACCGAGCATTATACATTTCAGTCAATATTGGAAAGTTTACGCTCTCTAGAGTGTTGGTTGATCCGGGAGCATCAATCAACATAATGAATCTTTGGACGCTAGCATATTTGGAAGTTGATGCTCGATAGCTTGAAGCAGACAAGATACTATTAAGAGGCTTCAATCAAAAAGGAGAAAGAGCTCTTGGATCGATAACTCTACTAATGAAGACCAATGATTTAGCAAAGACAACCATAAAATTCCAGATAATCGATTCTGAAACATCGTTCAACGCTCTACTGGGTCGACCGTGGATCCATGAAAACCGGATTGTACCGTCGTCTCTGCACCAATGCATAAAGTATTACGAAGGAGGGAAACAGTGCATCAAAGGTGACTTGACACCATTCTTCGTACACGAGATTGGAATTCATGAAGATGCGGTTTACTACGCGCCCCCGAAGAAAACAATCTTTTCCAGAAATACTATACCGAATGAAGCAAAAGAAATCCGAGACAATGAAGAACCTGAAGTTCTAGTTCAACAGTTACTCACCACTCCCTTACGACGAGATGGTGAAGATTTCTCCAGAACTCGCACCCGAGGTCGAGGCTGAGGACGAGGACGTGGATGAAATGTTAGAACAGTTGGATAGAAGAAATCAGTCATCAATGTTGATTGGGAGAACACCTCAGAAGAAGGAGAAGAAATCAAGAAAGAAGCAGCGACAATAAGTCAAAAGAAACCCCAGTTCCAGATCTCTCTCAAAAATGAAAAGAATGAATAATACAAATCAATGTACGAGAAGATTAACCATTATGTACATACTACGACCCTGATCCCGATCCATTCTAATAAGATCGAGGGTATGGTGGTCAAGGAAGTACATGGTGGTGGTACTAAACCAATCAAGTTTTACCGTGGTGCTTCTTCTTCCAATACTGAAAAAGATGTACAATTTGAAGTTGTTACTTCTTCCAAATTAATTGAATTACCTTTTGAGTGGTACTCTCCCTGTGTTCAAAATTTAATTCAACGTGGTGTCTTACCTCGACAATGGACAAAGGGTGAATCACAACATTTTGAAAGATTATGGAATAATGCCGGTCGGCCTCCCAATTCAAAACATGGTCTCGGATTCGGTACAGTAGATTCAGTTGACGATACGGGATTTTGCTTGGTTGTCACTTGCGAACCTAATGAAGATAGCTTGGAAGCTTCAGGAGATCTCGAAGATCTACTAATCGGAGATGCTCCACCAGAATTCGAAGAAGAAATCAAATCTACAATAGACGAGTTAATGGAAGTTAACTTAGGTACTAGCGAAGAGCCTAGGCCAACCTTTGTTAGCTCCTTACTCAATAAAGAAGATTCTAAGGAAATAATCAAGCTACTAATGGAATTCAAAGACTGTTTTTCTTGGAGTTACGACGAAATGCCAAGATTAGCTCCAGAAGTCGCAGTTCACAAGTTAGGAGTAGATCCTACTTCTGTTCCAGTCAGACAAGCTCCCAGAAGAATGCATCTAAAAATTGAGCAACAAGTAATAGCCGAAGTTAAGAAGCTAATTGACGCTAAATTTGTCTGTGAAGAACAATACCCTACTTGGTTAGCCAATGTGGTACCAGTCAGAAAGAAGAACGGTCAGATCAGAATCTGCGTAGACTTCAGAGATTTAAATAAAGCATGTCCAAAGGACAAATTTCCACTACCAATCTAAGAACTAATGATCGATATTTCTTTAAAACATGAAATATTTTCATTCATGGATGGATCATCAGGATACAACTAGACAAAGATGGCACCAGAAGACGAAAAACTCACGGCATTCAGAACGCTGATCGGAGTGTATTGCTACACAGTAATGCCATTCGGATTAAAGAATGTAGGAGCAACATACCAAAGAGTAATGACAAAGATTTTTGATGATCTCATTCACAACCAAGTCGAGTGCTACGTGGATGATGCGGCCATCAAAAGCAAACTGAAGGAAGATCACCTGTATGATTTGAGAATTGTTTTTGAGCGACTAAGACAATACAACCATAAGATGAATCCCTTAAAATGCACCTTCGGCGTCACCTCCAGGAAATTCTTAGGATTTGTTGTCCGACATCGCGGAATTGAAATTGATCCGGAAAAGATTAAACCTATCTTAGAAATGCCACCTCCTAAAACCTTGAAACAGCTATGATCCTTTCAAGGAAAATTGTCATATCTTCGACGCTTTATATCAAATTTGTCAGGAAGGTGTCAGCCTTTTTCTGCTTTGATTAAGAAGGATGCCAAGTATACTTGGGACTCCAAATGTCAACATGGCTTTGATGACATCAAACGATACTTAATGACACCTTGTTTCTTAGCAGCCCCAGTCTCAGGTAGACCGATGATACATTATACCGCGGCTTTAGACGACTCCCTTGGAGCCCTGCTAGCCCAGGTCAATGATGAGGGAAAAGAAAATGCTCTCTACTACTTAAGCCGTCGTCTAATCTCGACGGAAGTAAAGTATCCTCCTATTGAGAAGCACTGCTTGGCCCTGATCTACGCCGCACAGAAGCTCAGGCATTACATGCTTTCTCATAAGGTCAATCTTATTTCGAGAGTTAATCTGTTGCAATACTTGATGTCCCGACCGATGCTTTCTGGCAGACTTGTCAGGTGGTCGGTGATACTACTGCAATTTGACATAACTTTCGTTCCTCTTCGCGCCGTAAAGAGACAAGTTATAGCTGACTTCCTTGCAGCACACCCTTTACCGGCAGATTCGCCTCTCGACGACGATTTGCCTGATGAGCAGATAATGAGCCTAGAAGACCCTGATGATCGACGTTGGGAACTATACTTTGGCGGAGCGTCCTCAGCACAGAAGAACAAAGAATTGCAAACGATAGTGCTCGGTAAGGCAGGAATCGGACTAATCTTTATAACACCGGAGCGGGGGATGTTAAGATACTCCTACCACTTAACGGAGTCGTGTATAAACAATGAGGAAGAATACGAAGCCCTCATAACAGGACTAGAACTAACCATTCAAATGGGAATAACGGACATCATCTACGGAGATTCTCAGTTGATCATTCAACAGGTCGCCAGACAATACAAAATTTTAAAGCCAAGACTCGAGCAGTACTTTCAGTATTCCATGAAACTGTTGGAACACATTCCGAATGTAACGATCTACAAGATCCCCATAAAAGAAAATGCTCTTGCAGATGCGCTAGCTAGCCTTACAAAAGAATTTGCCTGCTTACAAGATGAGTCAGTTGAAGTGTCAGTTCAGGGACGACATGTCCTATCATAGCTCGACATGGATATGATACAGAAATTAGAAAAAGCAGAGGAATCAGTTACAGCAATAACAGAAAACACAGAAGATTGGCGTCAACCGCTAATAGACTACCTGCAAAAAGGGAAATTACCAGATGATAAGTCATTAGCCCATCAAATCAAGAAAAGAACTCTGTCTTACACATTAATAAACAATACATTATACAGAAGGTCTTTTCATCAGATGTGGTTAAGATGTCTGAGCAAGTCCGAGGCTCGTGAAATTGTCAAAGAGATACACTCAGGACTTTGTGGCGCTCATCAGTCGGGTCTGAAAATGAAAATGAAGATTAAAAGACTAGGGTACTACTGGCCCTCAATGATGACCGACTGTATGAAGATCGCCAAGAGCTGTCACCAATGCCAAGTGCATGGAGTAGTTCTACAACAACCTCCAAATGTGCTACATCCGACAATCGCGTCGTGGCCATTTGAGTGTTGGGGCACAGATATAGTGGGTCCGATAGAACCACCTTCTTCAAGAAGACATCGCTTCATCCTTGCAGCTACAGATTACTTTTCTAAATGGGCAGCAGGGATACTCAGAGTACGAGCAGCAGCAGATCGTGGATTGCATCTTAGAACTTCAGAAGATGGGTCAAGCAGGTTGTCTGAGGGAAAAGACTTATTCAGAACCCCAGAGATGGATGCCAGGGACAGGAAGAGTCACAATACAATGCGGATGTTGTTATAACTTCACAGAGGACAGAAAAGGAAATCCACCAGGGATACTCCTTCGCAGTGAGGTGGATCTAATTCCAAGAATAATTAAAAGAATGGTGAAAAGAATGGTAACGTGGAGGGTACTGTCAGCAGACTGCATACCCAACAGTTGCATCATCAACATTTATCAGAAGGGCGACTGCATACCTCCACACATAGACCACCACGACTTTGTCAGACCTTTCTGCACAGTTTCGTTCGTCAACCAATGCAATATCATGTTCGGATCTGACCTCCGGATAGCAGGCCCGGGTAAGTTCCGAGGGCCGGTAGAGATACCACTTCCGTTAGGTTCCGTTATGATATTAAAAGGAAATGAAGCAGACATCGCAAAACATTGTATACTGGGAGTGCCAGTGGAGCGGATCTCCATCACTTTTAGAAGAATGGACGACAGAAAGGCGCCTTAACACTTCCAGCCAGATCCAGAATTGGAGAATCTCCGGCCCTACGAACTGTGAGTTACACGTGAAATAGCACACCTTCGATACACATCCATGCGGCATTCCTGCCAAGGGTGGCTTGGAAGGTGATGTTATTACCCATGTTTCTTACTATTCAGACATGGATTTTTGACAGACGCTTTTGGATGGATCAACAAGAAGTTTACACAGTCCTTTTTGGATTTACATAGATTGTATGAGACAATAAATTTCTGAGGAAAATGTCATCATGACTAGATCAAGTTGTATGATGTACTTTCAGCAAGTTGGAATGAAAATGACTATGTCATATTTTGCCTTCACCTCTTTTTTTGTAAAATGACTGAAAACGCCATTAGAGTTAAATGAACTTTGAACGAAGAACATAAGAGAAAAGAAAATAAATGAGAACTTTTCCTAAAAATCTAAATAATAAAATGAACTTCAAATTCACATGAACACTAAATAAACAACAAATAAAAGAAATGCGATCGTTAAAGGACAAACAAAACAAATCTCAATCTGAAATTGAATTCCAATCTAAATCCATCTTTTCAAATCCTCCAATGTTTCTTCAAATCAAGATCTACTTCAGACCTCCTTTGAAACCCTCTCTCGGGTTTATTTCAAAACCACGAAAAATTTTCGATTTGGTTCTGATGGAATGAATTCATACCCTTCACCAAATAATCAAACTTTGATTGATTCTCATGGGATGTGGAACACTTTCATATCTCGTTTCAATCTCCCGCTAAATCCAAATCTCCACAGTACATTTCAATTCAAAATTTTCGAGACTGGTACCTACATTCAAGTTCTCATTTCGAGATCGATACCTATATTTCGATTCTCATCTGAATAGATACCTACATTTAAATTCAAAATTTCGGAGACTGGTACCTACATTCCAGTTCTCATTTCGAGATCGATAACCACATTTCAATTCTCATTCGAATTGATACCTACATTTCAATTCAAAATTTCAGAGACTGGTACCTACGTTCCATTTCTCATTTTGAGATCGATACTTACATTTCGATTCTCATTCGAATTGATACCTACATTTCCATTCAAAATTTCTGAGACTGGTACCTACATTGCAGTTCTCATTTTGAGATCGATACCTACATTTCGATTCTCATTCGAATTGATACCTACATTTCAATTCAAAATTTTCGAGACTGGTACCTACATTCCAGTTCTCATTTCGAGATCGATACCTACATTTCGATTCTCATCTGAATTGATACCTATATTTCAATTCAAAATTTCCGAGACTGGTACCTCCATTCCAGTTATCATTTCGAGATCGATACCTACATTTTGATTCTCATCCGAATTGATACCTACATTTCAATTCAAAATTTCTGAGGCTGGTACCTACATTCCAGTTCTCATTTCGAGATCGATACGAACATTTTGATTCTCATCTGAATTGATACCTACATTTCAATTCAAAATTTCAGAGACTGGTACCTACATTCCAGTTCTCATTTCGAGATCGATACCTACAATTCGATTCTCATTCGAATTGATACCTACATTTCAATTCATAATTTTCGAGACTAGTACCTACATTCCAGTCCTCTTTCGAGATGAGTACCTAAATTCTGATTCTCATCCTTTTCAATCGACACTTTAGCTCGGATGCTTACTCCGAGGCTGCTACCTAAAATCCAGTTTTCTTCGCAATCCCGAGGTTGAAACTCGTGTTTCAATTCTCATTTCAAATCCAAATTTCCTAAATTGATTTTAAATCAAACTTCAATCAAAATTAAAACTCAAATTCTAAACTTACACATCAAAACTTGAACATGAAATGAAACGAAATCTAAATCGAAATTCTCCAAATCTTGTGATTTCGAATTCACCTTCTTTTCCTTTCCCCAGCGAGAGTTTAAGAACCTCCAGTTTTGGAAATATACTTGATACACCCAAGTGGAAATTTTTCTACTCTGTCCTAAGTTTGTCACTTGGACATATGTGTTGATTTTATTGATCTCTTCGGTCAACACCAATACGAGCGGTGTGCTTGGTTAGCACACCACACCTATTGGGGGTCCATTTGTTGACCTCATTTTTGATGAGGTCTTCTCTTCTCTCGTTAGTACTTAGGATCTAGCCTTAGGCTTTTCCTTTGACTATCTTAGAGGAATAGAGATGGAACATATCCCTTTAGAAACTCAACCACTTCTTAACTCCCTGCAAACCCCACAAGCTTGATTGTAAACCCCTAATCACCTAGAGAGTTGAGATCAAATGTGGAGGTTTAAAGGATGAGTTCCCTATAGGACTCTTTGGTCTTAGGATCACCCTCAATGGCCTGGTCTGGTGAGGGTTCACCTGCACACATTACACTTTCATACACATTCCAAATCCTAAAAAGTATTCATGCCTAGCTTGACCTCCTGACTCATGTAGATAATTCATATGGATGGACCTTAACCCCTAGGCCCCTCGCTAAGAGGGTTAGGAACAACATAGTGAATGCCTCAAATGAGTCCTCTCATGGCTCCTATGGGCTTAATATGGCTCCATGACTCAACCAAAATGATTTTATTTCACTCACACTAGCTCAATTTTCATTTTTTCAAAATTTCAATTTTTGACCGCCGGGGCCCCGGACCCACCAAACCAACTAAAAGCCCTTGAAACTATCCAAAACCACCAAAATTTTCAAATCACCCAAAACTTTTCCAAAGTTAACCTTGAACATTTCCCCACCAATCAAATTGATCAGTTACAGCCAAAAACACCAAAATTTCCAAAAATACCCCCAATACCCTCCAAATTACTAAAATGCCCCTCTTGACCCAAAAATCCAAAAATTCCCAGAAAATTCCAGAAAATCCAAAATATTCCCAATTTCATTTTGTTTAATTACACCATGGGCCAATTTGGCCAATTTACCCCACTTTTACTAAAACCCCCAATTTAGCCCATTTTAAACCCAAATGAACCCAATGTCAAACCAAATCACCCCAATTGACCTCAATTTTGGTCAAATTCAATTCCAAACATCAATTCAATATCCCCAATATCAATCTAGACCAAATCCAAGCCCAATTTGATTGACATTTGAATCCAATTTCATTTTTAAGCTTAAAGCCCAATTTTGACCCATAACCCAAACATAGCCCAAACCAACCCAACTCAACTCCAATTAACTCTAAATCTTTTCTAAACCTTCCCTAACATCTCCATAAAAAAAAATAACATAACTTACACAAAACATGAATCCAAACCCCACCCAAATTCAACCCAAACCCAAAATTCCCAATTTAGCCTAAACCCAAGCTTAACCCTAACTTAGCCCAAATCCCAAAATTGAACCCCAACCAAAGTTTAAAACTCTTTGTAACACACCTATAAAAATTTCTCAACATTAGTTTTGCAACAAAACCAACTTTAGCCAAACCTTAGCCCAAGCTAACCCAATTTGACCCATTTTTGTCCCCTTACCAAAGAGACCCAAGTTCAACCTAATCCAACTCCAAGCCTTACCAACTTGACTTCAAAATAACTCATGAAAGATTCCTAAGCCAAATTCAACACTCATTGGGCTCAACCATTGCAAGGCTCCTCATCCTAATAATCCAATTTAAAATTTAAAGGCCCATTCCCTTAAGCCATTTTAAAAGCCCACCTTTGCCAAATTTTAAAAGCCAAAAAAATTCATCCAAAACCCATATGGCACTCTCCCTCATCATACATTCAATTTAAAATCACCTCTAAAGTCCTAATTTATCATGAAATCATTCTAATTTTAGCCACATGACAATCTCCTTAAAATTCATCAAAAAAGCCTAAAACCCATTTCTATGAAACCAAGTCAAGCCATCCTAAGCCATAGGCAAGCCATGAAGCCATGCATGAGCCACATGGAAGCCATGAAAGCCCCTTTACATGTCACCATGCTATCTTGGGCAAAAGGAGGAGGTTCTTTCCATATTCCCTTAGAGTAATTAACCACTCCCATGATTCCCTTAACCATGCTTAGGCCTAATTATACTTGGATGGTGACTTGATCCTACTGATTAAGCTGAACCAAACAACTTTCTCTTCAGCCCAAGCAAGCCATGGGGAGGTGAACCTAGCCCAAAACCATGGGTTGACCCAAACCAAGCCAAAATCATACCCTCCACATTCCACTTCAATCCAACCCCTTTACACATGGCCAACTCCAATTGACTTCACCATTGCCAAGCGCTGCCCTCACTGGTCAAGATGGTGACCTGACCCTGGCCGGCCAGCCACCACAGTCACCGGAAAACACCATGGCCGAGACCTTGGGAGGAGTCAAAGTTCGGAATTCCCACCTGCTGAGTTGCCCCACTCCAAATGGCCATTGTAGCTGTTCTTCTCCTCACCAGAGCAGCTGATCCCCACTCCAAATGGCCATTAAGTAATTTCATTGAGTATTTTATTTTTAATGATTTATTTACTCTCTGCATTGTTTTGATTCTCCATTTGCATAGGCAATTCACCATGGCATGAGACCATGGGACTTTTGAAGCCTCTGAACATGGGAACATTCCCTGAATTTTTCAAGTTTAGAGGCCATCCCTATGAGAAGTTATTGATTTTTCAATTGCATGTTACTATTTTGAGTATTTTAATTCCAATAATTAGCATGTTGAGAAATAAATTCTAGAAAATTTGGTGATGTTCCTTATGACTAGAGGAACCTAGGAAAAATAGGTCTTGAGCTAATTCACATGGAACAACCCTAATTGGCATAAACACCCAAAATTGAACTTTAATTAATTAGGGTTGACTACACATTAAATTAACATGAAAACAATTCTCCACTGATCTTTAGGATCAGAGGAACATCAAATAAAAATTTGAGATCAATTGGATTTGATTAACCTCATTAAATGGGTTGATTAAGCCTCTTAAGCAAAATGGATAAAATTAAATTTTAAAAATTCATAACTCATAAAATACTTTTCAAAAATTCACAAAAATGGTTTTGGAGCTTCTCTGATATCAGAGGGACTTAGGAAAATTAAAATTCTAATTTTCGAAAAAATTTGATTTTTATCATTATTTTAATATTTTAATAATAAAAAAAATAATAAAAATCATAAAAATATTAAAAATCACCAAAAATGTCACATTTTGAATTCTAAGCACTTAGGAACAAACCAAATATTTTTCCTAAGTCTCTACGGGTAAGTTATTGAATTTTAAAGTCCTAAAACAATTTTCGAATAAAAAAATGATCTTCTTTAACATTTCCACTAAATTAATTCTAATAAATAAGGAAAAATCAGAAAATATAAAATTTGGTTCTCTAACTTCCCTGATATCAGAGTGATTTTTGAAAAATATAAAACCTATCTTTCAACTTCAATTTTATTTTAAAATTAATTAATACTCCATAACTCAAAATAACACTAATAAATAAAATATAATTCAAAAAATTACCAAAATTGGTCCAAATGTCCTCTAGTCATTAGGAACATCCCATAATTTTCTTAAGGATAGAAACATATCCTTGGTCATGTTATTGAATTTTCCTTGAAAACCCCTATTTTCCATTAAAAATAATTACATAAATAAATTAAAAACAGAAAAATCATATTTTCTTCTCTAATGTCTTAATTGACATGTGAGTGAGGTCACATAAAAATTTCAAGTTTATTTGAGCTTAGTTTAGTGAGTTATAGAATTATTAAGCTGAAGGGCAAAAGGGTAATTAAAAATTTCAACCCTTAATTAAAATTTTAGGATTAATCAAAAAGGGGAGGGTAAAATATTTGATTTTAAACTGATTTTGGATGATTGAAACTTAAACGATTGGTAGAAACCTACTAACCATTTCAAATATAATTAAAATAAAACTTTAATTAATTAATTAATTGAAATTTTGGAAGAATAATAGAAATTGGAATTATTAAAGTAGGGATATTATTCAGAGGATATCTATTCTTTAATTTAAAAATCCCTAAATAAATCACTTCAATAATACTTAATCCTTAATTAAAAAAAATTTAATAGTAATCCAAATTAATAATAAAAACTAAAATTAAACTAAAATTAAATTTAAATTAAATTTAAACTAAATTAAAAATTAAATCAAATAAAAATTAAATTAAAATTAAATTAAAATTAAACTAATCTAAATTAAATTAAAATTAAATTAAATTAAAATTAAAACTAAATTAAATTAAATTAAAATTAAAAATAAATTGAAATTAAATTAAAACCAAACTAAATTCAATAAAATTAAATAAATTAAATTAAAAATTAAATTAAAGTTAAAATTAAACTAAATTAAAATTAAATTAAATTAAATTAAATTAAATTAAATTAAATTAAACCAAACTAAATTACAATTAAAATCACATCAAATTAAACAAAAATTAAAATAAATTAAATTGAAATTAAATTGAATTAAATTGAATCAAAATCATTTAATAACAAACCTAAATGAAATCATTAAGAATTAAATCTAAAATAACTTGAACACTATTCCAAACTTAAACCCCTGGATGATTAATTCACCTGTGCAACTTACTTTACTTGGACTCAAAATAATCCCACAAGTTTTGAAAAGATGTTTAGGACTTATCCTAAACACTTCCACAATATGACGGGATGTTTTAGAAGAACAACTGAATTTAATTGTTCTTTGATGAAGAAAATCATCCTTAAACCAAACCAAGAACCTAGACGTCATAGGAGATGACTAGTTATAGGATTAGGAATTTGGTAGACAACCAAAACCCTTCCCTTAGCTTTTCCTAGGTATTTGTTGAAATATTTAAATGCCTTAACATGTGCTTTAAGTGCAGCTTGGGATGAAGGGAAGACCCTCCAGGTACGCTTTTATTTTATTGCAAATTAATTTATTGCATTGTACTTTACTTTTCTTGCATGTTAAATAAAAAGGTTGCATGAAAACCAAAACCTTTAGGATAGTCCCTAAACTGAAACCAAAACTAAATTAAAAGTCATTGCAAGATAAAATTCACCGCCACAACATTCCAAAATATAAAAACAACTCAAAATTTAACCACAAACAGAACAACAAAACTACAATTGCAACTAAATTAAAATGTATCGTTGAATGATCGGGAATTCCTCAGATGATGTAACCCACGTGTTGCTAATGGGATTTCCCACGGTCTAAATGAAAGTGTGGAACTCATTCAGTTGAGTTTAGCAAATTCATCTGGACTAAGTGAATTCAATGAAAATAATGGTGCCGGGTTGACGGAACCGTGGGATCTTAATCAGTTCTGTTTAACCAACTTTAAGATTTGTTTTAATTAAAATATTAAAAGCACTTGGATGTTAAGATTTTCTCTAAACCAAAAAACATCTCTCATCCTTTGATTTATAACTTCTAAAACTAAACCTCTGCAACAATAAGGAGCTTGGAGCACAGTGGGCAGCACGACCATCGTCATCAGCAAAGCTCGGATCTACTTCAGTAAAACTTTCTTAGAATTAAATAACCAAGCCATAGGACTTCGAGGTAGTTTGCCTAGTACAACATAAATCCTCAACTCTTCGTTAGGCATTTTCATAATCATATTATGCAATTTAAGCCCTAACCGGTCTTAGGATTCTGAGGTAGTTGTTTGGTATGACATAAACCCTCACATCTTCGAGGCTGTTTGTATGATCATGTCAAACAAATATAAGTCCTAATTAATTAAAATTGGTAGGATGGAAAAATTAAGTAAATTTCCAAATTGAAGCCAAACCATAGGATAGTGTGGGAAGTTGCCAAGATTCTTCTTGGATCCTCAGCTTCTCCTACTTCTCTTCCTTTTGGACTCCTGAAAATAAATGTTCCAAATTTGAGCTAATCCCTTTTGAAATTTCAAAAATCGAATCCTTTGAAAACCTCGAACTTTGAAATTCTTGAGAGCAAAATTATTGATCATTATCGAGAGTTTTCTTAAATGATTCACATCATTTAAGATGTAATTAACTATAGGGGCTTGCCCTTATAGGGAACTTTAAGAACCTGGGTAATATAAACCCCGCTTAATTCCTTTATATTAAGCGGGGAACTTGTTGGCTTATAAAATTGGTTCACAGACCAAACGGATGTCACAAATCTTCTAGTTTATTTAACTGAGCCCCATCATCAAGCAGTGTATCTATTCTTCGGGATAGATGCACGGTTTGTGGTGTGGTGCTCGTTTATATAAACTATTCGGGATGTGAGATCAGTTTGGTTTCATATCATAAAATTTTCAAACTTAAAAATATTTTTTAAAAATCAAATGCTACTTTCCAAATTATATATATTTAAATTAAATTTAAAATTTAAAATTCACCGACAATTTCTGTAGGCGACCCCTTTTCAAAAATACAACACTCAACCTAAAAATATGCCGACACTACCTTATAATGTAAGAAAGGATTTCTAAGAATTGTTTCTGCTTTCCGTCTAGGTTCTAGTCTACACAACAAGAATCCAAGTTATGTCAATCGAAAGGTACACTATTATGAAATATACCACCCAGCCTCATCTGAGTATGTATTTATAGGGAAATCTAAAATAGATATGTATAGCATTTTTCTCCTCGTTCCAAAATAGTAAACATTTAGAGGATATCCTAAAACCTTTAAGTTTTAAAATATCGTAATAAGGCATCAGATTGTGAAAATGTCTCCACATGAAAATAGACATAGAAGGAGTTGTCAGCTAGTTTTCCATCACTGTGCCACTAGGTTTAGGTTTTGAAAATAATTTAGCTTGATTTGATTTATAAGACAATGTATAATTTTATTTTTTAAAAATAGTATTTTAAATTTTAAAAATATGCAACTGAATAGATCTCATATTTGAAGTTTACATAACCAATTACAACCCCACAAGTGATACACCCTCTCGAAAGATAAGTGTATCACATCACAATAGACTTAACTATATAAACTAAGAAATATATGACATGCATTTGATCTACAAAAACTTGTGTAGGACCAACAAGTTCCTCTACTTAATATAGGGATTAAGTAGGGTTTATTTTATGTAGTTTTCAAGTTCTCTATAAGGGTAAGTGACCCACTAAAAAAATTAATGCTTTTTGCTATATGATTTTACTTATTTTTGTTAATATTACACTTTAAAAGGTAGGTATTTTGTATGTTTTTTGGTTTTAGATACAAGAAATGACTTTTGGAGAAAAAGAAGCAAAAGCGGTGCAATTTGGAGCAAAAATGAGTAAGAAATTAAATTCTGCTCTGATACCTTTCGATAAGTCTTTCGATGCTTAATCTATTTTACACTTCTTGCATATTTTTGAATGAGATTATACTTTAAAGAAAGGTTTTTTTGTGCTTATTATCTAGGGCTATCTGTTAGGAACGCAACGCAACTGAAATAGGGCGAAACAGAGCTGAAACGAAGCCAAACGGAGAAAAACGGTGGAGCTGCGCAGTAGTCTGCCTGCCGACAGCACCCTCGAGCCCGCCAACGGTGGGATTTTCTAGAGAAGGCCGAAATATAACTGAAAAGCTCATCAAAACCACCCTTGAACCCGCCGACAGTGCCCCAGATGACTATGGAATGAATTTTGGCGGTTTTAGGCCAAAATTCAACGTATTTGGACACTTTTTCGAATGGGTGCTTAAGGGAACTCTTAGAAAATCATCCATACTCTTTAAAATGGCAAATTTAGGTTAGAAAAGTGTAAAGAAAAGTGGAGAAACAAGAGAGGAATGATAGGAAAAACTTGGAGAATGTTTAGAATTCTTAGATTAAGAGTAGAAATGTAGATTTCTACCCTATTGGAGATTGGAGAGGAGATTTTGAGAGAATTTGTAAGGAGATGTTCTAGCATTACATGGATTGATGGGAGAATTTATGGGAGAGATCTTAATCTTTCATTCAAAGGGAAAAAGCTAAGTATTGTTTTTCAATGTCTTATGATTTTGTAAACACTTACCTAGTGGATTTTCTTTGGTTAAATGAAGTTTTCGTTGTGTTTTCTTCGTGTTTAGTGATGTATCTCTCTTACTCTTTATTATTCTTTGGAAATAGCGGCATGAGAAGATTATGTCATTATTTTCTTTTTACTTTTCTTTTGTAATGAGTAAAATTCAGGTGTAGGATATTGAGATGCATTCTAGAAGAAGTTTTATATATAATGTGATGATATTATACCTAAAATTACTTTACTATACGAATTGGCCATTTGTATAGTTAAAATGTGTGAAGAATTTATAAGATCTGACCGTGGGCTAAGGATTCTTAACTATTATGTATCACATTTCTCTTTGAAAGGTAGACGGGTAAATCCTTGAAAGGAGAAGTGCAAATAAATAGGGAAATAATATTAATCGGGCGTAGAATTGAAGATTTTAGAGTGACAGCCTAAAATCCTCAATTCAGTCCTATCGTTTGGGTGCTGAAGTGTAAATTTTTAGCCCTCAGGCGAGGGGAATGTGGGAGCTTCGAAGTGAGAGCCGGTATCCTCCCAGCCTAACCGCAGATTCAGTAACAAAGCATAGGATAAGTCAATGTTCTTTATGCCTGGACCCAAGGGTAAAGAATAGGATTGATCCTACTTGGCACATACAATATTTAATGCATCTCATTCCTATATATTATCCATTTCATTACATAAGATTAGTAGTTTTTAGTAACTCAAAATTCTCCATACCAATTCATCTAAAGGGGTTATCTTTAGAATTATTATTTGCACTTAGTTCTAGTTACTATCTTTACACTTAATACTTGAATTTAGTAGTTTCTAGATAAAACACGATTTTAATTGACATTCAAAACTAAAGACTATTAGTAGTAGTAGACTAGAATTTGACTAAATACCTCTTACTTCACTTTCTCGTGGGATCGATACTGAGGTTTTTAAAGAAAACTCTATATTACTTGATGCGTACGTATACTTGCGTTGATGTAAGTGACTTTGTTACCAGTTATTTGCACTCATTTTCATCACCTCACAAAATTGGATCAAGTTTTTGGCGCTATTTTTGGGGATTTAGATCTTCTAATAGTGGTGTCAAATTCTTATATTTTTAAGTAAATAAAATGTCGCGGTCGAAAAGCTTGACTTAGGAAAATTTTTTATGGCGATCAGAGGTACTTGTCTTCAAAATTTCAATGTTTAGCTTTCAAGGATCGACATAAAAAAGTCAAATGAGAGTGGTTCGAATAATAACACTCATTTTCATATTCCAAAGGAATGAGAAGTAGAGGAAATCGTAGACCTAAAGAAGAACCTCGGTTGACTTCACAAACTATCTTGTAGTTTGGCTTTGATTTTGAAGAAATCATATTATTTATAGTTTCAATCCTACAAATTTTATTTTTTAGGACTTTTGTCTACATGTTCCTGATCATGAATTAGCCTAGAAAGATAGGAGGGTTTACACAGTAATGAACAACAACCTCAAGACCTAGAGAGAGTCTAAGACTTATGCTATACAACATGATCATGCAAGGGCCTAAAGATTAAATGAGAATTTATGTCATACTAGACGAACTACCTCAAAAGTTCTATAGCCTGTTTTTTAAACTAAGGAATGTATTAACTGACATAGATTTGTTATTTTGTTGTAGTTCGTCATCCTCCGTCTATTGCCGCTTCACTACAATGCTTTCGTTGACGTAGTAACTCTAAGTTTTGTGTGTTATGGTTTTACAGTTAATGTGTCAAGTTCTAAATTTTGTTATTTTTTTTTCGAGTGTTTAGGGTAATTTTAATTTAAGTTAAGAGACATCGATCAAGTTCTCACGTTTCCATCATCCCGACATCACTATTTTCTTTTAAATTCACTTAGTCTAAACAAGTTGCTAGCCATGCTTAAATTTGAGAATTCTCATTAGCAACTATATGCTCGTTGGTAGATAGAGGTTTCTTGGAGCACCGACCCCGTGTTCTTGAAGGGCCTCTACACGGTCTTTCCTTCGATCTAGATTTTACACTTAGTTTCGTGACTGAATGGCTGATTTGCTTAATCGACCATCTTTGCTTGAAACTTTGAAGGGCAACATGGAGGTTCCTACTTCTTCTTCTAATGCATGTTTACTTCCTATTGCTTTTAGGGATCAACTAGGAGAAGATGGATCTAATAGTTTATTTAAAAAGCTACAAAAAAGAATGGGAAACCGACTCTGATCATCAATGAGGAAGAAAAAAATCTTGTTGCTGAAACTTTGAAATATACTTTGATAGGTAAATTTACCTATCTGCATCCAAAAATATATATCATTCGCAGGTGCTTTACTGATATGAAATTATTAGGGAAATGGAATGTGGGTTTAATTTAAGGTCGAAATCTTATGATTAAATTAGAGAATGAAATGGATTATACTTTATTATTTGCGAAAAAGGTTTTCCAGATTGAAAAGATTTATATGAAAATTTTAAAATGGACTTCGGATTTCAACCCTAGGGAAGAACCACCGATTGTTCCTATATGGTTCAAATTTTCGGGGTTAAAATTACTATTTTATAATAAGAACGTTTTATGTTCTATTAGCAAAATTTTTGGATCAACAATGAAAATTGATATGGCTTCTATTAATTACAATCGACCATCCAATGCTCGCATATTGATTGAAATATATGTTACTTTAACTTTTTGTTATTCTGTGTAGCTTGAAGATTCCAGTTCAAGTTACTGGCAAGCCATGGAAATGGAATATATTCCAATTTATTGCAATAAATGTTGTATGTTTGGATATTGTCTTACTAATTGTTTTATTGTTCATCCTCATTTAAACAATAAGCAATATAAGTTTCTTAATTCATCAAATAAGGGTAAGGATGTTAATCAGAATAAACTTTTATTTCAAGGAAATGAGAATAATACAAGATCTCTCAATCTTGTGGAAACCAATGTTGCTGCAGTTCTTGATAAAGATTGCTCTGAAAATGTTGCAAGGAATTCTTCTACATGTTTGTCGTTAGATGCTCCTACTGAGCTACCTCATCAGCATGATGAATTGGCTATGAATGTTGTTGATAATATTATTGAGAATCAAGAAGTTTATATTTTAAAAAATAATCACTCTGACATTATGTTAGACCCAATTATTGATAAAGCTATTGAAAATGTTGATATTCTCTTATGCATTCCTATCAAGATAATCAAGATATTAATTGTGCTAATGAAGTGGATATAGAATGCCATACTTTAAACAGGGCTGAACTAGAGGAAGAATGGATGGTTCAAAAGGCATCAAGGAGAAGAAAACTCAAACGGAGCCGTGACCTTAGTTATGTGAATCCTGAAGCTGTTCATGATCAATTGTTGGGTAAGACTACTTATTTACATGATTTAGTCTCTACCTCTGGATTAACTAGAGGTAGAAATGATCTTGATGATGAATTTTAATACTTTATTTTGGATCATTAGAGGTATTGCTAAAAATGATTCCTCTAATAAAATTAAGCATTAATTCGTACTCATCGTCTTACTTTTCTTGGGATTATGGAACCTTTAGTAAATTCTTGCAATAGTGATACATATGTGAAGAGAATTGTGAATTTTAATAATGTTGCCAATAATAATAATAAAGTTTTGTTTCTTTGAAAAGACTTTATTAAAGTAGATATTATTATTAATCATAAGCAGCTTTTACATGTTGTTATTAATAGTCAAGATCATTATTTTCTTTTTTCTCTGGTTTATGCTGGGTGCACTAAGACTTATAGGATGGAGCTATAGAATTTACTTAATTCCATTGGCCCCTTGAATGATCCCTGGCTTCTGGGATGGGATTTTATTGTTATTTCTTCTGTTAGTGAAAAAAAAAGTGGGCTCTCACCTAACCTTAATTTAATTTCTAAGTTTAATAGTGTTCTTTTGGAAATTGGGCTTTATGATTTGGGTTATTCTGGTAATAATTTTACTTGGCATCATGGTAATCTGTTTGAAAGATTGGATAGATTTATAGCTAACTCTACTTGGTGTAATAATGTTAGTTTTCATGAGGTTCAACATCTTGCTTTTGCTGCTTCTGATCATAACTCTACTTGGCTATCATTTCAATTTTCTTAATATGTGGCTTCTTCATTCCAATTTTCTTCAGTGTGTGAAGGAAAATTGGATGATTAGTAAACTTGCTTTTTTGCCTTCTACTTTTGGCCACAAACTCTGGATGCTTCATATACATCTCGCTAAGGTACTTGGATGATGCAGAGGAGAGAGTTAAGAATTTGGAACTGGAATATAGTCTTAATCATATTATTGTTGAATTATTCATTCAAGGTCAAGAAGATCTTGCTAATGCTATAAATATGGAAGTATCATTCTATGCTCAAAAAGCTGCTAAGACTAATTTTATGGATGGTGATAAGAATTCTGCTTTCTTTCAAACCTGTATTAAGAATAGAAGGAAGATAAACATGATTTCTAGCATTAAGAATAAGAATGGTAATACCTTGGTGAATGTAAATGATATTATTATTGATGGGGTTATTTTCTTCTATCAATTATTTTCTAATGATGGGAGTAGTCTTGATCAGTTTAATGCTCATCTGTTGACTCAGAATAATAGCTTGCATACTCTTAATCTTACTGATATTCCTTCTGTTGTTGAAATTAAGGCTGTTCTTGATAGCATGGAAGGTGGTAAAGTGGATGGGCTGGATGGTTACAATGCGGAACTTTATAAAGGTAGTTGGGAAATTATTCATCTTGAGCTTGTTGCTACTATTTATAATTTTTTTTTGTGGAAATGATTTACCCAAGTATTTTAAGACGTCTAATTTTATTTTAATTCCTAAGGAGCATGGTGCTAATACCTGGGATTCTTTCAGACCTATTAGCATTAATACTGTGATCTCTATGATTATTTCTAAAATTATGGTTAAAATAATACATCCTATTTTAAGTAAGGTCATTTCTCTTAATCAAACTGCTTTCCTTAAGGATGGATATATTGAGGACAATGCCCTTACTGTGCAAGAGTTATTGTTAGATCTTGATAGGAGTAAACATGGGGGCAATGTTTTTTTAAAATGATTTTAAGAAGGCCTTTGATCCATTAGGTGGGAATTTATGATGGAAGTTCTGAAAGCTAATGGTTTCAATGATGAGTTCTGTAATCTTATATAACGAATTATTGATAATAATTATTATTCCTTAGTTATTAATGGTAATGCTCATGGTCATTTTAAAGCTACTAAAGGTATTAAACTGGGAGATCCTTTATCTCCATAACTCTTTATTCTTGCTTTCATTATTGCTCTAGATCTTTTAATCATTTGTATGCAAGGTACCCTACTCTTAATTATAATCATAAAAGAGGAATAAGCATTTCCCACTTATGCTTTGCTGATGATCTCATTGTTTTTACTAATTCTAATAAAAGATCTGTTAAAAAAATCTAGCAGCATATTATGCATCTTCAGAAAGTCTTAGGTTTGTGTTTCAACACTTCTAAGTGTTATTTTTTACTGTTCTAAGTATATCTCTAATGATAAAAATCATAGGATTGCTTCATTTACTCATTGTACTAGAGCTGAATTACCTATTAGGTATTTAGGTTTTAATCTTGATAAAAAACGGAAGGCACTTTTCTCTTAGTTGTTGGATAAAGTGAGAGGGAGACTTCATACTTAGGAGAATAAATTATAATCATTTGTAGGGCGTATTACTCTTCTTAAGAGTAAATTTACTTCTCTTCTTCTGTATATTCTCCAGTTAACGAATTTGCCTCTAAGTCTTATTAAGCAATTGGAACTTTTGTTTAATAGTTTTCTTTGGGATGGTTGTGGAAAGAGGAGCTTACACTGGAAAAAGTTGGGATAAGATTTTTATGCCGGTTAATTTTGGTAGTTTGGGTTTTTGTATACTGTTTGACACTATCAAGTTTAACTTGATGTAACTTTGGTTTCATTTTAGAAAAAATAATTCTATCTGGGCTTTTTTACTTACTGCTAAGTACTGTGCTAATTCTCATCCTCTTGCTATGTCTCCCTCTAAGTATGAGTGTGGAAAGAGATGCTTAAAATTGCTTCTCATGTGGATGGTTTATTGTGCTGGGAAGTGGGTCAAGGTGATGTGGCTTTTTGGTATGATGACTAGATGGGTAATGGTTCTTTAGGGGCCTTCTATGGGGGTCCTTAGGATATTAATATTAAGGTTAAAGACTTACCGGTGATTTCTAAATGGAATTTACATGAGCTATTAAATATAGTTAATCATACTAATGTTATTTATATTTCCAATATTCATGTTATGCCTCATAAACTTGATGTGCCTATGCTAAAAGGGAATATGGGAGACTCTATTACTAAGATTTTTGCTTCTAAGAAGCAGATTTCTACTGGAATTGATCTTGCTTGGAATTGGAATAAATGGCTTAAATCATCTATTTACTTTTTTATCTGGAGACTGTTTCATACATGTATTCCTACTGTTGACATTTTTAAGCTGAAAGGCTTTAGATTGGTCTCTAGGTGTTATCTATGTCATAATATGTAAGAATCTTCTTTGCATATTTTTGGTAATTGTAGTTATACTTTTGATATTTGGAGAAATATTTTTTCTTTATGTGGCAGACTGGAGTCCTTCTTTGATTATAATTCTATTGATCATATCTTTATAGATTGGACCAAAGGACATGCTTTCTGATGTTCTCTACCTTCTATTGTTATATGGTTTATTTGGATGTCCATAAATTCAGCTAAATTCAGTAATATGCAGCTTCATTCTAAACAAAATATTTGTCAGATTTACTCTTATATATATAAGAGCCTCTCTGTTAATGTCCTCAAGGAGCACTACAATAAATATATTCATGTTATTACTAGTAATTGTAATAATCCTATTAATGTTTCTAAAGTTTATAAGAGTAATATTAGTTGGTGCAAATCTACTGCTCCTTTCATAAAGATTAATACTGATGGATCCTGGAAGCCAAACTCTATAGGGATAGGTGGTATTTGTAAAGACTGGATGGGTGTTGTTCTTTACTGGTTTGCTGCTCCTCTGTTGGTTGTGTCCCCTATTGAACTGAGGCTAAAACTATTATTTTTGCTTTACATATAGCTAGAAAGAAGGGTTGGGTTCACCTTATTATCGAAATGGACTCCTTCACACTGTGGAATTTTTGTAAGACTAATCTCAATTGCCATTGGAGTATTATTTTGCAGGTTAGACGAATGCAATCTCTTGTTGCCGGGCATAATATTGTTTGGAATCATACTAAAAAGGAAGGGAATCAAGCTGCTGATTGGATTGCTAAACATGGCTCTCACTTACAGGCTTCGGTTGTGTCTAATATAATACCTGGTTATTTATAGTATTTGGTCTCTTTAAATATATAGTTGTGTTGGGTTGTGGAGTTGTATTTTCTCTTTTTTTGGAAAAAGGACCCTATTTTATTTTCTTTTTTGGGATTGTAGGGTATGTGAGTGGGATCTCCTTCCTGGATTTGTAACTTTATTTTTATGGAATAAAATGGGAGCCATTAGTGCTCTTTTAAAAAAAACTATAGGATACGTCATCTAATTCATCCTCTTAAATCTGAAGGAGTGAATTATGTTCATTTTGAGCTTTTGAAAGTGTATTAGTATTTATGAAAGTGTAGATTTTTTTGTCTTGTAGGTATAACAAGTAAAGTAGCCAGGGTAATATTAAGGAAAAGTAAAATAAAGTAATAAAAATCACATTAAACAAATCATAAATGCATACCTAGGTCTCTGCTACCGATGTAAGAATGGTTAGTACAATAAACATAATATAATTGCTGGGAACTCAAATAAATTTCCAAAAAATCTTGTTGAGGAAATTCAAACAAGTTGTAAGGAAACAAAAACTTGTGAAACAAAACCTGATGTCACATATGAAGAACCAAGGCTAGGTGTAAGAATTTGGGAAAGGTAAAGCTTAGTAACATGTTGTGTACTTTATAATTAAAAGTTTGGATGAATGCTACAGACTCGTCAATACGAGGAGGGCAATCACTAGTCTCGATCCAAGTGATTAACTAATGAAGCTTTACATTTTTTCATCAAAATTTCTTAATTTTTCATGCATGTGGAATTTAATTTAATAAGAAAAGTAATCTTTTTGCAAAAAGAATTTTTATTGTCTCATATTGTAAGCTTTTTTGTAAAGTGGTAGGTTCCACAAGATAATTACTCTAATTAGACTTGGAGTACCGACAACCCAGGAGTGTCGGGGGGCAACTTACACCAAAAGCTGGTGAACAATATCATTAGCCGTATTCCCTTTCCCGAAGGATCCTTGAGGTAGGAGATATTATTCCAATCCCACTTCATATCAATTTGAGTGAGTACTGGGTTTAGATTTGATGAAATTAGGTTTTGATTTGAAATTAAGTTTGTTCAAAATGATTTTGATGAAATTTGGGGGTGATTTAGGAATTTTGGATATTAGGGGTATTTTGGTAATTTAGGCAATTTTGGTGGATTTGGGTAATTTTGGATGTAATTGAGGAAATTGGATAGTTAGGATTTGTTTTTGGTGAAGTTTTTATTGAAATTCGAGATTTTGGCAATTTATTTGGTATTGAAGGTATTTTGTTAATTTTGGGAACTTCTGTTAATTTTAGGAAATTTGGGGTGAATTTGGGTAATTTGAATAATTTGAAGTGGTTAAACATTATTCTTGGTAGAAAATTGGGAATTTAGGTAATTTTGAAAATTTTAGGGTTTCAAGGGCAGTTTAGTAATATTTGGGAAATTTGGGGTTAGACGGACAAAGTTGGATATTTTCGTAGAATTGGGATTGATTAAATAAGGTGATCATGCAAGCCACAAGAAGCCTCCCTTAACCAATAAGAACCATAGGAAAACTCAATTTAGATCCTCCACATGTTGGTCCTGGTCATCTTAGCCAAAGGCTATGAGCTTGGGACCACCCACATGAGTTTCCAAAAGGAGCAAGGAGGCAGTTGACCCAACCAGCAATTATGTTAGTATTTATATTTCTTAAAATTGCCAAAATCTTATCTTAATATATATTTAGGGGCTAGTGTGAATAAATGTAATAATTCCAAAATTATATAATAAGTTTTCACACTAGGTGTACTACGCAAGGATACATATCATTTCAAGTAATATAGGATTTCTCTTAAAAACACTATTATCAATCCCACACGAAAAAGTTGTAACTCTAAAAATTAACATCTAAAAATTCTATCTAAATTATAGATAAATATGAATGAGAAAAAATTCGATATGTTTGCAATGGTATAATAATTTTTAGCAGGAAATAACAACAAGATTTAAATGTTTAATAAAGTTCAGAAGGCTAAACGAGTTTGAAATTATGAATAGATCAATCCCCTTGCAAAGAGATGTTAATCAGTGTAGAATTTGAAGGATTAAAAATAAAAACTGTTGTCTTGTGAAAAATAGGAGCATTTCTATCGTTTACCCACTCTCTGTGCTAGCGAAGAACATTGGCTAAGTTAGAGTTTTTTACTATCTTGTATAGTAGTGTTGAGTAGATTCTAGTCACTCACCTGCCGATTACCCACTATGTCCTCTCTATAGGACCTACTGGGGGCCCTTACGATCCAAACTCCAAACTAAATTGATAAATGAATCTAGTCTATCACCCTAGAATCATCAATTCTACGTCAATCAAAACTTATCTGCCTATCTATTTACACTCACCCTCGGATGATCGCAAAAGTTCTTTCCAAATTGAAGCATCGAATTCACAGGTTGTGTAAAATCATAGCCCTTACAAGTCATTACGGCTGATCCCTGAATATTTATGCTTACATATTTCACTTTATATTTATTTCCAATGATATTATCTTTTTCTTTGCAAAGGTGCCAAAAACTTGACTCAAAAGCTAATAAGAGATATACTTTAATTATTTATATTATGGGATACAACGCAAGTATATGTATCATTTATCAAGTAATGTAGGACTTTTTGATTAAGCCTCGAGATATCAGACCCACAGGGAAATGCCTAAAATATTAAAGAAATAAGAAAAATAACTTTTGACTTTTTAAAATGATTTTGTAAAGTATGTTTTAGAATAAAAAGTTTTTCAAATTTTTTTTGGTATTTTATGAATAAAAAGTAAAGCAAACAACTAAAATTAACACAACTATAAAATAGTATAAAAACAAATGAGAATAAAATATATTTTTCCTCTTTCAATGAATCACTAATAACTATGGAATTTCATTGTAGAAATGTCTAAAATGTGTTGTGCCAAATAGAAGTAATTATATTCTTTACCTTTGGTTCTATAAAGAACATTGGTTAATTTGATGATTTGAAATCTTCTAGATGGGTTAGGCAGAGAAGATACTAGCTCTCACTGTAGAGTTCCCTCCATTCCCTCCACCTGGGGGCTAACATCTCTTAACAAAATTTTTCACATTAATCAAAATTAGTGGCCTTTATCCTGTCACTCTAAAGTCGTCTAATTTTACTCCGAATTATAAGTATATCTTCCTGTTTATTTGCACCCAACTATATGAACAACAATTCTCATCCATATAATTTCATGTGATTCTTTCCAATTATTGATTGAGACAATACCACAAAGAATCTTACATAATCTCCCAACAAATTTTAACATCTTAATTGGCCAAATCAAGAAGTAAATGAAGTGCAAGGTATTGAATCATCATAACTTCTTCCAGCATTAAATTTTGATACTTCACACAACTTCCTTCCATAATTTAATTACTTCATCATTTAAAAGGAAAAAGATAAAGACAACTACTGAAATTCCATGGAGAAAACAAAATATCAACTTGTTGAAAGTAGAAATCATAGTGAAAACACAACAAGTTTTACTTTAAAACCAAATGTAAAACAAATTTAAACACTTATCTGAAAATCCTCCCCATAAGATTCTTGAAGTTCCTCTGAAACTTAGCTTTCCCCTTACAAGACACAATATTGGTCGGTGCCTAACTCTGTTGACTACAAATCTCTATTATACTCTTAATAAAAACTAGATACAATTGATAATAAAAAGTGGTGGAGTAGAAATGTGTGCTCTCAATAATTCTCTAACATAAACTTGACTCTTAACACTAATCACACTCTCCAACGACAACCCTTTTTCTGATCATCAAGTCTTCTTTTTAAAATTTTCCAAATGGTGCATTAGTGTCTCTTCAAAATGTGTCTAGATTCAATGTATCCATAAAAAATGCATCCATCTGTTCAAATTTTAAATGTGCTTTGGCACTGATGGGAAGTTAATGAAGTTTAAACCAAAGGATGCGTCAAAAACTCCTTCAAATTTGCGCTAATATCAAATAAAATTCTTCACTTTAACTGTGGCACCTATGCACCAATGGCTCAGCGCTTATGCACCATAGGCCAATGTTTAACACCTTTCAATTTTTGCTCAAAATTTGATCATTTATTGCTCCTTTCATCATAATCACTCATTTTAATCATGCCTGCAAGAAAAGCACAAAAATACCTTCCATTAAAGTGCAATATCATCAAAAATAGTATAAAATATACTTAAAACACTATATATTTTAGGTATATCAAAATCCCTCCAAACTTAATATGCTACTTGTCCTCAAGTTGCACTTAGTCACATAGAAAAATCTTTGCATGCAAATTATGTAAATGAGTTTCTTTAGAAAGGTTTCAAAATTTTGTTCTAGAAATGAAATAGTCCAATTTAGAACAAAAATTAGTGAATGAGATCAACTTAAAGTTTAGAAAGTTCTTATGTAAAGGATAACGAAAAATATTAGTTCCTATCTAATTCAGAAATACTTGTAGATTTTTTAAAATATAGGATTCAAACATTTTATCTTTCTCACTTAAAAGTTTTCATTTGGAAATAATTCTACTTACTATATTATAATCATAAGCTTTGGATTTTCTCAAAATTTATATTTTAAACATTTTGGTATGGAACCATTTTTTGATTAGGCCCTTAAATCCTTAAGCTTATCTTTTCTTTTTACGTACTATTTTCTCCTTTTCTTTCTTCTTTTTCTTTTCTTTTTCTCTTTTCTTTATAAGGAAAGGATTACTGTGTGTAGTTAGGCCTTTAATGATTTTGAATTCCACCCTTTCATTTAAAATACAGTTCTGATATATATCATTCACTTAAAAATCATAATAATAGTGTTGAAAAATATTTCTAGTTAAAAGAAATTTATGCTCTGAAAAATAATAATCAAATCTTCTATTTATCCAAAAATACAACATTTCTTATTAAAGATAATTTAACTGTATTTAACATTTCTTTACTAAGAAAAATTTAACTTTAAAGTTTTTCATCATTACTATAAATTTTAACTAAATTATCTTACCTATTTCTATATTCAAAGTTTTGCTTCCCTAATATAACTTCATATACATAATTATATTCAATCGAAAATCAAATTTTATTTAAGTATTCTTGAGAACAAATAAAATTTAGTTTCTTTTTTGAAAATTTGTTTTTAAATTTCCCCCCCCTAATTTAATTTTTAATTAGGATAAAACATTTAAGCATAAAAAGATACACGGGTAAGAATTAAAAAAAAAAACTAGAATAACATGATTGCATCAATTTTAATATTCTAAATATGCAAGTATAACAGTTTAAAAACAAGGAGTGAACAAAAATCAAAATCAGTTTTTTCCGTTTTTCATAAAAAAGAAGTTTCAATATAGCAAAGGACTTTTACAATAGTGATGGATTTCAAAGCAAATAAACAACAACACAAATCACAAAATAAATGGTAGCAAATTTTGAAAAGTTTAAACATGCTATATAAAGACTGGTTTCTAATAGCTTTCTAAATTTTTCTAAAATTTATAGAAATTAAATTAGACACTATTAAAAACTTAAACACTCGAAACATATAAAAACATTTACTACCACAAACACACTACATATTACATCATAATACATCTGAATGTGCATAATAAAAATAGTCCAACTACAATCATCACAACATCAGAGTTCATAGGAAAATACATCACATTACATATAAGAACGTCATATAAAAACATCACAACACATAAGAAAATAACAACACAGCGTCACAAACTAAACATAACAATCGTAATCATTATCCACATCATCATCATCTTCATTACAGTCCTTGGATGACACATAAGGTACATAAAAAGGATGAGGGCGCATCTCTGCACTGTGATCTCCTTTAATCGCTCTATCCATGTACTACTGATAATTCTCCTCATATTCACCATGTTATACAATATACCTTTCAATATTCTCAATCTTACCATCCATATCTCTAACATGCTCTCTAGTAACACACACCTTCAAAATCTTCTGTAATAGTTTAGTCTGTGAATCTCCTAAAGATGATGCATGTGAAGTAGAAGCACGAAAAGTAGAAGTAGCAGAAGAAGAAGCACTGGAAGCTCTAATAGATCCTCCTTTCCAACGAAATATTGAATGTACAGTGTAAGTGGTCACATTTACACTGGTAATTGGTCTAAGTTGATTAAGGACTTCTTCCCATGTTTCAGACTTAACACCAAACTGCTCGCAAAGTGAATAAATCAAAGATGGAAATTCCGTACTTGCAGTAGTAGCAGCTCTGGCTTAGTTAATAATATAATCAAAGATAATAGCCACAATATCTAAAGGCTTTTCCTGTTGAATACAATAGTTCAGAAAAACTCTCCCCCTTGTAACTTCAGTGACATGACTTGAAGGTAGAAGCTTATATGAGATAAAGTAATGTCATGCGTTTGAGGTGGCATTCAATTTAGAGGCTGATAAATTCACTCTTCTATCATTTGTTATATTCCATAAACCTCTTCCATCAGTAAGAAAGGCCATAATCTCATCTAACTCAACCTTAGAAGGGTGATAATTCTCATAAAAAAACATCACAGGAGGTAATAAGTAAAAAGTATTAGTTACCACAAATGAAAAATCCACTTGTTTCCCCCTAACCATCACCAAATTGTCTTCTGCCGCTGGCAAGTTGGCATAGTACTCTCTCACTATAGAAACAACTTCAACAGTGGAGAAGCAACAGTATCTTCCCCAATTCCTTCTAGCAATCATCTCTTCAATTTCTCCTCCTGGCTTACTAAAAACTCATTTTGGAATCACTTTTCGTGATGCGATTGCATCGACACAACGATTCTCAGCTTTAGAACTGACAAATTTGTTGGAATCAAATTTTCCTTTTCCTTTAGAGCGTTTTGATTTTGAATCCATCTCTAAAAATTCACAAAAATTCACCATAAATTCCAAATTTAAACTAAACTTGTTAATTTAACTTCCAAAAGCAAATTCCATTAAATCCAAGCAAATTCCATTAAATCCAAGCAATTTCTCATGCTTTTCCTCAAATTTTCACCACGAATAGTGATTTTTAGATTTTTCCATAATGTACACAAAATACATGGAGAAAATAAAAAATTTTGACAATTAAGTTAATTCCATCAAAAATCTCATTTAATCACCTTTAATCACTTCAAATAATTATTTCTCCCGATAAACTCTTCTAATACTCCAAAATTACCCTTTAATTTCCAATGATTCCACACAAATTTCACACTAACAAAAACTTATATTTCATTAAATATTAAAACATACTTAATACAAACTACAAATTTCTATCCAAAATACTTTGGATGGAATTCTCCGAATGCATAAGTTCAAACACATGTAATTAAACACAAACATACATCATTAAGATGTAGCAAACACATGTAAAGTGCAACAAAAATAAATTTTAACTAAAATCACAAACTTAACATATTAAACACATATAACAAAAATACAAGACCACAAATAATTTAATTCCAATCTCCATTAGGTGGAATATATCCAAAACCACCATTAGTTCCATTTGAATCATATGGAATGTAAATTTGATAAAACGGGCGATGATTAAAAGCTCTTACATCTTCTTCTTCTATCCATTTGTTCTTCAGAAACATTGATTTATTTGCTTTTTCAGCATGATTTGTATGACTGAATTGCATTTTGAGTTGTCATCCAATGTGTGCTAAATGAGCATTAATTTCATTAACCTTTGCATCAAAAGACTCCACATCGGCCTCATTCTTCGTAATCCTTTCTGCTATTCCTTGGATTCTCACAGCCATAAATCCATTATATAACTCTTATGAACTATCATAAATAAAATTCTTCTTGTTGGCTTCCTCTTTCTTCTTAATTTAACTCTTTTAAGAAGACGTTTTTGCACTGAAAATACTTTTTCAAATGTCTCAGGAATGAGAATAAGAACTGGTGAAAGTATTTCATAAATTAAGGGACTCTTTATAGTCTTAGGAAGGCACAAAACTGACCCTAGACGTGTTAAAACTCCTTAATAACTCTAAAAACTACTCACCCATGATTTACGCTTCTAGAAACTCATTTTTTACGTTTTTTATAACTGTGGCGCCTATGCGCCAACCAGCGTGCATAGCCGCCAGTGCACATTTTTACACAGTTCTGCCAAATGTCAAAATCTTCATTCTGACTCCTTTAAATCATTAATAAAGGTCAAATAAACACTACTATAAAAAAAATCTTCAAAATGCTACCACATTTCTAAAATAAAACCAAACAAAAGCACACAAAGCAAACATAAAGCAAAGCACACCGATAAATATGAGTTACCTCCCATAAAGCGCTTGGTTTAACATCATCAGCCTGACATACCCAGAGCTTATTCTGAGTGACCTAACATCATATTCTCATCATGTATAGATTGATCGACTGAAAAGTAATGCTTGTCTATGACCGTTAACTTTAAATATTTTTCCAGTCTTAGGATCATGAACATCCACAGCTCCATGAGAATAAACCTTCATCACAATAAATGGGCCTGTCCACCTGGACTTAAGTTTTCCAGCAAAAATTCTCAATGTAGCATTATAGAGCAATACTTTTTTCCATGGCTCAATATTTTTAGTAAGAATCTTTCTATCATTCCATAACTTCATCTTTTCTTTATAAATCTTAGCATTTTCATAAGATTCATTTTGAATCTCTTCAAGATCATCTAATTGCAAAAATCTCTTTTCTCCAGCATCTTTCAAATTAAAATTGAACTCTTTAATATCCCAATATGATTTATGATTAAGTTCAACTGCTAAATGACAAGATTTTCCAAAAATTAGCCTATATGGGGACATTCCTATAAGAGTTCTGTTGACAGTCATATAGGCTCACAAAGCATAATCCAGTTTGATTGACCAATCCATTCTATTTGGGTTAACAGACATTTCCAATATCCTTTACAAATCATGTGGATGATAAGTAGTAGTAATGCAATGGTTAATATGACATTTCTTTACAAACTTTTCCATAATCGCATTCTTAAAATGACTTCCCCCATCAGTTATGATTACTCTTGGTATTCCAAATCTGCAAAATATATTCCTTTTTAAATACTTTGAAAAACTTTGAGCATCACATCGAGGTAATGTAATAGCTCCTATCCATTTAGATACATAGTCTACTGTTATTAAAATGTATTTATTTCCGAAAGATGGTATAAATGGTCTCATGAAATATAATCCCCAAACGTCAAATATTTCAACTTCCAATATATAATTGAGGGGCATCTAATTTCTTCTAAAAATATTGCCTACACATTGACATTGATAACAATTTTTAATATAAGCATTAACATCCTTAAAAATTGTAGGCCAATAAAATCTAGATTGTAAAATTTTATATGCAGTTTTATCAACTCCAAAATTTCCGCCATAATTAGAATTATGACATTTTTGAATAATTTCATAAGTTTCTTCTAAAGGCACACTTCTTCGAATAATCAAATCCTTTCCTTGTTTATATAAAAATGGGTCATCCAAAAAATAAGCCTTAACTTAAGATATAAATTCTTCCTCTCCTGGTATGTCAAACCATAGGGTAAAATATCACTGACAATAAAGTGTACAATATCTGCATTCCACGGAACACACCACTCATTAACAGTGAACAATTTTTCATCAGAAAAATTTTCATTAATTTCTTTAGTGTCACAAAGAGATTTTTTAGTTTCAAGCCTGGACAAATGATCAACAATTTGATCTATCTACTGTCTCAAAATCAAATTCTTACAAAAGAAGAATCCATTTCATCAATCTTAGTCTACAATCCTTTTTCTTCATTAAATACTTAATAGCAAAATGATCAGTATGCACCACACATCTAGTTTCAATTAAATATTATCTGAATTTATCAAAGGCAATTACTATAACTAATAACTCTTTCTCATTAGTGTTATAATTAATTTGAGCTTCATTAAGAGTTTTACTAGAATAACAAATCACTTTGAAATTTTTATCATATTTCTTACCTAAAATAGCTTCAATAGCATAATCACTAGCATCACACATGAATTCAAAAGGTTTATCCCATTTAGGTGAAACTATAATAGGTGTAGTGATTAATTTTTCTTTTAAAGTTTCAAAAGCTTTTAAGCAATCATCATCAAAGTTAAAAATTACATCTTTTTCTAGTAAATGCCATAAAGGCTTTCAAATTTGTGAAAAGTCTTTAATATAACACCTGTAAAATCCAGCATGTCCCAGAAAACTTCTAATTCCCCTTACATTAGTTAGGCAAGGTAAATTAGAGATAACTTAAATTTTTGTAGGATCTACTTCCATACAATTTTCTGATATATGATGTCCCAAAACAATTCCTCCTACTACCATAAATTGGCATTTCTCCCAGTTAAGAACCAAATTAGTTTCTTCACAACATTTCAGAACTTTAGATAGATGTTCTAAACATGATTTAAATGAAATTTCAAACACTAAAAAGTCATCCATAAAAACTTCAATTCCTTTTTCTATTAAACCACAAAAAATTGACATCATACATCTCTGAAATGTATCAGGCGCATTACATAAACCAAAGGACATTCTTCTAAAAGAAAATGTACCATAAAGACTAGTAAATATTACTTTCTCTTGTTCCTCAGAAACAATTTGAATTTGGTGATTTGCAATTCCAACTTCCAACCACATTAAAATTTCTTTTTTAACAACTTCTTTTATAATATGATTTAATCTCCTTTGAGGATGAGCCCGAGGTTTGCAATTATCCTCCATAAGGATTCTATGCATACAAATTGAAGGACTCATTTATTTAATATCAGCTATTTTCCATCCAAAGGCTTTCTTGTATTTCTTTAAAATTTCAAGAAAACTCTCGTCTTCTCTTTCAGTTAATTGAGAGGAAATTATAACTGGCAAACTTGAGGAATCACCTAAAAAGACATATTTTAAATGATTAGGAATCATCATTAAATCAAGTTCATGAGGTTTTTCAATTAATGGACCAAAAGATTCATCTTTTTTAGTTATGTCCAAATTTTCAAAATTTTCATTAACATAATTTAAATCTTCCTCATGAAAATCTTCAGAATCTTGTAATTCCTCTTCTTGCTTGTGTTCCAATTCTTTACTTTCATATTTTTCTTTATAAATCAACCTGAAGTGGCATTCACTCAAATATTTGATAACATCCATCCTATAACATTCATCATCTTTACCTATTGCAGGATATTTCATTGACTTTGAAATATTGAAAGTAACAGTTTGATCGTCAACTCATATCGTTAATTCTCTTTTTTGCACATTTATCATTACTCTGCCTGTGACTAAGAAAGGTCACCCTAAAATTATGGGTATCTCTTTAACTTCCTCCTTATCCAACACAACAAAATCAACAGGAAAAATAAATTGATCCACTTTAACCAAAACATCCTCTATAACTCCTTTAGGATATGTGATCGAACGATCAGCTAAATACAGAGTTACAGTAGTAGGGGTTGTTTCTCTTAATCCCAGTCTTTTGAATATTTATAATGACATAAGGTTAATGCTTTCACCTAAATCACATAATGCTTTTCCAAAAAATCTGTCTTCCATTGTACATGGAATTGTGAAACATCCAGGATCTTTAAGTTTTTCAGAAAGCTTTTTTTGAATTATTGCACTGTACTCTTCACTAAGGACAGCTGTCTTATTATCTTGAAACTTCCTCTTTTTGTTGAGAATACCTTCATAAATTTCACATAGCTTGGCATTTGTTTTAAGGCTTCAGCAAATGGAATATTGATTTTAAGCTACTTATATATCTCTAAGAATTTTGAAAATTGATTATCCAATTTTTGTTGTTGAAGTCTATGAGGAAATGAAGGTTGTAGCTTTTCTAAATCAACTTTAAGTGGAGAAATAGGTTTTTCCAAACCTTTCAGAGCGTCCTCTTTCGATTTTTCAATTCTCATTTCTCTAATTCAGTCTCTATTTGAACTCTACCTTTCAACTCTCTTCCACTTCTCAACTGAATAGCTTATACTTGCTCATCAGTCTTGTCTCTTGGATTTACTTCAGCATTACTAGGAAGCGTTCCTCGGGATCTATTACTTATTGAATTGGCAATCTGTCCCAATTGATTCTCAATATTTCTGATTGTAGCTCCTTGACTTTGTATTTGATTTCCCATTTGTAACACCACTTCTTGAATAGACAACTTCTTCTCCTTAAATTGTGATGTATGGCTAAATCTTGGAGGATAGGTTGGTCTATAATTATTATTCCCTTGGTTGTCTTAGTTTCCCAATGGGTTTACTTAGTTGTTCCCCCATTGTTGATTACTAACACCTTGATTATTGGTATTCCAGTTAAACTTTGGATGTTTTTTCCAACCTCGGTTATAATAATTAGAATATGGGTTATTAGGCTTACTTATTGCATTCAAGGTTTCTGATGAAGTTTGAGAATCAACCATTTGGCCTAATAAATTTTCTAAAATCATGGATGTTGGCTGAGAAAAATTCATCCCTAATTGGTCTATCTTCCTTAACAAAAACAATGAAAAGTAAAAACTTAATTTTTCTTAAATTTTCTTTAAATGAAATTTTAATTAATTTCCCCAGCAACGGATGCCAAAAACTTGATCCCCAAATATTTATGCTTAAGATTTTTACTTTATATATCTTTCCAATGATATTATCTCTTTCTTTGCAACGGTGCTAAAACCTGATTCAGAAGAAAATAAGAGTTATATTCTACTTATCTATAATATGGGTACAACACAAGTATACATATCATTTATGAAGTACTATATGACTTTTTGATTAAGCCCAAAGACGTCGAACCCACAGGGAAATGTCTAAAATATTAATGAAATAAAAAAATTACTTTTTACTTTTTAAAATGATTTTGTAAAGTATGTTTTAAAATATAAAGTTTTTCAAATTTGTTTTTGGTATTTTTTGAATAAAAAGTAAAGCAAACAACTAAAGTTAATAAAACTATAAAATAGTATGAAAGCAAATAAGAATAAAATATTTAATTCCTCTTTCAAAGAATCAGTAATAATTATGGAATTTCATTGTGGAAGTATCTAAAATGTGTTGTGCCAAATAGAAGAAATTATATTCTTTACCCCAACTTGGTTCTTTAAAGAACATTGGTTAATTTGATGATTTGAAATCTTCAAGATGGGTTAGGCGGGGATGCTACTAGCTCTCACACTAGAGTTCCCTCGATTCCCTCTACCTGGAGGCTAACATCTCATAACAAAAATTTTCACATCAAACTAAATTAGAGGGCTTTAGCTTGTTACTCTAAACACCTCTAATTTTACTCCCTATTATAAGCATATCTTCCTATTTATTTGCACCCAACCAGGTGGACTACAATGCTCATCCATACAATTGCATGTGATTCTTTCCCATTATTGATTGAGACAATAACACAATGGATCTTACATAAATCTCCCAACAAATTTTAACATCTTAATTGGCCAAATCAAGAAGTAAATAAAGTGCAAGGTAGTGAATCATCTATTCTACTCTTACTAAAAACTAGATACAATTGATAAAAGTGATGAAGTGGAAAAGTGTGCTCTTAATAACTCTCTAACATAAACTTGACACTTAACACTAATCGCACCCTCCAACAAAAACCCTTTTTCTGATATTCAAATCTTCTTTCTAAAATATTTCAAAAGGAGCCTTGGTGTCTCTTCAAAATGTGTCCACATTTAATGTATCCATCAAGAATGCATCCATCCGTTCAAATTTTAATTGAGTTTTGACGCTGTTGAGAAGTTAATAAAGTTTAAACCAAAGGATGCTTCAAAAACCCCTTCAAATTTACGCCAAAATCAAATAAAAATCGTCACATTAACTATGGCGCCTATGCGCCAATAGTCCGGCGCTTAGGCGTTAGAGGCCAAGCTTTCACACCTTTCAATTTTTTCTCCAAATTTAATCCTTTATTGCTCCTTTCATCAAAGTCACTCATTTTAAGCATACATGTAAGAAAAACACAAATGTACCTTCCATTAAAGTGCAATATCATCAAAAATAGGTATAAAAATGTACATGAAAACACTATTTATTTTAGGTATATCAGTGACCAATTTGCAAAGTCATTTAAGAATTAGTGCAAATACCATCACAATTTTTAGAATAAAAGGAACTTTTTGAATCATTCTCATCCCACAAGCTTAATTCTCATATTCAAGGAGAAAGAAAGGGAACTACTAAGAATTCACGGAGATAAAAAAATACATGATTTGTATTGAAATACAAGTCTTACAGCAAAAACTTAAACACAAATACAAAGTACCTTAAGTCTTCTTCCCAAGAAAATTCTGGAGTCTCCATCTAGTAATCTCTAAACTCTTAGACAACACTTACTCACATATACTAAAATGAACACTAAAAATCTACCAAGTCTCTTAAATACCTCCCCAAAATCATCTCTTTTCGTGCAAAAACTTGCCGATTTTATAGATCTCTGAAAATAAATAAGGGTTTCTTCATGAACTGTCGGCCAAATTCAATGCATCTTCTAGAAGGATAGTTAATGGCACTATAGCACCAGGCTGGGTCGCTATAGCGCCCATTTCACTCGCTAGTGGCGCCATAACGCCACTGGTGGCTCTATAGCATCATACAAAAATGCCTAGTTTTCTCCATTTTCACCTCATTTTCTCTAAATGTCCCTTTAATGTGCATGAAACCAAAAACATACAAAATACCTTCCTTTAAAGTGCAAATCATAAAAAACATTCATAAAATGACCTTAAAATGTACACTAACAACAAGTAAATTTTAGGTGGATCAATTACCCCAAACATAAACATTAATTGTACTCAAGTAACTCCTTGTACTATGTAAATATTTATAAATTGTGGTAGTTAGCTTAACTTAATGACTTATATAGTTTATTTCTTCTAAACGCCATAATGAAACTTTAAAAAACAAATCTTAATAATTCAATTTAAAACTAAAATGTATAAACACCTTGTAGTCAAGTCTAAGAGTTCTGATTTTATATTCATTTCAAGAATAACTGAAATTTGTCATACTGATGATAATTAGAAGAATTACAAGAAAAAGAATTTCATGAGAACTTTATTAGTAAGGGTGCTAATATTTTAATTGTATGTTTAGAAATGTAATTAAGTCCCTTTCCCTAAGTTGATTCAAGTAGAGCCAATTTTTTATTAGGCATTTCCTCAAGCTTCTCCTCACTTATATATTTTTTCACATTTTATTTTTATTTTATTTTTTCTTTTCTTTTTCTTTTAAGATCATTTTCAGTCCTTTGTTTTCTTTTTATGTCATGCGGGGATTACTATATCCGGATAGCCTTTAATGATTTTGAAGTCCACCATCCCGTTCTTAAGGTTAAAAACTATCCACATTTCCTTACATGAAAAATGTGCATTAGCCTTGAAAAAGATTTTTCATAAAGTCCCAAATCTTTCTTTCAAGTGTAAATCTAAGATCGTTAATACATCCAAAAATATAATTTTTTTTACTTTAAAAAGTAAAAGCATATTCTTATTAACGTCTCAAATCTTTCTTTATGTTAACTAACCTTTATTATTAATAACATTTACTTAAGTCTTCTATGACATTCATAAAATCAAAAATATAGTTATCTAAAGCTAATTCTCTGAAAAAAAAAGTTTAGTTTCTAAAAATTCTTTATCCATTCCCCCTAAACATAAATTATTAATTTAATTAAATTAAAAAATTTCATGAAGCGTGTAGAAAGAGATAATTTTTAAATTTTATAATAGGAGAAAAGTGCAGGTACAAATAGTAAAGACAGGTGTTGGGCTGTAGTAAATCTAAGATTAGCATGTATAACAATCTAAACATAAAGTGAAAGACTACTATAGCAAAATACTGGAGCAAATCATAAATTGTAGAACAAAAAGGTACAACATAACTGTGTAATAAAAATGAACATCTAAGTACAAACAAAACATAAACATTTCACTCCAACAAAAAACAACAAAAAATAACAAAAGAAAATCCAAACATAAGTACAGACTAATGAAAAGAAAACAACACATTATCATTATCCTCCTCATCGTCATCATTACCACCACAAACATCATCATCATCATCATCATCAAAACCTATATCCTTATCCATCTCACTAGTCCCATATGGTGTAAAACTGGGGTAAGAAGGAAAATATATAGAATGATCACCCCTCATGATTCTCACCATAGCCTCATGATAAGAAACAACAAAATCAGCTTTCCTCTAAGTATACTCATTATTATGGAACATGTGTGCTTCTATGCTTTGTTGACCTCATTTTTGGTGAGGTTTGGTCTTCCTCTTAGTGTTTAGGATCTAGCCATAGGACTTCTCCTTGACTATCCTAGAGGATATAAATGGTACCCACCATTTAGAAATCTTCAGCCACTCCTTAACTCCTCTTGGGACCCCACTTGAATGGTTGCAAACCTCTAAATCACCTTAGATGGTTATAACCACCATATGGAAAACCAATAGTGAGTTCCCATAGGAATGTATGGACTTAGGGTAACCTTGGGTGACTTGAGCTTCTCTTGCACACACACACCATAAGCCACTTAACCCTAACCAAAACTTTAAACCCCTTGCCTTCTACCCTTTAAGAAACTCATATGATTGAACCTAAACCACTAGTCTTTGATTAAGATGGCTAGGGTCAATATGTTAAGGTTAATAAAGTGGTTACCATTAGGCTAGACTTGGTCCCAAAGTGGTTGGACTTGGCTAAGTCCATGGCTCATGCTCCTAAACCCTAATTCCATCCAAAATTACTTTTACTCAATTTTGAACCCACCAAAACGGCTCCATCCTTTCCTATTTGAAGCCCACTTCATTTTTCCAAAATTTCAAATTTTGACTCCGGGTCCCTAAACCTAAATTGCCCCTATAACCACTAAATCAACAAAAACTCCCCAAAAATTCCCCAAAAATTATCCAAAATTCCCAAAATTACTAAAAATCATTTTCAAATAGTTCCCACCTCTTAAATCAACCAAAATACCACAATACACTCCAAATAACCTCCATATACCCTAAATACCCCTCTTGGCCCAAAATTCCAAAAATTCTAAAAATTCCCAAAAAAATCCAATATATCCTAAATATTTCCAATTTCATTTTTTTTAACTACACCATAACCCAATTTTTCCAAATTAATACACTTTCAACCCAAAACCCCAACTTGGCTCACTTAGTCTAATTGGACCTAATGTCAAACCAAATCAACCCAATTGACCACAATTTAGATCAAATTCAATTCAAAACTGAAATTCAACATCCCCAATACAAATTTAAATCAAAACTAAGCCTAATTTGGTCCACTTTTGAATTCAATTTCAACTTTAAACCAAAACCCCCATTTTGGCCTTATGACCCAAATCACCCCAAAATGACCCACAGCCACTCAATTTTCCCCAAACCAATTTCCAAACTCTTCCTAACACATTCCTATACTAAACACAACATTCATTTGGCAAAAATTTTGATTGAAGTCCCATACAAAATCATTTGGAACTAAAATCCCCAAATATACCCCAAAGTTGTCACATGGCCTAAACCCCAAATTAAATCCCCAGAAACTCCACCATAATTAAATTAACTGCACCCACACCATCCCCACACAAAGAGAAGAAGTTCCCCGATGAAATCCCCCTCACCAGGCCACCCAGTTCTTCTATCGACCGGAGCTCTAAATCGGGTCTGGTCACTTTCATATCTAAGAAATTCACCACAACCAGGGGCTCAATCCGTAGGCTTCTGGAACTCCAATGAACGTTTCGAGCATCTCTGATCAAGGCCTCAATTCTCAGAGCAAAGGTATTAAACTTTGCTTCCTCTTGAGCTTCCAGCGACTCTCCATTTCATTTAGCTTGATTTCAATGCATGCTAGCAGTATGGATAACTTCGTTAGGCTAGACGAGCATGTAGAAACAAACTGCACTCGATTTGGTTGAGTGTAGCTCGAGATCTTAGGGTTCTACTATGGATGACTTTCGGGTTGAAGCAGACAGAGACGATGACCAGCCACCGTTGGATCGAGCGGGAACCCCATATAAAAATTTCAAGTCAATTGAAAATGATTTAACCCACTAAATGGATTATTTAAGTTACATGACTATTTTTGAAATTAAAAAATTCATAAAACCCAAAATATAAATAAAAAATTCACCAAATCAATTATGGGGCTTCTCTAGGAACAGAGGGGTCAAAGAAAATTAAAATTAGAATTTTCTAAAATTTTTCATTTTTAACCTATTTTTGGGTATTTTAATAATTAAAAAATTATAAAAATCATAAAAATATTAAAATTCATAAAAATGTCATATTTTGTCCCCTAATCACTTAGGAACCAACCAAATATTTTTCCTAAGTCTCTAAGTAAACATATTGAATTTTCAAGGCTTAGGGTAATTTTTAATATTAAAAAATGGATTTTTCAACCCTTTCACGTAAATAATTTTAAAAATTCAAAGAAAAATCAGAAAAATATAAAATTTGCTTATCTGAGTTATTTGACCTCAGAGAGATTTAAGAAAAATAAAAAACCTATTTTTCTACTTTAATTTTTTTTATAATTAATTAATACCCTGAAACTCAAAATAATTTTAATAAATACAATGGAATTCAAAAAATCACCAAAATTGGTCCATGTGGTCCTCTAGTTAGTAGGAACCTCTCATAATTTTCCTAAGGATAGAAACCTCATCTTGGTTATGTTGTCAAATTTTCATTGAAAATCCCTATGTTTCACTAAAATAATTATATAAATTAAAGTAAAAATAAAAAAAACTCACATTTCCTCCTCTAATGTCTTAATTGACATGTGAGTGATGTGACATAAAAATTTCAAACTCATTTGAGCTTAATATAATAAATTATGAGATGAATAAGCCTAAGGGGGCATAAAAGTAATTAAGAAACTTTAACCTTAATTAATATTTAAGCTTAACCAAAGGGAAGGGTAAACATTTGATTTTAATTTTCCTTTTGGATGATTGAAACTTAGGGAGTTAAGGGGTAGAAACCCATTAATCACATTTAACACTAAAGAAGAAATATTAATTAATTAAATCATTAAGCTAATTAAAGCAAGAATTATTAAGGTTAAGGGATTTAATATAGGAAGATTCTAATGCTTTGAAATTGAATCACTAATCAATGAATTGATCAAACATCACTTAATTTTTATTAATGAAGTTATAAAAAAAATCATGTTTAAAACCAAAAGGAATAATCTTGAAATCTTATAATTAAATTAAAATCTTAAAAAATTTAAGTTAATGTGAAATGATTTAAAATCAAATTAAGATAACCTAAAATATTAAAACTAACTTGAAATACCTTAAAACTAAAATTAAAACAAAATTGAAATATTAAGGTTAATTTAAAACAATTCATAATCAAAACATTAAAACTAAACTAATTAAAAATAATCTAAAATATTATGATTAAGTTAAAACAGTCCTAAATCATTAAAACTTAACTGAATCAAGTAATTCAAAACACCTTTTTAACTTAAATGATTTAAAACATTTGAAAATCAATCTGAAAAATTTATAACTAAATTGAATAATTTTTAAATCACCAACTTAAACTTCTATTAAGAACGGTATAGTTTTTTAATGAACTGATTTGCCCCTAAAGGCTTTCACCTTTATAACTCTTAAATGAAGTATTGAATGGAATGTCACTCATGGGATAATCAATCATCCTAGTTCACTGAGAAAGAATCAAAACATAACTAAATTCTTGGATGATCAATTCATCTATATAATGAAATTCATTTGGACTCAGAATAATCCCAGAAGCGTTGAAAAGATGTTCTGGACTCTTCTTAAGCACTTCCTCAACCTATTGGGATGTTTTAGAAGAACAACTTAACTTCATTATTCTTTAATGAAAAAATCATCTACAAACACACCTTAGCGATTGACTAGAGATAGGACTAGGATTTTGGTAGGCAATCATAACCTTCCATTAGCTTACCTAGGTGTTCCCATTTAAATATTTAAATGCCCTAACATGTGTTTCAAGTGTAGCTGAAAATGACAAGAAGACCCGCCAGTTACGTTTTTTATTTTATTGCAATTTATTTACCTGCACTAGACTTTCTTTTCTTGCAAGCTTGCATGTTAACCAACAATGTCACCCTGCATGAAAACTGAAACCTTTCGGATTGCCATAAAACTGAACCAAAACTAAGTTAAAATCCAAAACAAGATAAAATTCATCGTCACATCATTCAAAATATAAGACAACTCAAAATTTAATCACAAACAAAACAACAAAACTACAATTACAAATAATTTAAATCGTCTCGTTGGATGATCTAGAATACCTCAGATGATGTAACCCACGTGTTGCTAACGAGATTTCCCACATTATAAATTAAAGTGTGGAACTCATTCAGTTAAGTTTAGCAAATTCATTTAGACTAAGTGAATCCGATGAAAATAGTGATGCCGGGATGATGTAACCGTGGGATCTTAACCGGTTCTGCATAATCAACTTTAAGATTTCCCTAATAAAACTTATGACATTAAATTTAAAAATTAACCTCTAAACCATGACATGACACTTCTCTCATCTCTTAATTGTCACTTCTTAAACTAAACCTTCTGCAACAACAAGGAGCTCAGAGCAAACGCCGTGGACAGCACGGTGGACTTCGTCTGCTTTCCTTCCCTTATTAATTAAATAACCAAGCCATAAGATTTTCGAGGTGGTTCACCTAGTGCAATATAAATCCTCAACTCCTTTTTAGGCATTTGCATAATTATATTATGCAATTTAAGCCCTAAACTTGATTTAGGACTATGAGGTCGTCGTTTGTCACGGCATAAACCCTCACACCTTGCAACTATTTGCATGATTCTGCCACACGAATATAAGTCCTAATTAATTAAAATTTGCAGGATTGCAATATTGAATAATTCTCTCTAAACCGAAGCCAAACAATAGGATAGTTGGGAAGTCACGGAGGTTCTCCTCGAATCTGTGACATCTGCTACCTTTCTTCCATTGGATTACAAAAGAAAAATGTTCCAAATTTGATCCATTCCCTATTGAAATTTCCAAAATTCAATTATTTGAAAACCCTAAACTTTGAAATTCTGGAAAGCAGAACCACTGATTTTTATCAACATTTTTCTTAAGTGATTCCCATTACTTAGGATGTAATTAACTATAGGGGCTTGCCCTTATTGGGAATTTAAGAACTCAGCTTAATATAAACCTTATTTAATTCTTTTGTATTAAATAGGAGGATTTGTCGGCAAATAAAAATGGTTCGCAGACCAAACAGATGTCATAAATTTACTAGTTTATCTAATTGAACCCCATTATTAAACAATACGTCTATTCCTCAGGATAAACACATATTTTACGGTGCGGCGTTCAATTATTTGAACCACTATGGGTATGAGATCAGTTCGGTCTCGTATTTTCAAAACCAAATAATATTTTTCAAACTATTTAAAACTATATATACTTAAATTAAAAATAAACCTAAAAATGCTTCAACAAATTTCAAGCGACTCCCCTAGGGACTAATTTTTCTCTCCATTTGGATCAGTTGGTTTTGCTTTCATAAATCGGTAGTGAGTTCATGCCCCTAGTGGACCAAACTATCATTCCTTTCGTTGGCATACCTTGTTATTTTCTGTCTTGAACAGTTATAGTCAACTCAAAGTCTAATACCAGAAGAGGACATTAAGAATGTGGTAGAACAGCATGTGCAAGAGGCCTTAGCCCAATCCAAAGGCGGGGCATTAATTCTCAAGGGTTGATAATACCCCGAAGAATTTGATGCCGTGTAATACCCTAAAGGCTTCGTACCACCTCCGTTCAAGACTTTCAGTGGAACGGGAAACCCCCAACAGTATGTTGCACACTTCTGAGCAAGTTGCTGCAATGTAGGGGGTAGCGAAGCTTTGTTGTTCCGCTAGTTTATCAGCACCTTTCAGGAATCGCCTTTGACTGGTATGCGGAGCTGCCCAACGACTCAGCCAAAACATTCGCAGAATTGGAAAACTTATTCATGAAATTATTTGTTGGATCTTAGCACCACATCACCATCGATGATCCTATGTTCGAGCAATAGAAACCAAATAAAAATTTGATGGACTACATTCTGTGATGGAGGAATTTAAGCTTGAAGTGCGAGCCGCAACTCCAAGAACAATATGCCATTGAAATTCTGCTAAAGAGTATTTATGGACTGATAGCATTTCTCCTTAAGGTATGATTAAGACATTGGAGAAATTGTTCAGTAAGGCCGCGAGTCTACAAGAGGAAGCGAAGCAATTCAATTTCACTGATAAGACCAATAAGCAGAAGCTGGTTAGAGCCTTCGAGAAGAAGTCCGGGACCGTCGTGGTGGTAGACAAGGGCAAGCAGCCAATGCAAATATGAATGGAACGACCTCAGCAAAGTTACCTTCACCAAGTTATCGACTACCTCAGCAGAATTATAGGCAGTCACAACAATACGGCCAGCAGTCATCTCAGCAATACAACCAGCAGCCGGTTCAGCAGAAGCGCAGCCTAGCGGATCTTCTGAATAAAGAGTGCCCCTTTAAGAATGAAGCAGTTGACAAGATGTTCCGTAGTCTGATCAAGAAGAACAGATTCCAGTTGCCAGAGTCCAGGAAGCTAGAGGATGTGGATAAGAAAGATCACCCGATGTATTGCCCTTACCACCGGATTATCGGACAAACGATAGAAGACTGCTTCACTTTCAAGAACTAGCTCGATAACAACCTTTGAAGAGAGAACATAATGATCCTGAAAGAATACATGATGGAGCTCCAAAAAGGAGGTTCCATTAATGTTATATCAACAGATCTTATTGTTTCGAAAGACCCGTACACAACCGACGATGGATGGGGTACAGTTTGAATGAAGTCTTCAAAGAAAATAGTGGAACAAATTCAGACTACTTCGGTGCATGCATGAATTCAAAGTTCGAAACCTGCCAAGCTGGCACTATCAATTGCAACCGAGGAATCTCCCCAGAAGGAGGAGAAGATTGCAGATGAAGAGAAGACCTAGGCTCCAAAGAGTAGAGTAGGGACTGCTTTTCCTAGGATGGTTGTTTTTGATTTGGGAGAGAAATCCCTCAAACCTCTGACTCTGTATGATTATTTGCTCGCCCCAACGAGATCTTATACTGATAAGAGTTATGGTGTTGGCTAGGTTTTGACTGTTTATAATGACTACGTAACTAACGATAACTGGCCTAATCTGGATATCAATTTCGATACAAATAACAACATACAAAACCTCGACGATAGCATTAAAGAAGGAGATGCCAACGAAAATGATTGTGATGGCCTGGGAGATGACGAACTCCTCTGTGAATTCCAAGGATCTCCTATCGCAATTGAGCTAGAGTTCTCAGATCTTTATGTGACTCCAGAAGAATCTGCTACTCTAATTCAAAAAGAGGAAGCGCCAGCTAATTCAGTACCAGACTTGGAAGAGATAACAAAAGTCAACTTGAGAAGTGGAAAGGTCTTGCCCCCGAGAATGGGTCTGAAAGATATAGGAAAGCAGGTGGTTGTTCAGGAAGAGCCAACCCCAGTAGAAGAATTACTCATTCGGGAAGAAGTTAAAGGACCAGGTAGTAAAGTGGAATATAACGTGCTAGCCCATCTTCGGAAGTTACCCGCCAAACTGAGCATTTACAACACTTTGATCCTTTCAAAGGAGATGAGGGAAGCTCTGGTCAAGGCCCTACTTGATCCAGAGATTTTACTTAGCTTAAATGGCCGGTAACTCCTTAGACGAGGTTTGCTCGTTAAGGGAATAATACGGTGTTACTTTCACGGACAATGACTTGCTACTTGGGACAGCTGATCACAACTGACCCTTGTACATCTCAGTCACTATCAGTAAGTTCACGCTCTTCAGAGTGTTAGTCGATCTCGGAGCATCAATCAATATAATGAATCTTCGGACGTTAGCGTACCTAGAAATTGATACCCGTGAGCTCTAAGTAGACAAAATGTTACTAAGAGGCTTTAGTCAAAAAGGGGAAAGAGCTCTTGGATCAATAACACTATCAATGAGGATCAGTGACTTAGGAAGGACAACCACAAAATTCTACATAATTGATTCTGAAACATCATTCAACGCTCTACTGGGTCGACCTTGGATCCATGAAAACTGGATGGTTCTGTCGTCTCTACACTAGTGTATAAAACATTACAAAGGAGGATAAGAACAATGCATCAAAGTGACTTGCAACCATTTTCCGTGCATGAAATTGGAATTCACGAAGACGCTGCATACTATGCACCTCCAAAGAAAACAATCTTCTCTAGAAATGTCTTACCAAATGAAGTAAAAGAAACTCGAGATGACGAAGAGCCTCAAATTCTAGTTCAACAATTACTCATCACTCCCTTACGGCGAGATGGTGAAGGTTTCTCCAGAGCTCGCACTCGAGGTCGAGGCTGGGGATGAGGTCGAGGAAGAAACGGTGGAATAGTTAAACAAAAGAATCTGGTTATCAATGTTGATTGGAGGACAGTTCTGAAGAAGAAGAAAAGAAAGAAATCAAGAAAGAAGTAGGAACAATAAGTTGGAAGGAGCCTCAATTCAAGATCTCACTAGAAGATGAAAAAAATGAAGAATACAAAGCAATGTACGACAAGATAAAGCACTATGTGTAGACTATGACTCTAACCTCGATCTACCCTAATAAGGTTGAGGGTTTGGTGGACAAGGAAGTAAATGGTGGTGGTAATAAGCCAATTAAGTTTTACTGTGGTGCTTCTTCTTCTTCCAATACTGAAAATAATGTAAAAATTGAAAATGTTGCTGCTTCTGAATTAATGGAATCACCTTTTGAGTGGTATTCTCCCTGTGTTCAAAATCGAATTCAACGTGATGTTTTACTTAAGAAGTGGTCAAAAGATCAATCACACCGCTTCGAAAAGTTATGGAGTAATGCCAGTCGACCTCTTAAATCAAAGCATGGTGTCGGATTCGGCCAGTAGGGCCAGCAGATGATATAGTATTTTGCTTGGTTGTCACTTGCAAGCCTAATGAAGACTGCCTGGAAGCTTCAGATGATCTCACGGACTTGACAATTGGAGACGCTCCGCCAGAATTTGAAGAAGAGATTAACTCTACAATAGATGAGTTAATGGAAGTTAACTTAGGTACTAGCGAAGAGCCTAGGCCGACCTTTGTTAGCTCTTTACTCAATAAAGAAGATTCCAAAAATATGATCAAGCTATTAATGGAATTTAAGGACTGTTTTGCTTGGAGTTATGATTAAATGTCAGGATTATCTCCAGAAGTTGTAGTTCACAGGTTACGAGTGGATCACACTGTCGTTCCAGTCAGATAAGCTTTGAGAAGAATGTCTAGAGATCGAACAACAAGTAATAGTTAAAGTTAAGAAACTAATCGACGCTAAATTTCTTCTGTGAAGAACAATATACGACTTGGTTAGCCAATGTGGTACCAGTTAGAAAGAAGAACGGTCAGATCAAAATCTGCATGGATTTCAGAGATTTGAACAAAGCATGCCCAAAAGACGAATTCTCGTTACCAATTCTGGAATTAATGATCGACATCGCTTTGACACGCAAATTCCTCTCTTTCTTGGATGGATAATTAGGATATAATCAGATAAATATGGCACAAGAAGATGAAAAGCTCACAGTATTCAGAACGCCAATCGAAGTATACTGCGACACAGTAATGTCTTTCAAATTAAAGAACGCAGGAGCGACATACCAAAGAGCAATGACAAGGATCTTTGATGATTTCATTCACAACCAAGTCAAGTGATATGTGGATGATTGGTCATCAAAAGCAAATTCAAAGAAGATCACTTGTATGATTTGAGAATTATTTTTGAGCGATTAAGACAATTTAACCTTAAGATGAATCACCTGAAATGCGCTTTTGGCGTCACCTACGGGAAATTCTTAGATTTGTTGTCTGGCATCACGGAATTGAAATCGATCCAGAGAAGATTAATGCTATCTTAGAAATGTTGCCTCCCAAAACTTTAAAACAACTACGATACTTTCAAGGAAAGTTGGCATATCTTTGACGCTTTAGTTCTAATTTGTCAGGAAGGTGTCAGCCTTTTTCTGCTTTGGTTAAGAAGGATGCCAAGTTTACTTGAGACTCTAAATTTCAACATTCCTTCAATGACATCAAACAATATTTAATGACACCTCGTGTATTAGCAGCCCCAGTCTCGGGTCAACCTTTGATACTTTATACCGCAGCTTAAGAAGACTCACTCGGAGCCCTGCTAGCCCAGGTCAATGATGAGGGTAAAGAAAACACTCTCTACTACATAAGTCATCGTCTAATTCCAATAGAGGTAAAGTATCCTTCTATTGAGAAGCATTGTTTGGCCTTGATCTTCACCGCTCGAAAGCTCAGGCATTACATGCTTTCTCATAAGGTCAACATTATTTCGAAGTTTAATCCATTGCAATATTTGATGACCCGTCCGACGCTTTACGGCAGACTTGCTAGGTGGTCGATGATATTATTACAATTCGATATAACTTTTGTTCATCTTCATGTCATAAAGAGACAAGTTCTAGCAGACTTCCTCGCAACACACCCTTTACCGGCAGAATTGCCTCTCAACAACGATTTGTCAGACGAACAGATAATGAGCTTAGAAGAAGCTGATGATCAATGTTGGGAATTGTACTTCGACGGAGCATCATCAGCACAATGAGACAAAGGATTGCAAATGATAGTGCCTGGTAAGGCATGAATCAGACTAATATTTATAACACCAGAGCGAGGAATGTTAAGGTACTCCTACCATTTGACAGAACCGTGTACAAAAAATGAAGCAAAATGTGAAGCTCTTATAACCTGACTGGAGTTAGCCATTTAGATGGGTATAACAGATATGAACATCTACGGTGATTCACAGTTAATCATACAGTAGGTAGCTGGACAGTACAAAATTCTGAAACCTAGACTCGAGCAGTATTTTCAGTATACAATGAAGTTTCTAGAGCAAATTTTGAACGTGATAATCTATAAGATTCCCATAAAAGAGAATGCCCTTGCAGACTCTTTATCTCGACTTGTAAAAGAGTTCGCATGTCTACTGGAAGAGTCAGTTGAAGTTACAGTGCAGGGATGACAGGTCCTATCACAGATTGACATAGAACCTTTGCGCAGATTGGGAAATGAAGAGACAGTTACAGCAGTGGCATAAACTACAGAAGATAGGAGGCAACCATTAATAGACTACCTGCAAACAGGATACCTACCAGATGATAAGTTAGTAGCCCATCAGATCATGAAATGAACTCTATCACACACCTTAGAAAACAATACCTTATACAAAATGTCTTTCGATCAGATGTCGCTATGGTGCCTGAGTGGGTCCGAGGCTCGTAAAATTGTTAAAGAAGTGCACTCAGGACTTTGTGGTGCTCATCAGTCAGGTCTGAGAATGAAAATGAAAATTAAGAGACTAGGGTACTACTGGCCCTCAATGATGACCGACTGCATAAAAGTTGCCAAAATTTGTCACCAGTGCCAAGTGCATAGAGTGGTTCTACATCAACCTCCAAATGTGCTACATCCAAAAATCGCCTCGTGGCCATTTGAATGTTGGGGCACAAATATTGTGGGCCTGATAGAACTGTCTTCTTCAAGAGGACATTATTTTATCCTTGCAGCAACAGATTAATTTTCAAAATGGGCAGAAGCAGTACCGCTCAGAGAAGTAAAGGCACATCATGTGTTACAATTCTTCAAGAATCAAGTCATCTACTATTTTGGGGTACCGCGCAGAATTACCTTAGATAACGGGTCCACGTTCAAAAGCATGAAGATTAACAATTTTGTCAGGAGGCACGAGATAGATTGGCGCTATTCAACAATCTACAACCCAAGAGCAAACGGCTTAGCTGAGGCTTTTAAAAAAACTGTCGTCCAAATCCTAAAGAAACTTTGGACGACATTAGGGGAAATTGGCACCAGAAGTTATTAGAAGCCTTATGGGCCTACAGGACAACTTTCAGAACACCTACTCAGTCTACACCATACACTATAGTGTACGGCTCTGAAGCCATCTTGCCCTTGGAGGTTCAGCTTTCGTCACTCAGAATTGCAGTCACAAGTAAGATCACTATAGAAGATAACGCCATATTATGACTGGAAGAATTGGAAAGCTTGGAAGGAAGAAAAATTTCAGCGCAGTAGAATTTGGAATTATATCAAGCTAAGATGATTCAGGCCCACGATAAACTAGTCCACCCAAGAATTTTTGGAGTTGGTGAATCAGTTGTCGTTCTCAGAAGTCCTATTCTTGCACACCGCAAGATAGGAGGTAAATTCAAACAAACTTGGGAGGGACCATTTGTAGTCATGAAGGTCTACTCGGGAGGCTCCTACCAACTCGTGGATTGCCATGGAGAGCGACCAATGCTTCCTATGAATAGATGATATCTAAAGAAGTATTACACGATATGATGTTTCGAAGAGCGGACTTTAGAAATAAAGTTTCGCTCGTAGAAGCACCGACGTGATAATTGTGTGCAATTGGGTCCGAACCCAAAATAATAATAATAATAAGAACTTTAAAACCAAAATACAAAAGAAATTTTCTCAAATAAAATAATAAAATTGAAACTTATTGCAATTTCAAAACTCCAAATCAAATCTTTCCCTTTCTTAATAAAATTTCAAAATAAAATAAATTATATATAAATAAAATAAAATACAATAAATTTAAAATTCTTATTGTTCTCATTCCTTTTAGGTTTGGCCTCTGATTCCTTCGTTGTTTTCAGATAAAGAAGTCGAGTGAGAGGTTGGTCATTTCTTTTAAAGATGACATGAGTCTTGTACTTAATGAAGAGGAATTGAATGCTGGTGTTGTGATTGAGCTTGACTCTCACTTTGCACAGATGATGCTAGAATATGAAGAAACTGCTTGGGCTACTGTAGACCTCTGGGAGCCCCGTGAAAAGACAGTGATGAAGCTCGGTGAGAAAGTTCAACACACTGCCAACCAGAAAAGGAAGATTAACGCAATTGAAGACAACAAGATGAAATCAGTGATAACTGCAGCAGGTGGAAAGCTTGTCAGTGCCATCCCTACCGACATCCAGGGGGAGAGAAGAACCACTTTGACCCCAACTCAAACAAGAAACAAGAACCACCGTATTCACAAAATGCTGAAGAAACTGACAGAAGAGCAGAACAAAGTAGAAATTCCAACGATCGCGAAAGTTGCCCTGAGGAGGCCAATCCTCAAAAGTATCGTAGTCGAGGTTATTCCATAGGAGATCACTACAGAGCCCGTAACTGAGGCAGTGAAGATTGTAGGAGAATGTGTTGGCGTATAGCCGTACATCCTGTAATATGTCACCAGACCCTGACAGTTCCAGATGATCTTAGAGCACGAGTTGAAGATGATGCAGAGAGTGCAGAAACATGATTTTAAATATTTTTAGAGGATTCATGGGAAGTATGTCAATATCTTGGAGGGACTAGAATTACATACTGATGTGTTATCTTACTACAAGCAGAGTGAGATCATAGACTACGTCTTCGAGCTGAAAAAGCAGGACCGTGCAGGACGACTTCGGAGCAAGACCTATTTCTAGACACAGAAATGGAAACAAGGTGAGCAGAGGATTACAATCCAGTTTGGATGTTGCTACAACTTCGCCGATGATAAGAGAGGAAACCCACCAGGGATACACCCTTATGATGAATTGGATCCAATGCTAGTTTTAATCAAGAAGATAAGTAAGAGGATGGTTCCTTGGTCAGTCTTACCCATTGACTGCATACCGAATAGCTGCATTATCAACATTTATGAAAACGGAGATTGCATTCCACCTCACGTGGACCATCACAATTTTGTGAGACCCTTTTGCACCGTTTCCTTCATTAATCAATGCAACATCATGTTCGGGACAGAACACCAGATAGTCAGCCCCAGAGAATTCCGAGGGCCAGTAGATATACCTCTACTAGGCTATATTCTCATACTACAAGGAAATGGTGCAGATGTGGCGAAGCATTGCATACCGGGAGTTCCCTACCTACGGATCTCCATAACCTTCAGAAGAATGGATGAGAGCAAGATTCCAGTATACTTCTAACTAGATCCAGAGTTAGAAAATTTGTAGCTTTACGAGCTGTAAGCTACATAGTGGTAGCACACCTCTAAAGCACACTTATGTAGGATTCTCCTCCAGAAAGTGGCGTAGAAGGTGATGTTGTTACCTATGTGGTTTACTTTTCAGACATGGATGAATCAAACTGACAATTTTACCAGATAACATGAAGATACCAGTACAGTCTGTGTTCAGATATAAATAGATTTTGTAAAAGTCTGTTTTCAAGAAGATATCATCAGAAATGTTTTGGTGGAATCACATGATATGTACTTTGGACATTTCAATGGAAATGACTATGTCATATTTTGCCTTCAGTTTCATGCAATTGACTGCAAATGCCACTAAAATCTGAGTTTGACTCGATTTAAAGAAAAGTTAAATGAAAAGAATTTGAATGAAATATAACAAAAAAATTAAATTCATTGAAAATCCAAGAAGATAATAATAACAAAATGAAAATTCAAATCTAAAATCTAAATAAGACACGAAATTAGAGTCAAAGTAAATCAACTCAAAATCTCAAATTGTAAACAAAATGAATGAATTAAAATCTAAATCAAAATGAAATTCCAATATAAAACAAAAACAAAAGAAAATCACTAAAACACAAAAAACAATGAAAACAAATCCCGAATCTAAAATCCCCAGCCTCAGGCTGTGCTCAAAATCCTTTCGACTCTCTGCGATTTCATCCCTCTTTTGAGAAGATCGACTGAGTCTACTGACACAGAACCACGAAATTTTTGATTTTGTTTTGAGGGCGTGGATTCAAATTTTCTCCAAACGATCAAACTTTGCCACTGCAGCCATTGCTTCTGAATAAATTGCAGAGAAGAGTGACGGGACAGGAAGACCTACAGATTTAAAGATGACTAAAAAGAAAATAATTGATGATAGAGTTCAAAAGCTCTGAGCAAAAATTTGTGAGTTAGCAAAAAAAAAAGAGGGTTGGATATTGATGATGAGGATTACTTCCTGTTAGATTACATGGATGAAGAATTCATGGAAGTCAACATGGTTGAAACTCGGTCCACGTCATCTGCGCGTGATGCTCCTAGTGAGGAGAACACTGCAGATGAGCTGCGGAGGACCATCCTGACAAGAGATGAACATATTAGCTGTCTGAAAAAGAGAATGGAGGAGATGACTGCCTCCATGACCGCCATGGCTACCCTCTACAGGAAATAACAACCATGACCAACGGTATCTCTAGAGGTCAACCAGCCTGAGATCATACACATCACCGATGAAATAAGGGAGGTCGCTTCAGCCAATGAAAATGAACCACCAAGAAGAGATCCGACTCTGAATCTTCCAGATAAAGACATTAAACAGATGGCCGAAAAACAAGTTTGGGAGGCTTTAGCTCAGTCCAAAGGAGGTGCATCAGTTTCAAAGGGTAGACCCTACCCGAAAGAGTTAGATGTTGTGCCTTACCCTAAAGGCTTCGTGCCCCTGACTTTCAAGAGGTTTGACAGGACAGGAAATCCTCGTCAGCACATAGCGCATTTCAGAGCTAGTTTTTGCAACACAGGAGGAAGTGAAGCTCTGTTATTCTGTCAGTTTATCAGTAGTCTGTCAAGAATAGCTTTCGATTGGTACACTGAGCTTCCCAATGGATCAATAAAGACTTTTGTTGAAATGGAAAACATGATTGTGAAAAGATTCGCTGGTGCCAACATCCTGCTACCATAGGAGATCTCGTGGTTAAGCGGCAGAAGCCCGACGAGACTTTGGTCGATTACATTCTCAGGTGGAGAAATATAAGCATGAAATGCGAGCCTCAGCTACAAGAACAACACGTGATCGAGATACTACTCAAGAGTATCCATGGTCCGGTAGCCTTCATGCTTAAGGGTCTTACCATTGAGTCCTTTGAGAAGCTACTCAGTAAAGCAAGCATCTTACAAGAAAAATTAAAGCATATGGAGATTACAAAAAAGAGAGAGAAACAAAACCCGCTAAAGCATACGAGAAGAGATCTGGCGTAGTGGAAACGGTTGATAAAGGAAAGCAGCGGATGAGGATTCAGCCTAAGCAGCAACATAGTCATTCTCCTCAGTAAGGTTAGCCTCAGCAGTATGGTCAACCTCATGCACAGCAGAGCAGTCAGTCTGGTCAGCAGTAGAGGTCATACAGGACAGATGGATGATAGGGTCCGATAATGTCAGAACAGCTACGGAGAAACTACTCCTTCAAAAACGATGCCATAGCAAAAATGTTCAGAAATCTAAAGAATCCTGAGTTCAGATTGCTCGAGCCAAAGAAGCCAGAGAAAGTGCACAAGAAGCATCAGCCCAACTTCTGCCCTTACCTCAGGATGCTTGGGCATACTGTAGAAAGCTGCTTCAAGGATTGGCTCGAGCAGAATTACAAAAAAGGAAATATAACGATACCAAAGGAATATTTGAAAGAACCTGAAAGAGGTTATATAAATTTGATTTTAGCAGAGCCAATCTCTCTGATCGATCCGTATAGCGGCAAAGGCGGTTGGAGCACAATTTAGAATGAGCTTAAGAAAGTCTTGGACCAAATCTAGTCTACTCCAAAGAAGCTGCTGTCCGGAGTCTAACGACAGCCCAGTCTAAGATTAAGGCATCGCTGAGGAAGCCACCATAACAAAAATGGAGGAAGAAAAGAATCGTGAAAAAAATTAAGGATGATAGCGTGAAGGGTAGGATAGAGGATGCCCTTGTTAGATTGGTTGTTTTGGATTCGGGGGTGAAACCCCTCGAACCCCTGAACTTGTACCATTATCTTTATGCCCCTCCAGGGTCTCATAATGATAATTAAAACTATGTTGGCTACGTTCTTACTGTCTCTAGTGATGACGTAACTAATCACAACCCCTCTAACCCCAATTTTGATTCCTAAAATGATCCTTAAATCATGAGTTTTCCTGACGAAAAAGATAACGAAAACAATGAAGATATCGACAATACTGGCTATGACAGCACAGGAAGCGAGGAGCCAGTCCTCGAATGCAATGGAGCTCCACTTGCCATCAACGTGGACTTTTCAGATATAGAAGAGCCAGATACAGTAATAGAAGGATCTCTGGGTCCAGAAGAAGAAGAAATAATAGAAGTACATTTAAGAAGTGGCAAGGTGCTACAGACAAGGACAGCCCCAATGGATAAAGGAAAATAGGAGATTACTCAAGAAAAAGTGTCTCCAGCAACAGAAGTGTCGGCATATTTTTAGGTTGAGTGTTGTATTTTTTAAAAGAGGTCGCCTACAGAAATTGTCGGTGAATTTTTAATTTAATTTAAATAAATAATTTGAAAAGTAGTATTTGATTTTGAAAATAATTTTAAATTTAAAAATTTTAAGATATGAAATCAAACTGATCTCACATCCCGAATAGTTTATATAAACGAGTATCGCACCACAAACTGTATATCTATCCCAGAGAATAGACACACTGCTTGATGATGGGGCTCGGTAAAATAAACTAGAAGATTTGTGACATCCGTTTGGTCTGCGAACCAATTTTATAAGCCGACAAGTTCCCCTGCTTAATACAAAGAAATTAAGCAGAGTTTATATTACCTGGGTTCTTAAAATTCCCTATAAGGGCAAGCCCCTATAGTTAATTACATCTTAAATGACGGGAATCACTTAAAAAAACTCTCGATAATAATCAATAATTCTGCTCTCAAGAATTTCAAAGTTTAAGTTTCCAAAGGGTTGAATTTTAGAATTTCAATAGGGAATGGATCAAGTTTGGAACATTTTGTTTTAGGAATTCAAAGGAAGAGAGGTAGGAGAAATCACAGATTCGAAGCGAACTTCGGTAATTTCCCAACTATCCTGTTGTTTGGCTTGAATTTAGGAAAGTCCTAATATTTATTTAATGTTTTGATCTTTCCAATTTTAATTAATTAGGACTTATATTCATATGATGTGATCACACAAATAGCCTCGAAGATGTGAGGGTTTATGTCGTATCGGACGACTACCTCAGAATCCTAAGGCTGGTTAGGGCTCAATTTGCAATGCAAATGCCTAACAAAAAGATTGAGGATTTATGTTGCACTAGGAAAACAACCTCGAAATCCTATGGCTTGGTTATTTAATTCTAAGAAAGTTTTGCTGAAGTAGACTCAGTTTTTGCTGATGACGATGGCCGTGCTGCCCACCATGCTCCGAGCTCCTTGTTGTTGCAGAGGGTTTAGTTATAGAAGGTGAAAATCAAGAGATGAGAAAAGTTTATGGTTTAGAGAAGTCTTAATATCCAAGTGTTTTTAGTGTTTTAGTTAAAACAAATCTTAAAGTTGATTATAACAACACCGGTTAAGATCCCACGGTTCCATCCTTCCGGCATCGTTATTTTTATCGGATTCACTTAGTCCAGATGAATTTGCTAAACTCAACTAAATGAGTTCACCACTTTCATTTAGGCTCGTGGGAAATCCCGTTAGCAACACGTAGGTTACATCATCCGAGGTATTCCCGATCATCCAACAAGATGTTTTAATTTAGTTGTAGTTGTAGTTTTGTTGTTTTGTTTGTGATTAAATTTTGAGTTGTTTTATATTTTGAAATGTTGTGGCGGTGAATTTTATCTTACAACGACTTTTAATTTAGTTTTGGTTTTGGTTTTAGGGGCTATCCTAAAGGTGTGGGTTTTCATGCAAGAGTTGTTTATCATGCAAGAAAAGTAAGTGCATTTGCAATAAGGTAAATTGCAAGAAGGTAAATTTCAATAAAATAAAAGCGTACCTGGAGGGTCTTCCCGTCATCCCAGGCTGCACTTAAACACAATTTAGAATATTTAAGCATTTAAAGCAAGTTCCTAGGTAAAGCTAAGGGAAGGGTTATGGTTTTCTACCAAGTTCCTAATCCTATAGCTAGTCATCTCCTATGACGTCTAAGTTCTTGTGTTTTGATTTGAGGATGATTTTCTTCATCAAAGAACAATTAAGTTCAATTGTTCTTATAAACATCCTATCATATTGAGGAAGTGATTAAGACGAATCTTAGACATCTTTTCAATACCTCTAGGATTGTTTTAAGTCCAAGAGAATTTAATTATACAATGAATAAATAATCCAGGAGTTCAAGTTTTGTTATCTTGCTCAGTGAACTAGGATAGTTGAATATCTTATGAGTGAAGTAACACTTCACTTAACACTCTGTTTAGGAGTTATAACAACAAGAGCTTTTGAGGGCAAATCGATGTTCAAGTGATTTGTCATTCGACTTAATTTTAATTAATGGGTTTAAGTTTGGAATAGTGTTCAAGTTGTTTTAGATTTATTTTTGAATTCTTTATGTCTTAAGTGATGTTATATTTAATTCAATTTAATTTAATTTGGTTTAGTTTTAGTTTTAATTTAATTTTATTTATTTAATTTAATTTAAATTTTATTTTAACTTGATTTTATTTTTTTATTTAAATTTATTTAATTTAATATGTTTTAATTTAATTTAATGTGATTTAATTTAATTTAATTTAAATTTAAATTTTATTTAATTTTATTTTAATTTAATTTAAATTTTAATTTGGTTTTATTTTTATTTTTAATTTAAAATAAATTTTAATTTAATTTTATATTATTTTTCTTTTTTAATTTTAATTTAATATTTTATATTTTTTTATGCTTTAGGGATGATTTAATTTTAATTGTTAAAGTATTAATTTTATTGAAATTTTAAAAGGATTTAATTTAAATGTTTTAATTTTAATTTAATTTAATGATTAAGTCTTTTAGCATTTTATGTTTTGAATTTGGATTATCATTTTAATTAGGAATTAAATATTATTGAGGTGATTAATTTAGGGATTCTTAGATGAAAGAATAAATTTCTTCCTAATAATATCCCTATTTTAATAATTCCAAATTTTCTTATTATTCTTCCAAGTTTAAATAATTATTTAATTAAGGTTTATTTTAATTACTTTCAAATTATTTGGTAGGTTTCTACCCTTTAATTACCTAAGTTTCAAACATCCAAAATCAACTTAGTATCAAATATTTTACCCACCCTTTTAATTAAACCTAAAATTTTTAATTATAGGTTAAAATTTTAATTACCATTTTGCCCTTTAAACTTACTAATTTCATAACTCACTAAATTGAGCTTAAATGAATTTGAAATTTTTATGTGACTTCACACATATGTCAATCAAGACATTAGAGGAGAAAATGTGATTTTTCTGTATTTAACTTATTTATATAATTATTTTTGGTGGAAAATAAGAATTTTCAAGGAAAATTTAATAACATGAACAAGGGAAAGTTTCTATCCTTAAGAAAGTTATGGGACATTCCTAATGACCAGTGGACCACTTGGACCAATTTTGGTGATTTTTTGAATTATATTATTTTTATTATAATTATTTCGCGTTTTGGAGTATTAATCAATTTAAAAATAAAATAAAGGTTGAAAAATTAATTTTATATTTTCCAAAAATCTCTATGATATCAACGAAACCAGAGAACTAATTTTTATAATTTTCTGATTTTTTTTATTTATTAGAATTATTTTAGTGGAAATGCTAGAAAATACATTTATTTTAATTTTAAAATTACCTTAGGGCTTTAAAATTTAATATCTCGTTATAGAGACTTAAGAAAAATATGGGGTTTGTTCCTAAATGATTAAAATTCAAAATATGACATTTTGGTGAATTTTATTATTTTTTTTATTTTAATTATTTTTTAATTATTAAAAATATTAAAATAATGTAAAAAATCAACTTTTTTGGAAAATTACAATTTTAATTTTCTTAAATTCCCCTGATATCAGAGAGGCTCCAAAACCAATTTGATGAATTTTTGAAAAGTATTTTAGAAGTTATGAATTTTTGAAGTTTAAGCTTGGCTAAATGGCTTAATCAACCCATTTGATAGGGCTAACCAAGACCAATTGACTTCAAACATTTATGGTGGGTTCCTCTGATCCTAAAGGTCAGTGGAGAATTGATTTCAAGTCAATTTGATGTATGATTAGCTCTAATTAATTAAAGCTCCTTTTTGGGTGTTTAAGCCATTAGGGTTATTACAAGTGAGTTAACTCAAAAACCATTTTCCCTAGGGTCCTCTAGTCGTAAGAAACATCACCAAATTTTCCTAGAATTTATTTCACAACATGCTAATTATTAGAATTAAAATACTCAGAATAGTGACCTAGAATTGAAAAATCAATAACTCTTCATAGGGATGGCCTCTGACTTTGGAAAATTCAGTGAATGTTCCCAAATTCAAAGGCTTCAAAAGCCCTATGGTCTCATGCCATGGTGAATTGTATTCATGCATGGAGAATTGAAATAGTGCAGAGAGTAAATAAATAATTAAAAATAAAATACTTAGTGAAATTAAATGATTTCTTTTCCACATTATTCTCTCTGTTCACTGAGCAAGACGATATTTTTATTTTATTTTTCTTATTTTCCTACACAAAGTTATGCATTTTTGAAGTTTATGGAATTAAATAAATAAAAAATACCCTAATTTCCTACTTATCCACGCGGCGCCACGCCATCCTCGGCAGCTTCGAAAGGCCACGCGTCGTCTTATGATTCGGCGCCGCCATCCGACTCAGCGCTCCAGGGCCTCGCGGTTCACGTACCATTGCGCTGTCCGGCTCAATCCAGACCGTCGGTTCGATACAGGCTCGATCTGATGGCTCCCAGTCATCGTCTACGACTGGTGTGCACCCATGACCGTCAACTTTCTAACCACAATTCTCAACGGATTTTCGTGTTCTTATGCTCTATGGATTCGTCTTGAGGAGACGAACACATCCATACGGTAAACATGTATTGAAATTAAATCAAATTAAATAGAGAATCTCTGTAAGCTCGGGAAGAAGATTGAGTCCATACCTTTGCTCAGAGAAGTGAAGCTTCGATCTGAGAGTTGTGTCACCTTTGATTGGGTCCAAGTAAGCTCCAAATGAAGTCCCTTGGGCTGGTGAATTGTCCAGGTATGATTTCGACCACAGCCGATTACAAAGCTTGGAGTCTGGAACAGATGGGTGGCCTGGAGAGGGGGCTTTCACTGGGGAACTCCTTCTCTTGACCTTGTGCAGGTGTGGGTGAGTTTAATTTGAATTTGGTGGAGAGTTGGGAGATGTCCTGTTTTTGGGTGGAATTTTGGCTGAGAAATTGGGCTCTATTGGTGGGGATTAGGGCAAATTGTCATTGGGGATCAACTACTCTAAGTGTGGAGAGTGGTCTGGAGCAATTTTGGCAGGGTTTCAGTAAGGTCAGGTTCAGCACCTCTCATGGCCGAGAGGAGGTGAGGTTTAAATAGGAGAGGGTGGAGGGCCTCCCAGGGGGTTTAAGGCTTGGGATCGAGCTGCTAGGTCGAGCGAAGAACGACCATGGTGGCCATTGGGCATGGGGAAGCTCGAGCAAGGGAGAATCGAATTTTTTGGCTCCTCCCAAGGTCTCAGCCATGGTGTTTTCCGGCGGCTTGGTGGCTGGCCGGCCAGGCACTGGTCACCATCTTGACCAGGGAGGTCAGGGCTGGGGTTTAGTGCAATCAATTGGCCATGGACATGTGTAAAGGAGTTGGATTTAAATGGAATGAGAGAAGGCTCATTTTGGCTTGGTTTGGGTCAACCCATGGAAATAGGCTTGGTGCACCTCCCCAAGACCTGATTTTGAGATGAGGGAATCATTTAGGTCAGCTTAGATGGAGTGGTAAAGTCTCCATCCATGGTGAGGTGGCTAAGCATGGTTTAGTATGTGACATGCTTAAGGTAAAAAATGGTTTAGAAAGGTTTAAGAAAGAGATCCCCTCTCTTGCCATTAATGGTTTGGTGAGGTGGAAAGTAGATTCCATGGCTCTCATGGCTCCTATGGGGCTCATGCATGGCTTCATGGCTCACCTTTGGCTTGGGTAAAAGTTTGGTCAATTTCATGAAAAAAGTTTTAAAAAATTTTGGTAATTTAGGCGTGATTTGATGGGATTTGGCATATGGATTGATTTGGATTTATTTTATCATGAATTTATAACTTAGGAGATGGTTTTATCAAATGGATGATGATAGAGGATTGTCATGTGGGCTTTGGGCCATTTGAAATTATTTTTGATGGGTTTTTAGGAAGGCTAAGGGGATGGGCCTTTAGGTTTAAGAATGAATTCATGGATGGGAATTTTGTAGAAGTTTGGGCCAAATAATGGTTGGGTTTGGTTTAGGGACATGTCATGAATGATTTGAAATGAGTTTGGAGTGATTGGGTTTGAATGGGGTTGGATTTTTGCCTCTTTGGTAAATGGGCCAATGTAGGTCAAATTGGGCTAACTTGGGCCAATGTTGGGCTAGGGTTGAAATTGATGTAAAATTAATGTTTGGAAATGTTTATGGGAGTGTTTCAAAGAGGTTTTGACTTTGGTTAGGTTTTGATTTTGGGGTTTGGGCTTATTTGGGCTAGTTTGGGTTTAGGTCAAAATTGGGCCTTTTAGCTTTGGGTTGAATTTGAGTGGGGTTTGGGTCCAAATTTTGGGAAAATCATGTTAGTGTTTTGTTTATGGGGATGTTAAGGAAGGTTTAGAAAAGGTTTGGGGTTAATTGGAGTTGAATTGGGTTAGTTTGGGCTAAGTTTGGGTCATGGGTCCAAATTGGGCTTTAGGGTCAAAAGTGAAATTGGATTCAAATGACAATAAAATTGGACTTAAATTTGGTCTAAATTGGTGTTGGGGATGTTGAATTGGACTAGAATTTGGGTCAATTGGGTAGGTTTGGTTTGACATTGGGTTCATTTTGGGTTAAAATGGGTCAAATTAGGGATTTTGACAAAAGTAAGGTAAATTGACAAAATTGGCCCATGGTGTAGTTGAACAAAATGAAATTGGGAATATGTGGGATTTTTTGGAATTTTCTGGGAATTTTCGGAATTTTTGGATTTTTGGGATAAGAGGGGCATTTTGGGTATTTGGAGAGTATTGGGGGGTATTTTTGGAATTTTTGGTATTTTTAGCTATGGATTATCAATTTGAGTGGAGGTAAATGTTTAGGAATGATTTTGGGGAATTTTGGGTAATTGGAGATTTTTTTTTGAAAAATTTGGGTAATTTCAAGGGTATTTGGTAGGTTTGGTGGGCCTGGGGTCAAAAATTGAAAATTTAGAAAATTGAAGATTGGGTAAATGTAAGTGGAATGAAATCATTTTGGTTGAGCCATGAAGCCATATCAAGCCCACATGAGCCATGAAGGGACTCATTTGAGGCATTCACTATGCTGTTCCGAACCCTCTTAGCCAAGGGTTGAGGGGTTAAGGAACATCCATGTGAATCACCTCCATGAGTCAGGAGGTTAAGTTGGGTATGGGTGTGGTTTTAGGAGGTGTGTAAAAGTATAGTGTATGAGTGTAGTGTGTGTGTAAGTCAGCCTTTCACCAGACCAGGCCACCAAGGGCAGTCCTAAGGCCAAAGAGTCCTATAGGAACTCATCCTTTAAACTTCCACATTTGATTTCAACCCTCAATGTGATTAGGGGTCTACAATCAAGTTTTTGGAGTTTGCAAGGAGTTAAGAAGTGGTTTGAATTTCTAAGTGGTGGGTCCCAATTCTAATCCTCTAGGATAGTAAAAGGAAAAAACTAAGGCTAGATCCTAAGTACTAAAAAGAAGAAGAGAAGACCTCATCAAAAATGAGGTCAACAAATGGACCCCCAATAGGTGTGATGTGCTAACCAAGCACACCGCGCGTATTGGCGTTGACCGAAAAAATCAACAAAACCAACACAGATGTCCAAGTGACAAACTTAGGACGAAATTAAAGAATTTCTGCTGGGGAGTGTCAAGTATATCTCTGAGACTGGAGATTCTTAAACTCTCGCTGGGGAAAGGGAAAGGAGGTGAATCCCAAATCACATGATATGGGGGAATTTCAATTTAGATTTCAATTTGTTTCAGTTTAAGTTTTGATGTGTGAGCTTAGATTTTAGTTTGAGTTTCAATTTAAATTGAAGTTTTGTTAAGATTAATTTGAAGGGATTTGAACTTGAAATGAAAATTGGAATTTTGTGGTTTTAGATGTAACATCTTCAACCTCAAAAGAAAATTTAATTGATTGGATTGAATCATTACAATGAGGAGAGATCTCAGAGCAATGCGGTATTGGATGTAAAATCCTTAACCTCAAGAGTTTGATTTTTTTTTGTATTTCATTGCGATAGGGAAAGAATCCTAAAGCGATACAGTCTCGGATGTAAAATCCCCAACCCCAAGAATTTGATTTTGATGTATTTCATTGCGATAGGGAAAGAATCCTAAAGCAATGCAGTCTCGGATATAAAATCCTCAACCCCAAAAGATTGATTTTTGATGTATTTCATTGCGATAGGGAAAAAACCTAAAGCAATGCAGTATCAGATGTAAAATCCTTAACCCCAAAAGTTTGATTTTGATGTATTTCATATCGATAGGGAAAGAACCTAAAGCAATGCTGTCTTGGATGTAAAATCCTCAACCCCAAAAGTTTGATTTTGATGTATTTCATTGCGATAGGGAAAGAACCTAAAGCGATGCGAGTCTCGGATGTAAAATCCTCGACCCAAAAAGTTTGATTTTGATATATTTCATTGCGATAGGGAAAGAACCTAAAGCAATGCGGTCTCGGATGTAAAATCCTCGACCCAAGAGTTTGATTTTGATGTATTTCATTGCGATAGGGAAAGAACCTAAAGCAATGCGAGTCTCGAATGTAAAATCCTCGACCCCGAGAATTTGATTTTTGATGTATTTCATTGTGATAGGGAAATATTCCTAAAGCGATGCGGTCTCGAATGTAAAATCCTCGACCCCAAGAATTTTGTTTTGATGTATTTCATTGCGATAGGGAAAGAATCCTAAAGCAATGCAGTCTCGGATGTAAAATCCTCGACCCCAAAAGTTTGATTTTGATGGTAATTGATTTTGCAAAGATTTGTAGTGTTGATTTGAAAAGTGTGGAATTTTGGTGTTTCGAGAATTTCATGAAAGTTATAAAAGATTTTTGTGGAAAGAAACAGATTAGGAGTGAATATGTAGATACTACATATCCCATTCAAAAGAGTTGATCGAAAGTTGCTGGTTTGGATTGGATACAATCCCTCGCCATCAGATCCGAATTGAAAACCTCGTGGCTCCGTGTCAATGGAATCGACCGCTCCCATCCCAGACAAGGGAGAGAGTAGAACGGATTTGATTTCAGATTTGGAAGATTGAGTTTGAATTTGATTGAGATTTGATTTGAGATCTTGAAGGTCGAATTTGAATTTGATTGAGATTTGATTTGAGATCTGGAAGGTCAAATTTGAATTTGATTGAGATTTGATTTGAGATCTGGAAGATTGAATTTGAATTCTACTGAGATTTGATTCAAGATCTGGAAGATTGAATTTGAATTTGATTGAGATTTGATTTGAGATCTCAAAGGTCGAATTTGAATTTGATTGAGATTTGTGTTCGTTTTGTTTGTCCTTTAACAATTCAAATTTGCATTATCGTTCATTTAATGTTCATGTGGATTTGGTGTTCATCATATTTTTTTTAGATTTTTAAGGTAAGGTTTCTTTTATTCTTTTTATTTCTTTTCTGTTCTTTGTTTGAAGTTCATTTAACTTTAATGGCATTTCCTAGTCAATTTGCACAAAAGAGGTGAAGGCCAAAATGTGACATGGTCACTGTCATTCCAATCATGTCGAAGATACATCATACAACTCAATCTGGAATACATCTCATACAATCCATGTAGACTCAAAATGGACTATGTATGATCTTTGTCGATCCATCCAAAAAGGCATCATCGTCGAAATCCATGTCTGAATAGTGAGGTACATGGTCGATAACATCACCTTCCAAGCCATCCTTGGCAAGGATGCCGTATGGATGTACGTTGGAGGTGTGATATTTTCCATGTAACTCACAGCTCGTAAGGCCGGAGGCTCTCTAGCTGCGGGTCCAGGCTGGAAGTGGTAAGGTGCTTTCCAGTCATCCATCCTTCTGAAAGTAACTAAGATCCGCTTCATTGGTACTCCCGGTATGCAATGTTTAGCGACATCTGCTCCGTTGCCCTTTAGTATCATGACGGAACCTACCGGTAATGGTATCTTTACTGGCCCTCGGAACTCACCTGGCCTGCTATCCGAAGGTTAGATCCGAACATGATATTACATTCGTTCAGAAAAGAAACCGTGCGTAAAGGTCCGACAAAGTCACGGTGATCGATGTGTGGGGGTATGCGGTCACCCTTCTTGTAAATGTTAATGATGCAACTGTTGGGTATGCAATTTGCTGGCAGTACCCTCCATGTTATCATTCTCTTTACCATCCTTTTGATGACTAATGGCATTGGATCTACCTTGCCATGAAGGATTATCCCTGGTGGGTTTGCCTTCCTGTCTTCTGCGAAGTTGTAGCAGCATCCACATTGTATTGTAATTCTCTCTTTCCCTGACATCCATCTCCAGGGTTCTGAGTAGGTGTTTTCTCTTAGGCGGCCTGCTCGACCCATTCTTTTCAAATCCTAGATGCAGTCCATGATTTGTTGTTGTTCGTATTCTGAGAACAGGTTTGTATGTAGCTGGAGGCCTTCTAGTATATTGATCCTCCTGCCTCTGATTTTCTCGAAGTATTCAAAAGTTTGTTTCTCGACATTCTGCATTCTTTCTAGCTCGTATTCCGGAATAATGCGCAAATGGCGAGGCACGGTGACGTCTTGTGGGATATATGGCTCGATCCCTTCGCGTTCTCCCGCATACCTCGGCTCCTCGGGGATGGTCTCCGTCGGGACATCCTCCGGGGTTGCTTCGCAACAAGGTTATGCATTATTGGTGGCTTTATCCGGTGGCGTTGTAGCCTTCCTTCTTCGATCTTCTTGAGATTTCCACGGTCTCTTCGTTATCCTCGGAGCTGGCCTCCTTTCTTTAGGTTCCTGGTGAACAGGTATCCTTGAAGTATATGCACTGGTACTAGCGACTGCCTCGTAGCGCTGGTCCGCTGCTAGTTTAATTTAACATCTTGCGGATACTGCGATTTTTATTTCTTCGCTGAGTTCTTTGTGAGAGTAGCTCTTTATACTTTCTGAATCTCTGTGGGCGTGGCACTGACAAGCCTGCCCTCTGCTGTAGCGACTACAGACTTGATTCTCTTGTCCTACTCAGTGTTTGTTTTCCTTTTCTTGCTGCCGGGTTGGTGTCTTGGGCCACCCACTTTCATTACTGTCTGACTGGACAATTTCTCTCGTTCAACTGGGACCCAGTCACCTTCCCCGTATTGCAGGCCTGCTGGTGCAAAGTTTGAGTCAATCTCTATTATCGCTCCATCTTTCACCCTCTTTTCGTCGAGTGCAAGGCTTACGCCATTTCTAAAGTTCAGGACCAACCGTCCGTTCGACATATCTCTGCGAAAAGACAAGGAAAAGGATCAGGGGCTGTACTAAGAACAAGAACATTAAGAAAATGTTTATTAGAGGCAGAGTTTTCTTTTGTATTATTTTTTTTAAAAAAAAAGTTCAACAGGAATGAAGTGGGAAGAGATCGGGAAAAAGATTTTGATTTAGAAGAGAGAACAAGGAAAACTTTATTATCATGATTTTATTTATTTTAGCACATTTTTTATTATTTTTGGGTTCGGAACCAGTCATAAGTAATTACTTCGTCCGTGCTTCTAGGGATGAAGAATTCATTACTTCAAAACATCAGGTAGCATAATACTTCTTCAAGTATTATCCGATGATAGGAAGCATATTTCGTTCTCCTTAGCAATTCACTAGCTGGTAGGAGCCTCCTGAGTAGACTGCCTCAACCACAAACGGTCCTTCCCAAGTGGGTTCAAATTTTCCTCCTATCTTGCGGTGTGCAAGGATAGGGCTCTTGAGAACGAGAACTAAGTCACCAACTTTAAAGGTTCTTGGGCGGACCAGTCTGTCATGGGCTTGAACCATCTTAGCTTGGTATAATTCTAAATTCTGCTGCGCTACAAGTCTTTTCCCTTCCAGGCTTTCCAACTCCTCTAGTGGTAATTTGGCATTCTCTTCTGTCGTGATTTTGTTTGCAACTGCAATTCTGAGTGGAGGAACTTGGACCTCTAAGGGTAACACTGCCTCGGACACATACACCAGAGCGTAAGGTGTAGCTTGAGTAGGAGTTCTGAAGGTTATCTGATAGGCCCATAAGGCTTCTAATAACTTCTCGTGCCAATTTCTCTTATTATCGTCTAAAGGTTTCTTTAAGATTTGAACGAGAGTTTTATTAAAAGCCTCAGCCAGGCCATTTGCTCTCGGATAGTAAAATGTTGAATACCTCCAGTCGATTTCGTGTCTCCTGACAAAATTGTTGATTAGCATGCTTCTGAATGCTGATCCATTATCTGAGATGATCCTGCGCGACAATCCGAAACGATAGACAACTTGGTTCTTGAAAAACTGTAGCACGTGGTGTGCTTTCACTTCTTTGAGTGGAACTGCCTCTGCCCACTTGGAAAAGTAATTTGTAGCCGCAAGAATGAAACGATGTCCTTTTGAAGATGGTGGTTCTATTGGACCCACTATATCTATGCCCCAACATTCAAATGGCCATGACGCAATTGTCGGATGTAGCACATTTGGAGGTTGGTGTAGAACCACTACGTGCACATGGCATTGGTGACAGCGCTTGGCGAATTTCATGCAGTCGGTCATCATCGAGGGCCAGTAGTACCCTAGTCTTTTAATTTTCATTTTCATCTTCAGACCTGACTGGTGAGTTCCACAGAGTCCTGAATGCACCTCTTTAACAATTTCACGGGCCTCAGACCCGCTTAGGCACCTTAGCCTCAATTGATAGAAAGACCTTCTGTATAACGTGTTGTTTATTAATGCGTAGGACAAAGTTCTTTTCTTGATCTGATGGGCTAACGACTTACCGTCTGGTAGTTTTCTTGTTTGCGGGTAGTCATTAATGGTCGTCGCCAATCTTACGTGTTTTACGTCACTTCTTTGCAACCGATTCTTTTTCTTTTTCGATTTGTGTATTGTGTCTATGTCGAGCCGTGATAGGACCTGACGTCCGTGAACTGACACTTCCACTGATTCATCTTGCAAGCAGGAAAATTCTTTTGCGAGGCGGGCTAACACATCTGCTAAAGCGTTTTCTTTTATGGGAATTTTGTAGGTTGTCACATTCGGAATCTGTTCCAACAACTGTATGGCATACTGGAAGTATTACTCGAGTCTTGGCTTTAAAATTCTGTACTGTCCGGCGATCTGTTGAATGATTAACTGAAAATCCCCTTAGATGTTGATGTTTGTTATTCCCATTTGAATAGTTAATTCCAGTCCTGTTATGAGATCTTCGTATTCTATTTCGTTGTTTGTACATGGCTCTATCAAGTGGTAGGAGTATCTTAACATCCCCCGCTCCGGATTTATAAAGATTAGTCTGATTCCTGCCTTACTGGGCACTATCACTTGCAATTCTTCGTCTTTGTGTGCTGAAGATGCTCCGTCCAAATATAATTCCCGTCGCCGCTCATCAGGGTCCTCTAAGCTCATTATTTGTTCATCTGGCAAGTCGTCATTGAGAGGAGATTCTGCCGACAAAGGGTGTGCTGCGAGGAAGTCTGCTAGGACTTGTCCCTTTATGGCACGAAGAGGCACGAAAGTTAAATCGAATTGCAATAATATCATTAACCACCTGGCAAGTCTGCCAGAAAGAGTTGGACGGGTCATCAAGTATTGCAATGGATTAAATTCGAGATCAGGTTAACCTTATGAGAAAGCATGTAGTGGCTGAGCTTTTGAGCGGCGAAGGAGAGGGCCAAACAGTGCTTTTCAATTGCGGGATACTTTATTTTCGTCGGAAGTAATCGACGGCTTAGGTAGTAAAGAACATTTTCTTTACCCTCATCATTGACCTGGGCTAACAGGGCTCCGAGTGAGTCATCTAAAGCCGCGGTATAGAGTATCAACAGTCTACCTGAGACTGGGGCTGCTAAGACAGGAGGTGTCCTTAAATATTGTTTAATGTCCTCGAAGGCCCTCTGGCATTTTTCTTTCCAAAAAAATTTGGCATCCTTTTTAACTTATGCCGACAAAGGCTGACACCTACCTGACAAGTTTGATATAAAGCGTCGAAGATATGCCAGCTTCCCTTGAAAAGATCGTAGTTGTTTTAAGGTTTTGGGAGGCGGCATTTCTAAGATAGCTTTAATCTTTTCTGGGTCGATTTCAATTCCACGATGTCGGACAACGAATCCTAAGAATTTCCCGGAGGTGACATCGAAGGCGCATTTTAAGGGATTCATCTTAAGGTTAAATTGTCTTAATCGTTCGAAAACAATTCTCAAATCATACAGGTGGTTTTCGTTTACTTTGCTTTTGATGGACACATAGTCCACATAGCATTCGACTTGATTGTGGATGAGATCATCAAAAATTCTTGTCATCGCTCTCTGGTAGGTTGCTCCTGCGTTCTTCAGTCCGAATGACATCACTGTGTAGCAATATACTCCGATCGGCATTTTGAATGTTGTAAGTATTGCATCTTCTGGAACCATTTTTATCTGGTTGTATCCTGAAGATCCATCCATGAATGAGAATATTTCATGTGTTGAAGCAATGTCGATCATTAATTCTGGGATCGGTAGAGGGAATAAATCTTTTGGACATGCCTTATTTAAATCTCTGAAATCCACACAAATTCTGATCTGACCATTCTTCTTCCTGACTGGTACCACATTGGCTAGCCAAGTCAGGTATTGTTCTTCACGGACAAATTTAGCGTCTATTAGCTTTTTAACTTCTGTTATGACTTGTTCGATTTCTTGACGCATTCTTCCGGGACCTTGTACGGCCGGAACGGGAGTAGGATCCACTCCTAGCTTATGGATGCGACCTCCGGAGCTAATCCCGGCATCTCATCGTAGCTCCAAGAAAAAAGTCTTTAAATTCCATTAATAACTTGATTATTTCTTCGGAGTTTTCTTTATTGAGTAAGGAGCTAACAAAGGTAGGTCTAGGCTCTTCGCTAGTACCTAAGTTAACTTTCGTTAACTCATCTATTGTAAATTTGATCTCTTCTTCGAACCCTGGTGGAGCATTTCCAATTTGTAAATCTTCAAGTTCTTTTGTAGTTTCCATGCAGTTTTCATTAGACTCGAAAGTGACAACCTAGCAAAATTCAGTATTGTCAACTGATCCTACTGTGCCGAATCCGAGACCATGCTTTGAATTGGGTGGACGACCGGAGTTATTCCATAATTTTTCAAAACAACGTGATTGACCTTCTGTCCATTGTCGAGGTAATAAACCACGCTGAATTAAATTTTGAACACAAGGAGAGTACCACTCAAAAGGTAATTCCATTAATTCTGATGAAGTAGCATCTTCAAATTGTACATTATTTTCAGTTTTGGAGGAAGGAGCACCACGGTAGAATTTGATGGGCTTTGCACCGCCTCTACGTACCTCTTTGACCACCATACCCTCGAACTTATTAGAATGGATCGGGGTCAGGGTCATAGTATGTACATAGTGGTTAATCTTCTCGTACATCGACTTATATTCCTCGTTCTTTTCATCTTCGAGAGAGATCCTGAATTGCGGCTTCTTCCGACTTATTGTCTCTGCTTCTTACTTGATCTCTTTTTCTTCTTCAGAATTGTCTTCCCAATCAACATTGATGGCTGGTTTCCTCTATCCAACTGTCTTAACGTCTCTGCCACGACCTTGTCCCCTGCCTCGACCTCGGATGCGAGTTGTGGAGAAACCTTCACCATCTCGCCGTAAGGGAGTTGTGAGTGACTGTTGAACTAGAACTTCAGGTTCTTCATTGTCCCAAACTTCCTTTGCTTCATTCGTTATGGTATCTCTGGAAAAGATTGTTTTCTTCGGAGGTGCGTAATAAGCTGCATCTTCATGGATTCCAATTTCATGTACGGAGAACGGTTGTAAGTCACCTTTGATGCACTGTTCCCCTCCATCGTAGTATTTGATGCACTGATGTTGAGATGATGGTACCATCCGGTTCTCATGTATCCATAGTCGACCCAGTAGAGCGTTGAATGACGTTTCTGAATCAATTATGTGAAATTTTGCGGTTGTCTTTGCTAAGTCACCGGTCTTCATTAGCAGTGTTATCGATGCGAGGGCTCTTTCTCCTTTACTGGTTGAATCCTCTTAATAACATTTTTTCCGCTTCGAGCTCGCGAGCATCAATTTCCAAGTATGCTAGTGTTCGAAGATTCATTATATTGATTGATGCTCCTGGATCCACCAATACTCTGGAGAGTGTAAACTTCCCAATTGTAACTGAAATGTACAACGGTCGGTTGTGATCTGCTGTCAAAAGTAGTAGGTCATTGTCACGTGAAGGTAACACCTCGGCGTTCCTTTAACGAGCAAACCTCATCTAAGGAATCTCCGGTCATTTGAGCTAAGCAAATTTCTGGATCAAGTAAGGCCTTGATCAGAGCTTCTCTCATCTCCTTTGATAAGATGAGAGTGTCGTAGATGCTTAGTTTGGCCGGTAGTTTCCTAAGATGGGCTAGCACGTTGTAGTCCACTTTATTTTCATGTGTCTCGGTTTCTTCCCGAATGGGTATTTCGTCTGCCGGGGCTGGTTCTTCTTGAACAACCACCTGCTTTCTTTTGTCCTTTGGACCCATTCTCGGAGGTAGAACTCTTCCACTTCTTAAGTTGACTTCTGTAATTTCTCCTGAATCTAGTAGTGAGTTTGCTGGTGTCTCCTCCTGAATCAGAATGACAGGTTCTTGTGGATTAGCTTCAGTGTCTGAAGGCTCTAACTCTATTGTGACTGGAGCTCCTCGAAACTCACAAATAAATTCATTGCTTGTTGAACTCTCGTAGCCTCCTTGGTGGATTTCTTCTTTATCATTGTGATCGTCGAGATTGTGTATGATTTGAGAATTGTCACTTGTATCGGAATCGACATCCGGACTAGGTTGGTTGTCGCTAGTTACGTAATCATTAGAAACAGTCAAAACGTGGCCAATGCCAAAACCCTTATCATTATAAGATCCCACCGGAGTGAGCAGATAATCATACAGAGTCAGAGGTTCGAGGGATTTCTCCCTCGAATCGGAAACAACTATCCTAGGATAAGCAGCCCCTAGTCTAGCCTTAAGAATCTCGGTTTTTTCTTCTTCAACAATTTTCTTCTTTTCTTCAATTGTCTCTCATTGAGGTAGTTCTTCTATCGCAAGTGATAGTGCCGACTTGATAGGTTTCGAACTCTGAATTGAGGCTCGCACTGAAGTGGTTTGGATGCAATCCAAAATCTTCTTTGAAGACTTTGTCCAGGCGGTAGTCCATCCATCATCAGTCGCATAGGGATCTATCGGAACAATGAGATCCGTCGAGATAACATTGATGAAACCTCCTTTCTGGGGTTCCTTCATGTATTCCTTCGGGATCTTTATATTCCCTTTTCGAAGATTGTCGTTGAGCCAACTTTTGAAGGTAATACAATCTTCTATCTTGTGTCCAAGCATCCGGTGGTAAGGGCAAAAGTTGGGATCACCTTTCTTGTCGACTTCTTCTAGTTTCTTAGGCTCTGGCAGTTGGAAATCTGTCATCTTCATCAGACTGTGAAACATTTTCGGCACTGCCTCATTCTTGAACGGATACTCCCTACTTAGAAGCTCCTTTAACGTACGTTGTGTACGAGGCGGTTGTTCATATGTTGAGATGACTGATAGCTGTGTTGGGGTTGCTGGTAATTCTGTTGAATTTGTTGCGGCCGTTCTGGCGGTATGTGTATTGGCTGCTTGCCTTTATCGACTGCTGCGACGATCTTGGACTTCTTTTCAAAAGTTTTCATCGGCTTCTGTTTGTCTGTTTTGTCGGTGAAACTAAATTGCTTCGCCTCCTCTTGCAAGCTTCTGGCCTTGCTTAGCAACTTCTCGAAAGTCTTAACGGTAAATCCCTTGAGGAGAAGTGCTATCGGGCTATGAATGCTCTTAAGTAAAATGCAGACTGCATGCTGTTCTTGTAACTGTGACTCACACTTCATACTTAGATTCCTCCATCGAAGTATGTAGTCCACCAAAGTTTCATTCGGCTTCTGCTTCTCTACCACTAAATCACCTATAGTGATGTGGTGTTGAGCTCCAACAAATCGCTTGATGAAGAGGTTCTCTAATTCTGAAAATGTCTTCACCGAACCGTTTGGTAATTCCACATACCAATCAAAGGCGATCCCTGACAGGCTGCTAACAAATTGTCGGAAGAGTAAAGCATCACTTCCGCCGGCATTGCAACAACTGGCACGAAAATGTGCAACATGCTGTCGAGGGTTTCCGGTTCCATCAAAGGTCTTGAACAGAGGTGGTACGAAGCCTTTCGGATATTGGACAGCGTTGAATTCTTCGGGGTAAGGTCTACCCATCCGAATGGATGTCCCGCTATTTGATTGTGCCAAGGCTTCTCGCACCTCGCTTGTTCCACCATGCTCTTGATATCCTTTTCGGAATCATGCTTTGTGTTGCATCCCTTTTTAATTGATCATCCCCATTGACGGATGTAATCTCCTTTCCTCCGTCTATAATGTGAATAACTTCGGGGGTGTTTCTCTTTGGGGTTGAACTCGACTCGGAGAGTGGCTAGAGGCTGCAGCCATCTCTTCCATCCTTTTTGCCATTTGGGCGATCGTATCATCTTTCTCTTGAAGCTGCATCCTCATTATTTCCGGCTCCTCTTTTCGCGTGCCGCGAAGCACCTTGTGAAGCTGACGAAGCTCGTGTTTCAACCATGTTAATTTCTGCATATTCATCATCCATGAACTCTGACGAGTCGACTTCATCTCTGAATTTTCCTTCTCTTTCTCTTGCTAATCGCTGAATATCAGTTCTTAGCATTTACATAGCATCTTCTAATGGTCTATTTTGTACATCCTTGGAGTTGTCATGCGATAACTATCAGGTTTCCTTCTCATGAGTCCCCTTCATCGCGGTAGCGCTTTCTTCGGACTCAAGTCTCCTGACGAGACTTTCCTTCTTAGGTTGTTGTTTTAATTTCAATTGTCCGGTAGTGGGACGCCATACCATCCTTCTAGCAGCAGAAGGTCTAGGACCGGATGGTCTGTCAGCCAAATGCTGGAAGTTGGTATCCTCCCTAATTTGTAGTCCTGAAACAACGACGGAGTGGACTAGCTTTCATTCTCTTATTCGACTTTTCTGCAGCAATAGCAGGTTCTACTCGCAGCCCAAGACGGGACTTGGCTGGCACCCGCCCTATCCTTCTTAAAATCTCTGATACAGGGCATTTTTCTTTCTTTCCTAACTTCTCTATCACGGTCTGCAGTCGAGCAAATGGCGTAATTGTAGCCCTTTTCTTACGGCCGTCGTTGTAATATGCGGCCTGAGGTAATGCAGAAGAAATCTTGCGGACATTTTCCTCGTCCTCTGTGGCAGAGAGGGGATGGAACCTACTTCCTCCAAAAAGTGGTATGTATTCAGGCAGCGGTGTATACTCGGGCAGTTCTGGGATTTCCTCCAGGAAAGCAACTTCAGCAGCTCTGGCTTCTCTAGCAATCCTTCTACTTTTTTTCCTTCTTTAAGTCCGTGTTAGTGGTGGAATTCTCGAGCTGGACCCGATTTCAAAAACGGAAGGTCTCATAGAAAGAATTGTACCCTCCATGGTAACAGGTTCATTACAGTTCTGAATTTCCTTCCCCTTTAGTCTGGCAGAAGCCGGGGTAGGTGTAGAGACGACTAAACCAGTGGGGGTAGCAACAACAGTCCTTCTGTGAACAACAGTACTCCTCTCAGTTGGAATCTTTTGCAGAGGAGGGAATTCATGAGTTGACTTGAGGTTAAACTCAATGAACGGCTTCTCAGTTTCCGGTACTTTATTTGTGAGTGAAAAGAGAGTGACATCGGGGATTTTGATGTCAGTGTCCCCGAATCCTTGTCCGAATTGAATGATTCCATTATCAGGCAGTTCGTCCTTGAACACAGCCAGGTCCAGTCCGTTGACGAAGGAGAAGATCAGTTTTGGGGCTTCCATTTCTGCAGGGCAGATTCCAAGTGTTAGTTCCCGAATCGTGCTTCTTCTTGTCGTAAAATTTATGATGAAAAAGAAAGAGTCCGAACACATTTCCGTTTATCTTAGTGTATTTGTGGTATTAAAAGAAAATTTATTTAGATAATTGTTTTTCGAAAAGATTTGTTCGTTAGGACGAAGAATTATTAAAAGAAGGAGAGTTGTAGGAAGGGTAAAAGGAATTGATTAGGAACTGGAAAAGGAAGAGAAAGTCTTGTAGAAACTTCTCGACCCGCAAGACTGCTCATAAACTAATACCTATTGGGGGCCCACCCCACCTCAAAAATGAGGTAAAAGGATCTCGGAACCTCTCTATTTAGGGGTGTCTAAACAGTGGCTCCTAAATCCTAGAGAATGTTGGCTGTACTTGTTCAAGGTAGAAATGAGCATAGTATTCCAACGGAAGGAAGGGTAGTCTGATCCATTAGGGGCATGGATACACTACCGATTTTTGAAAGCAGAACTATCTGATTAAAATGGAGAGAGTAATTGTCCCCAGCAGAGTCGCCAGAAGTTGTCGGCATATTTTTAGGTTGAGTGTTGTATTTTTGAAAAGAGGTCGCTTACAGAAATTGTCGGCGAATTTTTAATTTAATTTAAATAAATAATTTGAAAAGTAGTATTTGATTTTGAAAATAATTTTAAATTTAAAAATTTTAAGATATGAAATCAAACTGATCTCACATCCCGAATAGTTTATATAAACGAGCATCGCACCACAAACTGTATATCTATCCCGGAGAATAGACACACTGCTTGATGATGGGGCTCGGTTAAATAAACTAGAAGATTTGTGACATCCGTTTGGTCTGCGAACCAATTTTATAAGCCGACAAGTTCCCCTGCTTAATACAAAGAAATTAAGCAGTGTTTATATTACTGGGTTATTAAAATTCCCTATAAGGGCAAGCCCCTTTAGTTAATACATCTTAAATGACGGGAATCACTTAAGAAAACTCTCGATAATAATCTATAATTCTGCTCTCAAGAATTTCAAAGTTTATGTTTCCAAAGGATTGAATTTTAGAATTTTAATAGGGAATGGATCAAGTTTGGAACATTTTGTTTTAGGAATTCAAAGGAAGAGAGGTAGGAGAAATCACAGATTCGAAGCGAACTTCGGTATTTTCCTAACTATCCTATTGTTTGACTTGAATTTAGGAAAGTTCTAATATTTATTTAATGTTTTGATCTTGCCAATTTTAATCAATTAGGACTTATATTCGTATGAAGTGATCACACAAATAGCCTCGAAGATGTGAGGGTTTATGTCGTATCGGACGACTACCTCGGAATCCTAAGACTGGTTAGGGCTTAATTTGCAATGCAAATGCCAAACAAAAAGATTGAGGATTTATGTTGCACTAGGCAAACTACCTCGAAATCTTATGGCTTGGTTATTTAATTCTAAGAAAGTTTTGCTGAAGTAGACTCAGGTTTTGCTGATGACGATGGCCGTGCTGCCCACCATGCTCCGTGCTCCTTGTTGTTGCAGAGGGTTTAGTTATAGAAGGTGAAAATCAAGAGATGAGAAAAGTGTTTTGGTTTAGAGAAGTCTTAAAATCCAAGTGTTTTTAGTGTTTTAGTTAAAACAAATCTTAAAGTTGATTATAATAACACTGGTTAAGATCCCATGGTTCCATCCTTCCGGCATCGTTATTTTTATTGGATTCACTTAGTCCAGATGAATTTGCTAAACTCAACTAAATGAGTTCCACACTTTCATTTAGACCGTGGGAAATCACGTTAGCAACACATAGGTTACATCATCCGAGGTATTCCCGATCATCCAATAAGACATTTTAATTTAGTTGTAGTTGTAGTTTTGTTGTTTTGTTTGTGATTAAATTTTGAGTTGTTTTATATTTTGAAATGTTGTGGCGGGGAATTTTATCTTGAACTGACTTTTAATTTATTTTTGGTTTTGGTTTTTGGGGCTATCCTAAAGGTGTGGGTTTTCATGCAACAGTTGTTTATCATGCAAGAAAAGTAAGTGCATTTGCAATAAGGTAAATTGCAAGAAGGTAAATTGCAATAAAATAAAAGTGTACCTCGAGGGTCTTCCAGTCACCCCATGCTGCACTTAAACACAATTTAGAATATTTAAGCATTTAAAGCAAGTTCCTAGGTAAAGCTATGGGAAGGGTTATGGTTTTCTACCAAGTTCCTAATCCTATAGCTAGTCATCTCCTATGACATCTAGGTTCTTATGTTTTGGTTTAAGGACGATTTTCTTCATCAAAGAACAATTAAGTTCAATTGTTCTTATAAACATCCTATCATCTTGAGGAAGTGCTTAAGACGAATCTTAAACATCTTTTCAATACCTCTAGGATTGTTTTAAGTCCAAGAAAATTTAATTATACAATGAATCAATCATCCAGGAGTTAAAGTTTTGTTATCTTGCTCAGTGAACTAGGACATTTGAATATCTTATGAGTGAAGTAACACTTCACTTAACACTCTGTTTAGGAGTTATAACAACAAGAGCTTTTGAGGGCAAATCGATGTTCAAGTGATTTGTGATTCGACTTAATTTTAATAATGGGTTTAAGTTTCGAATAGTGTTCAAGTTATTTTAGATTTATTTTTGAATTCATTATGTCTTAAGTGATGTTATATTTAATTTAATTTAATTTAATTTAATTTTAATTTAATTTAATTTGGTTTAGTTTTAGTTTTAATTTAATTTTATTTATTTAATTAAATTTTAATTTTATTTTAACTTGTTTTTATTTTTTTATTTTATTTAATTTAATTTAATATGTTTTAATTTAATTTAATTTAATGGGATTTTATTTAATTTATTTTAATTTAATTTAATTTAAATTTAAATTTAATTTAATTTAATTTAATTTAATTTCAATTTAATTTAAATTTTAATTTGGTTTTATTTTTAATTTTAATTTAATTTTATATTATTTTTCTTTTTTCATTTTAATTTAATATTTAATATTTTTTATGCTTTAGGGATGATTTAATTTTAATTGTTAAAGTATTAATTTAATTGAAATTTTAAATGGATTTTATTTAAATGTTTTAATTTTAATTTAATTTAATGATTAAGTCTTTTAGCATTTTAAATTTTGAATTTGGGTTATCATTTTAATTGGGAATTAAATATTATTGAGGTGATTAATTTAGGGATTCTTAGATGAAAGAATAAATTTCTTCCGAATAATATCCCTATTTTAATAATTCCAAATTTTCTTATTATTCTTCCAAGTTTAAACAATTATTTAATTAAGGTTTATTTTAATTACTTTCAAATTATTTGGTAGGTTTCTACCCTTTAATTACCTAAGTTTCAAACATCCAAAATCAACTTAGTATCAAATATTTTACCCACCCTTTTAATTAAACCTAAAATTTTTAATTATAGGTTAAAATTTTTATTACCATTTTTCCCTTTAAACTTTCTAATTTCATAACTCACTAAATTGAGCTTAAATGAATTTGAAATTTTTATGTGACTTCTCTCATATGTCAATCAAGACATTAGAGGAGAAAATGTGATTTTTCTGTATTTAATTTATTTATATAATTATTTTTGGTGGAAAATAAGAATTTTCATGGAAAATTTAATAACATGACCAAGGAAAAGTTTCTATCCTTAAGAAAATTATGGGACATTTCTAATGACTGGAGGACCACTTGGACCAATTTTGGTGATTTTTTGAATTATATTATTTTTATTATAATTATTTTGAGTTTTGGAGTATTAAATAATTTAGAAATAAAATAAAGGTTGAAAAATGAATTTTATATTTTTCAAAAATCTCTCTGATATCAAGGAAACCAGAGAACTAATTTTTATAATTTTCTAATTTTTCTTTGATTTATTAGAATTATTTTAGTGGAAATGCTAGAAAATACATTTTTTTTAATTTTAAAATTACCTTGGGGCTTTAAAATTTAATATCTCATCATAGAGACTTAAGAAAAATATGGGGTTTGTTCCTAAATAATTAAAATTTAAAATATGACATTTTGGTGAATTTTATTATTTTTTTTTATTTTTTTTATTTTTTAATTATTAAAAATATTAAAATAATGTAAAAAATAAACTTTTTTGGAAAATTACAATTTTAATTTTCATAAATTTCCCTGATATCAGAGAGGCTCCAAAACTAATTTGGTAAATTTTGAAAAGTATTTTAGAAGTTATGAATTTTTGATGTTTAAGCTTGGCTAAATGGCTTAATCAACCAATTTGATAGGGCTAACCAAGTCCAATTGACTTCAAACTTTTATGGTGGGTTCCTCTAATCCTAAAGGTCAGCGGAGTATTGATTTCAAGTCAATTTGATGTATGATTAGCTCTAATTAATTAAAGCTCCATTTTGGGTGTTTAAGCCAATTAGGGTTATTACAAGTGAGTTAACTCAAAAACCATTTTCCCTAGGGTCCTCTAGTCATAAGAAACATCACTAAATTTTCTTAGAATTTATTTCACAACATGCTAATTGTTAGAATTAAAATACTCAGAATAGTGAACTAGAATTGAAAAATCAATAACTCTTCACAGGGATGGCCTCTGACTTTGGAAAATTTAGTGAATGTTCTCAAATTCAGAGGCTTCAAAAGCCCTATGGTCTCATGCCATGGTGAATTGTATACATGCATGGAGAATTGAAATAGTGCAGAGAGTAAATAAATAATTAAAAATAAAATACTTGGTGAAATTAAATGATTTCTTTTCCACATTATTCTCCTCTGTTCACTGAGCAAGAGGGTATTTTTATTTTATTTTTCTGATTTTCCTACATAATGTTATGAACTTTTGAAGTTTAGGGAATTAAATAAATCAAAAATAGCCTAATTTCCTACTTATCCACGCGGCGCCACGCCATCCTCGGCAGCTCCGAAAGGCCAAGCGTCGTCTTCTGATTCGGCGCCACCATCCGACTCAGCGCTCCAGGGCCCCGCAGTTCACGTACCATTGCACTTTCCGGCTCAATCCAGACCGTCCGTTCGATACACGCTCGATCTGACGGCTCCCAGTCATCGTCTACGACTGGTGTGCACCCGTGACCGTCAACCTTCTAACCCTAATTTCTCACTCGATTCTCAACGGATTTTCATGTTCTTATGCTCTATGGATTCGTCTTGAGGAGACGAACACATCCATATGGTAAACATGTTTTGAAATTGACTCAAATTAAATAGAGAATCTCTGTAAGCTCGGGAAGAAGATTGAGTCCATACCTTTGCTCAGAGAAGTGAAGGTTCGATCTGAGAGTTGTGTCACCTTCGATTGGGTCCAAGTAAGCTCCAGATGAAGTCCCTTGGGCTGGTCAATTGTCCAACTATGATTTCGACCACAGCCGATTACAAAGCTTGGAGTCTGGAACAGATGAGTGGCCCGGAGAGGGGGCTTTCACCTGGGAACTCCTTCTCTTGACCTTGTGCGGGTGTGGGTGAGTTTAATTTGAATTTGGTGGAGAGTTGGGAGATGTCCCGTTTTTGGGTGGAATTTTGGCCGAGAAATCGGGCTCCGTTGGTGAGGATTAGGGCAAGTCGTCACCGGGGATCAACTGCTCTAAGTGTGGAGATTGGTCTGGAGCAATTTTGGTAGGGTTTCAGTAAGGTCTGGTTAAGCACCTCTCATGGCTGAGAGGAGGTGAGGTTTAAATAGGAGAGGGTGGAGGGCCTCCCAGGGGGTTTAAGGCTTGGGATCAGCGGCTTAAGTCAAGGGAAGAATAGCCATGGTGGCAATTGGGCATGGGGCAGCTCAGCAAGGGAGAATCGAATCTTCTGGCTCCTCCCAAGGTCTCGGCCATGGTGTTTTCCGGCGGCCTGGTGGCTGGCCGGCCAGGCACTGGTCACCATCTTGACCAGGGAGGTCAGGGCTGGGGTTTAGTGCAATCAATTGGCCATAGACATGTGTAAAGGAGTTGGATTTAAATGGAATGGGAGAAGGCTCATTTTGGCTTGGTTTGGGTCAACCCATGGAAATAGGCTTAGTGCACCTCCCCAAGACCTGATTTTGAGCTGAGGGAATTATTTAGGTCAGCTTAGACGGAGTGGTAAAGTCTCCATCCATGGTGAGGTGGCTAAGCATGGTTTAGTGTGTGACATGCTTAAGGTAAAAAGGGGTTTAAAAGGGTTTAAGAAAGAGATCCCCTCTCTTGCCATTAATGGTTTGGTGAGGTGGAAAGTAGATTCCTTGGCTCTCATGGCTCCCATGGGGCTCATGCATGGCTTCATGGCTCACCTTTATCTTGGGGAAAAGTTTGGTCAATTTCATGAAAAAGGTTTTAAAAAATTTTGGTAAGTTAGGGTGATTTGATGGGATTTGACATATGGCTTGATTTGGATTTATTTTATCATGAATTTAGAACTTAGGAGATGGTTTTATCAAATGGATGATGATAGAGGATTGTCATGTGGGCTTTGGGCCTTTTGAAATTATTTTTGATGGGCTTTTAGGAAGGCTAAGTGGATGGGCCTTTAAGTTTGAGAATGAATTCATGGATGGGAATTTTGTAGAAGTTTGGGCCAAATAATTGTTGGGTTTGGTTTAGGGACATGTCATGAATGATTTGAAATGAGTTTGGAGTGATTTGGGTTTGAATGGGGTTGGATTTGGGCCTCTTTGGTAAATGGGCCAATGTAGGTCAAATTGGGCTAACTTGGGCCAATGTTGGGCTAGGGTTGAAATTGATGTAAAATTAATGTTGGGAAATGTTTATGGGAGTGTTTCAAAGAGGTTTTGAATTTGGTTGGGTTTTGATTTTGGGGTTTGGGCTTATTTGGGTTAGGTTTGGGTTTAGGTCAAAATTGGGCCTTTTAGATTTGGGTTGAATTTGAGTGGGGTTTGGGTCCAAATTTTTGGCAAATCATGTTAGTTTTTTGTTTGTGGGGATGTTAAGGAAGGTTTAGAAAAGTTTTGGGGTTAATTGGAGTTGAATTGGGTTAGTTTGGGCTAAGTTTGGGTCATGGGTCCAAATTGGGCTTTAAGGTCAAAACTGTAATTAGATTCAAATGCCAATCAAATTGGACTTAGATTTGGTCTAGATTGGTGTTGGGGATTTTGAATTGAAGTTTAGAATTGAATTGGACCAGAATTTGGGTCAATTGGGTAGGTTTGGTTTGACATTGGGTTCATTTTGGGTTAAAATGGGTCATATTGGGGATTTTGACAAAAGTGGGGTAAATTGACAAAATTGGCCCATGGTGTAGTTCAACAAAATGAAATTAAGAATATTTGGGATTTTTAAGAATTTTCTAGGAATTTTCAGAATTTTTGGATTTTTGGGATAAGAGGGGCATTTTGGGTATTTGGAGAGTATTGGGGGGTATTTTTGGAATTTTTTGTATTTTTCGCTATGGATGATCAATTTGAGTGCAGGGAAATGTTTAGAAATTATTTTGGGGTATTTTGGGTAATTGGAGATTTTTTTTGAAAAATTTGGGTAATTTCAAGGGTATTTTGTAGGTTTGGTGGGCCTGGGGTCAAAAATTGAAAATTTAGAAAATTAAAGATTGGGTATATGTAAGTGGAATGAAATCATTTTGGTTGAGCCATGAAGCCATATCAAGCCCACATGAGCCATGAAGGGACTCATTTGAGGCATTCATCTATCGTTGTTCCTAACCTCTTGCCGAGGGCTTAGGGGTTAAGGACCATCCATGTGAATCACCTCCATGAGTCCGGAGGTTAAGTTGGGTATGGGTGTGGTTTTAGGAGGTGTGTAAAAGTATAGTGTATGAGTGTAGTGTGTGTGTAAGTCAGCCCTTCACCAGACCAGACCACCCAGGACAGTCCTAAGGCCAAAGAGTCCTATAGGAACTCATCCTTTAAACTTCCACATTTGATTTCAACCCTCTAGGTGATTAGGGGTCTACAATCAAGTTTGTGGAGTTTGTAAGGAGTTAAGAAGTGGTTTGAATTTCTAAGTGGTGGGTCCCAATTCTAATCCTCTAGGATAGTAAAAGGAAAAGCCTAAAGCTAGATCCTAAGTACTAAAAAGACGAAGAGAAGACCTCATAAAAAATGAGGTCAACAGGAAGAAGTACAAGTTTAAGATGAAATTGAAAATTCAGGAAAGGTGGATTACAACGTGCTAGCTCATCTCAGGAAGTTGCCAACCAAACTAAGCATTTACCACACTCTGATTCTGTCAATGGAGATGAGGGAAAATTTGATCAAGGCCCTACTTGATCTGGATATTTGCTTAGCACAGTTGGCTAGCACATCCTCAGATGGAGTTTACACTTTGAAAGAATAACATGGCGTAACCTTCACCGATGAAGATTGTCTACTCAGTATAGCCGATCACAACTGTCCACTCTACATTTCTGTCTTCATCGGCAGGTTTGTACTTTCCAGAGTGTTTGTAGATCTTGGAGCATCGCTCAACATAATGAATCAACAAAAACTAGCCTACATTGACATCTACGCTCAAGAACGTTCTATGGATAAAATGATGCTAAGAGGATTCAATCAAAAAAGTGAAAGAGCCATTGGGTCTATAACGCTACAAATGAAAGTTAAAAATCTAGTAACAATTGCGAAATTCCATGTCATCGATGTGTATAAATAGTTCAATACCCTGGCAGTCGGCCGTGGCTTCACAAGTACATTATGATCACATCGTCACTTCTTCAATGCATAAAATACTACAAAGACGGACCAGAACATTGCATTAAGGGAGACTTACAATCTTTCTCAATACATGAAGTAGGCATTCACGAAGACGCTGCCTACTATGCTTCCCTGAAGACAACAATTCTTTCAATAAAAATTGTGACAAGTAAAGCAAAATATTTAGAAGAACTACGAGAACAGGACCATACAGCTCCAGTTCAATGATCTCACGCCACTCCTTCGCAACGAGTTGGTGGAGGTTTTTTTAGCCCACGCATCCGAGGTCGAGGCCGGGGACATGATCAAGGAAGAACTCAGTAGATTGTTGAATGGACAAAGCCACCGATCAGCATTGAAGTAGAAGGAAGCTCCAAAGAAGATAAAGAAACAATGATGATAAGTCAGAAGAAGCCTCAGTTCTAGATTTCTATGGAGACACAGAAAGAGACAAACATGAATCAATGTATGATCGGATTAATCATTATGTGCAAGCCATGTCTCTAACTCCGATCCATCCTCAAAAGATCGAGAATATGGAAGTCAAGGAAGTCCATAATGATGGTTTCAAACCGAACAAGTTATATAAAGCTTCTCTTTCTACTTCTGAACCTTGTATAACTCTCAAAGATAAAAATTTTAATGAATTAATGGAATTACCTTTTGGTTACTTTTCACCGTGTGTACAAAAGCTAATTCAACAAGGATATGTGCTAAATCAAATGCCAAAAGATAAGTTACAATGGTTTGAAAATTTATGGAATACAAAAGGAAAGAATCTCAACTAAAAAGAAGGTCTTGGGTTTGGTACGGTCGGACCTGTAGATGACTCGGGATTTTGCATGGTCATTACTAGTTAACCTGTATAAGATTGCTTGGACATCTAAGATGAATTCGAAGATCAACCAATAGAAGAAGCTCCACCAGAATTCGAAGAAGAAATCAAGTCAATAATCAATGAATTAAAATAAATCAATCTCGGGACTGAGGAGCAACCCCGACCAACTTTTATAAGTTTGCTGCTCAACAAAAAAGAGGTTACAGACTTGGTCAGGTTACTGTCAGAATTTAAAGATTGCTTCGCTTGGAGCTATGATGAACTTCCTGGACTATCTCCTGAGGTTACAGTTCACCTACTAAGAGTGGATCAAAATACAACACTAGTGAAGCAAGCTCTCAGAAGAATGCACCTCGAAATTAAACAACAAATTACGAAAGAATAAAAGAAGTTAATAGACAATATCTTTGTCTGAAAAGAACAATACCTGACATGGCTAGCTAACGTCGTGCCAGTAAAGAAGAAAAAAGGACAAATTTGAGTGTGTATCAACTTCAGAGATTTGAATAAAGCATGTCTGAAAGACGAATTCCCCTTGCCAATAATGGAATTAATGGTACATATTGCATCATCACACGAAATTTTCTCCATTATGGATGGATCATGAGGTTACAATCAAATCAAGATGGCTCCCGAAGATGCAACACTTACAGTATTCAGAACTCCGATCGAGATTTACTGCTACACAGTGATGACATTCGAATTAAAGAACGCAGGAGCGACATATCAAAGAGCAATGACCAAGATCTTCGATGACCTCATTCACAACCATGTAGAATGCTACGTAGATGATCTGGTCATCAAGAGTAAAGTAAAAGAAAGCCACCTAAATGATTTGATGATCGTATTTAAACGGTTATGATAATACAATCTAAAGATGAATCCCTTAAAGTGCCCTTTTGGCGTTACCTCCGAGAAATTTCTAAGATTTTTGTCCATCATCGGGGAATCAAAATCGACCCAGAAAAGATTAAAGATATATTAGAAATGCCTCCTCCTAGAACCTTGAAACAATTACAATCGTTTCGAGGAAAATTGGCATATCTAAGACGCTTCATATCTAATTTGTCAGGAAAGTGTCTCCCCTTTTTGAACCTACTTCGAAAGGATATCACATTTGTCTGGGGAGAGACATGTCAACAATCTTTCGATGACTTTAAACGATATCTAATGACACCTTCTGTTTTGGCAGCCTTTATCCTGGGTAGACCGTTGAGACTTTATACTACAGCTTTGGACGAGTCCTTTGGAGCCGTACTTGCCCAACTCAATGATGAGGCTAAGGAGAACACACTCTACTACTTGAGTCGACATCTAATGCCGGTAGAAGTAAAGTATCCTCCTATCGAGAAACATTATCTAGCTTTGGTCTTCGCTGCTCAAAGGCTCAGACACAACATGTTATCTCATAAGGTCAACCTGATCTCTAAAGTTAATCCGTTGGAAAACTTAATGACCCAACCAACACTTTTCGGATGCTTAGAAATGTGGTCGATGATATTATTACAATTTGACATAAATTTTGTTCCCCTTCATGCTATCATAGGGCAGATTCTCGTAGATTTTCTTGTAGCGCACCTACTGCCAGCTGAATCCCCGCTTAATGACGAACTACCAAACGAACAGATACTACAAATAGAGCATCCCAGTGCCAGACGTTGGGAAATGTACTTCGACAAAGCATCATCAGCCCTAAGAGATAAAGGACAACAAATAGGAATCGGTTTAATCTTTGTGACTCCAGATCAGGCGATGCTGAGATTCTCCTACCACTTGTCAGGGCTGTGTAACAATAATGAAGAAAAATACAAAGCTCTAATCACCGGTTTGGAATTAGCAATACTAATGGAAATAACAGACATTGCCATTTATGGAGACTCACAACTCATCATTCAACAAGTGGCAGGACAGTATAAAATTCCGAAACCAAAATTAGAAGAATACCATCAGTACACGATGAAACTGCTCGAGCAGATCCCAAGTGTGATATTCTATAGAGTTCCCCGAGCAGACAACGCCAACGCAGACTCTTTAGCTAAACTTACTAAAGAATTGGCTTGTCCACCCGAAGATTCTATAGATATTACGGTACAAGGACGTCAGGTTTTGTCACAGATCGACCTCGACAGTCTACACAAGATTGGAAAAGAAGAGATAGTAGCCTCAGTGGCAGATGATACAACAAATTGGCGTCAGCCATTGATAGAATATTTGCAAACAGGAAAACTGCCAGAAGACAAATCAGTAGCACATCAAATTCAGAAGAGAGCTCTCTTTTATGCCTTAATTGACAGTGTTCTATACAGAAGATCCTTCGATCAGATGTGGCTCAAATGCCTCAGCAAAGCAGAAGCACAAAAAAACTTATAGAAGTACAAGCTGGATTGTATGGTGCTCACCAGTCAGGACCGAAATTGAAGATGAAAATCAAAAGACTTGGATACTACTGGTAGGCAATGATGATGGACTACATGGATACAGCGAAAAATTGTCATCAGTGCCAAGTGCACGGAGTGGTTTTGCGCCAACCTCTGAATGTTCTACACCGCACGATCACTTTGTGGCCATTCGAGTGTTGGGGCACGGATATAGTGGGCCCATTAGACCCTCCATCTTCAAAAGAAAATAGACTCATACTCACAGCTACAGGCTACTTCTCCAAGTGGGCAGAAGCAGTTCTGCTACGGGAAGTTACAGCACTGCAAGTTCTATTGTTTTTCAAAAATTAGGTTAACTACAGCTTCGGTGTTCTGCACAAAATTATCTCCGACAATGGGTCCACCATCAAGAGCATGAAAATCAACAACTTCTTTAGAAGACAAAATATAGATTAGAGATACTCTATGATATATTACCCTAAAGCAAATGGCTTGGTAGAAGCCTTCAACAAGACGATCATTCATTTCTAAAGAATACGCTCGATGACAACAAAAGAGCATGGCATGAGAAACTGCTAGAAGCTTTGTGGGCCTACAGGACAACAATCTGAACACTGACACATTTTACACCCTATGCACTTGTGTACGGGTCCGAGGCAGTCCTTCCGCTAGAAGTTCAGCTACCGTCACTCCGGATCACCATTGCCAATCAGTTAACAACAAAAGAGAATGCCAAACTTTGACTATCAAAATTGGAAAATCTCGAAAGGAAAGGATTGCTTGAACAACAGAATTTGGAACTTGACCAAGCAAAGATGATTCAAGCCCACATAAGTTGGTTCGCCTGAGGTCGTTCAAAATCAGTGACCTCATAATCGTTCGAAGAAGGCCTATTCTTGCACACTGCAAGATAGGTTGAAAATTTGAACGAACCTTGGAAGTACCATTCTGGTGGAAAAGTTTTACTTTGGAGGATCATACCAGTTGGTAGATTCTCAAGGGGAGAGACCCATGTTACTGATAAATGGACGATATCTCAAGAAGTACTATGTGATGCACCAAAAATATATAATGTTTTTGCTATATAATTTTACCCATTTTTTGTGATATTGCACTTTAAAGAAATGTATTTTTCACGATTTGTGACATGTATGATGATTTTAGGTGATTGTAGAGAAGGAGTGTTTTAACTTATAAGTAACTATTTTTGGACGAAAAAAGTGTAGAGTTTAGGAAACTTGAGTATGTTTAAAGTTAGGGCTTAGAAGAGAAGAAAGTAAAAGTGAGAATTTGAGAGGGATTCTTGTCTAAGGAGTGCAGGAGTGTTTTATTGTGTCTTCTCTATGAATTATGAGTAGTTTCCTTTGTCTTTCTTCTTTCATAGAGATGTGATGATGTCTTGATGTGGATTTGAAGTGCTATTAATGTATTGATGAAATTGTGATGGTTTTTTATTTCGAGCTTCATTTACTTTTCAATCTGGCCAATTGAATTGTTAAAAATTGTTGTTGTACATTAACTCTAAAAGGATTTAGTTTCCTACAACAACAACGAAGAATCCATTCACTGTCCATGGATGAATTGCATAGTTCATGGGAATTGAGTGCAAATAACTAGGGAAATGTGTTTTGATGGTCTTCAAATTGGAGGTTCAAGGTGACAGGCTGAGATCCCCAATTTGGTCCTAAGATTAATAACTAAACTAGAAAGTTAGCGTTCAGGTGAAGGGTGAGTGGGTGCTTCGTAGTGACAACCGGTATTCTGCCAGCCTAGCCTTAGATTTAGTGACTGAACTTAGGATATGTCAATGCTCTTTTCATGCTTGGAAGAGGGGGTACTCTTTTGAGGGTAAAGAAACATTTATGCTCATATTTGGCACAGTACCATAAATAATCATTCCATATCATTCACACATCATATACACGTTGCAAGAGGAAAGGTAATTTTCTTAAATATCAAAACCTTTCAAATACATATAGCTTAGTGTGTGTCTGTTAGTTAATTCTGTTTTAAAGATATTAGAAGTAATTATAGTTTTCTTAATTATTACTGTTTTCTGCTTCTTGTTAGTAGAAGTAAAAATTAAACTTTTATTGTAATTTGAGTACTGGATTTCAGTATTACATTATCTATTGTATGAATTGTGCCTTCCCTGTGGGATTGATAACCAAGACTCCATTGGAGCCCTGTATTACTTGAAATGATACGTATACTTGCGTTGAATGTTTGGACTTTACAAAATCATTAGAAATATATATAAGTTTTAGTTCATAAGTTCTTGCAATATTAAAAGTCTGAACTTCAAGTATTTGGCGCCGTTGTCAGGGAGATATAAACGGTATCTATTGATAATATAGTAACTAAAATCCTTTACTTTGTAGTGTGTAATTATGTGTTTGTTTACTTTTTAAAGTATTTATGAGATGTCATATGCGTAGTAGTGGATCTATAGGTTTAGTCCTTATGATTCGAAGTTCGAGCGTGCTGTTAGGAAAATTAGAAAACAAAAAAAACAAACTAAAAATCCTTGCGAAATGGCAAATAATCAAGATAATTAGAGAAATGATATTAGAAATTTTTCAAGCCCTTTAAGAAATTATGCTATCCCAACAGCAGATGAAATTCATATAACTATTCAAAATCCTGTTGTTGCTATTAATTCATTTGAACTTAAACCTACTATTATCCAAATGGTACAAAATAATCAATTTGAAGGAAAACCTAATGAGGATCCAAATTTACATCTCACTAGTTTTCTAAAACTGTGTGCTACTTTTAAATATGACGAAGTGTCGAGTGATGCTGTCAGACTTAGACTTTTTCCTTTTTCATTAAGGGATAAAGCTAAGGTGTGGTGAAATTCGTTAGCACCTGGATCTAATAGAACTTGGGGAGACTTGTCTCAAAATTTTCTATCAAAATATTTCCCTTCATAAAAGACTGCTAAGCTAAGAAATGATATCACATCTTTTGGTCTATTTGAAGAGGAATCAATATACGAAGCTTATGAAAGATTTAAAGATCTTCTTAGGAAGTGCCCACTTCATACTTTACCAGATTGGTTAATAATTCAAACATTTTATAATGGATTAGTGGGATCATTGAGATCAATTATAGATGTTGCTGCTGGTGGACCGTTAATGTCAAAACCTTTTGATGAAGCATACCAGTTAATAGAAGAAATGACTACTAATAATTTTCAATGGCCCTCTGAATGGGTAAATCCTAAAAGATTAACTAGTTTTTATGATTCAGATATGATGACTATGATAGTTTCTCAAATTGCAGTTCTTTCTTAAAAATAGATCAGTTTGGAATGACTTATTCTCAACCACCTCAAGTGTTAGAGGAAAATTCATTGGGACAGATAACAGAATCTCAAACACCTTATGAGACTTTGAATGCTATTAATAGACCTAATAATCCATATTTGAATTATTATAGTCCTGGTTGGAAGAATCACCCAAATTTCAACTGGAATAATAACAATGCCAATGTTAACCCACATTGGGGGAATAGTTTTATAAATCCAGTTGGAAATTCAAAAAATCAAGGAAATACCAATTTTAGACCCTCTTATACTCCTGGATTCAATAGTAACCAGTAATTTAAGGATAAGAAGTTGTATGCTGAAGAAATGATTCTGAATATGAGAAATCAATTACAAGCTAAAGGTGTTGCGATGAAAAATATTGAAAATCAGTTAGGGCATATTTTCACTTCACTTAATAATAGACCTTCTGGAATGCTTCTAGGTAATGTTGAGATCAATCTAAAAGATCAAAACAAGGAACAACATAAGGCTTTTTCAATTAAGGAGTTGTACGGCTTATTTTTAGGTTGTGTTGTATTTTGAAAAGGGGTCGCCTACAGAAATTGTCGATGAGTTTTTTAATTTAATTTAAATAATTAATTTGGAAAGTAGTATTTGATTTTGAAAATAATTTTAAATTTGAAAATTTTAAGATATTAAATCAAACTGATCTCACATCCAGAATAGTTTATATAAACGAGCACCGCATCACAAGCTGTGTATCTATATCGAAGAGTAGACACACTTGTTTGGTGATGAGACTCGATTTAAATAAACTAGAAGATTTGTGACATCCGTTTGGTCTGCGAACCAATTTTATAAGCCGACAAATTCCTTGCTTAATATGAAAGCATTAAACGAGGGTTTATATTACTCAGGTTCTTTAAAATTCCCTATAAAGGCAAGCCCACTATAGTTAATTACATCTTAAGTGACGGGAATCACCTAGAAAACTCTCGATAATAATCGATAATTCGCTCTCAAGAATTTCAAAGTTTAAGGTTTTTAAGGGATTGAATTTTGGAATTTCAATAGGGAATGGATCAAATTTGGAACAATTTGTTTTGGGAATTCAAAGGAAGAAAGGTAGGAGAAATCACAGATTTGAAGCGAACTTCGGTAATTCCCCGACTATCCTATTATTTGGCTTGGATTTAGGAAAGTCCTAATATTTATTTAATGTTTTGATCTTGCCAATTTTAATTAATTAGGACTTATATTTGTATGTTAGAATCACACAAATAGCCTCGAAGATGTGAGGGTTTATATAGTATCGGACGACTACCTCGGAGTCCTAAGACCAGTTAGGGCTTAATTTGCTATGCAAATGCCTAATGGAGAGTTGAGGATTTATGTTGCACTAGACAAACTACCTCGAAATCCTATGGCTTGGTTATTTAATTCTAGGAGAGGTTTCTTTGAAGTAGACTCGGGTTTTGCGATGACGATGGCCATGCTGCCCACCATGCTCCGAGCTCCTTGTTGTTGCAGAGGTTTAATTACGAAGTCATAAATCGAGGAGATGAGAAAAGTGTCTTGGTTTAGAGAAATCTTAATTTCCAAGTGTTTTTTATGTTTTATTTAAAACAAATCTTAAAGTTGATTATAACGACACCGGTTAAGATCCCACGGTTCCATCCTTCAGGCATCGTTATTTTTATCGGATTCACTTAGTCCGGATGAATTTGCTAAACTCAGTCGAATGAGTTCCACACTTTCATTTAGACCGTAGGAAATCCCATTAGCAACACGTAGGTTACATCATCAGAGGTATTCCGATCATCCAATGAACGTTTTAATTTAGTTGTAATTGCAGTTTTGTGTTCTGTTTGTGATTAAATTTTGAGTTGTTTTATATTTTGAAATGTTGTGGCGGTGAATTTTATCTTGTAATGATTTTTAATTTAGTTTTGGTTTCAGTTTTAGGGGCTATCCTAAAGGTGTGGGTTTTCATGCAACAATTGTTTATCATGCAAGAAAAGTAAGTGCGATGCGATTAAATAAATTGCAATAAGATAAATTGCAATAAAATAAAAGCGTACTCGGAGGGTCTTCCCATCATCCCGAGCTGCACTTAAACACAATTTAGAATATTTAAGCAAGTTCCTAGGTAAAGCTAAGGGAAGGGTTATGGTTTTCTACCAAATTCCTAATCCTATAGCTAATCATTTCCTATGACGTCTAGGTTTTTGTATTTTGGTTTGAGGACGATTTTCTTCATCAAAGAATAATTAAGTTCAATTGTTCTTATAAGTATCCTATCATATTGAGAAAGTGCTTAAGAAGAATCTTAAACATCTTTTCAATACTGATAGGATTGTTTTAAGTCCAAATGAATTTAATTAATCAGGTGAAGTAATCGTCTGAGGTTTAGTTAAGTTTTGTTGTTATCTTACTCGAGTGAACTAGGACATTTGAATATCACTATAAGTGGAGTAACATTTCATTTAATGTTACATTTAGGAGTTATGATAACGAAAGTTTTCGTGGGCAGATTAGTGTTCAAGTGGTTTGTGATTTGGTTTAATTTCAGTTATGAGATTTAAATTTGGAATAGTGTTCAAGTTGCTTTATATTTAATTTCTTTATGTCTTAGGTGATGTTATTTAATTCAATTTAATTTAACTTTAATTTAATTTAATTTGGTTTAGTTTTAATTTTAATTTAATTTTGATTTTTAATTTTAATTTTAATTTTAATTTTAATTTTATTTGATTTTATTTTATTTTAATTTAATTTAATTTAATTTAATTTAATTTAATATGTTTTAATTTAATTTAATATGTTTTAATTTAATTTAATTTAATTTAATTTAATTTAATTATTTATTTATTTTTTAATTTAATTCTATTTAATTTCATTTAATTTGTTCGATTTAATTTAATTTAATTTATTTAATTTGTTTGATTTAATTTAATTTAATCTTTAATTTAATTTTATATTTAATTTTAGTTTAATTGAAAATTTAAAAAGAGTTTAATAATTTAACTTTTTAATTTAATTTTAATGATTAAGTCCTTTAACATTTTAAAACTTAAATTTGAATTATAATTTTAATTAGGAATTAAATATTATTGAGATGATTAATTTAGGGATTTTTAAATTAAAGAATAAATCTCTTCCTAATAATATCCCTATTTCAATAATTCCAATTTTATTATTCTTCCAAATTTAATCAATTATTTAATTAAGGTTTATTTCAATTATTTTAAATTGTTTAGTAGGTTTCTACCCTTTAATTATTTAAATTTCAATCATCCAAATCAGATTAAGATCAAATATTTTACTTGTTAATTTTATTAAACCTAAAGTTTTAATTAAGGGTTAAAATTTTAATTACCATTTTGCCCTTCAAGCTTAATAATTTCATAACTCACTAAATTGAGCTTAAATGAACTTGAAATTTTTATGTGACTTCACTCATATGCCAATAAAGACATGAGAGGAGAAAATGTGATTTTTCTGTATTTAATTTATTTATGTAATTATTTTTGGTGGAAAATAGGAATTTCCAAAGAAAAATTAATAATATGACCAAGGGAAAGTTTCTTTCCTTAAGAAAATTAAGGGACATTCCTAATGCTAGAGGACCACTTGGACCAATTTTGGAGATTTTTTAAATTATATTATTTTTATTATAATTATTATAAGTTTTGGAGTATTAATTAATTTAAAAATAAAATAAAGGTTGAAAAATGAAATTTATATTTTTCAAAAATCTCTCTGATATCAAGGAAATCAGAGAATCAATTTTTGCAATTTTCTGATTTTTCTTTGATTTATTATAATTATTTTAGTGAAAATGCTAGAAAATACATTTTTTTAATTTTAAAATTACCCTACGGCTTTAAAATTTAATATCTCATTAAATAGACCTAAGAAAAATATGGGATTTATTCCTAAGTGATTAAAATTCAAAATGTGACATTTTGGTGAATTTTATTATTTTTGTGATTTTTATTATTTTTTAATTATTAAAATATTAAAATAATGCAAAAAATTAAATTTTTAGAAAATTGAAATTTTAATTTTATTAAATTCCCCTGATATCAGAGAGGCTCCAAAACCAATTCTGTGAATTTTTGAAAGGTATTTTGAAAGTTATGAATTTTTAAAGTTTAAAATGGCTAAATGGCTTAATCAACCCATTTAGTAGGGCTAACCAAGTCCAATTGACTTCAAATTTTTATGGTGGGTTCCTCTGATCCTAAAGGTGAGTGGAGAATTGATTTCAAGTCAATTTGATGTATGGGTGTTTAAGCCAATTAGGGTTATTTTAAATGAACTAATTCAAAACCTATTTTTCCTAGGGTCCTCTGGTCATAAGAGACATCACCAAATTTTCCTAGAATTTATTTCACAACATGCTAATTATTAGATTTAAAATACTCGAAACAACAACATGAATTTGAAAAATCAATAACTTCTCATAGGGATGGCCTCGACTTTGGAAAATTCGGGGAATGTTCCCCAAGTCGGAGGCTTCAAAAGCCACATGGTCTCATGCCATGGTGAATTTCCTATATGCATGGAGAATTAAAACAATGCAGAAGGGAAATAAATCATTAAAAATAAAATACTTGATGAAATTGAACGATTTATTTTCCACATTATTCTCCTCTGTTCACTGAGCAAGAGGGTATTTTTATTTTATTTTTCTGATTTTTCTACACAAAGTTATGGATTTTTGAAGTTCAGGGAATTAAATAAATAGAAAAATACCCTAATTTTCTATTTATCCACGCGGCGCCGCGTCAACCTCGGCAGCTCCGAAACGCCGCGTGGCGCTCTCCGATTCGACGCTGCCATCTGACTCAGAGTTCCGGGGGCCCGCTGTGTCATTCCATCTCCTGATCCGGCGCGATCCTGGCCGTCTGTCCGCGCCTGTATTAAATGAACGACATCCGTTCATCATCCCCAGGCGTCCTTACCCAAGAGCTGTCCGTCTTCTAGGCCTAAGATTTCACTCGATACTTGACCAAATTTAATGTTCTTATGCTCTATGGATTTGTCTCGAGAAGACGAACACATCCATACGGTTTATGTGGCATGAAATTGACTCAATGAAAATGGAGAATGTTCAGAAGCTCGGGAAGAAGAGTGAGGCCATACCTTTGCTTAGAGAAGTGTGGCTTCGATCTGAGGGTTGTGTCACCTTCGATTGGATCCCAGCAAGCTCCAGATGAAGTCTCCTGGTCTGGTGAATTGCCTAGCTATGAAAGTGACCACAGCCGATCACAAAGCTTGGAGGCTGGAGCAGCCGGGTGGCTCGGAGATGGGGCTTTCAGTGGGAAACTTCTCCTCTTAGTCCGATGAAGGTGTAGGACCAGTCTATTTGAGGATTGGCTCACTTGTGGCAAAGTGTCCTGGTTTTGGGTGAAATTTCGGTTGAGAAATTGGATTCGTTGGTGGGGATTTGGGCAAATTGACACCGAGGATCAAGCTCGCTCTAAGGATGGAGAAGGGTTTGGAACAATTTTGCGCGAGTTTCGGCAAGGTTTGTGCAACTCTCCTCTCATGGCCGTGAGGGGGTCGGGTTTAAATAGAGGTGGCTGGAGAGCCTCACGGGGATGGCCAAGGGCTGGGATCAGCTGCTCTGGTCATGGGAAGAACAACCATGGTGGCCATTGGGCATGGGGCAGCTCAGCAAGGTGGAATTCCAAAGTTGGCTCACATGTGAGCTCTCGGGTGTGGTGTTTTCCGGCGACCCAGGCTGCTGGCCCGCAGGCATGGGTCACCCTTAGGGTCAGTGAGGTCAGAGCTTGATTCCTGTGAGTTCAATTGATGGTTTCCATGTGTAAAGGTGGTGAATTGAAACGGAATGGGAAAGGGGTGATTTTGGCTTGGTTTAGGTCAACCCAAGTATTTGTGCTTGGTTCACCATCCAAGGCTTGACCTTGGGCTGGAGGGGAATCATTTGGGTCAGCTGAATTGTGGTAGTGAAGTCCCCATCCATGGTGAGGTGGCTAAACATGGTTTAGAGTGTATCATGCTTAAGGTAAAAATGGCTTAAAAAGGGTTTAAGACAGAGACCCTCTCTCTTACCATTAATGGTTTGGTGAGGTGGAAAGTGGATTCCATGGCTCTCATGGCTCCTATGGGGCTCATGCATGGCTTCATGGCTTGTCTTTGGCTTGGGGAAAAGCTTGGTCAATTTCATGAAAAGGGATCTTAGAAATTTTGGTAATTTGATGGGAATTTGTATGGTGCTCAATTTGGAATCATTTGATGATTGATTTGAACTTATGGATGATTTTAATTAAGGGTATGATGAGAAGAATTTGTCATATGGGCTTTAGCATGAAATTTGGGCTTTTAGGAAGGTTTCATGTAAGTGGGCTTTTGGTTTGAAAATAAAGTTATGGATGGGAATTTTATAAAGGATTGGGCCAAATAAATGTTGTATTTAGTTCATGGATGTGTCATGAGTGATTTGAAGCAAATTGGGAGTGATTTGGGTTTGAATTGGGTTGAATTTGGGCTTCTTTGATGAATGGGCCAATATAGGTCAAATTGGGCTAACTTGGGCCAATGTTGGTCTAGGGTTGAAATTGATGTAAAATGAATGTTAGGAAATGTTTATGGGAGTGTTTCAAAGAGGTTTTCGCTATGGTTGGGCTTTGATTTTGGGTTTTGGGCTTATTTGGGTTAGGTTTGGGTTTAGGTCAAAATTGGGCTTATTGGTTTTGGGTTGAATTTAAGTGTGGTTTGGGTCTAAATGTTGGGAAAATCATGTTAGTGTTTTGTTTGTAGGGATGTTAAGCAAGGTTTATAAAAGATTTGGGGTTAAGTGGAGTTGAATTGGGTGGGTTTGGGTTAGGTTTGGGTCATGGGTCCAAATTGGGCCTTAAGGCCAAAAGTGGAATTGGATCCAAATGTCAATCAAATTGGACTTGGGTTTGGTCTAGATTGGTAATGGGAATGTTGAATTGAAGTTTAGAATTGAATTAGAGCAGAATTTGGGTCAATTGGGTAGGCTTGGTTTGACATTGGGTTCACTTAGGGTTAAAATGGGTCAAATTGGGGGTATTGACAAAAGTAGGGTAAATTGACAAAATTGGCCCATGGTACAGTTGAACAAAATGAAATTGGGAATATTTGGGATTTTTTGGAATTTTCTGGGAATTTTCTGAATTTTTGTATTTTTGGGTCAAGAGGGGTATTTTGGGTATTTGGAGGGTATTAGGAGGTATTTTTGGAATTTTTGGTATTTTTTGGTATGAATGATCAATTTGAGTAATGTGGGAATGCTTGGGGTTAATTTTGAGGAATTTTGGGTAATTTAGGTGATTTTGCAGGATTTCAAGGGTTTTGGGTAGGCTAGGCGAGTGTAGGGTCCCGGGGGTCAAAAATTGAAAATTTGGGAAATTGAAGATTGGGTGAATGTAATTGGAATAAAATCATTTTGGTTGAGCCATGAAGCCATATCAAGCCCACATGAGCCATGAAGGGACTCATTTGAGGCATCCACTATGTTGTTCCTAACCCTCTTAGCCAAGGGCTTAGGGGTTAAGGACCATCCATGTGAATCACCTACATGAGTCAGGAGGTCAAGTTGGGTATGGGTGTGTGAAAGTGTAGTGTATGTGTAAATCAGCCCCTTCACCAGACCAGGCCACCTAGGGCAGTCCTAAGGCCAAAGAGTCCTATAGGAACTCATCCTTTAAACTTCCACATTTGATTTTAACCCTCTAGGTGATTAGGGGTCTATAGTCAAGTTTGTAGAGTTTGCAGGGAGTTAGGAAGTGGTTTGAATTTCTAAAAGGTGGGTCCCAATTCTAATCCTCTAAGATAGTCAAAGGAAAAGCCTAAGGCTAGATCCTAAGTACTAAAGGGAAGAAGAGAAGACCTCATCAAAAATGAGGTCAACAAATGGACCCTCAATAGGTGTGGTGTGCTAACCAAGCACACCGCGCGTATTAGCGTTGACCGAAAAGATCAACAAAACCAACACGAGATATCCAAGTGACAAACTTAGGACAAAGTAGAAGAATTTCTGCCAGGGAGTGTCAAGTATATCTCCGAGACCGGAGATTCTTGAACTCTCGGCTGGGAAAGGAAAAAGAAGTGAATCCCAAATCACATGACCTTAGATTTCAATTTAAATTTTATTTTGTTTCAGTTTAAGTTTTGATGTGTGAGCTTAGATTTCAATTTGGAGTTTTAACTTAGATTGAAGTTTTGTCAAAATTAATTTGAAGGGATTTGAACTTGAAATGAAAATTGGAATTTTGTGGTTTTAGATGTAACATCTTAAACCTCAAAAGAGTTTGATTTTGATGTACTTCATCGCAATAGGGAAAGAATCCTGAAGCAATGCAGTTTCGGATGTAAAATCCTCAACCCCAAGAATTTGGTTTTGATGTATTTCATTGAGATAGGGAAAGAATCCTAAAGCAATGCAGTTTCGGATGTAAAATCCTCAACTCCAAAAGTTTGATTTTTGATGTATTTCATTGCCATAAGGAAAGGATCCTAAAGCAATGCAGTCTCAGACGTAAAATCCTCAACCCCAAGAATTTGAATTTGATGTATTTAATTGCGATAAGGAAAGGACCCTAAAGCAATGCAGTCTCAGATGTAAAATCCTCAACCCCAAGAATTTGAATTTGATGTATTTCATTGCGTTAAGGAAAAGATCCTAAAGCAATGCAGTCTCGGATGTAAAATCCTCAACCCCAAGAATTTGAATTTGATGTATTTCATTGCGATAAGGAAAGGATCCTAAAGCAATGCAGTCTCAGATGTAAAATCCTCAACCCCAAGAATTTGAATTTGATGTATTTCATTGCGATAGGGAAAGAATACTAAAGCAATACAGCCTCGGATGTAAAATCCTCAACCCCAAGAATTTGAATTTGATGTATTTCATTGCGATAAGGAAAGGATCCTAAAGCAATGCAGTCTCGGATGTAAAATCCTCAACCCCAAGAATTTGAGTTTGATGTATTTCATTGTGATAAGGAAAGGATCCTAAAGCAATGCAGTCTCGGATGTAAAATCCTCAACTCCAAAAGTTTGATTTTTGATGTATTTCATTGCGATAAGGAAAGGATCCTAAAGCAATGCAGTCTCGGACGAAAATCCTCAACCCCAAGAATTTGAATTTGATGTATTTCATTGCGATAGGGAAAGAATCCTAAAGCAATGCAGTCTCGGATGTAAAATCCTCAACCCCAAGAATTTGAATTTGATGTATTTCATTGCGATAAGGAAATGATCCTAAAGCAATGCAGTCTCGGATGTAAAATCCTCAACCTCAAGAATTTGAATTTGATGTATTTCATTGCGATAAGGAAAGGATCCTAAAGCAATGCAGTCTCGGATGTAAAATCCTCAACTCCAAAAGTTTGATTTTTGATGTATTTCATTGCGATAAGGAAAGGATCCTAAAGCAATGCAGTATCGGACGTAAAATCCTCAACCCCAAGAATTTGAATTTGATGTATTTCATTGCGATAAGGAAAGGATCCTAAAGCAATGCAGTCTCGAATGTAAAATCCTCAACCCCAAAAATTTGAATTTGATGTATTTCATTGCGATAAGGAAAGGATCCTAAAGCAATGCAGTCTCGGATGTAAAATCCTCAACCCCAAGAATTTGAATTTGATGTATTTCATTGAGATAGGGAAAGAATCCTAAAGCAATGCAGTCTCGGATGTAAAATCCTCAACCCAAAAGTTTGATTTTTGATGTATTTCATTGCGATAAGGAAAGGATCCTAAAGCAATGCAGTCTCGGACGTAAAATCCTCAACCCCAAGAATTTGAATTTGGTGTATTTCATTGCGATAAGGAAATGATCCTAAAGCAATGCAGTCTCGGATGTAAAATCCTCAACCCCAAGAATTTGAATTTGATGTATTTCATTGCGATAAGGAAAGGATCCTAAAGCAATGCAGTCTCGGATGTAAAATCCTCAACCCCAAGAATTTGAATTTGATGTATTTCATTGCGATAGGAAAGAATCCTAAAGCAATGCAGTCTCGGATGTAAAATCCTCAACCCAAAAGTTTGAATTTGATGTAGTCATTGACTTTGCAAAGATTTGTAGTGTTGATTTGAAAAGTGTGGAATTTTGGTGTTTCGAGAATTTCATGAAAGTTGTAAAAGACTTTCATGGAAGGAAATATATTACGAGGGAATATGTAGATGTTACATACCCCGTTCAAAAGAGTTAATCGAAAGTTGCTGGTTTGGATTGAATATAATTCCTCGCCATCAGATTCGATCCGTGTCAATGGAATCAACCGCTTCCATTCCAGACAAGTGAGAGAATAGAACGGATTGGATTTCAGATTTGGAAGGTGTTGACCTCATTTTTGATGAGGTCTTCTCTTCTTCTTTTAGTACTTCGGATCTAGCCTTAGGCTTTTCCTTTGACTATCTTAGAGGACTAGAATTGGGATCCACCACCTTTTAGAAATTCAAACCACTTCTTAACTCCCTGCAAATTCCACAAACTTAACTGTAGACCCCTAATCACCTAGAGGGTTGAAATCGAATGTGGAAGTTTAAAGGATGAGTTCCTATAGGACTCTTTGGCCTTAGGACTACCCCAGATGGCCCAGTCCGGTGAAGGGGCTGACTTACACACACACTACACCTATACACAACACTTTCACACAACTATACCTAACTTCGACCTCTCGACTCATGTAGGTGATTCACATGGATGGTCCTTAACCCCTAAGCCCTTGCAAGAGGGTTAGGAACAACAATGTGGATACCTCAAATGAGTCCCTTCATGGCTCATGTGGACTTGATATGGCTTCATGGCTCAACCAAAATGATTTTATTCCACTTACATTCACCCAATCTTCAATTTTCCAAATTTTCAATTTTTGACCCCCGGACCCTACACCCGCTTAGCCTACCCAAAACCCTTGAAACTACCCAAATTTCTCAAAATTTCCAAATCACCCAAAATTCCCCAAAGACATTCCTAAACATTTCTCTCTACTTAAATTGATCATCCATAGCCAAAAATATCAAAAATTCCAAGAATACCTCCCAATACCCTCTAAATACCCAAAATACCCCTCTTGACCCAAAAATCCAAAAATTCAGAAAATTCCCAGAAAATTCCAAATATTTCCAATTTCATTTTGTTCAACTACACCATGGGCCAATTTTGTCAATTTACCCCACTTTCATCAAAACCCCCAATTTGACCCATTTTAACTTAAAGTGAACCCAATGTCAAACCAAGCCTACCCAACTGACCCAAATTCTAGTCCAATTCAATTCTAAACTTCAGTTCAACATTCCCAATACCAATCTAGACCAAATCAAAGTCTAATTTGATTGACATTTGGATCAAATTTCACTTTTGGCCTTAAAGCCCAATTTGGACCCATGACCCAAACATAACCCAAACTCACCCGATTCAACTCCAATTAACCCCAAATCTTTTCCAAATCTTCCTTAACATCCCCACAAACAAAACACTAACATGATTTGCCCAACATTTAGACCCAAACCCCACTCGAATTCAACCCAAAGTTAAAAGGCCCAATTTTGACCTAAACCCAAACCTAACCCAAATGAGCCCAAACCCCAAAATCAAAGCCCAACCAAAGTCAAAACATCTTTGAAACACTCCCATAAACATTTCCCAACATTAATTTTACATCAATTTCAACCCTAGCCCAACATTGGCCCAAGTTAGCCCACTTTGATCTATATTGGCCCATTCACCAAAGGAGCCCAAATTCAACCCAATTCAAACCCAAATTACTCCTAATTTGCTCCAAGTCACTCATGACACATCTATAAGCTAAACCCAAGTCTTTACCAAAATTTCATCCTAAAATCCATTTTAAAATTCAAAAAGCCCACTCCCCTTAAACCTTCCTAAAAGCCCACTTCCTTCAAATTCAAAAGCCCAAATTCATCCAAAGCCCACATGGCACTTCCCCTCATCATCCATTTAATCAAAATCACCCCTAAGTTTCAAAATAATCAATTAAACCATTCCAAATCAAGCTTCATACAAATTTCCATCAAATTACCAAAAATTTCTAAAATCCATTTTCATGAAATTGACCAAGCTTTTCCCCAAGCCAAAGACAAGCCATGCAAGCCATGGACAAGCCACATGAAGCCATGGAAGGTTTGACATGTGATCAAGCCATTAATGGCAAAAGGGGGAACCCCTTTCCTAACCCTCCCTTAAGCAATTTTAACCCTTTTTTATGCAACACCTAAACCCAAAATTTACTTAAACCAAGTTGATAGGGACTTCACCACTCCATCTCAGCTAGCATATCGAATTCCCCACAGCACCCAAAGCCCCTTGGAGGGTGCACCATGCCCAAAACCATGGGTTGACCCAAATTAAGCTAAAATGATCCCTTCCCCCTTCTACTTTGATTCAACACCTTTACACATGGCCAACTGCAATTGACTGCACTAAACCCCAGCCCTGACCCACCTGGACTTGAGGGTGACCCATGCCTGCCGACCAGCCGCCTGGGTAGCCAGAAAACTCCATGGCCGAGACATGGGGAGGAGCCAAACTTTGGAATTCCACCTTGTTGAGCTGCCCCATGCCCAATGGCCACCATGGCTGTTCTGCCCTTGACCTAAGCAGCTGATCCCAACCCTTGGCCATCCCTGTGAGGCTCTCCAGCCACCTCTATTTAAACACCACCCCCTCTCGGCCATGAGAGGTGTTGAACCAGACCTTACTGAAACTCTGCCAAAATTGTTCCAGATCACTCTCCATACTTAGAGCAATTGATCCCTGGTGTCAATTTGCCCTAATCCCCACCAACAGAACACAATTTCTCAGCCAAAATTTCACCCAAAACCAGGACACTTCTCCACAGTGGATCAATCCTCAAATTGATTGGTTCTGCACCTTCACCACACCAAGGGAAGAAGTCCACCAGCAAAAGCCCCTTCTCTAGGCCACCCAGTTGCTCCAGCCTCCAAGCTTTGTGATCGGTTGTGGTCGAAATCATACCTAGGCAATTCACCAGACAAGGAGACTTCATATGGAGCTTGCTGGGATCCAATCGAAGGTGACACAACCCTCAGATTGAAGCCACACTTCTCTGAGCAAAGATGTATTTGTCTCTTCAAGAAGAATCCATAGAGCACAAGAACACGAAAATCCATTGAGTATCGAGTGAGATATTAGGGATTTAGTGTGGACGGCTCTCGGGTGAGGACGCTTGGGGACTATGAACGGATGCCGTTCATTTAATACACGCGCGGACGGATGGCTAGGATTGCGCCAGATGAGGAGACGGAACGATACAGCGGGCCCCCGGAGCGCTGAGTTGGATGGCGGCGTAGAATCAGAAGGCGACACGCGGCGTTTCGAAGCTGCCGAGGTTGACGCGGCGCCGCGTGGATAAACAGAAAATTAGGGTATTTTTCTATTTATTTAATTCCCTAAACTTCAAAAATCCATAACTTTGTGTAGAAAAATCAGAAAAATAAAATAAAAATACCCTCTTGCTCAATGAACAGAGGAGAATAATGTAGAAAAGAAATTATTTAATTTCATCAAGTATTTTATTTTTAATGATTTATTTACCCTCTGCATTGTTTTAATTCTCCATGCATATAGGAAATTCATCATGGCATGAGACCATAGGGCTTTTGAAGCCTCTAAATTTGGGAACATTCCCTGAATTTTCCAAAGTTAGAGGCCATCCCTATGAGAAGTTAATGATTTTTCAAGTTCATGTTACTATTTTGAGTATTTTAATTCCAATAATTAGCATGTTGTGAAATAAATTCTAGGAAAATTTGGTGATGTCTCTTATGACCAGAGGACCCTAGGAAAAATATGTTTTGAGTTAACTCATTTAAAATAACCCTAATTGGCTTAGACACCCAAAATAGGTCCCTAATTAATTAGAGCTAACCATACATCAAATTAACTTGAAATCAATTCTCCACTGACCTTTAGGATCAGAGGAACCCACCATAAAAATTTGAAGTCAATTGGACTTGGTTAGCCCTACTAAATGGGTTGATTAAGCCATTTAGGCAATTTGAACTTTAAAAATTCATAACTTTCAAAATATCTTTCAAAAATTCACCAAATTGGTTTTGAAGACTCTCTGATATTAGGGGAATTTAAGAAAATTAAAATTTCAATTTTCTAAACAAGTTAATTTTTTGTATTATTTTAATATTTTAATAATTAAAAAATAATAAAAATCATAAAAATAATAAAATTCACCAAAATGTCACATTTTAAATTTTAATCACTTAGGAACAAACCCCATATTTTTCTTAGGTCTATTTAATGAGATATTAAATTTTAAAGCCCTAAGATAATTTAAAAATTAAAAAAATACATTTTTTTGGCATTTTCACTAAAATAATTATAATAAATCATAGAAAAATCAGAAAATTGCAAAAATTGATTCTCTAATTTCCTTGATATTAGAGAGATTTTTGAAAAATATAAATTTCATTTTTCAACCTTTATTTTATTTTTTAAATTAATTAATACTCCAAAACTTAAAATAATTATAATAAAAATAATATAATTCAAAAAATCATCAAAATTGGTCCAAGTGGTCCTCTGGTCATTAGGAATGTCTCATAATTTTCTTAAAGACAGAAACTTTCCCTTGGTCATATTGTTAAATTTTCCTTGGAAATACCTATTTTCCACTAAAAATAATTACATAAATAAATTAAATATTGAAAAATCACATTTTCTCCTCTCATGTCTTTATTGGCATATGAGTGAAGTCACATAAAAATTTCAAGTTCATTTAATCTCAATTTAGTGAGTTATCAAATTATTAAGCTTGAAGGGCAAAATGTTAATTAAAATTTTAACCCTTAATTAAAACTTTAGGTTTAATAAAATTAACAAATAAAATATTTGATCTTAATCTAATTTGGATGATTGAAATTTAAATAATTAAAGGGTAGAAACCCATTAAACAATTTAAAATAATTAAAATAAAACTTAATTTAATAATTGATTAAATTTGGAAGAATAATAAAATCGGAATTATTAAATAGGGATATTATTATTAGGAAGAGATTTATTCTTTAATTTAAAAAAAATCCCTAAATTAATCATTTCAATAATATTTAATTCCTAATTAAAAATGATAATTCAAATTTAAATTTTAAAATGTTAAAGGACTAATCATTAAATTAAATTAAAAAGTTAAATTATTAAACTCTTTTTAAATTTTCAATTAAATTAAAATTAAAAATAAAATTAAATTAAAGATTAAATTAAAATAAATCAAATAAATTAAATTAAATTAAATTAAATTAAATAAATTAAATTAAATTAAATTAAATAAATAAATCAAATTAAATTAAATTAAATTAAATTAAATTAAATTAAATTAAATCAAATTAAATAATTAAATTAAAACAAATTAAATTAAATTAAATTAAATTAAAACAAATTAAATTAAGTTAAATTAGATTAAATTAAATTAAATTAAAATTAAATCAAATTAAATTAAATTAAAGGAAATTAAATCAAATTAAACTAAATTAATTTAACATCAAATAAAACTAAATTGAATTAAATTAAATTAAATTAAATTAAAATTAGATTAAATTAAATTAAAGTTAAATGAAATTGAATTAAATAACATTACCTAAAACATAAAGAAATTAAATATAAAGCAACATGAACACTATTCCAAATTTAAACCCTTTAACTGAAGTTAAACTAAATCATAAACCATTTGAACACCAATTTGCCCTCGAAAGCTTTGGTTATTATAACTCCTAAACAGAACATTAAATGAAATGTTACTTCACCTATAGGATATTCAAATGTCCTAGTTCACTGAGCAAGATAACAACAAAACTTGAATTTCCGGACGATTAATTAATTTGTATAATTAAATTCATTTGGACTTAAAACAATCCTAGAAATATTGAAAAGATGTTTAAGATTTGTCTTAAGCACTTCCTCGATATGATAGGATATTCTTAAGAACAATTGAATTTAATTATTCTTTGATGAAGAAAATCGTCCTCAAACTAAAACACAAAGACCTAGACGTCATAGGAAATGACTAGCTATAGGATTAGGAATTTGGTAGAAAACCATAACCCTTCCCTTAGCTTTACCTAGGAATTGTTTAAATATTCTAATTGTGTTTTAAGTGCGGCTTGGGATGACGGGAAGACCCTCCGGGTACGCTTTTATTTTATTGCAATTTACATTATTGCAATTTCTTTAATTGCATCGCACTTACTTTTTCTTGCATGATAAACAATCGTTGCATGAAAACCCACACCTTTAGGATAGTCCCTAAAACTGAAACCAAAACTAAATTAAAAGTCATTGCAAGATAAAATTCACCGCCACAACATTTCAAAATATAAAACAACTCAAAATTTAATCACAAACATAACACAAAACTACAATTACAACTAAATTAAAACGTCTTGTTGGATGATCGGGAATACCTCGGATGATGTAACCTACGTGTTGCTAACGGGATTTCCCACGGTCTAAATGAAAGTGTGGAACTCATTCAGTTGAGTTTAGAAAATTCATCTGGACTAAGTGAATCCGATAAAAATAACGATGCCGGAAGGATGGAACCGTGGGATCTTAACCGGTGTCGTTATAATCAACTTTAATATTTGTTTTAATTAAAACACAAAAACACTTGGAAATTAAGACTTCTCTAAACAAAAACACTTCTCTCATCTCCTGATTTATGACTTCTAAAATTAAACCTCTGCAACAACAAGGAGCTTGGAGCATGGTCGGCAGCACGACCATCGTCGTCAGCAAAACTTGAATCTACATCAGCAAAACTTTCCCAGAATTAAACAACAAAGCCATAGGACTTCGAGGTAGTTTGCCTAGTGCAACATAAATCCTCAACCTTTTGTTAGGTATTTGCATTGCAAATTAAGCCCTAACCGGTCTTAGGATTCCGAGGTAGTCGTCCGATACGACATAAACCCTCACATCTTCCAGGTCATTTGTATGATCATGTCATACGGAAATAAGTCCTAATTAACTAAAACTGGCAAGATCAAAACATTAAATAAACATTAGGACTTTCCTAAATCCAAGCCAAACAATAGGATAGTCGGGAAATTACCGAAGTTCGCTTTGAATCTGTAATTTCTCCTACTTTTCTTCCTTTGAATTCCCAAAACAAAATCTTCCAAATTTGATCCATTCCCTATTGAAATTCCAAAATTCAATCCCTTGAAAACTTAAACCTTGAAATTCCTGAGAGCAGAATTACTGATTATTATCGAGAGTTTTCTTAGGTGATTTCCATCACCTAAGATGTAATTAACTATAGGGGCTTGCCCTTATAGGGAATTTTAAAGAACCCAGGTAATATAAACCCTATTTAATGTTTTTCATATTAAGCAGGGGAATTTGTCGGCACATAAAACTGGTTCGCAGACCAAACGGATGTCACAAATCTTTTAGTTTATTTAATCGAGCCCCACCATCAAGCAGTGTGTTTATCCTTAGGGATAGATACACAGTTTGTAGTGTGGTGATCGTTTATATAAACTATTTGGGATGTGAGATCAGTTTGATTTCATATCTTAAAATTTTCAAATTTAAAATTATTTTCAAAATCAAATACTACTTTTCAAATTATATATATTTAAACTAAATTTAAAATCTTAAAATTCGCCGACAATTTACGTTAAGCGACCCCTTTTCTAAATACAACACAACCTAAAAAATAATGCCGAGCATATTTCGGCGACTCACGTGAGGAAAATTCCTCTCTCCATTTTTAATCGGACAATTCTTCTTTCAAAAATCAGTAGTGTATCCATGTCCCTTGTGGATCAAGCTATCCTTCTTTCCGTTGGAATACTATGTTCATTTCTACCTTGAACAAGTATAGCCAACATTCTCTCGGATTTAGGAGCCACTGTTTAGACACCCATAAACGAGAGAGGTTCCGAGATCCTTCTACCTCATTTACGAGGTGGGGTGGACCCCCAATAGGTGTTAGTTTAGGAGTAATCCTTCGAGTCGAGAAGTCTTGCATAAGACTTTCTTTTCCTTTCCAACTCTGAATCGGATTCCCTACATTCTCTACACCTTTGAACATTTTGTTCTAAACAAACAAACCCTTTAATGAATGACTCTTTTAACAAATAACTCCTTCTTATAAATACATGAACAAGAATGTGTTCGGACTCTTTTCAATTCCTTTCTTTTCGTCCGATGAGAAGAAGCATAACTTGGGACCGACAATTAGGATGCGCCCTGCAAAAATGGAGGCCCCAAAGCCGATTTTCTCCTTCACCAATGGACTCGACTTCGACATTTACAAGGAAGACCCGCCCGACAATGGGATCATCCGGTTTGGACAAGGATTCGAGAACACAAATGTCAAGATCACCGACGTTTCCCTTTTCGCGCCGACGAACAAAGTATACGAAGCCGAGAAGCCGTTGCTCGAGTTCGACCTTAGGTCGACCCAAGAGTTTCCTCCCTACAAAAGATCCCGACTAAGAGGAGTACTGCTCGTCCGCGGGAGGAGCCATTCTTGCTACCCCCACCGGTCTAGTAGTCTCTGCACCTACCCCGGCTACGCCGCATTAAAGGGGAAGGAAATCTAGAACTATGGTGAACTCTGCTACCGTGGAGGGTACAGACTTTCCTGTGAGACCTTCTATTTTTGAAATCGGGTCCAGCTCAAGAATTCCATCACTAACACGGACCCAAAGAAGGAACAGAAGTAGGAAGATTGCCAGGAAGGCCGGAGGCTGCCGAAGTCGCTTTCTGGAGGAAATCCCGAAATCCCTGAGTACACACCACTACCTGAATACATACCATTGCTCGAAGATACACCCTTTTTGGAAGGAAGTAGATTCCATCCCCTTTCCGCCGCAGGCTGATGAGGAAAATGTCCGTAGGATTGTTTCTACATTACCTCGACCAGCATACTACGACGACAGCAGAAAGAAAAGGGCTAGGATCACGCCATTTACCCGACTACAGACTGTGATCGAGAAGCTAGCAAAGAAAGAGAAATGCCCCGTATCGGAGATTCTAAGAAGAATAGGGCGGGTGCCAGTCAAATCCCGTCTTGCGCCACGAGTAGAACCTACCATCGTTACAGAAAAGCCAAATAAAAGGATGAAGGCTAGTCCGCCTATCGTTGTTTCAGGGTTGCAGATTAGGGAGGATACCACCTTCCAGCATTTGGCTGACAGACCATCTGGTCTTAGACCTTCTGCTGCTAGAAGGATGGTATGGCGTCCCACTACTGGACAACTAAGATTGAAACAACAGCCCGAGAAGGAAAGTCTAGTCAGGAGACTTGAATCCGAAGAAAGTGCTACTGCAGTAAAGGGGACTCGTGAGAAGGGAACCCGACAGCTATCGCACGAAAACTGCGAGGATGCACAGAAAAGACCGCTAGAGGACGCTATGGAAAAGTTGAGGACTGATATTCGACGACTAGCAAAAGTAAGAGAAGAGAAATTCGGAGACGAGATTGATTCATCGGAATTCATTGACGATGAGTATGCAGAAATCAACATGGTCGAAACACGAGCTTCGTCAGCTTCACAAGGTGCTCCTGCAGCCGCAGAAAGAGAGGAGCCAGAAGTGATGAGAAGACAGCTTCAAGAGAAAGACGATACGATCGCCCAAATGGCGAAGTGGATGGAAGAGATGGTCGTAGCCCTAGCCACTCTCCAAAGTCAAGTGCAACCCCGAAGAGAGACACCCCGAGAGGTCATTCACATTGTAGACGGAGGAAAGGAGATTACGTCCGTCAACGGGGATGATCGGCTAAAGAAAGATACAACACAAAGTATGATTCCGGAAAAGGATATCAAAAGCTTGGTGGAACGACGAGTGCGAGAAGCCTTAGCACAATCAAAGAGCGGGACATCCATTCGGACGGGTAGACCTTACCCGGAAGAATTCGATGCTTGTCCAATACCCAAAAGGCTTCGTACCACCTCCGTTCGAGACCTTTGATGGAACCGGGAACCCCGACGGCATGTTGCACACTTTCGTCCCAGTTGTTGCAATGCGGCGGGAGCGATGCATTACTCTTCCGACGGTTCGTCGGCGGCTCGTCGGGGATCGCCTTTGATTGGTACGCGAATTGCCGAATGGTTCGGTGAAGACGTTCTCGGAACTAGAAAACCTTTTCATCAAGCGATTCGCCGAGCTCGGCACCACATCACTATAGGTGATTTAGTGGTAGAGAAGCGAGAAGCCGAACGAAACTTTGGTGGATTACATTCTTCGATGGAGGAACTTAAGCATGAAGTGTGAACCACAATTACAAGAACAACATGCAATCGGCATCTTACTTAAAAGCATTCACGGCCCGATAGCACTTCTCCTCAAAGGATTCACTATTAAGACTTTCGAGAAGTTGTTAAGCAAGGCCGGGAGCTTGCAAGAGGAGGCGAAGCAATTAAATTTTGCCGACAAGACAGACAAGCAAAAGCCTGTGAAGACTTTTGAAAAGAAATCCGGGATCGTTGCAGCAGTCGACAAAGGCAAGCAACCGATATAAATATCGTCCGAAAGACCACCGCAACCTCAAAAGAATTACCAGCAACCCCGACCCAGCTATCAGTCATCTCCACAGTATGAACAACCGCCTCGTCCGCAACGTACATTAAGGGAGCTTCTGAGCAGGGAATATCCATTTAAAAATGAGGCAGTACCAAAAATGTTCCTTAGTCTGATGAAGACTCCAGATTTCCAGCTGCCAGAACCTAAGAGACCAGAAGAAGTCAACAAGAAAGGTGATCCCAACTTTTGCCCTTATCACCGGATGCTTGGACACAAGATAGAAGATTGCATTACCTTCAAAAGTTGGCTCAATGACAACCTTCAGAAAGGGAATATAACAATCCCGAAGGAGTACATGACGGAACCCCAGAAAGGAGGTTCCGTCAATGTTGTCTCGACCGATCCCATCATTCCGATAGATCCCTATACAACTGATGATGGATGGACTACCGCTTGGACGAGGTCTTCAAAAAAGATTTTAGATAGCATCCAAACCACTTCGGTGCGAGCTTCAATTCAAAGTTCGAAACCTGCTAAGCCGACACTGTCACTTGCGATAGAAGAACCACCTCAACAGGAGACGATTGAAGAGAAGAAGAAAATCAACGAAGAAGAAAGGACCGAGGCTCCTAAGGCTAGACTAGGGGCTCCTTATCCTAGGATAGTTGTTTTCGATTCGGGGGAGAAATCCCTCGAACCTCTGACTCGTATGATTATCCGCTCACTTCGGTGGGATCTTATAATGATAAGGGTGATGGCGTTGGCTACGTTTTGATCGTTTCTAATGATTACGTAACTAGCGACAATCCGGACATCGATTTCGATACAAATGACAATTCTCAAATCATACACAATCTCGACGATCACGATGACGAAGAAGACATCCACCAAGGAGGCTACGAGAGTTCAATAAGCAATGAGTCCATTTGCGAGTTTCTAGGAGCTCCAGTCACAATAGAGTTAGAGCCTTCAGACTCCGAAGCTAATCAGGAAGAACCTGTCATTCTGATTCAGGAAGAAACACCGACAAGCTCAACACTAGATTCGGAGGAAATTACGGAAGTTAACTTAAGAAGTGGAAGAGTCCTACCTCCGAGAATGGGTCCAAAGGACAAAGGAAAGCAGGTGGTTGTTCAAGAAGAACCAACCCAGAGAGAAGAAATACCAATTCAAGAAGAAGCCGAGATACATGGAAATAAAGTGGACTACAACGTGCTAGCCCATCTTAGGAAACTACCGACCAAGCCGAGCATCTACGACGCTCTCATCTTATCAAAGGAGATGAGAGAAGCTCGATCAAGGCCTTACTTGATCCGTAAATTTGCTTGGCTCAAATGGCCGGAGATTCCTTAGATGAGGTTTGCTCGTTAAAGGAACAGCGAGGTGTTACCTTTACGGACAATGACCTACTACTTGGGACAGCAGACCACAACCGACTGTTGTACATTTCAGTTACAATTGGGAAGTTTATGCTCTCCAGAGTATTGGTGGATCCAGGAGCATCAATCAATATAATGAGTCTTCGAACACTAGCATATTTTGAAATTGATGCCCGCGAGCTCGAAGCCGACAAAATGTTATTAAGAGGATTCAACCAGAAAGGAGAAAGAGCCCTCGGATCGATAACACTACTAATGAAGATCGGTGACTTAGCAAAGACAACCGCAAAATTTCACATAATTGATTCAGAAACATCGTTCAACGCTCTACTGGGCCGACCATGGATACATGAAAACAGGATGGTACCATCATCTCTACACCGAGTGCATCAAATACTACGATGGAGGGGAACAGTGCATCAAAGGTGACTTACAACCATTCTCCGTACATGAGATTGGAATCCATGAAGACGTAGCATATTATGCACCACCGAAGAAAACAATCTTCTCCAGAGATACCATAACAAATGAAGCAAAGAAATTTCGGGACAACGAAGAACTCGAAGTTCTAGTCCAACGATCACTCACCACTCCCTTACGGCGAGATGGTGAAGGTTTCTCCACAACTCGCATCCGAGATCGAGGCCGGGGACGAGGTCGTGGCGGAGACGTTAGGACGATTGGACAGAGGAAACCAGCCATCAATGTCGATTAGGAAGACGAGCTTCGAAGAAGAAAAAGAAATCAAACAAGAAGCGACGACAATAAGTTGGAAAAAGCCGCAATTCAAGATCTCTCTCGAAGATGAGAAGAATGAAGAATATAAATCGATATACGAGAAGATTAACCACTATGTACATACTATGACCCTGACCCCGATCCATTCTAATAAGATTGAGGGTATGGTGGTCAAAGAGGTATGTAGCGGCGGTGCAAAGCCCATCAAATTCTACCGTGGTGCTTCTTCCTCCAAAACTGAGAATAATGTACAATTTGAAGATGTCACTTCATCAGAATTAATGGAATTACCTTTTGAGTGGTATTCTCCCTGTGTTCAAAATTTAATTCAGCTAGGTTTCTTACCTCGACAATGGACAAAAGGCCAATCACAACATTTTGAAAAATTATGGAATAACTCCGGTCGTCCACCCAATTCAAAGCATGGTCTCGGATTCGGCACGGTAGGATCGACTGACGATACTGAATTTTGCATGGTTGTCACTTGCAAGACTAATGAAAGCTGCATGGAAACTACAGAAGAATTTGAAGATTTACAAATTGGAGACGCTCCACCAGAATTCGAAGAAGAGATCAAATCTACAATAGATGAGTTAACGGAAGTTAACTTAGGTACTAGCGAAGAGCCTAGACCTACCTTTGTTAGCTCCTTACTCAATAAGGAAGACTCCGAAGAAATAATCAAGTTATTAATGGAATTTAAAGACTTGTTTTGCTTGGAACTACGATGAGATGTCGGGATTAGCTCCGGAGGTCGCAATTCATAAGCTAGGAGTGGATCCTACTTCGTCCCGGTCCGACAAGGTCCCGTGAAGAATGCGTCTAGAAATTGAACAACAAGTCATAGCCGAAGTTAAAAAGCTAATAGACGCTAAATTTATCCGTGAAGAATAATACCCAACTTGGTTAGCCAATGTGGTGCCGATCGAAAGAAGAATGGTCGGATCGAATTTGTGTGGACTTCAGAGATTTAAACAAGGCATGTCCAAAAGATGAATTCCCTCTACCGATCCCAGAATTAATGATCGACATTGCTTCAACGCATGAAATATTCTCATTCATGGATGGATCTTCGGGATACAACCAGATAAAAATGGCTCCAGAAGATGAAAAGCTTACAGCATTCAGAACGCCGATCGGAGTATATTGCTACACAGTAATGCCATTCGGACTGAAGAACGCAGGAGCAACCTACCAGAGAGCGATGACAAGAATTTTTGATGATCTCATCCACAATCAATTTGAATGCTACGTGGACGATGTGGTCATCAAAAACAAAGTAAAGGACAACCACCTGTATGATTTGAGAATTGTTTTCGAACGATTAAGACAATTTAACCTTAAGATGAATCCCTTAAAATGTGCCTTCGGCGTCACCTCCGGGAAATTCTTAGGATTCGTTGTCCGACATCGTGGAATTGAAATCGACCCGTAAAAGATTAAAGCCATCTTAGAAATGCCGCCTCCCAAAACCTTAAAACAACTACGATCTTTTCAAGGGAAGTTGGCATATCTTCGAGGCTTTATCTCGAACTTGTCAGGTAGGTGTCAGCCTTTCTCGACACTAGTTAAAAAGGATGCCAAATTTATTTGGGTAGAGAAATGCCAGAGGGCCTTCAAAGACATTAAACAATATTTAATGACACCTCCTGTCTTAGCGACCCCTGGTCTCGGGTAGACCGCCGATACTTTATACCGCGGCGACTCTCTCGGAGCCCCGTTAGCCTGAGTCAATGATGAGGGTAAAGAAAATGCTCTTTACTATTTAAGCCGTCGTTTACTTCCGACGGAAATAAGGTATCCCGCAATTGAAAAGCATTGTTTGGCCCCGATCTTGGCCGCTCAAAAGCTCGGGCACTACATGCTTTCTCATAAGGTCAACTCCGATCTCGAAGTTTAATCCATTGCAATACTTGATGACTCGTCCAACACTTTCCGGTAGACTTGCCAGATGGTCAATGATATTATTGCAATTCGATATAACTTTCGTGCCTCTTCGTGCCGTAAAGGGACAAGTCTTAGCAGACTTACTCGCAGCACACCCTTTGCCGGCAGAATCTCCTCTCAAAGACAATTTGCCAGATGAACAAATAATGAGCCTAGAAGACCCTGATGATCGACGTGGGGAATTATACTTCGACGGAGCATCTTCAGCACACAAAGACGAAGAATCGCAAGTGATAGTGCCCGATAAGGCAGGAATCGGACTAATCTTTATAACACCGGAGCGGGGGATGTTAAGATACTCCTACCACTTGACAGAGCCGTGTACAAACAACGAAGCGGAATAAGAAGCTCTCGTAACGAGATCCGGAATTAACTATTCAAATGGGGATAACAAACATCAACATCTATGGGGATTCGCAATTAATCATTCAACGGATCGCGGACAAGATGCAATTTTAAAGCCAAGACTCGACGCACTTCCAAGTATGCCATACGGTTGTTGGAACAAATTCGAATGTGACAATCTACAAAATTCCCGGGAAAGAAAATGCTTTAGCAGATGCATTAGCCCGTCTCGCAAAAGAGTTTGCTCGTTTGCAAGATGAGTCGGTGGAAGTGCCGGTTCACGGACGTCGGGTCCTATCACGACTCAACATAGACACAATACACAAATCGAGAAAAGAAAAAGAATCAGTTGCAACGAAGTGACGTAAAACACGGAAGATTGGCGACGACCATTGATGGACTACTCGCAAACAAAAAAGCTACCGGACGATAGGTCGCTAGCCCATCGGATCAAGAAAAGAACTCGTCCTACGCATTAATAAACAACACGTTATACGAAGGTCTTTTGATCAAATGTGGCTAAGGTGCCTAAGCGGGTCCGAGGCCCGTGAAATTGTTAAAGAGGTGCATTTAGGACTCGTGGCGCTCACCGATCGGGTCCAAAGATGAAAATAAAAATTAAAAGACTAGGGTACTATCGGCCCTCGATGATGACCGATTGCATGAAAATCGCCAAGAGCTGTCACCAATGCCAACTGCACGGAGTGGTTCTACACCAACCTCCAAATGTGTTACATCCGACAATTGCATCGTGGCCATTTGAATGTTGGGGCACAAATATAGTGGGTCCAATAGAACCACCATCTTCAAAAGGACATCGCTTCATTCTTGCGGCTACAGATTACTTTTCCAAGTGGGCAGAGGCAGTTCCACTTAGAGAAGTGAAAGCACACCACGTGCTACGGTTTTTAAGAACCAAGTTGTCTACCGTTTCGGAGTGCCGCCCAGGATCATCTCAGATAATGGGTCAGCATTCAGAAGCACACAAATCAATAATTTTGTCAGGAGACACGGAATCGACTGGGGATATTCAACAATTTACTACCCAAGAGCAAACGACCTAGCTGAGGCTTTTAATAAAACTCTCGTTCAAATCTTAAAGAAAACCTTGGACGATAATAAGAGAAATTGGCACGAGAAGTTATTAGAAGCCTTATGGGCCTACCGGACAACCTTCGTAACTCCTACTCAAGCTACACCTTACGCTCCGGTGTATGGGTCCGAGGCGAGTGTTACCTTTAGAGGTTCGACCTTCCTTCACTCGGAATTGCGATTGCAAATAAGATCACGACAGAAGAGAATGCCAATTTACGAATAGAGGAATTAGAAAGCCCGGAAGGTAAAAGACTTGCGGCACGACAGAATTTAGAACTATACCAAGCTAAGATGGTTCAAGCCCATGGCAACCGGGTCCGCCCAAGAACCTTCAAAGTTGGTGACTTAGTTCTCGTTCTCAAGAGACCTATTCTTGCACACCGCAAGATAGGAGGAAAATTTGAACCCACTTGGGAAGGGCCGTTTGTGGTTGAAGCAGTATACTCAGGAGGTTCCTACCAGCTAGTGAATTGCCAAGGAGAACGACATATGCTTCCGATCAATGGATGATACTTGAAAAAGTATTACGCTACCTGATGTTTCGAAGGAATGAATTCTTTATCCTTAGAAACACGGGCGAAGTAATTACTTATGACTGGGTCCGAACCCAAAAATAAAAAATGTGCTAAAATAAATAAAATCATGATAATAAAGTTTTCCTTGTTTTCTTTTCCAAATCAAAATCTCTTTCCTGATCTTATCTCACTTCATTCCTGTTAAGTTTTAAAATATAAGAGTAATAAAAAAAACTGTCTTTAATAAATATTTTCTTAATGTTCTTGTTCTTAGTACAGCCCCTGATCCTTTTCCTTGTCTTTTCGCAGGGAAATGTCGAGCGGGTGGTTGGTCCTGAACTTTAGAAATGGCGTAAGCCTTGCACTCGATGAAAAGAGGGTGAAAGATGGAGCGATAATCGAGATTGACTCGGATTTCGCACCGGCGAGCCTACGAGTACGAGGAAAGTGACCGGATCCCGGTTGACCGAGAGGAACCGCCGGGCGGACAGGTGATGAAAGTGGGTGGCCCAAGCCACCAATCCAACGAAGCAAGAAAAGAAAAATAAACACTGAAGAAGACAAGAAAATCAAGTCTGTAGTCGCAACAGCAGAGGGCAGGCTTATCAGCGCCGCGCCCACAGAAACTCAGGAAGTTCGAAGAGCTACTCTCACAGCAACGCAACGAAGAAAAAAGAATCACCGTATCCGCAAGATGTTAACCAAACTAGCTACGGACCAGCGCGACGAGGTAGTTGCTACTCCCAGTACATACAATTCATGGACGCCAGTTCACCAGGTACCGGAAGAAAGGAGGCCAGCTCCTAGGATAACAGAAAGGACCAGGGAAATCTCACGAAGATCAGAAGAAAGAAGGCTACCACGCTACCGGATAGAACTACCAGTAGTGCATGACCTTGTTGCAGAAGCAACCCCGGGGGATGTCCCGACGGACATCATCCCCGAGGAGCCGAGGTATGCAGGAGAACGAGAAGGGATTGAGCCGTATATCCCACAATACGTTACCAGGCCTCGTCATTTGCAGATTATTCTAGAGTACGAGCTGGAAAGAATGCAGAATGTCGAAAAGAAAACCATTGAATACTTCGAGAGAATCGGATGCGAAGGATCAATATACTAGAAGGCCTCGAGCTACATACAGACGTATTCTCAGAATATGAACAACAACAAATCGTGGATTGCATCCGGGATTTGAAAAGAATGGGCCGAGCGGGCCGCCTAAGGGAAAACACCTACTCAGAACCCCGGAGATGGATGCCAGGGAAGGGAAGAATTACAATACAATGTGGGTGCTGTTACAACTTTGCGGAGGACAAGAAGGGAAACCCACCGGGAATACTCCGTCATGGGCAAGTAGATCCGATGCCATTAGTCATCAAGAGAATGGTAAATAGATTGATAACATGGAGGGTACGCCGCTAGATTGCATACCCAATATGCTGCATTATTAACATCTACAAGCGGAGGTGATCGCATACCCCCGTACATAGATCACCACGACTTTGTCGACCTTCTCGCACGGTCTCTTTCCCGAACGAGTGTAACATCATGTTCGGATCCGACCTCCGGATAGCGAGCCCAGTGTGAGTTCCGAGGGCCGGTGAAGATACCTTTACCGGTAGGTTCCGTCATGATACCGAAGGGCAACGGAGCGGATATCGCTAAGCATTGCATACCAGGAGTACCAGTGAAGCGGATCTCGGTTACTTTCGGGAGGATGGACGACAGGAAGACACCTTACTATTTCCGACCGGACCCGGAGCTAGAGAGCCTCCGGCCTTACGAGTCGTGAGCTACATGGAAAATATCACACCTCCAATGTACATCCATACGGCATCCTTGCCAAGGATGGCTTGGAAGGTGATGTTATTGACCATGTACCCCACTATTCAGACATGGATTTTTGACAGATGCTTCTTTGGATGGATCGACAAAGATCATACATAGTCCGTTTTGAGTCTATATGGATTGTGTGAGATGTATTCCAGATCGAGTTATATGATGTATCTTCGACATGATTGGAATGAAAGTGACCATGTCACATTTTTTGCCTTCACCTCTTTTGTGCAAATTGACTGGGAAATGCCATTAAAGTTAAATGAACATCGAACAAAGAACAGAAAAGAAATAAAAAAAAGAATAAGAATAAAAGAAAACTTTCCTTAAAAATCTAAAAATGATGAACACCAAATTCACATGGACACTAAATAAACGATAAAATAAATTTGAATCGTTAAAGGACAAACAAAATGAGCACAAATTTTAAATCAAATTTCAAATTTGATCTTCCAGATTTCAAACTAAATCTCAATCAAATTTCAAATTCAATCTTTCCAGATCCCAAATCAAATTTAAATCAAATTCCAAATCAAATCTCAATCAAATTCAAATTCAATCTTTCAAAATTTCAAATCAAATCTCATCAAATTCAAACTTTTGGAGTGGAGGATTTTACATCCGAGACTGCATTGCTTTAGGATTCTGTCCCTATCGCAATGAAATACATCAAATTCAAACTTTTGGGTTGAGGATTTTACATCCGAGACTGCATTGCTTTAGGATTCTTTCCCTATCGCAATGAAATACATCAAATTCAAACTTTTGGAGTCAAGGATTTTACATCCGAGACTGCATTGCTTTAGGATTCTGTCCCTATTGCAATGAAATACATCAAAAAATCAAACTTTTGGAGTCGAGGATTTTACATCCGAGACTGCATTGCTTTAGGATTCTGTCCCTATCGCAATGAAATACATCAAATTCAAACTTTTGGAGTCAAGGATTTTACATCCGAGACTGCATTGCTTTAGGATTCTGTCCCTATCGCAATGAAATACATTAAATTCAAACTTTTGGAGTCGAGGATTTTACATCCGAGACTGCATTGCTTTAGGATTCTGTCCCTATCGCAATGAAATACATCAAATCAAACTTTTGGGTCGAGGATTTTACATCCGAGACTGCATTGCTTTAGGATTATGTCCCTATCGCAATGAAATACATCAAAATCAAACTTTTGGAGTCGAGGATTTTACATCCGAGACTGCATTGCTTTAGGATTTTGTCCCTATCGCAATGAAATACATCAAATTCAAACTTTTGGAGTCGAGGATTTTACATCCGAGACTGCATTGCTTTAGGATTTTGTCTCTATCGCAATGAAATACATCAAATTCAAACTTTTGGGTTGAGGATTTTACATCCGAAACTGCATTGCTTTAGGATCCTTTCCCTATTGCAATGAAATACATCAAAAATCAAACTTTTGGAGTCGAGGATTTTACATCCGAGACTGCATTGCTTTAGGATTTTGTCCCTATCGCAATGAAATACATCAAATTCAAACTTTTGGGTTGAGGATTTTACATCCGAGACTGCATTGCTTTAGGATGCTTTCCCTATTGCAATGAAATACATCAAAATTCAAACTTTTGGAGTCGAGGATTTTACATCCAAGACTGCATTACTTTAGGATCCTTTCCTTATCGCAATGAAATACATCAAAATTAAACTTTTGGGGTTGAGGACTTTACATCCGAGACTGCATTTCTTTAGGATCCTTTCCTTATCGCAATGAAATACATCGAAATCAAATTCTTGGGGTCGAGGATTTTACATCCGAGACTGCATTGCTTTAGGATCCTTTCCTTATCGCAATGAAATACATCGAAATCAAATTCTTGGGGTTGAGGATTTTACATCCGAGACTGCATTGCTTTAGGATTCATTCCCTATCGTAATGAAATACATCAAAACCAAATTCTTGGGGTTGAGAATTTTACATCCGAAACTGCATTGCTTTAGGATTCTTTCCCTATCGCAATGAAATATATCAAAATCAAATTCTTGGGGTCGAGGATTTTACATCCGAGACTGCATTGCTTTAGGATTCCTTCCCTATCGCAATGAAATACATCAAAACCAAATTCTTGGGGTTGAGGATTTCACATCCGAGACTGCATTGCTTTAGGATTCTTTCCCTACTGCGATGAAGTATATCAAAAACAAACTCTTATGGTTAAGGATTTTACATCCAATACCGCATTGCTCTGAGATCTCTCCTCATTGTAATGATTCAATCCAACCGATTCAATTTTCTTTTGAGGTTGAAGATGTTACATCTAAAACCACAAAATTCCAATTTTTATTTCAACTTCAAATCCCTTTTGACAAAACTTCAATCTAAATTGAAACTCCAAACTAAAATCTAAGCTCACACATAAAAAATAAAACTAAAACAAAATAAAATCTAAGTTGAAATTCCCCCAGATCATGTGATTTGGGATTCACCTCCTTTTCCCTTTCCCCAGCGAGAATTCAGGAATCTCTAGTTTCAAAGATATACTTGACACTCCCGAGCGGAAACTCTTCTAATTTGTCCTAAGTTTGCCACTTGGACATCTGTGTTGGTTTTGTTAATCGCTTCGGTCAACACCAATACGCGCGGTGTGCTCCGTCAGCTCACCACACCTATTGGGGGTCCATTTGTTGACCTCATTTTTGATGAGGTCTTCTCTTCTTTTTTTAGTACTTAGGATCTAGCCTTAGGCTTTTCCTTTGACTATCTTAGAGGACTAGAATTGGGATCCACCACCATTTAGAAATTCAAACCACTTCTTAACTCCCTGCAAACTCCACAAACTCGACCGTAGACCCCTAATCACCTAGAGGGTCGAAATCAAATGTGGAAGTTTAAAGGATGAGTTCCAATAGGACTCTTTAGCTTTAGGACTACCTGTGGTGGCCCGGTCCGGTGAAGGGCCGACTTACACACACACTACACCTATACACTACACTTTCACACACCTATACCTAACTCGACCTCCGACTCATGTAGGTGATTGACATGGATGGTCCTTAACCCCTAAGCCCTCGGCTAAGAGGGTTAGGAACAACAATGTGGATACCTCAAATGAGTCCCTTCATGGCTCATGTGGACTTGATATGGCTTCATGGCTCAACCAAAATGATTTTATTCCACTTACATTCACCCAATCTTCAATTTTCCAAATTTTCAATTTTTGACCCCCGGGACCCTACACCCGCTTAGCCTACCCAAAACCCTTGAAACTACCTAAATTTCTCAAAAATTTCTAAATCATCCAAAATTCCCCAAAGACATTCCTAAAAATTTCTCTCTACTTAAATTGATCATCCATAGCCAAAAATATCAAAAATTCCAAGAATACCTCCCAATACCCTCTAAATACCCAAAATATCCCTCTTGACCAAAAAAATCCAAAAATTCAGAAAAACCCAAATCTTCCCAATTTCATTTTGTTGAACTACACCATGGGCCAATTTTGTCAATTTACCCCACTTTTATGAAAACCCACAATTTGACCCATTTTAACCCAAAGTGAACCCAATGCAAACCAAGCCTACCCAATTGACCCAAATTCTGGTCCAATTCAATTCTAAACTTCAGTTCAACATTCCCAATACCAATCTAGACCAAATCAAAGTCCAATTTGATTGACATTTGGATCAAATTTCACTTTTGGCCTTAAAGCCCAATTTGGACCCATCACCCAAACATAACCCAAACTCACCCAATTCAACTCCAATTAACCCCAAATCTTTTCAAAATCTTCCTTAACATCCCCACAAACAAAACACTAACATGATTTTCCCAACATTTAGACCCAAACCCCACTCAAATTCAACCCAAAGTTAAAAGGCCCAATTTTGACCTAAACCCAAACCTAACCAAAATGAGCCCAAACCCCAAAATCAAAGCCCAACCAAAGTCAAAACCTCTTTGAAACACTCCCATAAACATTTCCCAACATTAATTTTACATCAATTTCAACCTTAGCCCAACATTGGCCCAAGTTAGCCCACTTTGACCTATATTGGCCCATTCACCAAAGGAGCCCAAATTCAACCCAAATCACTCCCAATTTGCTCCAATTCACTCATGACACATCTATGAGCTAAACCCAACAATTATTTGGCCCAAGCCTTTACCAAAATTTCATCCTAAAATCCATTTTAAAATTCAAAAAGCCCACTTCCCTTAAACCTTCCTAAAAGCCCACTTCCTTCAAATTCAAAAGCCCAAATTCATCCAAAGCCCACATGGCACTTCCCCTCATCATCCATTTAATCAAAATCACCCCTAAGTTTAAAAATCATCAATTAAACCATTCCAAATGAAGCTTCATACAAATTTCCATCAAATTACCAAAAATTTCTAAAATCCATTTTCATGAAATTGACCAAGCTTTTCCCCAAGCCAAAGACAAGCCATGCAAGCCATGGACAAGCCACATGAAGCCATGAAAGGTTTGACATGTGATCAAGCCATTAGTGGCAAAAGGGGGAACCCCTTTCCTAACCCTCCCTTAAGCAATTTTAACCCTTTTTATGCAACACCTAAACCCAAAATTTACTTAAACCAAGTTTATAGGGACTTCACCACTCCATCTCAGCCTAGCCTATCTCGATTCCTCACAAGCACCCAAAGCCCTTGGAGGGTGCACCATGCCCAAAACCATGGGTTGACCCAAATTAAGCTAAAATGATCCCTTCCCCCTTCTACTTTGATTCAACACCTTTACACATGGACAACTGCAATTGACTGCACTAAACCCCAGCCCTGACCCACCTGGACCTGAGGGTGACCCATGCCTGCCGGCCAGCCGCCTGGATCGCCAGAAAACTCCATGGCCGAGACATGAGGAGGAGCCAAACTTTGGAATTCCACCTCGTCGAGCTGCCCCATGCCCAATGGCCACCATGGTCGTTCGCCCCTCGACCTAAGCAACTGATCCCAACCCTTGGCCATCCCCGTGAGGCTCTCCGACCACCTCTATTTAAACACCACCCCCTCTCGGCCATGAGAGGTGCTGAACCAGACCTTACTGAAACTCTGCCAAAATTGTTCCAGATCACTCTCCATACTAAGAGCAATTGATCCCTGGTGTCAATTTGCTCTAATTCCCACCAACAGAACCCAATTTCTCAGCCAAAATTCCACCCAAAACCAGGACACTTCTCCACAGTGGATCAATCCTCAAATTGATTGGTTCTACACCTTCACTCGGACCAAGGGAAGAAGTCCACCAAGCAAAAGCCCCTTCTCCGAGGCCACCCAGCTTGCTCCAGCCTCCAAGCTTTGTGATCGGCTGTGGTCGAAATCATACCTAGGCAATTCACCAGACCAGGAGACTTCATCTGGAGCTTGCTGGGATCCAATCAAAGGTGACACAACCCTCAGATTGAAGCCACACTACTCTGAGGAAAGATGTATTCGTCTCTTCAAGACGAATCCATAGAGCACAAGAACACGAAAATCCATTGAGTATCGAGTGAGATATTAGGGATTTAGTGTGGACGGCTCTCGGGTGAGGACGCTTGGGGATGATGAACGGATGCCGTTCATTTAATACACGCACGGACGGACGGCCAGGATTGCGCCAGATGAGGAGACGGAACGATACAGCGGGCCCCCGGAGCGCTGAGTTGGATGGCGGCGTCGAATCAGAAGGCGACACGCGACGTTTCAGAGCTGCCGAGGTTGACGCGGCGCCGCGTGGATAAATAGAAAATTAGGGTATTTTTCTATTTATTTAATTCCCTAAACTTCAAAAATCCATAACTTTGTGTAGAAAAATCAGAAAAATAAATAAAAATACCCTCTTGCTCGGTGAATGTGAGGAGAATAATGTGGAAAAGAAATCATTTAATTTCATCAAGTATTTTATTTTTAATGATTTATTTACCCTATGCATTATTTTAATTCTCCATGCATATAGGAAATTCACCATGGCATGAGACCATAGGGCTTTTGAAGCCTCTCGAATTTGGGAACATTCCCCGAATTTTCCAAAGTCGAGGCCATCCCTATGAGAAGTTAATGATTTTTCAAGTTCATGTTACTGTTTTGAGTATTTTAATTCCAATAATTAGCATGTTGTGAAATAAATTCTAAGAAAATTTGGTGATGTCTCTTATGACCAGAGGACCCTAGGAAAAATAGGTTTTGAGTTAACTCATTTAAAATAACCCTAATTGGCTTAAACACCCAAAATAGGTCCCTAATTAATTAGAGATACCCATACATCAAATTGACTTGAAATCAATTCTCCACTGACCTTTAGGATCAGAGGAACCCACCATAAAAAATTGAAGTCAATTGGACTTGGTTAGCCCTACTAAATGGGTTGATTAAGCCATTTAGGCAATTTGAACTTTAAAAATTCATAACTTTCAAAATACCTTTCAAAAATTCACCAAATTGGTTTTGGAGACTCTCTGATATTAGGGGAATTTAAGAAAATTAAAATTTTAATTTTCTAAAAAAGTTGATTTTTTGTATTATTTTAATATTTTAATAATTAAAAAATAATAAAAATCATAAAAATAATAAAATTCACCAAAATGTCACATTTTGAATTTTAATCACTTAGGAACAAACCCCATATTTTTCTTAGGTCTATTTAATGAGATATTAAATTTTAAAGCCCTAAGATAATTTAAAAATTAAAAAAATACATTTTTTTGGCATTTTCACTAAAATAATTATAATAAATCATAGAAAAATCAGAAAATTGCAAAAATTGATTCTCCGATTTCCTTGATATCAGAGAGATTTTTTGAAAAATATAAATTTCATTTTTCAACCTTTATTTTATTTTTTAAATTAATTAATACTCCAAAACTTAAAATAATTATAATAAAAATAATATAATTCAAAAAATCACCAAAATTGGTCCAAGTGGTCCTCTAGTCATTAGGAATGTCCCATAATTTTCTTAAGGACAGAAACTTTCCCTTGGTCATATTGTTAAATTTTCCTCGGAAATACCTATTTTCCACTAAAAATAATTACATAAATAAATTAAATATTGAAAAATCACATTTTCTCCTCTCATGTCTTTATTGGCATATGAGTGAAGTTACATAAAAATTTCAAGTTCATTTAAGCTCAATTTAGTGTGTTATGAAATTATTAAGCTTGAAGGGTAAAATGGTAATTAAAATTTTAACCCTTAATTAAAACTTTAGGTTTAATAAAATTAACAAATAAAATATTTAATCTTAATATAATTTGGATGATTGAAATTTAAGTAATTAAAGGGTAGAAACCCATTAAACAATTTAAAATAATTAAAATAAACCTTAATTTAATAATTGATTAAATTTGGAAGAATAATAAAATTGGAATTATTAAATAGGGATATTATTATTAGGAAGAGATTTATTCTTTAATTTAAAAAAAATCCCTAAATTAATCATTTCAATTATATTTAATTCCTAATTAAAAATGATAATTCAAATTTAAATTTTAAAATGTTAAAGGACTAATCATTAAATTAAATTAAAAAGTTAAATTATTAAACTCTTTTTAAATTTTCAATTAAATTAAAATTAAAAATAAAATTAAATTAAAGATTAAATTAAATTAAATCAAATAAATTAAATTAAATTAAATTAAATTAAATAAATTAAATTAAATTAAATTAAATTAAATTAAATTAAATTAAATTAAATTAATAAATCAAATTAAATTAAATTAAATTAAATTAAATTAAATTAAATTAAATTAAATTAAATTAAATTAAATTAAATTAAATTAAATTAAGTTAAATTAGATTAAATTAAATTAAATTAAATTAAAATTAAATAAAATTAAATTAAATTAAAGGAAATTAAATCAAATTAAACTAAATTAATTTAACATCAAATCAAACTAAATTGAATTAAATTAAATTAAATTAAAATTAAAATTAGATTAAATTAAATTAAAGTTAAATGAAATTGAATTGAATAACATTACCTAAGACATAAAGAAATTAAATATAAAGCAACTTGAACACTATTCCAAATTTAAACCCTTTAACTGAAGTTAAACTAAATCATAAACCATTTGAACACCAATTTGCCCTCGAAAGCTTTGGTTATTATAACTCATAAACAGAACATTAAATGAAATGTTACTTCACCTATAGGATATTCAAATGTCCTAGTTCACTGAGCAAGATGACAACAAAACTTGAATTTCCGGACGATTAATTCATTTGTATAATTAAATTCATTTGGACTTAAAACAATCCTAGAAATATTGAAAAGATGTTTAAGATTTGTCTTAAGCACTTCCTCGATATGATAGGATGTTCATAAGAACAATTGAATTTAATTATTCTTTGATGAAGAAAATCGTCCTCAAACTAAAATACAAAGACCTAGACGTCATAGGAAATGACTAGCTATAGGATTAGGAATTTGGTAGAAAACCATAACCCTTCCCTTAGCTTTACCTAGGAACTTGTTTAAATATTCTAATTGTATTTTAAGTGCAGCTTGGGATGACGGGAAGACCCTCCAGGTACGCTTTTATTTTATTGCAATTTACATTATTGCAATTTCTTTAATTGCATCACACTTACTTTTTCTTGCATGATAAACAATTGTTGCATGAAAACCCACACCTTTAGGATAGTCCCTAAAACTGAAACCAAAACTAAATTAAAAGTCATTGCAAGATAAAATTCAACACCACAACATTTCAAAATATAAAACAACTCAAAATTTAATCACAAACAGAACACAAAACTACAATTACAACTAAATTAAAAACGTCTTGTTGGATGATCGGGAATACCTCGGATGATGTAACCTACGTGTTGCTAACGGGATTTCCCACGGTCTAAATGAAAGTGTGGAACTCATTCAGTTGAGTTTAGCAAATTCATCTGGACTAAGTGAATCCGATAAAAATAACGATGTCGGAAGGATGGAACCGTGGGATCTTAACCGGTGTCGTTATAATCAACTTTAAGATTTGTTTTAATTAAAACACAAAAACACTTGAAAATTAAGACTTCTCTAAACCAAAACACTTCTCTCATCTCCTGATTTATGACTTCTAAAACTAAACCTCTGCAACAACAAGGAGCTTGGAGCATGGTCGGCAGCACGGCCATCGTCGTCGACAAAACTTGAATCTACATCAGCAAAACTTTCCCGGAATTAAACAACAAAGCCATAGGACTTCGAGGTAGTTTGCCTAGTGCAACATAAATCCTCAACCTTTTGTTAGGCATTTGCATTGCAAATTAAGCCCTAACCGGTCTTAGGATTCCGAGGTAGTCGTCCGATACGACATAAACCCTCACATCTTCCAGGCAATTTGTATGATCATGTCATACGGATATAAGTCCTAATTAACTAAAACTGGCAAGATCAAAACATTAAATAAACATTAGGACTTTCCTAAATCCAAGCCAAACAATAGGATAGTCGGGAAATTACCGAAGTTCGCTTTGAATCTGTAATTTCTCCTACTTTTCTTCCTTTGAATTCCCAAAACAAAATCTTACAAATTTGATCCATTCCCTATTGAAATTCCAAAATTCGATCCCTTGAAAACTTAAACCTTGAAATTCCTGAGAGCAGAATTACTGATTATTATCGAGAGTTTTCTTAGGTGATTCCCGTCACCTAAGATGTAATTAACTATAGGGGCTTGCCCTTATAGGGAATTTTAAAGAACCTGAGTAATATAAACCCTCGTTTAATGTTTTTCATATTAAGCAGGGGAATTTGTCGGCACATAAAATTGGTTCGCAGACCAAACGGATGTCACAAATCTTTTAGTTTATTTAATCGAGCCCCACCATTAAGCAGTGTGTCTATCCTTAGGGATAGATACACGGTTTGTAGTGCGGTGCTCGTTTATATAAACTATTTGGGATGTGAGATCAGTTTGATTTCATATCTTAAAATTTTCAAATTTAAAATTATTTTCAAAATCAAATACTACTTTTCAAATTATATATATTTAAACTAAATTTAAAATCTTAAAATTCGCCGACAATTTCTGTTAGGCGACCCCTTTTCTAAATACAACACAACCTAAAAAATAATGCCGACAGAAGGTTGAGTTTGAACTCGATTGAAATTTGATTTGAAATTTGGAAAGATTGAATTTGAAAAATGATTGAGATTGGATCTAAGATCTAGAAAATCGAATTTGAAATTGATTCAAAACTTGTGCTCATTTTGTTTTTCCTTTAACGATTCAAATTTATTTTATTTATTTAATGTTCATGTGAGTTTGGTGGTTATCATTTTTAGATTTTTAAGGAAAGTTTTCTTTTATTCTCTTTTTTTATTTCTTTTCTATTCTTTGTTCGAAGTTCATTTAACTTTAATGGCGTTTCCCAGTCAATTTGCACAAAAGAGGTGAAGGCCAAAAATGTGACATGGTCACTTTCATTCCAATCATGTCGAAGATACATCATACAACTCGATCTGGAATACATCTCATACAATCCATGTAGACTCAAAACGGACTTTGTATGATTCTTTGTCAATCCATCCAAAAAGGTATCTGTCAAAATCCATGTCTGAATAGTGGGGTACATGGTTAATAATATCACCTTCCAAGCCATCCTTGGCAAGGATGCCGTATGGATGTACGTTGGAGGAGTGATATTTTTCATGCAACTCACAGCTCGTAAGGCCGGAGGCTCTCTAGCTCCTGGTCTGGCTGGAAGTGGTAAGGTGTCTTCCTGTCGTCCATCCTTCGAAAGTAAGCGAGATCCGCTTCACCGGTACTCCTGGTATGCAATGTTTAGCGACATCTACTCCGTTGCCCTTCAGTATCATGACGGAACCTACCGGTATTGGTATCTTCACTGGACCTCGGAACTCACCTGGGCCTGCTATCCGGAGGTCAGATCCGAACATGATATTACACTCGTTCAGAAAAGAAACCGCGCAAAAAGGTCTGAGAAAGTCATGGTGATATATGTGCGGGGGTATGCAGTCACCCTGCTTGTAAATATTAATGATGCAACTGTTGGGTATGCAATCTGCCGGCAGTACCCTCCATGTTATCAATCTTTTTACCATTCTTTTGATGACCAATGGCATTGGATCCACCTGGCCATGACGGAGTATTCCCGGTGGGTTTCCCTTCCTGTCTTCTGCGAAGTTGTAGCAGCATCCACATTGTATTGTAATTCTACCTTTCCCTGGCATCCATCTCCGGGGTTCTGAGTAGGTGTTTTCTCTTAGGCGGCCCGCTCGGCCTATTCTTTTCAAATCCTGGATGCAATCCACGATTTGTTGTTGTTCATATTCTGAGAATACGTCTGTATGTAGCTCGAGGCCTTCTAGTATATTGATCCTCCTGCCTCTGATTCTCTCGAAGTATTCAAAAGTTTTCTTTTCGACATTCTGCATTCTTTCCAGCTAGTACTCTGGAATAATCTGCAAATGGCGGGGCCTGGTGACGTATTGTGGGATATACGGCTCAATCCCTTCACATTCTCCTGCATACCTCGGCTCCTTGGGGATGATGTCCGTCGGGACATCCTCCGGGGTTGCTTCTGCAACAAGGTTATGCATTACTGGTGGTTCTATCTGGTGGCGTGGTAGCCTTCTTTCTTCTGATCTTCATGAGATTTCCCTGGTCCCTTCTGTTATCCTAGGAGCTGGCCTCCTTTCTTCGAGTACCTGGTGAACTGGCGTCCTTGAAGTGTATGTGCGCGGCATAGCAAGCTGCCTCGTCGCGCTGGTCCACTGCTAGTTTGGTTAACATCTTACTGATACGGCGATTCTTATTTCTTCGTTGAGTTGCTGTGAGAGCAGCTCTTCGTACTTCCTGAATCTCTGTGGGCGCGGCGCTGACAAGCCTGCCCTCTGCTGTAGCGACTATAGACTTGATTTTCTTATCTTCTTCAGTGTTTGTTTTCCTTTTCTTGCTGCTGGATTGGTGGCTTGGGCCACCCACTTTCATTCTCGTCCGATCGGCCGGTTCCTCTCGGTCGACTGGGGCCCAGTCACTTTCCTCATATTGCAGGCCTGCTAGTGCGAAGTCCGAGTCAATCTGGATTATCGCTCCATCTTTGACCCTCTTTTTGTCGAGTGCAAGGCTTACAACATTTCTAAAGTTCAGGACCAACCGCCCGTTCGACATTTCCCTGCGAAAAGACAAGGAAAATGATCAGGGGCTGTACTAAGAACAAGAACATTAAGAAAATGTTTATTAAAGATATTTTTTTATATTATTTTTTTTTGTATTTTTAAATTTAACAGGAATGAAGTGGGATAAGATCAGGAAAGAGATTTTGATGTGGAAGAGAAAACAAGGAAAGCTTTATTATCATGATTTTATTATTTTAGCACATTTTTTATTATTTTTGGGTTCGGACCCGATCATAAGTAATTACTTCGCCCGTTCTTCTAAGGATGAAGAATTCATTCTTTCGAAACATCAGGTAGCGTAATACTTTTTCAAGTATCGTCCGTTGATCGGAAGCATATGTCGTTCTCCTTGGCAGTTCACCAGCTGGTAGGAGCCTCCCGAGTAGACTGCCTCAACCACAAATGGCCCTACCCAAGGGGGTTCAAATTTTCCTCCTATCTTGCGGTGTGCAAAAAATAGGTCTTTTGAGAACAAGAACTAAGTCACCAACTTTGAAGGTTCTCGGGCGGACCAATCTGTCATGGGCTTAAACCATCTTAGCTTGGTATAGTTCTAAATTCTCCTGCACTGCAAGTCTTTTCCCTTCCAGGCTTTCCAATTCTTCTAGTCGTAATTTGGCATTCTCTTCTGTCGTGATCTTGTTTGCAACTGCAATTCTGAGTGAAGGAAGCTGGACCTCTAAGGGTAACACTGCCTCGGACCCATACACCGGAGCGTAAGGTGTAGCTTGAGTAGGAGTTCGAAGGTTGTCCAGGTAGGCCCATAAGGCTTCTAATAAATTCTCGTGCCAATTTCTCTTATTATCGTCCAAAGTTTTCTTTAAGATTTGAACGAGAGTTTTATTAAAAGCCTCAGCCAGGCCGTTTGCTCTTGGGTAGTAAATTGTGGAATATCGCCAGTCAATTCCGTGTCTCCTGACAAAATTGTTGATTTGTGTGCTTCTGAATGCGACCCATTATCTTAGATGATCTGCGCGGCACTGCGAAACGGTAGACAACTTGGTTCTTGAAAAGCGTAGCACGTGGTGTTCTTTCACTTCTCTGAGTGGAACTGCCTCCGCCCACTTGGAAAAGTAATCTGTAGCCGCAAGAATGAAGCGATGTCCTTTTGAAGATGGTGGTTCTATCGGACCCACTATATCTATGCCCCAACATTCAAATGGCCACGATGTAATTGTCGGATGTAGCACATTTGGAGGTTGGTGTAGAACCACTCCGTGCACTTGGCATTGGTGACAGCTCTTGGCGATTTTGATGCAGTCGGTCATCATCGAGGGCCAGTAGTACCCTAATCTTTTAATTTTCATTTTCATCTTCGGACCCGACTGGTGAGAGCCACAGAGTCCTGAATGCACCTCTTTAACGATTTCACGGGCCTCGGACCCGCTTAGGCACCTTAGCCACATTTGATCAAAAGAACTTCTGTATAACGTGTTGTTAATTAATGCGTAGGACAGAGTTCTTTTCTTGATCCGATGGGCTAACGACCTATCGTCCGGTAGTTTTCCTTGTTTGCGGGTAGTCCATTAATCTTGTCGCCGATCTTCTGTGTTTTCACGTCACTTTGTTGCAACTGATTCTTCTTCTTTTTCGACTTGTGTATTGTGTCTATGTCGAGTCGTGATAGGACTCGACGTCCGTGAACCGACACTTCCATCGATTCATCTTGCAAGCGAGGCAAATTCTTTTGTTAGACGAGCTAACGCATCTGCTAAAGCAATTTCTTTTACGGGAATTTTGTAGATCGTCACATTCAAAATCTGTTCCAACAAGCGTATGGCATACTTGGAAGTATTGCTCGAGTCTTGGCTTTAAAATTCCATCTTGTCCGGCGATCCGTTGAATGATTAACCGTGAATCCCAGTAGATGTTGATGTCTGTTATCCCCATTTGAATAGTTAATTCCGAGTCCCGTTATGAGGGCTTCGTATTACGCTTCGTTGTTTGTACACGGTTCTTTCAAGTGGTAGGAGTATCTTAACATCCCCCGCTCCGGTGTTATAAAGATTAGTCCGATTCCTGCCTTACCGGGCACTATCACTTTCGACTCTTCGTCTTTGTGTGCTGAAGATGCTCCGTCGAAATATAATTCCCAACGTCGATCATCAGGGTCTTCTAGGCTCATTATTTGTTCATCAAGCAAATCGTCATTGAGAGGAGATTCTGCCGGCAAAGGGTGTGCTGCGAGAAAGTCTGCTAGGATTTGTCCCTTTACGGCACGAAGAGGCACGAAAGTTATATCAAATTGCAATAATATCATCGACCATCTGGCAAGTCTGCTGGAAAGCGTTGGATGGGTCATCAAGTATTGCAATGGATTAAATTTCGAGATGAGGTTGACCTTATGAGAAAGCATGTAGTGCCTGAGCTTTTGAGCGGCGAAGATCAGGGCCAAACAATGCTTTTCAATTGCGGGATACCTTATTTCCGTCGGAAGTAAACGACGGCTTAGGTAGTAAAGAGCATTTTCTTTACCCTCATCATTGACACAGGCTAACGGGGCTCGAGAGAGTCGTCTAAAGCCGCGGTATAAAGTATCAATGGTCTACGTGAGGCCAGAGGTCGCTAAGACGGGAGGTGTCATTAAATATTGCTTAATGTCCTCGAAGGCCTTCGGCATTTCTCTTCCCAAATAAATTTGGCGTCCTTTTTAACAAACGCCGAGAAAGGCTGACACCTACGACAAGTTTGAGATAAAGCGTCGAAGATATGCCGGCTTCCCTTGAAAAGATCGTAGTTGCTTTAAGGTTTTGGGAGGCGGCATTTCTAAGATAGCTTTAATCTTTTCCGGGTCGATTTCAATTCCATGATGTCGGACAACGAATCCTAAGAATTTCCCGGAGGTGACGCCGAAGGCGCACTTTAAGGGATTCATCTTAAGGTTAAATTGTCTTAATCGTTCGAAAACAATTCTCAAATCATACAGGTGGTTGTCCTTTACTTTGCTTTTGATGACCACATCGTCCACGTAGCATTCGACTTGATTGTGGATGAGATCATCAAAAATTCTTGTCATTGCTCTGCGGTAGGTTGCTCCTACAATCTTCGATCCGAATGGCATCACTCGTGTAGCAATATACTCCGATCGGCGTTCGAATGTCGTAAGTTTTTCATCTTACGGAGCCATTTTTATCCGGTTGTATCCACGAAAATCCATCCATGAATGAGAATATTTCATGTGTCGAAGCAATGTCGATCATTAATTACGGGATCGGTAGAGGGAATTCATCCTTTGGACATGCCTTGTTTAAATCTACGAAATCCACACAAATTCGATCCGACCATTCTTCTTTCGATCGGCACTACATTGGCTAGCCAAGTTGGGTATTGTTCTTCACGGACAAATTTGGCGTCTATTAGCTTTTAAACTTCGGCTATGACTTGTTGTTCGATTTCTAGACGCATTCTTACGGGACCTTGTCCGGTCGGGACGAAGTAGGATCCACTCCTAGCTTATGGACTGCGACCTGCGGAGCTAATCCCGGCATCTCATCGTAGCTCCAAGCAAAAGCAGTCTTTAAATTCCATTAATAACTTGATTATTTCTTTGGAGTCTTCTTTATTGAGCAAGGAGCTAACGAAGGTAGGTCTAGGCTCTTCGCTAGTACCTAAGTTAACTTCTGTTAACTCATCTATTGTAGATTTGATCTCTTCTTCGAACTCTGGTGGAGCGTCTCCAATTAGTAAATCTTCAAATTCAGTATCGTCAGCTGATCCTACTGTGTCGAATCCGAGACCACGCTTTGAATTGGGTGGACGACCGGAGTTATTCCATAATTTTTCAAAATGTTGTGATTGACCTTTTGTCCATTTTCGAGGTAAGAAACCATGCTAAATTAAATTTTGAACACAGGGAGAGTACCACTCAAAAGGTAATTCCATTAATTCTAATGAAGTGACATCTTCAAATTGTACATTATTTTTCAGTTTTGGAGGAAGGAGCACCACGATAGAATTTGATGGGCTTTGCACCGCCTCTGTGTACCTCTTTGACCACCATACCCTCGATCTTATTAGAATGGATCGGGGTTAGGGTCATAGTATGTACATAGTGGTTAATCTTCTCGTACATCGATTTATATTCTTCATTCTTCTCATCTTCGAGAGAGATCTTGAATTGCGGCTTTTTTCGACTTATTGTCGCTGCTTCTTGTTTGACTTCTTTTTCTTCTTCAGAACTGTCTTCCCAATCAACATTGATGGTTGGCTTCCTCTGTCCAACTGTCCTAACGTCTCTGCCACGACCTCATCCCCGGCCTCGACCTCGGATGCGAGTTGTGGAGAAACCTTCACCATCTCGCCGTAACGGAGTGGTGAGAGACTGTTGGACTAGAACTTCAGGTTCTTCGTTGTCCCAAACTTTCTTTGCTTCAATTGTTATGGTATGTCTGGAGAAGATTGTTTTCTTCGGAGGTGCATAATAAGTTGCATCTTCATGGATTCCAATTTCGTGTACGGAGAATGGTTGTAAGTCACCTTTGATGCACTGTTCCCCTCCATCATAGTATTTGATGCACTGATGTAGAGATGATGGTACCATCTTGTTTTCATGTATCCATGGTCGGCCCGATAGAGCGTTGAACGACGTTTCGAATCAATTATGTGAAATTTTTTGGTTGTCTTTGCTAAGTCACTCGGTCATCATTAGTAGCGTTATTGATCCGAGGGCTCTTTCTCCTTTACGGTTGAATCCTCTTAATAACATTTTGTCCAGCTTCGAGCTCGCGAGCATCAATTTCCAAATATGCTAGTGTTCGAAGACTCATTATATTGATTGATGCTCCTGGATCCACCAAAACTCTGGAGAGTGTAAGCTTTCCAATTGTAACTGAAATGTACAACGGTCGGTTGTGGTCTGCTGTCCCAAGTAGTAGGTCATTATCCGTGAATGCAACGCCTCACTGTTCCTTTAATGAGCAGACCTCATCTAAGGAATCTCCGGCCATTTGAGCTAAGCAAATTTCTGGATCAAGTAAGGCCTTGATCAGAGCTTCTCTCATCTCCTTTGATAAGATGAGAGCGTCGTAGATGCTCAGTTTGGCTGGTAGTTTCCTAAGATGGGCTAGCACGTTGTAGTCCACTTTATTTTCATGTGTCTCGGCTTCTTCCCGAATGGGTATTTCTTCTGCCGGGGTTGGTTCTTCTTGAACAACCACCTGTTTCCTTTGTCCTTTGGACCCATTCTCGGAGGTAGAACTCTTCCACTTCTTAAGTTAACTTCGTAATTTCTTCGACTCTAGTGTTGAGCTTGCTTGGTGTTTCTTCTTCGAATCGGAATGATAGGTTCTTCCGGATTAGCTTCAGAGTCTGAAGGCTCTAACTCTATTGTGACTGGAGCTCCTCGAAACTCGTAGATAGATTCATTGCTTGTTGAACTCTTGTAGCCTCCTTGATTGATGTCTTCTTCGTCATTGCGATCGTCGAGATTGTCTATGATTTGAGAATTGTCATTGGTATCGAATTCGATGTTCGGATTGTCGCTAGTTACGTAATCGTTAGAAACAGTAAAAACGTAGCCAACGCCATAACCCTTATCATTATAAGATCCCACCGGAGTGAGCGGATAATCATATAGAGTCGGAGGTTCGAGGGATTTCTCCCCGAATCCGAAACAACTATCCTAGGATAAGCGGCCCTAGTCCTAGCCTTAGGAGCCTCGGTCTTCTCTTCTTCGTCGACTTTCTTCTTCTCTTCAATCGTCTCCTGTTGAGGTGGTTCTTCTATCGCAAGTGACAGTGTCGGCTTAACAGGTTTCGAACTCTGAATTGACGCTCGCACCGAAGCGGTTTGGATGCTGTCTAAAATCTTTTTTGAAGACCTTGTCCAAGCGGTAGTCCATCCATCATCAGTCGCATAGGGATCTATCGGAACAATGAGATCAGTCGAGACAACATTGACAGAACCTCCTTTCTGGGGTTCCTTCATGTACTCCTTCGGGATTGTTATATTCCCTTTCCAAAGGTTGTCGTTGAGCCAACTTTTGAAGTTAATACAATCTTCTATCTTGTGTCCAAGCATCCGGTGGTAAGGGAGAAAGTTGGGATCACCTTTCTTGTTGACTTCTTCTGGTCTCTTAGGCTCTGGCAGCTGGAAATCTAGAGTCTTCATCAGACTACGAAACATTTTCGGCACTGCCTCATTCTTGAATGGATATTCCCTGCTCAGAAGCTCCCTTAATGTACGTTGCGGATGAGGCGGTTCTTCATACTGTGGAGATGACTGATAGCTAGGTCGGGGTTGCTGGTAATTCTGTTGAGGTTGTTGCGGCCGTTCGGATGATATTTGTATCGGTTGTTTGCCTTTGTCGACTAGCTGCAACAATCCCGGATTTCTTTTCAAAAGTCTTCACAGGCTTTTGCTTGTCTGTCTTGTCGGCGAAACTTAATTGCTTCGCCTCCTCTTGCAAGCTTCCGGCCTTGCTTAACAACTTCTCGAAAGTCTTAATGGTAAATCCTTTGAGAAGAAGTGCTATCGGGCCATGAATGCTTTTAAGTAAGATGCCGACTGCATGCTGTTCTTGTAATTGTGGTTCACACTTCATACGTAGATTTCTCCATCGAAGTATGTAATCCACCAAAGTTTGAACTCGATTGAAATTTGATTTGAAATTTGGAAAGATTGAATTTGAAAAATGATTGAGATTGGATCTGAGATCTGGAAAATCGAATTTGAAATTGATTCAAAACTTGTACTCATTTTGTTTGTCCTCTAACGATTCAAATTTATTTTATTTATTTAATGTTCATGTGAGTTTGGTGGTTATAATTTTTAGATTTTTAAGTGAAGTTTTCTTTTATTCTCTTTTTTTATTTCTTTTCTGTTCTTTGTTCGAAGTTCATTTAACTTTAATGGCATTTCCCAGTCAATTTGCACAAAAGAGGTGAAGGCCAAAAATGTGACATGATCACTTTCATTCCAATCATGTCGAAGATACATCATACAACTCGATCCGGAATACATCTCATACAATCCATGTAGACTCGAAACGGACTATGTATGATTCTTTGTCGATCCATCCAAAAAGGTATCTGTCAAAATCCATGTCTGAATAGTGGGGTACATGGTTAATAACATCACCTTCCAAGCCATCCATGGCAAGGATGCCGTATGAATGTACGTTGGAGGTGTGATATTTTCCATGCAACTCACAGCTCATAAGGCCGGAGGCTCTCTAGCTCCGAGTCCAGGCCGGAAGTGGTAAGGTGTCTTCCTATCGTCCATCCTTCCGAAAGTAACCGAGATGGGCTTCACCGGTACTCCGGTATGCAATGTTTAGCGACATCCGCTCCGTTGCCCTTCGGTATGATGACGGAACCTACCGGTAATGGTATCTTCAACGGCCCTCGGAACTCACCCGGGCTCGCTATCCGGAGGTCGGATCCGAACATGATATTGCACTCGTTCGGAAAAGAAACCGCGCAAAAGGTCCGACAAAGTCGTGGTGATCTATGTGCGGGGGTATGCGATCACCACCGCTTGTAAATATTAATGATGCAACTCGTAGGTATGCAATCCGCCGGCGATACCCTCCATGTTATCAATCTTTTTACCATTCTTTTGATGACCAATGGCATTGGATCCACTCGGCCATGACGGAGTATTCCCGTGGGTTTCCCTTCCTGTCTTCTGCGAAGTTGTAGCAACATCCACATTGTATTGTAATTATACCTTTCCCTGGCATCCATCTCCGGGGTTCTGAGTAGGTGTTTTCTCTTAGGCGGCCCGCTCGGCCCATTCTTTTCAAATCCCGGATGCAATCCACGATTTGTTGTTGTTCATATTCGAGAATACGTCCGTATGTAGCTCGAGGCCTTCTAGTATATTGATCCTCCCGCCTCGATTCTCTCGAAGTATTCAAAAGTTTTCTTTTCGACATTCCGCATTCTTTCCAGCTCGTACTCGTGGAATAATCCGCAAATGGCGAGGCTCAGTGACGTATTGTGGGATATACGGCTCAATCCCTTCACGTTCTCCCGCATACCTCGACTCCTCGGGGATGATGTCCGTCGGGACATCCTCCGGGTTGCTTCTGCAACAAGGTTATGCATTACTGGTGGTTCTATCTGGTGGCGTGATAGCCTTCTTTCTTCTGATCTTCGTGAGATTTCCCTGGTCCCTTCGGTTATCCTAGGAGCCGGCATCCTTTCTTCCGTGCACAGTGAACCGGCGTCCTTGAAGTGTATGTACTGGCAGTAGCAACTGCCTCGTCGCGCTGGTCCGCTGCTAGTTTGGTTAACATCTTGCGGATACGGCGATTCTTATTTCTTCGTTGAGTTGCTGTGAGAGTAGCTCTTCGTACTTCCTGAATCTCTGTGGGCGCAACGGCGACAAGCTCCGCCCTCTCGCCGTAGCGACTACGGACTTGATTTTCTTATCTTCTTCGAGTGTTTGTTTTCCTTTTCTTACTCTGGATTGGTGGCTTGGGCCACCCACTTTCATTATCGTCGTCGAGGCGGTTCCTCTCGATCAGCCGGGGCCCGGTCACTTTCCTCATATTGCGGGCTCTGCCGGTGCGAAGTCCGAGTCGATCTCGATTATCGCTCCATCTTTCACCCTCTTTTCGTCGAGTGCGAGGCTTACGCCATTTCTAAAGTTCGGGACCAACGGCCGTTCGACATTTCCCTACAAAAAGACAAGGAAAAGGATCAGGGGCTGTACTAAGAACAAGAACATTAAGAAAATGTTTATTAAAGACATTTTTTTTATATTATTTTTTTGTATTTTTAAATTTAACAGGAATGAAGTGGGATAAGATCAGGAAAGAGATTTTGATGTGGAAGAGAAAACAAGGAAAGCTTTATTATCATGATTTTATTATTTTAGCACATTTTTTATTATTTTTGGGTTCGGACCCAGTCATAAGTAATTACTTCACCCGTGCTTCTAAGGATGAAGAATTCATTCTTTCGAAACATCAGGTAGCGTAATACTTTTTCAAGTATCGTCCGTTGATCGGAAGCATATGTCGTTCTCCTTGGCAGTTCACCAGCTGGTAGGAGCCTCCCGAGTAGACTGCCTCAACCACAAACGGCCCTTCCCAAGTGGGTTCAAATTTTCCTCCTATCTTGCGGTGTGCAAGAATAGGTCTTTGAGAACGAGAACTAAGTCACCAACTTTGAAGGTTCTCGGGCGGACTAATCCGTCATGGGCTTAAACCATCTTAGCTTGGTATAGTTCTAAATTCTCTCGTGCTGCAAGTCTTTTCCCTTCCGGGCTTTCCAATTCTTCTAGTCGTAATTTGGCATTCTCTTCATCGTGATCTTGTTTTGCAACTGGCAATTCGAGTGAAGGAAGGTCTGGACCTCTAAGGGTAACACTTGCCTCGGACCCATACACCGGAGCGTAAGGTGTAGCTTGAGTAGGAGTTTTGAAGGTTGTCCAGTAGAGCCCATAAGGCTTCTAATAACTTCTCGTGCCAATTTCTCTTATTATCGTCCAAAGTTTTCCTTAAGATTTGAACGAGAGTTTTATTAAAAGCCTCAGCCAGGCCGTTTGCTCTTGGGTAGTAAATTGTGGAATATCGCCAGTCGATTCCGTGTCTCCTGACAAAATTGTTGATTTGTATGCTTCTGAATGCCGACCCATTATCCGAGATGATCTCGCGCGGCACTCCGAAACGGTAGATAACTTGGTTCTTGAAAAACTGTAGCACGTGGTGTGCTTTCACTTCTCTGACTGGAATTGCCTCCGCCCACTTGGAAAAGTTATTTGTAGCCGCAAAAATGAAGTGATGTCCTTTTGAAGATGGTGGTTCTATCGGACCCACTATATCTGTGCCCCAACATTCAAATGGCCACGATGCAATTGTCGGATGTAGCACATTTGGAGGTTGGTGTAGAACCACTCCGTGCACTTGGCATTGGTGACGGCTCTTAGTGATTTTCATGCGATCGGTCATCATCGAGGGCCGGTAGTACCCTAATCTTTTAATTTTCATTTTCATCTTCGGACCCGACCGGTGAGCGCCACGAGTCCCGAATGCACCTCTTTAATGATTTCACGGGCCTCGGACCCGCTTAAGCACCTTAGCCACTTTCGATCGAAAGACCTTCCGTATAACGTGTTGTTTATTAATGCGTAGAACGGAGTTCTTTTCTGATCCGATGGGCTAAAGAACTATCGTCCGGTAGTTTTCCTTGTTTGCGGAGTAGTCTATTAATGGTTGTCGCCAATCTTCTCGTGTTTTCCGTCACTATTGCAACCGATTCTTCTTCTTTTTCGACTTGTGTATTGTGTACATGTCGAGTCGTGATAGGACCCGACGTCCGGTGAACCGACACTTCCACTTATTCATCTTGCAAGCGAGGCAAATTCTTTTGCTAGACGGGCTAACGCATCCGCTAAAGCATTTTCTTTTCGGGAATTTTGTAGATCGTCACATTCGGAATCTGTTCCAACAACTCGTATGACATACTCGAAGTATTGCTCGAGTCTTGGCTTTAAAATTCGTATCTGTCCGGCGATCTCGTTGAATGATTAATCGTGAATCCCGGTAGATATTGATGTCCGTTATCCCCATTCGAATAGTTAATTCCGGTTCCGTTATGAGGGCTTCATATTCCGCTTCGTTGTTTGTACACGGCTCTGTCAAGTGGTAGGAGTATCTTAACATCCCCCGCTCCGGTGTTATAAAGATTAGTCGGATTCTCGCCTTCACCGGCACTATCACTTGCGACTCTTAGTCTTTGTGTGCTGAAGATGCTCCGTCAAAATATAATTCCCAACGTCGATCATCGTGGTCTTCTAGGCTCATTATTTGTTCATCCGGCAAATCGTCATCGAGAGGAGATTCTGCCGGCAAAGGGTGTGCTGCGAGAAAGTCTGCTAGGACTTGTTCCTTTACGGCACGAAGAGGCACGAAAGTTATATCAAATTGTGATAATATCATCGACCATCTGGCAAGTCTGCCGGAAAGCGTTGGAAGGGTCATCAAGTATTGCAATGGATTAAATTTCGAGATCAGGTTGACCTTATGAGAAAGCATGTAGTGCCTGAGCTTTTGAGCGGCGAAGATCGTGGCAAAACAATGCTTTTCAATTGCGGGATACCTTATTTTCGTCGGAAGTAAACGACGGCTTAGGTAGTAAAGAGTATTTTCTTTACCCTCATCATCGACTCGGCTAACAGGCTCCGAGAGAGTCGTCTAAAGCCGCGGTATAAAGTATCGATGGTCTACCCGAGACTCGGGGCCGCTAAGACGGGAGGTGTCATTAAATATTGCTTAATGTCCTCGAAGGCCTTCTAGCATTTCTCTTCCCAAATAAATTTGGCGTCCTTTTTAACTAACGCCGAGAAAGGCCGACACCTACCCGACAAGTTCGAGATAAAGCATCGAAGATATGCCGACTTCCTCGAAAAGATCGTAGTTGCTTTAAGGTTTTGGAAGGCGGCATTTCTAAGATAGCTTTAATCTTTTCCGGGTCGATTTCAATTCCATGATGTCGGACAACGAATCCTAAGAATTTCCCGGAGGTGACACCGAAGGCGCACTTTAAGGGATTCATCTTAAGGTTAAATTGTCTTAATCGTTCGAAAACAATTCTCAAATCATACAGGTGGTTGTCCTTTACTTTGCTTTTGATGACCACATCATCCACGTAGCATTCGACTTGATTGTGGATGAGATCATCAAAAATTCTTGTCATTGCTCTCCGGTAGGTTGCTCCTGCGTTCTTCGATCCGAATGACATCACCGTGTGCTAATATACTCCGATCGGTGTTCCGAATGTTGTAAGTTTTTCATCTTCTCGGAGCCATTTTTATCCGGTTGTATCCCGAAAATCCATCCATGAATGAGAATATTTCATGTGTCGAAGCAATGTCGATCATTAATTCAGGATCGGTAGAGGGAATTCATCCTTTGGAGATGCCTTGTTTAAATCTCCGAAATCCACACTAATTCGATCCGACCATTCTTCTTTCGATCGGCACTACATTGGCTACCAAGTTGAGTATTGTTCTTCACGGACAAATTTGGCGTCTATTAGCTTTTAAACTTCGGCTATGACTTGTTGTTCGATTTCTAGACGCATTCTTCCGGGACCTTGTCCGATCGGGACAAGTAGGATCCACTCCTAGCTTATGGACTGCGACCTCTGAGAGCTAATCCCGGCATCTCATCATAGCTCCAAGCAAAACGAGTCTTTAAATTCCATTAATAACTTGATTATTTCTTTGGAGTCCTCTTTATTGAGCAAGGAGCTAACAAAGGTAGGTCTAGGCTCTTCGCTAGTACCTAAGTTAACTTCGTTAACTCATCTATTGTAGATTTGATCTCTTCTTCGAACTCTGGTGGAGCGTCTCCAATTTGTAAATCTTCAAATTCTTCTGTAGTTTCCATGCAGTTTTCATTAGACTCACAAGTGACAACCAAGCAAAATTCAGTATCGTCAACTGATCCTACTGTGCCGAATCCGAGACCATGCTTTGAATTGGGTGGACGACCGGAGTTATTCCATAATTTTTCAAAATGTTGTGATTGACCTTTTGTCCATTTTCGAGGTAAGAAACCACATTGAATTAAATTTTGAACACAGGGAGAGTACCACTCAAAAGGTAATTCCATTAATTCTGATGAAGAGACATCTTCAAATTGTACATTATTTTCAGTTTTGGAGGAAGGAGCACCACGATAGAATTTGATGGGCTTTGCACCGCCTCTGTGTACCTCTTTGACCACCATACCCTCGATCTTATTAGAATGGATCGGGGTTAGGATCATAGTATGTACATAGTGGTTAATCTTCTCGTACATCGATTTATATTCTTCATTCTTCTCATCTTCGAGAGAGATCTTGAATTGCGGCTTTTTCCGACTTATTGTCGCTGCTTCTTGTTTGATTTCTTTTTCTTCTTCAGAACTGTCTTCCCAATCAACATTGATGGTTGGCTTCCTCTGTCCAACTGTCCTAACGTCTCTGCCACGACCTCGTCCTCGGCCTCGACCTCGGATGCGAGTTGTGGAGAAACCTTCACCATCTCGCCGTAAGGGAGTGGTGAGTGACTGTTGGACTAGAACTTCGGGTTCTTCGTTGTCCCGAACTTTCTTTGCTTCATTTGTTATGGTATCTCTGGAGAAGATTGTTTTCTTCGGAGGTGCATAATAAGTTGCATCTTCATGGATTCCAATTTCGTGTACGGAGAATGGTTGTAAGTCACCTTTGATGCACTGTTCCCCTCCATCATAGTATTTGATGCACTGATGTAGAGATGATGGTACCATCCTATTTTCATGTATCCATGGTCGGGCCAGTAGAGCGTTGAACGACGTTTCTGAATCAATTATTTGAAATTTTGTGGTTGTCTTTGCTAAGTCACCGGTCTTCATTAGTAGCGTTATTGATCCGAGGGCTCTTTCTCCTTTCTGGTTGAATCCTCTTAATAACATTTTGTCCGCTTCGAGCTCGCTAGCATCAATTTCCAAATATGCTAGTGTTCGAAGACTCATTATATTGATTGATGCTCTCGGATCCACCAATACTCGGAGAGTGTAAACTTTCCAATTGTAATCGAAATGTACAACGGTCGGTCGTGGTCTGCTCGTCCCAAGTAGTAGGTCATTATTCGTGAAGGTAACGCCTCGTTGTTCCTTTAACGAGCGGACCTCATCTAAGGAATCTCCGGCCATTTGAGCTAAGCAAATTTCCGGATCAAGTAAGGCCTTGATAGAGCTTCTCTCATCTCCTTTGATAAGATGAGAGCGTCGTAGATGCTCAGTTTGGCTGGTAGTTTCCTAAGATGGGCTAGCTTGTTGTAGTCCACTTTATTTTCATGTGTCTCGACTTCTTCCCGAATGGGTATTTCTTCTGCCGGGGTTGGTTCTTCTTGAACAACCACCTGCTTTCCTTTGTCCTTTGGACCCATTCTCAGAGGTAGAACTCTTCCACTTCTTAAGTTAACTTCTGTAATTTCTTCTGACTCTAGTGTTGAGCTTGCTCGTGTTTTTTCCTGATTCAGAATGACAGGTTCTTCCGGATTAGCTTCAAAGTCTGAAGGCTCTAACTCTATTGTGACTGGAGCTCCTCGAAACTCGTAGATAGATTCGTTGCTTGTTGAACTCTCGTAGCCTCCTTGATGGATGTCTTCTTCGTCATTGCGATCGTCAAGATTGTGTATGATTTAAGAATTGTCATTGGTATCGAATTCGATGTTCGGATTGTCGCTAGTTACGTAATCATTAGAAACAGTCAAAACGTAGCCAACGCCATAACCCTTATCATTATAAGATCCAACCGGAGTGAGCAGATAATCATACAAAGTCAGAGGTTCGAGGGATTTCTCCCCCGAATCAGAAACAACTATCCTAGGATAGGCAGCCCCTAGTCTAGCTTCAGGAGCCTCGGTCTTCTCTTCTTCGTCGACTTTCATCTTCTCTTCAATCGTCTCTCGTCGAGGTGGTTCTTCTATCGCAAGTGACGAGTGTCGGCCTAACGGGTCTCGAACTCTGAATTGACGCTCGCACCGAAGCGGTTTGGATGCTGTCTAAAATCTTTTTTGAAGACCTTGTCCAAGCGGTAGTCCATCCATCATCAGTCGCATAGGGATCTATCGGAACAATGACATCAGTCAAGACAACATTGACGGAACCTCCTTTCTGGGGTTCCTTCATGTACTCCTTCGGGATTTTTATATTCCCTTTCCGAAGGTTGTCGTTGAGCCAACTTTTGAAGGTAATACAATCTTCTATCTTGTGTCCATGCATCCGGTGGTAAGGGCAAAAGTTGGGATCACCTTTCATGTTGACTTCTTCTGGTCTCTTAGGCTACGGCAGTGGAAATCCGGAGTCTTCATCGAACTGCAGAACATTTTCGACCTTGCCTCATACGTAGAATTCTCCATCGAAGTATGTAATCCACCAAAGTTTCGTTCGGCTCGCTTTCTACCACTAAATCACCTATAGTGATGTGGTGCCGAGCTCCGACAAATCGCTTGATGAAGAGGTTCTCTAGTTCCGAGAACGTCTTCACCGAACCATTCGATACTCCGCATACCAATCAAAGGCGATCCCTGACAGTGGCTGACGAATTGTCGGAAGAGTAATGCATCGCTTCCGCCGGCATTGCAACAACTGTCACAAAAGTGTGTAACATGCTGTCGGGGGTTCCCGGTTCCATCAAAGGTCTTGAACAGAGGTAGTACAAAGCTTTTTGGGTATTGGACAGCGTCGAATTCTTCAGGGTAAGGTCTACCCGTCCGAATGGATGTCCCGCTCTTTGATTGTGCTAAGGCTTCTCGCACCTGCTGTTCCACCAAGCTCTTGATATCCTTTTCTGGAATCATGCTTTGTGCTGTATCCTTCTTTAGCTGATCATCCCCTTTGGCGGACGTAATGTCCTTTCCTCCGTCGACAATGTGAATGACCTCTGGGGGTGTCTCTCTTTGGGGTTGCACTTGACTTTGGAGAGTGGCTAGGGCTACAACCATCTCTTCCATCCTCTTCGCCATTTGGGCGATCGTATCGTCTTTCTCTTGAAGCTGCCTCCTCATCACTTCCGGCTCCTCTCTTTCTGCGGATGCAGGAGCACCTTGTGAAGCTGACGAAGCTTGCGTTTCGACCATGTTGATTTCTGCATACTCATCATCAATGAATTTTGATGAATCAATCTCATCTCTGAATTTCTCTTCTCTTTCTTTTGCTAATCGTCGAATATCAGTCCTCAACTTTTCCATAGCATCCTCTAGCGGTCCTTTATGTGCATCCTCGCTGTTGTCGTGTGATAGCTGCCGGGTTCCCTTCTCATGAGTCCCCTTTACTGCAGTAGCACTTTCTTCGGATTCAAGTCTCCTGACGAGACTTTCCTTCTCGGGCTGTTGTTTCAATCTTAACCGTCCAAGTAGTGGGACGCCATACCATCCTTCTAGCAACAGAAGGTATAGGACCGGATGGTCCGTCGACCAAATGCTGGAAGGTGGTATCCTCCTTAATCTGTAATCCCGAAACAACGACAGGCGGACTAGCCTTCATCCTTTTATTTGGCTTTTCTGTAACGATGGCGGGTTCTACTCGTGGCCCAAGACGGGATTTGACTGGCACCCGCCCTATCCTTCTTAGAATCTCCGATACGGGGCATTTCTCTTTCTTCGCTAGCTTCTCGATCACAGTCTGTAGTCGAGCAAATGGTGTGATCCTAGCCCTTTTCTTTCTGCTGTCGTTATAGTATGCTGGTCGAGGTAATGTAGAAACAATCCTGCGGACATTTTCCTCGTCAGCTGCGGCGGAAAAGGGGTGGAATCTACTTCCTTCCAAAAAGGGTGTATCTTCGAGCAATGGTATGTATTCAGGTAGTGGTGTGTACTCGGGGATTTCCGGGATTTCCTCCAGAAAGCAACCTCGGCGGCTACGGCCTTCCCCGACAATCTTCCTACTGCGTTCCTTCTTTGGGTCCGTGTTAGTGATGGAATTCTTGAGCCGGACCCGATTTCAAAACGAAGGTCTCACAGAAGGTCCGTACCCTCCACGGTAACGGGTTCACCATAGTTTTGGATTTCCTTCCCCTTTAATTTGGCGGAAGCCGGGGTAGGTGCGGAGACAACCCGACCGGTGAGGGTAGCGACAACGATCCTCTCGCGGACGACGAGTACTCCTCTCGGTTGGAATCTTTTGCAGGGGAGGAAACACTTGAGTTGACCTAAGGTCGAACTCGATCAACGGCTTCTCGGCTTCAGATACTTTGTTTGTCAGCGCGAAAAGGGAAACATCGGTGATCTTGACATTTGCGTTCTCGAATCCTTGTCCAAACCGGATGATCCCATTGTCGTGTAGCTCATCCTTGTAAACAGCGAATTCGAGTCCATTGGTGAAGGAGAAAATCAGCTTTGGGGCTTCCATTTCGCAGGTAGATTTTGATTGTCGATCCCAAGTTATGCTTCTTCTCATCAGGACGAAAAGAAAGGAATCGAAAAGAGTCCGAACACATTCTTGTTCATATATTTATAAGGAGAAGTTATTTGTTAAAGGAGTCATTCATTAGAGGGTTTGTTTATTTAGAACGGAATGTTCAAAGGTGTAGAGAAGGTAATGAATCCGATTCAGAGTTGGAAAGGAAAAGAAAGTCTTATGCAAGACTTCTCGACTCGGAGGATCACGCCTAAACTAACACCTATTGGGGTCCACCCCACCTCAGAAATGAGGTAAAAGGATCTCGGAACCTCTCTGTTTAGGGGTGTCTAAACAGTGGTTCCTAAATCCGAGAGAATGTTGGCTATACTTGTTCAAGCTAGAAATGAACATAGTACTCCAACAGAAAGAAGGGTAGCTTGATCCACAAGGGACATGGATACACTACCGATTTTTGAAAGCAGAAATATGTGATTAAAATGGAGAGAGGAATTTTCCCCAGCGGAGTGGCCAGAAATTGTACGGCTTATTTTTAGGTTGTGTTGTATTTTGAAAAGGGGACACCTACAGAAATTGTCGGCGAGTTTTTTAATTTAATTTAAATAAATAATTTGGAAAGTAGTATTTGATTTTGAAAATAATTTTAAATTTGAAAATTTTAAGATATTAAATCAAACTGATCTCACATCCCGAATAGTTTATAGAAACGAGCACCGCATCACAAACTCGTGTATCTATATCGAAGAGTAGACACACTCTGTTTGGTGATGGGGCTCGATTTAAATAAACTAGAAGATTTGTGACATCCGTTTGTCCGCGAACCAATTTTATAAGCCGACAAATTCCTCGCTTAATATGAAAGCATTAAACGGGGTTTATATTACTCGGGTTCTTTAAAATTCCCTATAAAGGCAAGCCCCTATAGTTAATTACATCTTAAGTGACGGGAATCACCTAAGAAAACTCTCGATAATAATCGTAATTCGCTCTCAAGAATTTCAAAGTTTAAGGTTTTCAAGGGATTGAATTTTGGAATTTCAATAGGGAATGGATCAAATTTGGAACATTTTGTTTTGGGAATTCAAAGGAAGAAAGGTAGGAGAAATCACAGATTCGAAGCGAACTTCGGTAATTCCCCGACTATCCTATTGTTTGGCTTGGATTTAGGAAAGTCCTAATATTTATTTAATGTTTTGATCTTGCCAATTTTAATTAATTAGGACTTATATTTGTATGTTAGAATCACACAAATAGCCTCGAAGATGTGAGGGTTTATATCGTATCGGACGATTACCTCGGAGTCCTAAGACCGGTTAGGGCTTAATTTTCTATGCAAATGCCTAACGGAGAGTTGAGGATTTATGTTGCACTAGGCAAACTACCTCGATATCCTATGGCTTGGTTATTTAATTCTAGGAGAGGTTTTGCTGAAGTAGACTTAGGTTTTGCTGATGACGATGGTCGTGCTGCGCACCATGCTCCGAGCTCCTTGTTGTTGCAGAGGTTTAATTATAGAAGTGATAAATCAGGAGATGAGAAAAGTGTTTTGGTTTAGAGAAATCTTAATTTTCATGTGTTTTTTATGTTTTATTTAAAACAAATCTTAAAGTTGATTATAACAACACCGGTTAAGATCCCACGGTTCCATCCTTCCAGCATCGTTATTTTTATCGGATTCACTTAGTCCAGATGAATTTGCTAAACTCAACCGAATGAGTTCCACGCTTTCATTTAGACCGTGGGAAATCCCGTTAGCAACACGTAGGTTACATCATCCGAGGTATTCCCGATCATCCAACAGAACGTTTTAATTTAGTTGTAATTGCAGTTTTGTGTTCTGTTTGTGATTAAATTTTGAGTTGTTTTATATTTTGAAATGTTGTGGCGGTGAATTTTATCTTGTAATGATTTTTAATTTAGTTTTGGTTTCAGTTTTAGGGGCTATCCTAAAGGTGTGGGTTTTCATGCGACGAGTTGTTTATCATGCAAGAAAAGTAAGTGCGATGCGATTAAATAAATTGCGATAAGATAAATTGCGATAAAATAAAAGCGTACACGGAGGGTCTTCCCGTCATCCCAGTCTGCACTTAAACACAATTTAGAATATTTAAGCAAGTTCGTAGGTAAAGCTAAGGGAAGGGTTATGGTTTTCTACCAAATTCCTAATCCTATAGCTAGTCATTTCCTATGACGTCTAGGTTCTTGTATTTTGGTTTGAGGACGATTTTCTTCATCAAAGAATAATTAAGTTCAATTGTTCTTATAAGTAACCTATCATATTGAAAAAGTGCTTAAGAAGAATCTTAAATATCTTTTCAATACTGATAGGATTGTTTTAAGTCCAAATGAATTTAATTAATCAGGTGAAGTAATCGTCCGAGGTTTAGTTAAGTTTTATTGTTATCTTACTCAGTGAACTAGGACATTTGAATATCCTATATGTGGAGTAACATTTCATTTAATGTTCTATTTAGGAGTTATGATAACCAAAGTTTTCGAGGGCAGATTAGTGTTCAAGTGGTTTGTGATTTGGTTTAATTTCAGTTATCGGATTTAAATTTGGAATATTGTTCAAGTTGCTTTATATTTAATTTCTTTATGTCTTAGGTGATGTTATTTAATTCAATTTAATTTAACTTTAATTTAATTTAATTTGGTTTAGTTTTAATTTTAATTTTAATTTTAATTTTAATTTTATTTGATTTTAATTTAATTTAATTTAATTTAATTTAATTTAATTTAATTTAATTTAATTTAATATGTTTTAATTTAATTTAATTTAATTATTTATTTTTTTTAATTTAATTCTATTTAATTTAATTTAATTGATTTGATTTAATTTAATTTAATTTATTTAATTTGTTTGATTTAATTTAATTTAATCTTTAATTTAATTTTATTTTTAATTTTAGTTTAATTGAAAATTTAAAAAGAGTTTAATAATTTAACTTTTTAATTTAATTTTAATGATTAAGTCCTTTAACATTTTAAAACTTAAATTTGAATTATCATTTTAATTAGGAATTAAATCTTATTGAGATGATTAATTTAGGGATTTTTAAATTAAAGAATAAATCTCTTCCTAATAATATCCCTATTTTAATAATTCCAATTTTATTATTCTTCCAAATTTAATCAATTATTTAATTAAGGTTTATTTCAATTATTTTAAATTGTTTAGTAGGTTTCTACCCTTTAATTATTTAAATTTCAATCATCCAAATCAGATTAAGATCAAATATTTTACTTGTTAATTTTATTAAACCTAAAGTTTTAATTAAGGGTTAAAATTTTAATTACCATTTTGCCCTTCAAGCTTAATAATTTCATAACTCACTAAATTGAGCTTAAATGAACTTGAAATTTTTATGTGACTTCACTCATATGCCAATGAAGACATGAGAGGAGAAAATGTGATTTTTCTGTATTTAATTTATTTATGTAATTATTTTTGGTGGAAAATAGGAATTTCCAAAGAAAATTTAATAATATGAACAAGGGAAAGTTTCTGTCCTTAAGAAAATTATGGAACATTCCTAATGACCAGAGGACCACTTGGACCAATTTTGGTGATTTTTTAAATTATATTATTTTTATAATCATTATTTTAAGTTTTGGAGTATTAATTAATTTAAAAATAAAATAAAGGTTGAAAAATGAAATTTATATTTTTCAAAAATCTCTCTGATATCAAGGAAATCAGAGAATCAATTTTGCAATTTTCTGATTTTTCTTTGATTTATTATAATTATTTTAGTGAAAATGCTAGAAAATACATTTTTTTAATTTTAAAATTACCCTAGGGCTTTAAAATTTAATATCTCATTAAATAGACCTAAGAAAAATATGCCTAAGTGATTAAAATTCAAAATTTGACATTTTGGTGAATTTTATTATTTTTGTGATTTTTATTATTTTTTAATTATTAAAATATTAAAATAATGCAAAAAATTAAATTTTTAGAAAATTGAAATTTTAATTTTCTTAAATTCCCCTGATATCAGAGAGGCTCCAAAACCAATGTGGTGAATTTTTTAAAGGTATTTTGAAAGTTATGAATTTTTAAAGTTTAAAATGGCTAAATGGCTTAATTAACCCATTTAGTAGGGCTAACCAAGTCCAATTGACTTCAAATTTTTATGGTGGGTTCCTCTGACCCTAAAGGTTAGTGGAGAATTGATTTCAAGTCAATTTGATGTATGGTTAGCTCTAATAAATTAAGGATCTATTTTGGGTGTTTAAGCCAATTAGGGTTATTTTAAATGAACTAATTCTAAACCTATTTTTCCTAGGGTCCTCTGGTCATAAGAGACATCACCAAATTTTCCTAGAATTTATTTCACAACATGCTAATTATTAGATTTAAAATACTCAAAACAGCAACATGAATTTGAAAAATCAATAACTTCTCATAGGGATGGCCTCGACTTTGGAAAATTCGAGGAATGTTCTCGAATTCGGAGGCTTCAAAAGCTCCTATGGTCTCATGCCATGGTGAATTTCCTATATGCATGGAGAATTAAAACAATGCAGAAGGGAAATAAATCATTAAAAATAAAATACTTGATGAAATTAAATGATTTTTTTCCACATTATTCTCCTCTGTTCAATGAGCAAAAGGGTATTTTTATTTTATTTTTCTGATTTTTCTACACAAAGTTATGGATTTTTGAAGTTTAGGGAATTAAATAAATAGAAAAATACCCTAATTTTCTATTTATCCACGCGGCGCCGCGTCAACCTCGGCAGTTCCGAAACGCCGCGTGGCGCTCTCCGATTCGACGTCGCCATCTGACTCAGCGCTTCGGGGGCCCGATGTGTCGTTCCATCTCCTGATCCGGCGCGATCCTGGCCGTCCGTCCGCGCGTGTATTAAATGAACGACATCTGTTCATCGTCCTCAGGCGTCCTTACCCGAGAGCCGTCCGTCTTCTAGGCCTAAGATCTCACTCGATACTTGACCAAATTTAACATTTTTATGCTCTATGGATTCGTCTCGAGAAGACGAACACATCCATACGGTTTATGTGGCATGAAATTGATTCAATGAAAACGGAGAATGTTCAGAATCTCGGGAAGAAGAGTGAGGCCATACCTTTGCTCAGAGAAGTGTGGCTTCGATCTGAGGGTTGTGTCACCTTCGATTGGATCCCAGCATGCTCCAGATGAACTCTCCTGGTCCGGTGAATTGCCTAGCTATGAAAGTGACCACGGCCGATCACAAAGCTTGGAGGCTAGAGCAACCGGGTTGCTCGGAGATGGGGCTTTCGGTGGGAAACTTCTCCTCTTGGTCCAATGAAGGTGTAGGACCGGTCAATTTGAGGATTGGCTCACTGCGGCAAAGTGTCCCGGTTTTGGGTGAAATTTTAGTTGAGAAATTGGATTCGTTGGTGGGGATTAGGGCAAATCGACACTCTGGGATCAAGCTCGCTCTAACGAAGGAGAAGGGTTTGGAACAATTTTGGCGAGTTTCGGCGAAGGTTTGTGCAACTCTCCTCTCATGGCCGTGAGGGGGTCGGGTTTAAATAGAGGTGGCTGGAGAGCCTCACAGGGATGGCCAAGGGCTGGGATCAGCTACTCTGGTCATGGGAAGAACAACCATGGTGGCCATTGGGCATGGAGCAGCTCAGCAAGGTGGAATTCCAAAGTTGGCTCACATATGAGCTCTCGGGTGTGGTGTTTTCCGGCGACCCAGGCGGCTGGCCGACAGGCATGGGTCACCCTCAGGGTCAGTGAGGTCAGAGCTTGATTCCTGTGAGTTCAATTGATGGTTTCCATGTGTAAAGGTGGTGAATTGAAATGGAATGCGAAAGGGGTGATTTTGGCTTGGTTTAGGTCAACCCAAGGATTTGTGCTTGGTTCACCATCCAAGGCTTGACCTTGGGCTGAGGGGGAATCATTTGGGTCAGCTGAATTGTGGTAGTGAAGTCCCCATCCATGGTGAGGTGGCTAAACATGGTTTAGAGTGTATCATTCTTAAGGTAAAAAGGGCTTAAAAAGGGTTTAAGAAAGAGACCCCCTCTCTTACCATTAATGGTTTGGTGAGGTGGAAAGTGGATTCCATGGCTCTCATGGCTCCTATGGGGCTCATGCATGGCTTCATGGCTTGTCTTTGGCTTGGGGAAAAGCTTGGTCAATTTCATGAAAATGGATCTTAGAAATTTTGGTAATTTGATGGGAATTTGTATGGGCCTCAATTTGGAATCATTTGATGATTGATTTAAACTTAGGGATGATTTTAATTAAGGGTATGATGAGAAGAATTTGTCATATGGGCTTTAGCATGAAATTTGGGCTTTTAGGAAGGTTTCATGTAAGTGGGCTTTTGGTTTGAAAATAAATTTTTGGATGGGAATTTTACAAAGGATTGGGCCAAATAATTGTTGTATTTAGTTCTTGGATGTGTCATGAGTGATTTGAAGCAAATTGGGAGTGATTTGGGTTTGAATTGGGTTGAATTTGGGCTTCTTTGATGAATGGGCCAATATAGGTCAACTTGGGCTAACTTGGGCCAATGTTGGGCTAGGGTTGAAATTGATGTAAAATGAATGTTGGGAAATGTTTATGGGAGTGTTTCAAAGAGGTTTCTGGCTTTGGTTGGGCTTTGATTTTGGGGTTTAGGCTTATTTGGGTTAGGTTTGGGTTTAGGTCAAAATTGGGCTTATTGGTTTTGGGTTGAATTTAAGTGGGGTTTGGGTCTAAATGTTGGGCAAATCATGTTAGTGTTTTGTTTGTAGGGATGTTAAGGAAGGTTTAGAAAAGATTTGGGGTTAATTGGAGTTGAATTGGGTTGGTTTGGGTTAGGTTTGGGTCATGGGTCCAAATTGGGCCTTAAGGCCAAAAGTGGAATTGGATCCAAATGTCAATCGAATTGGACTTGGGTTTGGTCTAGATTGGTATTGGGAATGTTGAATTGAAGTTTAGAATTGAATTGGACCAGAATTTGGGTCAATTGGGTAGGCTTGGTTTGACATTGGGTTCACTTTGGGTTAAAATGGGTCAAATTGGGTGTTTTGACAAAAGTAGGGTAAATTTACAAAATTAGCCCATGGTGCAGTTGAACAAAATGAAATGGGGAATAGTTGGGATTTTCTGGAATTTTCTGGGAATTTTCTGAATTTTTGGATTTTTGGGTCAAGAGGGGTATTTTGGGTATTTGGAGGGTATTGGGAGGTATTTTTGGAATTTTTGGTATTTTTGGGTATGGATGATCAATTTGAGTAATGTGGGAATGCTTGGGGTTAATTTTGAGGAATTTTGGGCAATTTAGATGATTTTGGAGGATTTCAAGGGTTTTGGGTAGGCTAGGCGGGTCAAAAATTGAAAATTTGGGAAATTGAAGATTGGGTGAATGTAAGTGGAATAAAATCATTTTGGTTGAGCCATGAAGCCATATCAGGCCCACATGAGCCATGAAGGGACTCATTTGAGGCATCCACTATGTTGTTCCTAACCCTCTTAGCCAAGGGCTTAGGGGTTAAGGACCATCCATGTGAATCACCTTCATGAGTCGGGAGGTCAAGTTGGGTATGGGTGTGTGAAAGTGTAGTGTATGTGTAAGTCGGCCCCTTCACCGGACCGGGCCACCCGTGGCGATCCTAAGGCCAAAGAGTCCTATAGGAACTCATCCTTTAAACTTCCACATTTGATTTCAACCCTCTAGGTGATTAGGGGTCTATAGTCAAGTTGTAGGGTTTGCAGGGAGTTAGGAAGTGGTTTGAATTTCTATAAGGTGGGTCCCAATTCTAATCCTCTAAGATAGTCAAAGGAAAAGCCTAAGGCTAGATCCTAAGTACTAAAGGGAAGAAGAGAAGACCTCATCAAAAATGAGGTCAACAGGAGTGGAAAGGAATTGGAGACAATAGTGAAAAAAGAAGGTGAAATAGAAAAGGAGAAGGTGAATATTGAAAAAGGTTCAAACAAGATTTATCCAAACTTAGAATATCCTCTTGAACCAATGAAGATTATTGTTGAAAAACCACCGCCTTCATTTCCTCAAAGATTAAAGCAACAAAATAGGGATAACAAATTTGGAAAATTTTTGGAGATCCATAAGAAATTAACGATATATATTTTTTTTGTTGAAGCTTTAGAACAGATGCCTGACTATGCCAAATTTATGAAGGATATTCTCAAAAAGAAAAGAATGTTTACTGATCATGAAACTGTTGCACTTAGCGGAGAGTTTATGCAATTATTCAGAAAAAGCATCCGGAAAAACTTAAAGATCCTGGTAGTTTCACTAGCCCGTGTGCTATATGTGAAATTTTTTTCGGAAGAGCCTTATGTGATATGGGAGCTAGTATTAATCTTATGTCTTTATCAACTTTCAAAAGGTTGGGAAGAGGAGAAATTTATCCTACATCTGTGACTCTTCAGTTGGCCGATTGTTCCATTACTTACCCTGAAGGTGTGGTGGAAGATGTGTTAGTGAAAGTGGATAAATTTATCTTTCCTATGGATTTTATTATACTTGATATGGAGGAAGATAAAGAAATTCCAATCAATTTGGGAAGACCATTCCTTGCTTCTGGAAGAACAGTGATTGATGTTCAAAAAGAAAAATTAACTATGAGGGTTAATGACTAAGAGGTGACCTTTAATAATTTGAAATCTATGAAGTATCCCTCAATGGAAAATGATAATAAATGTTTTAGGATGGAGGTCTGTGAATATTTGAGAAATGATCATTTTGAAAATATATTTGAAAAAGAAGCAGAGTAAAATATCTTTGAAGAAGAAATTGAAAATGCAGAAAATTCAGATAGTAAGAAGAATGAAGATTTGGAGTATGTTCAGGAGAAATTTGAACTATTAGACACTATGGAAGGTGGAAATAAAAGTTTAATTCCATCTATAATAAAATCTCCTGAACTTGAGATGAAAATTCTCCTGAATCATTTGAAGTATATGTTTCTGGGAGAATCATTTACCCTGCCAGTTATTATATCTTCGAAGTTAAACGATTATCAAGAACAGAAGTTGGAAATTTTAAAAAGATACAACAAAGATTTTGGATGGACTTTAGCAGATATTAAAGGAATCTGTCATTCGATTTGTATGCACAAGATTTTATTAGATGAAGAACATAAACAGATAGTTGATCCGCAGAGGAGATTGAATCCAATATTGAAAGAAGTAGTTAAGTTGGAGATTTTAAAATGGCTGGACGCTGGAATTATTTATCCTATTTTGGATAGTGCTTGGTTGAGTCCAATGCATTGTGTACCGAAAAAGGAAGGAGTGGCTGTTGAAGTGAATGAATGTAATGAAGTTATACCCACAAGTCAATTTAATGGATGGAGAATTTGTTGACTGTAGGAAATTAAATGTCGCCACCCAAAAAGATCACTTTCCTCTTCCTTTTCTAGATAAAATGTTGGATGGACTTGCTGGACACAAGTACTACTACTTTCTGGATGGATATACTGGTTATCATTAAATACCTATTGCTCCTCAGGATAAAGAAAAGATAACATTTACTAGCCCTTACGAAACCTTTGCTTTTTGAAGAATGCCTTTTCGACTGTGTAATGCACATGCAACATTTCAGAGATGTACGATGTCTATCTTCAGTAGTATGATAGATAATGGAATAGAAGTTTTTATTGATGACTTCTCTGTATGCGGGACTTCATTTGAAATTTTTCTGAAAAACTTAGCAAAAGTTTTGGAGCTTTGTGAGAAAACAAATTTAGTTCTAAAATGGGAGAAATGTCAAATTATGGTTGTAGGAGGCATTGTGCTTGGGCATAAAATTTCTGAATGTGGTATGGAGGTCGACCCTGCTAAAATTAGAGTGATTGAGAGATTTCCACCACCCACTACCGTGAGAGAGGTGAGTAGTTACTTAGGAGACACTAGATTTTACAGGCGATATATTAAAGATTTTTCTAAAATTACTAAACCTTTGTGCCAACTTGTAGAAAATGATATAAAGTTTGATTTTAATGATGAATGTTTGAGTGCTTTTGAATTATTGAAAGAGAAATTAATCACTGCACTTATAATTGTTTTACCATATTGGGAGAACCCATTTGAACTCTTGTGTGATGCTAGCGATTATGCGATTGGTGTAGCATTGGGGCAAAGGTATGATAAAGTTTTCAAAGTCATTTACTATGATAGTAAAATTCCTAATGAAGCTCAAATTAATTATACCACTACTGAAAGAGAGTTATTTGCTATAGTATTTGCTTTTGAAAAGTTTAGACCTTATTTAATTGGAGCTAAAAGTATTATGCATACAGACCATTCAGCCATCAAATATTTAATGCAAAAGAAGGATGCGTAACCTAGACTGATTAGATGGATACTTCTCCTCCATTAGTATGATTTTATGATAGTTGATAGGAAGGGATCTGATAACCAAATAGTTGATCATTTGACGAGATTAGAGTATGATAAATTATCTTAATTTGAGAATGAAGTTATAGAAACTTCCCCTGATGAACAACTTTATACTATTATGGGAAGAAATTTGCCTTGGTATGCTGATATTGTGAATTATATTGTGAGTGATATTGTACCACTTGATTTAACAAGGAAACAACAAAAGAAGTTTAAATATGATACAAGATTTTATTTTTTGGATGAGCCCTATCTATAGAAATAGTGTAAGGATCTGATTATTAGGAGATGTGTGCCACAAGAAGAAACTAATTTAATTATTCAAAGATGTCATGATTCTGAATTTTGTGGTCATTTCGGTGTTGAAAAAACTGCTTTTATGATTTTACAATCTGGATTTTACTGGCCTGCTCTTTTTAAAGATTTATACAAATATATTAAATCATGTGATCGATGTCAGAGAGTAGGTAATATTTCTAGAAGAAATTAAATGCCTTTAAATTATCATTTGGAAGATGAAATTTTTGATGTATGAAGAGGAGGATTATTAAGGAAGGAGGCTTTATAAATCGAGGTATAGATAATCCTACTATAAGAGTTGAAGAGATAATAAAGAAAAGATGTTGGGAAGTGTTATGTTACACTACCGCTATTGTAGTTATTCCGGTTGTGAAGGAATTCTATGCAAATCTTGACGGGATCACCCAAGGATTCGTCTTTGTGCGAGGTAGGTTTGTGCAATTCACTCCTGTGAGAATTAATAATCTCTTTATGATTGAGAATGTACCTATTTGCCACTATTCCAATTTTAATGCCACAAGTGATAATATGAATGATGTGTACAGTTATTTGACGGATGAAAATGAAGATTGGGAAGTTAGAGAAAATGGATATATTAGTTTCCCTTCTGCATCTTTAAATTAGGTGTCAAAGGAGTGGCATTACTTTATTTCGGCAAAGTTATTTCCAACTTTGAAGATTACTAAGGTAACCAAGGAAAGTGCCATTTTGAATTTTTGTATTCAAACTGGAAGGTCGATTGATATTGGTAATATAATTGTGAAATCAATTTTGGGATTGATAGTTCATGGATCTAAATATGGGTTTGGACACCCGTTCTTCATATTTCTGTTGTGTAGTCAATCACAAGTTCCATATGAGAGTTGGGAAAAGGTTCTTCATCCCTGGAGGCCTATTGATCCAACTAATCTTTATGACTACTAAACAGTAGGAGATGAAGGTGATATGGATCTACTTGCCGATCAACCAACTCAGACTTCACAACCGATTCATCCTTATTTTCCTGAAAGTTTCAGAATGATACTAAAGAGAATCAAGAAGTTGTAAAAAGACGTACAAAATGTTATGAATGCCATCAATAATATTTCTGATTTATTTGATCATATAGATTGGAGGATGATGGAACAATTTGATCACACAGGTCGGATTGAGATGGGCGTGATTAATCTGATGAAGAAGATTGCTGTGATTGCTGAGGATTCATCTGATGAATTCCCATTTCATACCTTCTACAATTCGTTCGTGCATCAGCAATCTATTGGAGATATCAGAGAAGAAGATAGTTATGAAACCGATGTGGAGTGATTACTGGATTCTACTTATGTTTGATGTGTGTTTGCTTTAGTTTGCTTAATTCTATTTGATGTGTTTAGTATATACTTTACTTTTTTTTGTAATTTGAATTTGGATTTTCTATGTTTAATTTCATTGTGTATGTTTAGATTTTAGTGTTTTCTTATTATAGCGTACTTCCAACACTAAAAATCTAAGAGTTGTTGGTTTGATTTGATGAACATATTGGTGTTTATGTTGTAATGTGATTTTTTTATATAGAAGTTTGTTTTGTGTTGTTGTGTAGGAATTGAGTTAGTTGTTGCTTGTGTGATGAAATAGATGCTCAATGAAGTGTTAAATGTCATTGAGGAGGTCAAAACGATTGAAATTACAAAAAAAATTTCTGAAACAGAAAAATTTTTGGACTGGTGCCGCTGGTGCCCATATCCGGAGAGTTTTGGCATTTTAAAAAAATATATAGAGCGCCGCCGACGCCCTATCGAGCATCGCCGGCTCCCGAATATAGAAAAAGGCCAAAAACTCTTTATTTCGTGATTTTAACCATAGGACCTGCGATTTTTTCCATTGCTTTCGTCTTCCTCCTCCATTTTCCCGATTTTGAAAACCCAGGGCTTGCTAAATCTCAGATTTCAAGTGATTTCAAGGCTTTTCGAGACCGGATTTACACTTCTCTTGGAAAGAGCTTCAATTTAAGTTAAAAATTTTTTATTTTAACCATAAGAATTTCTCACATTGCTTAGATTGGAATTTTGAGATTTTTTAAAAAATTTTGGGATTTTCTATGATGAAATTTGTTCTTACTTGTTTAGAATAGTATTTGGAGTTTGTTACATTATGGATTTGGAATTTATTTGAATTTTTCTAAAAATTTTTAGAAATTCACCTAGCTCCAAGGATGAGTAAAGGGAAGAGAAAATTGGATTTTGATGAAGAAAATTTTGTTAATGTTAAAGTGCAATTTCACTTTAATTCTTACCTTTACAATAAGAAGTGTATTCAGGATTGAGCTTTTGATAATCCTGGTGGATATGTAGAACAGCTAATTGCCGAGCGAAACTGGGAGAGGTTTTGTTATTTTTCTGCTAATGCTGTTATGGGTGTTGTTAGAGGGTTCTATGTATATGTGTCCGGGACTGAGACTGAGTATGTGCTAGTTAGAGGAAAAATGGTTAAATTTACCCCTCAGCGTATCAGTGCATTTTATCAGACTTGGGAACCATTTGTTTGTGAATATGAAAATTTTGATACCCGAGAGGTAAATATGAAGGAAGTGATTTCTTTTCTGACAGACGGAAGAGGGGAATGGAAAGTAAGTCAAAAACAAATGATTAAGTTCCCCGCTTCCAAGTTAAATGTTGCATCAAAAGTTTTGCACTATTTCATATCTGTAAGATTGTTACCTTCTTATCACCACAGTGAAGTTACAAGAGATAGAGCAATTCTGAACTATTGCATTCAGAAGATGAAGAAGATTGATATTGGAGCTATTGTTTTCAAGAACATTCAGACTATTGCTAGAGGTGAGACCACTAGAGGATTAGGACATCTTGCTTTAGTTCATGCCCTGTGTGTTAAATCTAGAGTAGAGCTCAGCAGTTCTAAAGAGGTAGCTATACCACCGAGACCCATTACAAAGACTATTATTCATACTTATGCATTTCATGTGGGAGCACGAGATGAGAGTAGGAGTACAGATATTCCTACTACGAGTTATGACATTCCATCTACATCTGAGCCCCCTACATTATCTGATATTATGGAGCAGCTGAGATTACAGAGTGCTAGTGTGGATAGACTCCATGGTAGGATGGATGTGTTTGAGGCCAGAAGTTATGTGAATGAAGATTATATGAGAAGAAGAGTTGAGTTCAATATTGCCTATTATCATGCTAAGGTCAGATTCATGAGGGGGCGACTGATGTGGTATTCCCTACCTGCCCCAGCTATACACCGTATAGACCTGAACATGCTGACCCTGCTAATAAACCTGGTGATGAAGATTGGTAGATTTTTTGTTTTTGTTTCTGTTTTTCTTGTTGTGTGTTTTGTTGTATGATTGTGATGTAGTAGTTTTTTACTTTCCATGTGATCTGTAAACCTGTGGATGCACTGTTACGTTGTAATGAAAAATTGAACTTGTTAAATGGAATGTGTAGTGTTGTGATAGTTGTATAGTAATTGTGGTGTTTGGTTGGATTTTTAGATGTTTAAAGTTAATTTAACTTTACCCTGCAATGTTTAAAATTTATATATATATCACTGTTACTAACTATTTCATGCATACTACTTGTAAATTTTGACTAATACCATATAGCTTTTGAAGATTTCAAGATCCCTGCACAACGAAAAGGTTAGTTTCTTTCACTCTCTACTGTTTCAAATCTATTGAAAAACTTAAGTTTGGGGAGGGTAGAAAAATATTAACTCTTATTTTTTCTTAGTTATTCTATTTTAAAAAAATATTAGCATAACTTCTAGAAGTTGAACCTCATTTTAGATAACTAAAACTTTTTATTTCAGTTGAATGTTATGGAAGGATTGGATGAAAGTTTTTAGTAATAAAGATTAATTTTATAGAGATAAGATATTTTGTATGAAAGGAACTATTTAAAGTAAAGAAAACTTTATTTTTGAAATGTTAAGAGACCTAAAGTATTGTGTGTTAAGAAGAGATTGTGACTTTATGATAAATAATAAAGCTCATACCTAATTATAAAGTAAGGAGGTGTTTCAAGTTTGAACTTTAGAAAGAGGAGAGTGAAGCTCAAAATCATTAAAGGCTATCCAGATATAGTAATCCTCATTAAAAAAAAGAGAAAAAAAAGACAAAAGAAAAGAAAAGAAGGATTGAAAAAAAATCCTAAAAAGAAAAGAAAAAGAAAAAGAAAGAAAAATATTTATGAGGAGAAGCTTCAGGAGATGCCTAATAAAAAATTGGCTTCACTTGAGTCTCCCTAAAGGGAGAACTTGATTTCATTTATGAATTTATATTTAATGAATTGGGCTACATTCTGATGAAGTTTGCATGCACTCCTTTTTCAGATAGTCTTTCAAGGCACTCTTAATGTGACAAATTATGGTTTAACTTGAAATAAATAGAAGACTAGAACCCTTAGACTTGATTGCAGAATATACTTATACCTGTAGTGTTGACCTGAGTTACTGAATTTCTTTCTAAAAGTATAACCAATATATTCTTTTGAATGAAAAATTTTAGTATATTACAGGTGAAAAGTGCATTGCCTTGAGTTTAATTTTTATATGGTAAAAGGATTACTTAAGGAAAAGTAATAGTTAAGTTTGGGGGATTTTGATGCACCAAAAATATAGACTATTTTTGCTATATAATGTTACCCATTTTTGGTGATATTTCACTTTAAAGAAATGTATTTTTCATGATTTATTGCAGGTATGATGATTTTAGGTGATTGGAGCGAATAGAAGCAAAAAGGAACAAATTTTGAGCAAAAAGGAGCATAAAGGAGCATAAAGGAGGAAAATAGCTTCTGGTGTAGCCGGCGCCATTTTCTCAAGAGCTCAGAAGAAATTCAGACAATAGAATGGGTGCTACCGGTGCCCAATGTAGGTGTAATTCAAATTTGAAGAGTTTTTGCGTCTTTTTGAAAGGAAGCCTAAGGATACTTATGGGATTTTGTTTCTAACTTATAAGTAACTTTTTTTGGATGAAAAAAGTGTAGAGTTTTGGAAACTTGAGTGTGTTAAGTGTTAGGGCTTGGAAGAGAAGAGAGTAGAAGTCAGAATTTGAGAGGGATTCTTCTCTAAGGAGTGAAGGAGGAGTAAAGGGAGAGATTGCTTCTTCCTTTCCATTCTAAAGAGGGAATTGAGTGTTGCAAAGAAGAGAGAAAAGGATTCAAAAGAACTTCAAGGGATTTGCATTGGAGAACAAAAAGAGATAAGTTGTATTTTCTTTTGTGGTTTGTATGACTTTTCTTTTATATATAAAGTCCATGTTTTATTGTGTCTTCTCTATGAATTTTGAGTAGTCTCCTTTATCTTTCTTCTTGCATAAAGATGTGAAGATGTCTTGATGTGGATTTAAACTGCTTTTAAAGTATTGATGAAATTTTGATGGTTTTTCATTTCGAACTTAATTTACTTTTCAATCTGGCAAATTCAATTGTTAAATTTATTGTTGTACATTAACTCTGAAAGGATTTAGTGTCCTACAACAACAATGGAGAATCCATTCAATGTCCATGGATGAATTGTGTAGTTCATGGGAATTGAGTGCAAATTAATAGGGAAATGTGTTTTGATGGGCTTTAAATTAGAGGTTTCAGGGTGACAGGCTGAGATCCCCACTTTGGTCCTAAGATTAGTAACTAAACTCGAAGGTTAGCCTTTTGGTGAAGGGTGAGTGGGAGCTCCGTAGTGACAGTCGGTATCCTCCCAGCCTAGCCTTAGATTTAGTGACCGAACTTAGGATATGTCAATGTGCTTTTCATCCTTGGAAGAGGGGGTACTCTTTTGAGGGTAAAGAAAAATTTTTGCTCTTATTTGGCATAATACCATAAAAAATCATTCAATATCATTCACACATCATATACTCCTTGTAAGAGGAAAGATATTTTTCTTATTTATCAAAACTTTTCAAATACATAGCTTAGTGTGTGTCTGTTAGTTAATTCTATTTTAATGATATTAGAAGTAATTATAGTTTACTTAATTGTTACTGTTTTTTGCATCTTGTTAGTAGAAGTAAACATTAAACTTTAATTGTAATTTGATTATTGGATTTCAGTATTACATTATCTATTGCAAGAATTGTGCCTTCCCTGTCGGATCGATAACCAGGACTCCATTATAGCGATGTATTCTTGATACGATAGGTATACTTGCGTTGAATGTTTGGACTTTACAAAATCATTAGAAATATATAGAAATTTGATTTCATAAGTTCTTGCAATATTAAAAGTCTGCAGTTCACTATGCAACTTGAGGAATCTGAAGAAATATTTTCATTTAGATGTAGAATAGGGCCAGCGTCTGTGATTGGGTCCAAATCTTGTAATAATGTAAAATTAAATAAAATAAAGTAAAATTTTCTCATCAAATAAAATACGCTTGTTGAAATTTCTAAATCTAATGTTCATAAAATTGTTTTAAATAAGATAATGGCAACAAAATAATTATAAACTTATTAAAACTTGAAAGATAATGATTTTTGTCACTGTTCTTGTTCATGCACAACACCGCCCACTGACATTTCCCCTGTTTACATGTGTAGGCAATGTCAGGTTGCGAGTTGGTGTTTGCTTCCATAAACGGCTTGGACTTCGCATCTTGAAAAAGAAACACAAAAAAAGGATACAACAAATATGAAGTTGATGAGGAAAAGTGGTCGCAGAGATGCCTGAAAAATGGCAGTATACGGTGGAACTGGGGGTCGCCGAATTACAACTCCTTGATGCGAGATATACTCAGGTTCCATCCATGATCACTACTCTGGAAGGTGGTCTTGTTGCTGCTTCAGCTAAGAGAGTTCCAGATGCACCGTTGGTGCGTACAAAAAGAAGAAAAGCAAATCGCTATAAGCATCACCTCTTAGACAGGATGGAGAGGAGACAAGCTCATAAGCTAGCCGCCGCGCTATCACTTATTCTAGAAGATTCTTACAATCCTAAAATGAAAGAAACCTGTGACAGTGCACCACACACTGATACTGAGTAGGAGACTGTAGAGGATCCCGTGCCGAAATTTAATCCAATGGAAGAAATTTTGACTAGACGTCTAATTTGAAACTCAGGTTTACCCACTGCCTACGGTGTTAGGGGCATTTTTCAGAATGCCCGTAATGTCATATATTATAGCTTGAAGAGTATGACACGTTTGAGACATATGCAGCCGCCTCAATGCTACTCAGGAGCTGGGAATATCTTGAGATTGTTTCGTACGTACCGCAGTTTGTCCTACCACCGCCGCCGAGAGGAGTTTGAAACTACATCATAACAAAGATTAGAAAAATCAAAAAGCAAGAATTTCAACACTACGAAGACATATAAGGAAAGTTTGTCAATATCCTAGAAGGACTTGAGTTTTACACTGATGTATTCTCGAGGAGGATGAAGAAGAAATCTTGTACTGCATCGACACTCTATAGGCATAGGGCAGAGCAGGCCGCCTGAGAACAGGGACATATACAGAGCCGTCAAAATGGAAACGTGGCAAAGGAAAAGTCATTATCCAGTGTGGCTATTGATGTAACTTCGCTGTTGATCGACAAGGAAATTCCCTGAGAATTTTGTAGCATGATGAGGTGGATCCGATGCCACTACAGATCAAGAAGGTGATAAAGAGAATGGTCAAGGGGTTCGTGCTGCCTGCAGACTGTATTCCTAACAGCTGCATCATAAATATTTTTGAGGACGGGGACTGCATTCCACCTAATATCGACCACCATGACTTTGTGAGACCCTTCTGCACAATCTCATTTATAAGTGAAAGCAACATATTGTTTGGACGGTAAATCCAGATTGTCAGACCGGATAAATTCTGAGGTTCTATTGAAATCCCCCTACCAGTCAGATCAGTACTGGTATTGAAAGGAAAAGGAGCAGATTTAGCGAAACACTACATCCCAGGAGTTTGAAGAAAAAGGGTGTCAGTCACTTTCAGAAGAATGGATGAAGATAAAGCGCCATTTTATTATGAACCAGATCCAGAACTGGAGAGCCTTCATCCTTTGTCATTGTGATGGTTGTACCTCCGGGTGTTCGTAAGGGAAATTTTGTTCTGGAGCTTAAGCTTGGTAGGTTGGCTCATCCCCACAACAATCTCAGGCAGGAGAAACCTAACACCCCCTTCAGTGGGTCATGACAGTCGGTGCTGACACTTTTTATAGCAGTTAGATGATGTGATATGCTAGTTTTGTTTAGTTTTGTACATGTGATCTACTTTTGGATGCTTGTCAGCATATGATCAGTTGTACTACTTCCAGCTGAATTAGTGAAGATTTATGTTTATAAAAAATGCTTTCTTTTCAGCGTGACAGTCGAAAGCCGTTGAACCACATGTTTGTTTCTAAAATGAAAAGGACAAAAATAATAATGCAAAAGAAAAGGTTAAAATCATAACAAAATGAAATTAAATTTGAAATGAACCCAAAACATAAGTCAAATGAAAATGAAATTGAAATGAAATCAAAATTGAAATTTAAATCTAAATTTAAATCAAATGAAATAAAATAAAATAAAACAAAATGAAAGAAAATGATGAATTGAAAACAAACAAACAATGATGTTTCTCACTCTCGTAATCCTGAGTCTTTGTACTCATCTTCAAATCCCTCGCTTTTACGGGCACTCCGTGAAATCTGACACTTTTCACACAACGCCACTTCTTAAGAATTTGAAATATCTCGCAATTGTACGAATCTTGCAATGGCTACCGATCTAGGACGAATTGTACCATATTGCTTTCTTTGAAAATCAATACTGAATTTTACCTAACTCTTCTTAAATGAAATTCCAGGATCAGTACCTAAATTCTGATTCCCTTCTGTCACCTATTAGGTTGGATATGAGTTCTTGAGCTTTCCCTTCTAATGTGACTTCTTGGGTATGATGTGAGTCCTTGAGCTTTCCTCCCCAAGATCTCCTTAAAATTCTCACATTTTCCATCATCCTTCGAAGAAAATTTTCTACCTTCCATCAAATTCCGGGAACGGAGCTGAGTCGTCTGATTCCCTCGAAATTCCCTAATTTTCCATCATCCTTCTGAGAAATTTTTCCACCTTCCATGAAATTCCGGGAATAGAGCTTAGTCATCTGATTCCCCAGAAATTCTCTAATTTTCTATCATCCTTCAGACAAATTTTTCTGCCTTCCATGAAATTCCGGGAATGGAGGTTAGTCGTCTGATTCCCCAAAAATTCCCTACTTTTCCATCAACCTTTTGAGAAATTTTTTTTTGTTTTCCCTGAAATTCCGGAAACAGAGCTTAGTCGTCTGATTCCTCAGAAATTACCTAATTTTTCATCATCCTTCAATGAAAAGTTTTCACCTTCCATGAAATTCCAAGAACAGAGCTTAGTCGTCTGATTCCTCCAAAAGTCCCTAGTTTTCCATCTCCCCTTCAGAGAAATTTTCTCGCTTCCAGGAAATTTTAGGAACGAAGCTTAGTCATCTGATTCCCCCGAAATTCCCTAATTTTTCATTTTGCTTTCGAGAAATTTTTCCACGTCCATGAAAATCCCGAGGTCGGTACTGAAATCTCGATTCTCATTTCTAAGGCTAGTACCAAAATTTCAGTTCTCATCCTTCCGAGTTTGGTACCGAAATTTTGATTTCCCTTCTACACTCAAGGTTTTCCCCACAAAATTAAAATCTTCAAATTTAAGATTCCATAAATCCTAAAATTTCCATAAATCCCATAAAACTTAAAATTAAAATTCAAACTCAAAATTTAAACTGAAATCAAATCCTAATTCTAAATCCAAATTCCACCAAATCAATTCAGATTGGACTCCTTTAGAGTTTGAAAGCTTGAAATCCATAGCTTCTCTCATGAAGGTACTCCATTTTCCTTCCCCGGTGAGATTTCCTTGGTGTTGAAGTTCTATCTCCTAATCCCTAGTGGAAACTTCCTTGCTAAATTTTGTATTTGTCTTGAGTTTTGACTCAGACAATTGTGTTGGTTTTGTTGATCTCGTCGGTCAACACCAATACGTGCAGTGTGCTTGCCTAGCACACCACACCTATTGGGGGTCCATTTGTTGACCTCACTTTTGGTTGAGGTCTAGTCTTCCTTTAGAATAGCCTAGGGTCTAGCCATAAGACTATCCTGGTGACTTGCTTAGAAGACTAGTCATGACACCCCTTCCCATAGAAATTCAAACTTTTCTGACTTCACTGGGAGTTTTCATGAGCTTAAGGCCTAACCTCCAGTTTTGGGAGGAAGAGACTACGCATAAGGAAGAAGAGGGGAAGTCTCCTAGAGGTGGTCAGGCCATAGGATCTACTCTGGGGGGTCTGAAGCTTACACCATACTCACACTACACACTCACAACCCTAAACAAGGCACATAACCACTTTGATCCCCTAACTCTTTGGAAAATCATGTAAGTGGTCTTCCCAAGCTCGTAGCCTCAGGATAGGGTTTGGCAAGTACCAACACATAGAGGACCAAATGAGAGTGACCTTTGGTCCATGGCTCAATTTAATCAATTCCATATTACTCTCCTTCAACCAACCTCAATTTGCCCAAACATTACAAATTTCTAACCCTTTTGCCCAAAACACCCAAAATACCCTAAATTCCCAAACTACCCCCAAAACTGTAAAACCCGCCAAAATTTCTAAAATTATCCAAATTACCCATAATTCTCAAATAATCATTCCAAAATACTCCCTACCACTAAAATTAACCAAAATTACCCAAAATTGCTAAATTTCCCCAAAAATCCCCAAAATGACCAAAATGTCCTTCTTAGCCCAAAATTAAAAAAATTCCAAAAATTCCCATAAATTCCCAAAACCTTTCGAATATCCTCAATTTCATTTCTCTCAACTACTGCATGACCTAATTTGGCCAATTTAGCCCAATTTGTCTAAAAACTCCAATTTGACCCATTTTAACCTAAAAGTACCCAAATTAAACCCAATTTCTACACAACTGATGCCAATCTTGCAAAATTACAATTCTAAACTTTAATTCAACATATCCTACACCAATATAAACCAAATTCAATCTCATTTTGACCCACATTTGAGTCAATTTCACTTAAAATCCAAAATCCCCAATTTTGCTTAAGTGACCCAAATCCCCCAAATTGACCTAACACCAATCAATTTCCCACAAAATTTCAATCTTAAACCCTTCTCCAAAATCTTTCAAATTGATTGACCCAAACTTCAAATTGGCACCCAATTTATGTTGAGAACTCTTCATCACACTCCCTAGACCATTTGGGACCTCCAATTGGGTCTATACCCCATTCTAGCCCAACCTAGACCCAAGTCTAGCCCAACATACCCAAATTAACCAAAATCCCAAAATCCCTCAAATGAACTAAAAACCAATCCAAGCCTTCATGAAAAATCTTCATGATAGTCATATACACAATGTTTCTCAAGATACTTGGGCTCCATTCTAGCTCAAACCCAAAATAGCCCAACTTGAACACAAATGGACCAAATTTAACCTATGGCTAAATGTGGCCAATTATGACTTGATGAGGCCAAATTGGCTCCACCACAACCAACCCTAGGACCCTTACAACTGACCCAAACCCACCTAAACTAGCATATTGGAGCCATGGACCAAAGGTTCCTTGAATTAAGGGATTTCACCCCATATTTGTGCCTTAGCCAAGATATCCCCACACTCATCACTCGCCATTAGGGGTTAATCATCATTAATCCTCCCCTGGCTCACCTGAACCTCCTGGCTACTAGCCCTGGCCTTACCAGCCACCCTAGTGGCCGGAAAACACAAAAAACCAAGAGCCACCCAATGGCCAAAATCCCTAATGGCCAAAAACACCAAATTGTTACTTTTGGTCTCCTAATCACTTAGGAAAGATCCCCATAATTTTCATGAGCTTCAAAATTAAAATATCAATTTTTAAAGGTTTAAATCAATTTTTAAGAGACAAAAATTGATTTTTTTTATTTTTCCACTAAAATAGTCCTAAAAATTAAAATAAAAATTTGAATAACATGAAATTTGTTTCATTAGGTTTTCTGACCTCAGGGAGTTTTTAAAAAAATATAAAATTGGATTTTCAACTTTTAAAATATTTTACAAATCTTAATTATTTATATCAAAGAATGATAAAAAAGGTCAATGCAATAATCTTTGGGTCATAGTCTGATCATTTTGACCAAAATTTACTTTTTGGTCAAAGACGACCAATGAGGTAAATATGGTGGTCTTTAGGTGTTGGATTGATGATTTTTGTTAATTTTCACTTTTTGGGTCAAAAGTTAACCATCTCGGTTAATGGAGTGGTCACTAAGTTAAGGATTGACCATCTTAGCCAAAGTTGACTTTTTTTAGTCAAAAGTTGACCTGTTGGGTCAATAAGGTAGTTTAATAGGTCTGAAATTGACCAGTTTGACCAAAGTTTACTTCTTAGTTCAAAAGTTGACCTATTTTGTTGGTTATTGGTTTAGCAGTTGACCAGTTTGACCAAGGTTAACTTTTTAGCTCAAAAGTTGACATATTGGGTAAATAAGGTTGGTCATTGGGTCAGGATTATCCAGTTTGACTAAAGTTGACTTTTAGGTCAAAACTTGATCTATTGGGTCAGTAGAGTTGGTTATTAGGTCAGGAATTGACCAGTTTGACCAAAATTGACTTTTTAGGTCATAGGTTGGTCTATTGGGTCAATAGGGTTGGTCATTAGGTCAGGATAAACCTTTTTTATCTAAAGTTAACTTTTTAGTTCAAAAGTTGACCTATTGGGCCTATAGGGTTGGTCATTGGGTTAGGATTAATCAATTTGACCAAAGTTGACTTTTTAGGTCAAAAGTTGACCTATTGGGTTAGTAGGGCTGGCTACTGGGTTAGGAATTGACCAGTTTGACCAAAGATGACATTTTAGGTTAAAAGTTCACCTATTGGGTCATTAGGGTAGGTCATTGGGTCATGATTGATCAGTTTGACCAAAGTTGACTTTTTAGGTTAAAAGTTGACCTATTGGGTCAGTAGGGCTGGTTACTGGGTCACGAATTGACCAGTTTGACCAAAGTTGACTTTTTAGGTAAAAAGTTGACCTATTGGGTCAATAGGGTTGGTCATTGGGTCAGGATTGAACATTTTTGTCTAAAGTTAACTTTTTAGGTCAAAAGTTGACCTGTTGGGTCAATAGGGTTGGTCATTGGGTAAAGATTGACCATTTTAACCAAAGTTGACTTTTAGGTCAAAAGTTGACCTAATGGGTCAAAAGGGTTCGTCATTAGGTCAGGATTGACCATTTTGACCAAAGTTGACTTTTTTAGGTCAAAAGTTGACCTATTGGGTCAATAGGGTTTGTCATTGGGTCAGGATTGACCATTTTGGCCAAAGTTGATTTTTAAGGTCAAAGGTTGACCTATTGGGTCAATAGGGTTGATCATTGGGTCACGATTGACCATTTTGACCAAAGTTGACTTTTTTTAGGTCAAAAGTTGACCTACTGTGTCAATAGGGTTAGTCATCGGGTCAGGATTGACCATTTTGACCAAAGTGAACTTTTTATGTCAAAAGTTGACTTGTTAGGTCAATAGTTGATCAGGTCAGTATTTTTCATTACTGATTTGATCATGTTAAGATGTCATCAAGATTTATCTTAAAAAGGTTTCATAGGGTTTCACCTAGATGGTAGGGTTTAGTGACCATCATTAAGAGCTAGAGAATTAATTTTGGTAAACCTCCCACTCTAATATCATTTGTAAATAGTCCTCACAAAAGTGGGGCCAACAAGTCTTCATAGATGTCGATATTTTTTATATCTATTAATATTGTCAATTCCAAACTGGTTAAGTGCTCTTCATATTCAGCTTCTTTATTCATGCACGGTTTAGTCAAATGAGAGGAAAATGACTTCTTTGCTTAGTTTGGAGTAATGAAAATCAATCCTACCCTAGCTTTGTCTTATATGATCAACTGCTTGTCTTTGACTTTTCGAGCAGATGATGCTCGATCAAAGTATAATTCCCATCCTTGTATGTTTGAATATTTTAATTCTGATTTCTGTTCATCAGGTAAAAAATCAATAAGACGTGATCCAGTCCAAATTGAGTGTGCTGCTAAGAATTCTACCAATATTTGTCCATTAAGACACATAGTGGCACAAATGTTATGTCAAATTGGACCAGTATCATTTCCCATCTTGCTAATTTTCCAGAAAGTGTCCGTCATGTCATCAAGTATTGTAATGGGTTAACTTTTGAAATAAGAGTTACTTTATGCGAAAGCATATAGTGCCTTTGCTTTTGAACTGCGAAAATCAACGCTAAGCAATGCTTTTTAATTGCTGGATATTTTATTTCATTCAGAACCAAACAACGGCTTAAATAACATAATGCATTTTCTTTTCCCTCCACATTTATTTGGGCTAGTAACGCTACAAGGGAATTGTCCAATGTCGTGCTGCCACTTTTTGTAGCAGTCAGATGATGTGATATGTCAGTTCTGTTCAGTTATGTATACGTGATCTACTTTTGGATGCTTATCGGCATATGATCGGTTGTACTACATCCAGCAGAATTAATGAAGGTTTTTGTTTTTCAGAAATGCTTTCTTTTTAGCGCGACAGTCGAAAGCCGTTGAACCACGTGTTTATTTCTAAAATGAATAGGACAAAAATAATAATGCAGAAGAAAAGGATAAAATCATAACAGAATGAAATTAAAATTAAAATGAGCCTAAAACTTAAGTAAAATGAAAATGAAATCAAAATTGAAATTTAAAATTGAAATTTAAATCAAATGAAATGAAATAAAACAAAACAAATTGAAAGAAAATGATGAATTGAGTACAAACAAACAATGATGTTTCTCCCTCTCGGAATCCCGAGTCTTTGCATTCATCTTCAAATTCCTCGCTTTCGAGGGCACTCTGCGAAATTTGGCACTTTTCACACAGTACCACTTCTCAATAATTCGAAATATCTCTAAATTCTATGAATCTTGCAATGGCTAGATCTTGGTCGAATTGTACCAAATCGCTTTGTTTGAAATCAATACCAAATTTTACCCAACTCTCCTCAAATGCAATTCTGAAATCAGTTCCTAAATTCTAATTCCCTTCTTTCACCTCTTAGATTGGATATGAGTCCTTGAGCTTTCCCTCCAAATGTGACGTCTTGGGCCGGATGTGAGTCTTTGAGCTTTCCTCCCCAAGATCTCCTTAAAAGTCCCTAATTTTCCATCATCCTTCCAAGAAATTTTTTCCACCTTCCATGAAATTCCGGGAATGGAGCTTAGTCGTCCGATTCCCCCGAAATTCCCTAATTTTCCATCATCCTTCCGAGAAATTTTTATGCCTACCATGAAATTCCAGGAACTGAGCTTAGTGGTTTGATTCCCCTAAATTCCCTAATTTTCCATCATCCTTCCGAGAAATTTTTCCTTCTTCCATGAAATTCCGGGAATAGAGGTTAGTCATTTGATTCCCCAAAAATTCCCTAATTTTCCATCATCCATCTGAGAAATATTTTCCACCTTCCATGAAATTCCGGGAACGGAGCTTAATCGTCCGATTCCCCCGAAATTCCGTAGTTTTCCATTATCCTTCAAAGAAATTTTTTCTCCTTCCATAAAATTCTAGAAATAGAACTTAGACTTCTGATTCCCCTAAAATTCCCTAAATTTTCATCACCCTTCAGAGAAATTTTCTGCCTTCCATGAAATCCCAAGAACGGAGCTTAGTCGTCTGATTCCTCCAAAATTACCTGATTTTCCATTTCGCTTTCGAGAAATTTTTCCACATCCACAAAAATACCGAGGTCGGTACTGAATTCTCATTTCTAATGCTGGTACCAAAATTCTAGTCCTCATCCTTCCAAGACCGGTACCGAAATTCTGATTTCCCCTCAACACTGAAAGTTTTCCCCACAAAATTAAAATCTTCAAATTTAAGATTCCCTAAATCATAAAATTTCTATAAATCCCATAAAACTTAAAATTAAAATTCAAACTCAAAATTTAAACTGAAATCAAATCCTAATTCTAAATCCAAATTCCTCCAAATCGATTCGGATTAGACTCCTTCAGAGTTTGAAAGCTTGAAATCCATAGCTTCTCTCATAAAGGTACTCCATTTTCCTTCCCCGGCGAGAGTTACTGGGACTTGAAATTTTATATCCTAATCCCCAGCAGAAACCTCCTCGCTAAATTTTGTGTTTGTCTTGAGTTTTGACTCAGGCAATTGTGTTGGTTTTGTTGATCTCATCGGTTAACACCAATACGTGCAGTGTGCTTTCCCAGCACACGACACCTATTGGGGTCCATTTGTTGACCTCAATTTTTGTTCAGGTCAAGTCTTCATTTTGAATAGCCTAGGGTCTAGCCATAGGACTCTCCTGGTGACTTTCTTAGAAGACTAGTCTTGGCACCCCTCCCCATAGAAATTCAAACTTTTCTCACTTTACTAGGAGTTTTCATGTGCTTAAGGCCTAACATCCAGTTTTGGAAGGAAGAGACCAGGCATAAGGAAGCCCAGGAGAAGTCTCCTATAGGTGGTCAGGCCATAGGATCTACCCTAGGAGGTCTAGAGCTTACACCATACTCACACTGCACACTCACAACCCTAAACAAGGCACATCACCACTTTGATCCCCTAACTCTTTGGAAAATCATGTAAGTGGTTTTCCCAAGCTCTTAGCCTCAGGCTAGGGTTTGGCCAGTACCAACACATAGAGGACCAAATGAGAATGACCTTTGTTTCATGGCTCAATTTAAGTAATTCCATATTTCTCACCTCCAACCAACTTCAATTTCCCCAAACATTCCAAATTTCTAACCCTTTTTCCCAAAACACCCAAATACCCTAAATTCCCAAACTACCCCAAAACCCTAAAAACCTCAAAAATTTCTAAAATTATTCAAATTACCCATAGTTCTCCAAAAATCATTCCAAAATACTCCCTACCACTCAAATTGACCAAAATTACCCAAAATTGCTAAATTTCCCCAAAATCTCCAAAATGACCAAAATGCCCTTCTTAGCCCAAAATTCCAAAAATTCTAAAAATTCCCATAAATTCTCAAAACCTCCCAAATATCCCCAATTTCATTTCTCTCAACTAACACATGACCCAATTTGGCCAATTTAGCCCAATTTTACCAAAAGCACCAATTTTACCCATGTTAACCCAAAAGTGCCCAAACTAAACTCAATGTCTACCCAATTGATCCAAATCTTGCCCAATTACAATTCTAAAATTTAATTCAACATATCATATACCAATGTAAACTGAATCCAAGCTCAATTTGATCCACATTTGAGTTCAATTTCAATTAAAATCCAAAATCTCCAATTCTGCCTAAGTGACCCAAATCCCCCAAATTGACCTAACACCAATCAATTTACCACAAAATTTTAATCCTAAACCCTTCATAACACTCCTATGAACCACATGCAACATTCAATCGCACCCAACTTGGACCTTATCCCCATTCAAACCCATTTGAACCAAAATCCCTAAATCTAGCCCAATTTGAACCCTTCTCCAAAATCTTTCAAACCCAAACTCAAAATTGGAGCCGAATTTATGTTGAGAACTCCTCATCACACTCCCCTAGACCATTTGGTACCTCCAATTACGTCTATATGCCATTCTAGCCCAACCTAGACCCAAGTCTCGCCCAACATGCCCAAATTGACCAAAATCCCAATATCCCCCAAATGAAGTCAAAACCACTCCAAGCCTTCATGAAAAATTTTTGTGACAGTCATGTAGATAATGTTTCTCAAGATACTTAGGCTCCATTCTAGGCCAAACCCAAACTAGCCCAACTTGAACCTAAATGGACTAAATTGAACTTATAGCTAAATGTGGTCAATTGTGACTTGATGAGGCAAAATTGGCTCCACCACAACCAACCCTATATCCCCTAGGACTGACCCAAACCCACCTAAACCAGCCTATTGGAGCCATGAACAAAGGTTCTTTGAATTAAGGGATTTCACCCCATATTTGGGCCTTAACCAAGATATCCCCAACATCATCACTTGCCATTGGGGGTTAATCATCATTAATCCTCCCTCGGCTCACCTGAACCTCTTGGCCGCCTGCCCTGGCCCTGCCAGCCACCCTAGTAGCCGGAAAACACTAAAAATCGAGAGCCACCCAATGGACAAAATCCCCAATTTGAATTCCCTGAGCTGGCTCACTACCATTCGCCATTGGAGTTCTTCTTCCCTCCACCTAAGCGACACTTTGTACTCAAAGCCGGGCTCTGAGCTCCACCGGCAGCCATGAAAATAAAATTACCCCCTCATGACAACAATCCAGGTGCTGAAAATTTCTTAATGAAACTCTGCCAAAATCTCACAAGAGCCTTTCCAAACCTCCCTAAGATAATTCCAACCACTTTCCCCCTCTGGTTCTCACTGCTTGAGCTCAATTTTAGAGCTTAAACTTGGTCAAAAACCAGGACACTTTCCAATACACATCCACAGTGCAGCAAACTGCAATTAACTGTGCCCACAACTTCCCAGCAGTGAAAGAAGAGGATCTCACATCAAAGCACCATCACAGAGAGCCTCTGCACCAGACTTCCATCAAAGCTCAAAATCAGGTCTGATCACTTTCCTACCTAGGAAATTCACCAGAGTAATAGCCTTCATCCCTAAGCTCTTGGGACTCCAACGAAGGTTTAGAGCATCTCTGATTGAAGCTTCACTTCTCAGAGCCTCCTTTTTATCCTCGAGCTTCTATGGATTCTCCATGTAATTAGGGTTAATTTAAACTATGATTAGCTCTATGGATATGTTCGCCTTGCTTAGATGAGTCCATAGGATCAAACCTCATGTGATTTAATTGAGTATCAAGCGAGAAATTAGGTTTTTAGTGTGACGATATCGAGTTCATGGCAGACGGGGATGAAGCTCGAGCACCGTTGGATTGTCTATGTATTAAATAGAGGGCTAGGATGGTACCAGATCGGAAGAAGAAACAAAAATGCGGAGCCACGCGGTGTTAAGCTGCATTACGGTGTCAAACCAGAGAGCAACGTGTAGCGCTTCGGAGCTGCCGAGGTTGAGATGGCTCCTATGTGGTTAAGTAGAAAAATCCATATTTTTTGAATTATTTAAATCACGATAACTTTAAAAATCCATATCATGGCCTAGAAAAATCAGAAATTAAAAGAAAAATACCTTGTTGCTCAGTGAACGGAGGAGAATAACGTGGAAATGGTTTGAAATTTATTTAATGCGTATTTTATTTTTAATGATTCAAATACTGATTTCAATGATTTAATTCTCCACTGACCTGGATATTTCACCAAGGCTTGCTCTTTGGGGGACTTGTTCTACCTGTCATAAGGGATCCTCCCTGATTTTTCCAAAATTAAAGGAGATCTCTCTGAGTAGATCTCTATTTTTCAAATTATTGTGTCTGTTTTGATATAAAAATTGTAATAGTTAAAATAATAATGAAAAAAATGCAAAGTAAATTTTGGTAAGTCTCCAATGATCAGAGGACCCTAGGATAATTATTTTATGGACTAAATCACTAAGATATGCATTAATCATTAAATTGACCTAAAACAGGCTTTTAATTAATTAAGAAAATATAAAATTCAAAATAACCAAAAATACTTCTCCGCTGTGCTCCAGGGGCAGAGGAACTCCCATAAAATTTCTGAAGTCATTTGGAACTAATTTAGTAGGTTAAAAGGTTTTCCTAAGTCCAATGACATTGTTGGCACTTAAATGAATTTTAATAATTAAAATACCACTCAAAAAATTATAAAATTGGTTTTGAGTGTTCTCTGTAATTAAAGAAATTTTCTAAAAATAAAATTGGAATGTTTATAAAACTTTCATTTTTGGACATATTTTAGATAATTAAATAATTAAAAATATTAAAAATCACAAAAATATAAAAAATCACCAAATTGTTACTTTTGGTCTCCTAATCACTTAGGAACAATCCCCATAATTTTCTCGAGTTTCAAAATTAAAATATCAATTTTTAAAGGCTTAAATCAATTTTTAGGAGGCTAAAAATGATTTTTCTTGATTTTTCAACTAAAATAATCTTAAAAATTAAAATAAAAATAAAACAAATATGAAATTTGTCTCTAGGTTCCCTGACCTCAGAGAGTTTTATAAAAAAATATAATTGGATTTTCAAATTTTAAAATATTTTATAATTAATTAAAACTCCATACTTAAAATAATTCTAATAATTAAAATAAACATCAAAAAATCATGAAAATTTGTCCAAGTTGTCCTCTGGTCTAGTTTTACCTCCAGTAAAAATTTCAAAGTAAAATATTTTGTTTTGACGAAGTTTTTGAATTTTCACTAAAAACCTCTATTTTTGCATTAAAATAAATATATAAACTAAATTAAAATTTGAAAAATCACATTTTCTCCTCTGATGTTTTAAATAGCTCATTAGTGAGGTGACATAAAAGTTCCAAAGTTATTTGAATTGAATTTAAGGAATTATGAAGTAGTAATGCCCCAAAGGTAAAGTTGTAATTTTAAAGGTTTTAGCCTTAATTAATATTGAGTATTAATCAAAGGGTAAAATTGTCAATTAATGATCCTAAATAATATGTTTGGATGTTTGAGACATTAAAGGGACAAATGGTAGAAACCAACTTCAATTTTGTCATATCAAAACTAAATGTTTGGATTTTCCTAATTAGTTTTAATTTGGAAGATAATTAAATAAAATAATCCTTAGGGTCAGGGGTTAATCTTGGAGGTTAATAATCCACTAACTTACATCCCTATTTGATATATTAAATGATTGCCTAATATTTTGATAAAAAATAATTAAACACGTTTAAATTTTTCCAAAAGAGTTGCAAAGTATCCGTCAAAATTTTAAGGGCTTAGTAGTGAGCTAGGCTTAATCAATCTTGCTAAAAGAAGTTTAGAAAAGCAAACATAGTCAAATTCTAAATATCTGAAAACACTACAAGCCCAGTTATGAAATTAATTGGCTAATTTTCCCAAACAAATTAACTTTGTCTAAAGGGGTTTTCAACCACATAATCGCTAAATGAAATAATAAATGATAATTACCCTATCTTTCGAGTTAATTAAAAACACAGCTCACTGAGCATAAGGGTATGAAAGGGATAAATCGTTTAATAACTATAATAAATCCAAAAGGACCTCAGGGAAATTCAAAAGTATTGTGAAATATCTAGGTTTCTCCTGGACCATTTCACAAGTCTTCTGGAAACCTTGTAGGACTATTGTATTTATTATATTTATTAAATGAAAATATCTCATAATTGAATAGGAGTTCACCTGGTTATGACCTAGGACTTGGTAGGCCTATGACGAACATATCCGTAAGGTTTTTACTTCCTTGAAAATATAAAATGTTTATTACAAGAATACTAAAGTTTCAATTTGAGGAACGAGAAGACTCGCTAGGTATACTTTTATAAGTTTACAACGCTTTCTTTTTCCATGTTTTCTTTACCACACTTTACATTTCTTGCAACTTGCATGATAAACAACAATGTCACCCTACATGAAAACTAAAACCTTTAGGATAGCCACAAAAAAAAACTAAATTAAAAAAAACCAAGATAAAATTCACCGCCACAACATTCAAAATATAAAACAACTCAAAATTTAATCACAAACAAAAAAAAAACTACAATTGTAACTAAATTAAAACGTCTCGTTGGACGATCGGGAATTCCTTGGAGGAGGTAACCTACGTGTTGCTAATAAGGCTTTCCCACGGTCTAAATGAAAGTATGGAACTCATTAAGTTGAGTTTAGTAAATTTTTTTGGACTAAGTGAATTCGATGAAAATAGCGGTGCCGGGATGATAGAACCTTGGGATCATAACCGGTGTTGCTATAATCAACTTTAATGTTCCCCCTAATAATACAGTAAGACATCTCAATTTAAATATTTCTAAAACATAACACTTATCTTTTCTCCTCAATTGACAATTCTATAAACTAAACCTGCTACGATGAGGAGCTTGGAGCATGCATAGTGGGCAGTATGGCCATCTTCAACAGCAAAACTTGTCTACATCAGCAAAACCATTCCTTAGAAATTAATAAAAGAAGCCATAGGACTTCGAGGTAGCTTGCCTAGTGCAACATAAATCCTCGCCTTTTCCTTAGGCCTTTACACAGCCCTTGCTATGCAATATAAACCCTAATTCGCTTTAGGATTCTGAGGTTGTTGTCCGGTATGACTTAAATCCTTCCATCTTCCAGGTTGTTTGCATAATTGGATATTATGCAAATTTAATCCCTATAATTAATTGGCAGGATTGAAATTTAAATAACTTCATTTCCATGATTTAAAGCCAAACTATAGGATAGCTTGGGAAGACATCAAGATTTTCTTAAATCTATGTCCTTCACCAAGCCTTCTCTCCTTTGGATTCTGACAAAATAAAATGTTCTTAAATTTGAGCTATTCACCTATTGAATTTTTAACTATCATATCTTCTTTGGAAACCTTACCTTTGGAAGTCATGAATATAAATATTCCCTGATCTATATCAAGAGTTTTCTTATGTGACTTTGGTTATATAGGATGTAATTAAATATAGGGGCTTGCCCTTATAGGAAACTTAAAGACCCTAGATTAATATAAACCCTATCTAATTCCCTCATATTAAGTAGGGGAAATTTTCGGTCAAAATGGTTCGTAAGTCAAACGGATGTCATGAATTCCTTAGTTTATTTGATCAAGCTTCTCCTCAAGCCTTGTATTTATTCTTCGGGATAAATACATGTCTTGCGGAGGAATGCTTGATTACATAAACTACTATTCACATGACATCAGTTTAATTTTGTATTCTTCAAAAATTAAAATATATATAAATATATATATATATATATATATATATATATATATATATATATATATATATATATATATATATATATATATATTTGGGGAAAGGAGTCTGTAGAGGCTCCCTACATGTTAATAAAGATAGTTCTTACAAGATACATCTTGAAATTCCTCTCATAAGGATCCAAAAAATAACATACCCTCATGGCAACAAGCCAACAAGCTCTAGCCAACAAAACACTCCTATAAAGGGAACACAAAAAAACCTAGGAGATAAAGAGAACCAGCCATGGTGCCATAAAACCAGTAAATCAACAGGTATGGGGTTGGATCTAATATTGAGAATTGCTAACAGATCTCCATTCAGCAGATAATTTAGGGGAGTGGGGATGGAGGCTGAGATGTCACTGATGCCAGTAGCTAAGGCATTTCTTACCAGTCACTTTGCTGGTCTGTTACCTTCCCTGAATATGAACTGAAATTGGTGCATACATTGGTCTTTAAGATTGCTGATTTTATTGAGCCACAATTGAAGATGCCAAGGGAGGGCTTCTTCAGTATCCATAGAAGTGATGATAGTGGATGAGTCTACTTCCACTATAAGAGATTTCCAATGAAAGTATGATGCAAGTTTGAAAGCCCAGTACACAGCTATGAATTCAGCCTCAAGAGTATCCTTAGCAGCCTATCGGAATTTGGAAGAAAAGAATGCACCTTCCCATGGGACTTCTAAAAACCCAACCCACCCCAGCCCCCAAGGGAGTGAAGCAACCATCAGTGTTAGCTTTGATATAAGGTGTTTGGGGGGGTTGCCAAGTTACTAAAGTTATAGCAGTGGGGGGTCTTTTCTCTGCTGTATTTATGGGGCATATTTGAGGGAAGCCTTTCCATTTACTCAGCTTCCTGATAAAACTGATGCAATTGTGTGCCACTTTGATTGCACAAGGTTTGTGATCATCAAATGCTGAGTGGTTTCTACATTTCCAAATGAACCAAGCAAGAATTAATGGAATTTGCCCCATCTTGGCCCTCTGTCAGTCATACCAACTATCCCAGAGATTAAGCCAGGATAGGGTTAGCAGATTTAGCATTAAATACTTTATGCATAGAGTCCAAACTTGCTGAGAATAGCTGCAATGGAAGAAGAGATGCCTAGCAGACTCCTCACCCTTTCTACACAGTCTGTAGATTGAGAATCCCCTCAGGCCTTTAAGTTTAAGCAGGTCATCAGTTGGTACAATATGGTGGAGCATTTTCCAGCTGAAGAACGACATTGATGGGGTGAGGTATTTATTCCAGATAAGTGAACCTCCAGGGAATACCTGCCAGTTAACAACTTTATCATAAATTGATTTAGACAAACTTTGGTTTTTGTGAGCAGCCCATATGATTCGGTCTGTCATGTGGGTGATTATAGGAATTGAAGTAATATGCTGAACCAAAGAAGTTTGGACCAATGAGTATAGTTTTGTCAGATACCAAGAACCATTATCCCAGCAATCAACAACACTCGGATTAGGATCCTTCGGAACAATAGGAGCGAGGAGATAGCCACTCCTCGAGACACCATCCGTCCAACCAAAAGGATGAGATTACCATGCCCCGGCTCCCGGGTGGCCAAAGAATCGGCTTTATCCCCGACTTTTAACACGACGAGTCCGGATTCCGGAATCCCCAAGTTTCGTTAGTAGCAAGAGAGGGATGTATAGCTTTGCGAGTATTTACCTTTCATGAATTTTGCCCACAAGCAGTTCTGTGCTTTGAATTTAATCCACAACTTGCATTGGTTCACTAAGGAAAGATGGTTCAAGCTTTTGAAGCCAAGACCACCAGCCCAAGTAGGTTTGGCCACCTTCTACCAGGATGACTAATGAATCTGCTTCCTTTTCCCAGCCCATAAGAACCTATTAAAAATTCTTTCCATTTGTACTTGGGTATATTTAGTCATGGAGATGATCTGCAGAATATAAGATGGGAAGGTTGTGAGTATGCTTTTGAGAAGGGTAATTCTTCCCCCACTTGATAGGAAAGAATGAGACCACCTTGCCAACCGAGATTGGATCTTTTGCGGGATGGATTCAAAGTGTGTTTGCTTAACTCTTCCTTTCGAGAATGGGGACACCAAGATAATTCGGATTTCCGAGTGAGACAAGAGAAACCGAGTGTACTCCCTTATCCGGTTTTTGAGGCTCATGGACGGTTACAAGGGCGAGATAATGTGGCATTTCGCAAGTTAAGGCTCATACCGGAAGAAGATTGAAACAATTGGAGACATTTCATTAAATGTTTGATCGTATTCTTCCGAGCATTGGAAAAAATTATTACATCATCTCGCATACATAAGATGTGAGATATGCAAAGTTGATCTATGATGATATCTCGTGGTGTTGTTGTGTGAAGGCTTGAGAGTTAAGCATTCCGGAAAGCTAATCCATGGCCAATATAAAAAGAGTGGGGGACAAAGGATCACCTTGTTTGAGCCCCTACTTGCTTTAAAATTCCCCAAGAGCAGCCATTGAGAAGGATGGAATGGCTAGTGGACTGAAGCCATCTGCTAATGATATTACAGAACTGCCTAGAAAAACCTTTAGCAGAAGGTACATCCATCAGGAACTTCTAATTAATAGTGTCATATGCTTTACTGATGTCTAATTTGTAAATGAGGTTACCCCCCTGCAAGTTTTATCTAAATCCAGCAGCAACTCCTGTGTCAATAACACATTGTCAGAAATAGACCTTCCCTGAACAAAAGCTGATTGGTTAGGGGAAATGATCTTATCTAAATGGGGTCGAAGTCTATTCACCGAGAATTTACTCGATAATTTTGTTGATAACGGATGACAAGCAAATGGGCCTATAATGATTCCGAGTTCTTAGCCGATTCGGATTTGGGGATCAACACAATATTTAAGTGGCTGAAGTAGTTAGGTATATTCTGACCCTGGAAGAAAGATTGAATAGAGCTGCTGACCTCCCTTTTAACTAGGTGCCAAGCCTTCTTGTAGAAATCTGTTGTGAAACCATCAGGTCCTGCAGTCTTGTTGCTATCAATGGTGGAGAGAGCATTCCAGATTTATGTTTCATTGGGTATATCAGTTAAGCTGAGAGAGTTAACAAACTGCATTTCCCCTATAAAGATAGAGCTCTCTATATCATTTCTCACAGCTGTTGGTGGGTTCAGGAGAGTGCTGATGTACTTAACAGCATCCATGGCAATAGCAATATTATCATTCAAAATGTTACCATTATCAGATTGGATGATATGCACAGTGTTGCATTTCCTTCTGTAGTTGATAAATGCATGAAAGAGTTTGGTATTTCTGTCCCCTTCCTTAAAAATATTGATAGCTGCTTTTTGTTTTAAAACCTGTTCCTACAGTTGGATAGCTGTAAGTAAGTCCTCCTGAGCCTGATAGATCTCACTTTCTACAGAAACATCAGTCTTAATCTTCTCCTTCAGCAGGTTTACTTTGTATTGAGCTGCATCCACAGCCTTGAAAATACCCCCCATTGTATTCCAATTCCATTTCTTTAAACCTTTAGCAACTTTTTGGTGGAGCAAGCATAAGTTAAGCCAAGGATCAGAATGATGCACACCATTCCAATGATCAGCCACCACTTCCAGAAATGAGTCCTGAGTAGACCACATATTTAAATACCTGAATGGGGTTTGCTGGGGAGTTTGGGGTGGGGCAGTAATGGTAATAAGTATGGGTCTATGATCAGACCCAGCAAATTGGAGATGAGTGACAAAAGTGAAGAGGAAATGTTGTTGCCAGCAGTCATTTACCAAGAATCTGTCCAATCTTTCCCAAATTCTTCCTCTTTTCCATGTATACTGAGGTCCCTTATGACCCAGATCGTAGAGAGCAGCTTGTGAGATATTGTTACTAAAGGTACTCATTGTAGCTATGTTAGGAGGTCTCCCACCCGAGTTTTCGAAGAATTCAGAATGCAGTTAAAATCTCCCCCTACCAGCCAGGGGCGGTGCAGATTAGATCCAATAGAGTGGAGCTTATTCCAAAACTCTTGTCTATCAGATTTGGAACACCCTGCATAAATAAAAGAAGCCTCACTAATATGGTCATTTATCTTAAAGGAAGTATGGATGAATTGCCCGTCATCCACAAGAATAGACCAAGTAACTTCAGATCTGCATAATAACCAAATTTTATTGCTGAGATTTGAAAAATGAGAGAAGCCATAGAAATTTTTAAGAATTTTATCAGGATGTTTGTGAACCATTTGTTCGAGTATAACAATACAACAAAATTTGTGCTTCCTGTTGAGGTTGATCAGCCTATTAAGAGATAGGGGTGAGCAGCCCCTCTGATATTCCAGCAAATTAGATTAATCATTATACTTTTTGGTGGGGGGATGTAGGGATGATTGAGATCTTGATCTAGTTCTACCTCTGGTGACTGGAGCAGCAGCTAGGAGGCTATCCAATTCTACAGGAGAAGGAATGGAGTTTGTCAATAAGAGAGCTTTATGATTTTTCTTCTTCTTCTTTGGGGAGATGACATGCCACTCATCATCCATCAGTTTCTCCTTAGAACCAGCAGGCAGGGAGGAAGGAGGGGTGATAATGTAAATAGGGTCACATTCTTTCCTCATTCTACCAAAAGGGGAGGAGGGCTGAGGTGAAGGGAAAATTGGAGGTGATGAAGGTTCAGAAGAATTAACAATTGGATGATGTTGGCAGGGCCTTCAATGGGAGAAGAGTGAGTAAGTAGGGGAGAAGGCCATTATGGGATGACCCAGGAAGCAGCTCTGGAGTAGGGGCCACAAGGGGAGAAGGGGCAAAGGATTGAAAGAGTCCAATGGAAGGAGAGTGGGGTGCCTGGTGGGAGGTTGGATTAACAAAGTCATGGCCAAGATTGGACGGAAGTGGGGAATTTTGGTAATTTGGTCAGTAGAGGGGGAAAGAGAATGCAGCCCTGAAGGAGATGCCACCAAAGGTTGAGGGGCACAGTTGGGGGCACCTGGAGAGGGGGGGGAATCCTGTGTGGCAGCAGGTACTGGGGGGCAAGGGGAGGTAGGCTGTGAAGCAAGGGATTTGGTGCAGGACCAAGAAGACCAGGGGAACTAGCAGCAATACTAGGTTTAGAGGTTCCAGCCCTCCTAGAATGGGGGTTCAATCTATAACACCTGTCCAAAGTATGCCCAAACATCCTGCAGTGACTACAGTAGTAAGGCTTCTACTCCATCACAACCTCCTGCCAGGCAGCCTCCACATCAGAGCCCACCCAAATCCTTGAAACTTCAGGTAAGCTGACATCTCTTTCCACCAAGACCCTGGCAGCTGCAGGTCTGGCTCTATTGATAGTGGGGTTATAAGCCCAAATAGGAGTTCCCAAGGCTTTAGCTATATTAAAGAGGGCATTTTGGTTAAAGTACCTGATTGGTAAATCAGGAAACTTAAATGAGATTGGCACCACAGGTGGTTCCTTCCTTGGATTGAAATCTGGAGTCCACTTAAGCAGTCTCATTTCAGATCCAGCAATAATTACTGCTTTTTTCGCAAACAACCGTGCATAATCCTCCTCAGTGGACAATTGAATTAGTAAGTGTCTTCCATCAAGAAGTCCCAACTGTCATTGTCCCATAAACTGGATGGAGTTAAAGTACTGTCTATCTAGCTCCATTTTGGGATGTCCCAAAGCAAATTTTCCTATGAGAGTAAGCTTTACTTCCTCATTAAGTTGTTTGAGTTCCTAGTTAGTAAAGAAGACAGCTAGTGCTCCATCTTTAGTACCAGTGGGGTGAATGAAGGAACAAGAGACTCGACCAGCAGCAGCATCATGAAATTGCTGGGGGAAGAAGGTGTTATCAGGGTTGGTTTCAATGTGGTTCCTGTTACCCACAACACTAGAAAAAGTGGCCTTATCCCATTGAACATTTGTCTCCAAATCTACTGGGGTAGCCATCACCCAGCAGCTGAGAGCAAAACCCACCCAAACCAGAGACAAAAGCAAGCCAAGAACAAGCAATAGAACAGTAAAAATTCAAACTGAGGAAGCCCGGGAAGGCTCTTCCACCCAAAGAAGTCCCAAATGGGTTGCTCAGAAGGGAACCACAAGTCTTATCAGCCACTTTCCTTACCTCCGACCAGACAACCATCAGAGAAGGCGCCGCCGACGAGCTCATGCTAGAAACCCTAGCAGAGCAAAATCAGCCGCCACCTCAAGCTCCATTATATATATATACATAATATATATATATATATATATATATATATATATATATATATATATATATATATATATACGTTAAATTAAATCAAAATTTTATTTTATAACACTATATTCTAAAACCCTTTTCAAAATAAATATCAACCTCTAACACAACTCCCTAACAAAATTTAACGGCCGACATTCCTTTCCTTCTTCATTTTAGGAGCTATGATAATTCTAAAAACATTTCAATAAAACATCCAATTAATCCATAATGCAACTTCATAAGGCTCCTACAAACACTTCAAAGCCAAATAATCATTCAACCATAGATTTCTTACTATTTTCATCAAATTTTATGATTTTTGGCCTAATCCACAGTTTGGAAGAAATCTGTGGTGAAATCAAAAATTTTTAAAGATAAGATGAAGATCTTAACCAAAGAAGATGAAATCTAATGTTTGAAGACCTAACTCCAAGATAATCAACCACAAATCCAAGCCCTAGGGGATAAAAGTGTGAAAATTGGATTGAAGAAGATGAACCTAGAGCAAATGTGGCAAAAGTCAATGGTCCATGCAATTAAAACTGCTTTCAATTTGGTTCGGAACTGTAGCACTGAGCTGTGGCACTATAGTGCCAAGGTACACTGATGGGTGGTTCCATAGCGCCAAAAAATTACACTATGATGCCATTCAAACCCATACAGATTTTGAAAAAATTATATTTTGAAAGAGAATAGAAAATCCAAGATGTTCAAAGCTAATATTCCTAATTTAACGACCATTTTGAAAGTTATTTAGTTCATCGTCATTCCAAATTTTAAGTATCCAACTATTAATCCAACCATTTTGAACACAATAAAATAACTTCTAACAAAAGAACATAACTAGTTTTCTTATATTAATATTCTATTTTATACAATTGGCACAACATAAACTTAATTTGATATCAATACAATCAAAGACATCAAATATCCAAACAAATTTGGCACACCACACATAAACACTAAAATAGAAACATATTTATTTTTCCAAGAATCCATCTTGGAGTAGTGGTTAACAATGGTGTTGCCCTCCATTTCACCCTAAAAAAAATACTTTCGAAGGAATGATGAAAAGGAGCACGATAAAAGTCTGATGTAACCTTATCGTCAATCCATTTGTTGTTGTTCTACATACTTACTTGATATTCTTGGAAAAAACTCAGATTATTGAATAGGAGTTTCAATTGCCAATCAAAATTCTCGAATAGATTGAACAAATAATGGTACTTAGCATTCAGTCGAGATACCTCCTCTTAAAAGCTTTCCAAGTTTGTCCATCAGCCACTCCAAACTTAATGCTAGAAATCCATTGAAGTATACCTAAGCATCCTTATACATCATCTGCTTATCTTCAAATCTTCCATTTCCATTACTCTCCATGATCCACAAATAAAAATAAATTTCCTACACACAATTCTCTCCAAATTGGTTAGAAATTTGAAGAGATGCCTCATTTCCCATTTGAAGTCATTTTATTGAGAAAAAGAGGGTAGAAAACAAAAATTTGGTCCTTTATGAGGAGGTTTTTGGACTGTGGTGCAATAGCGTTAGATCTGGTGCTATAGCGCTAATCCAAAATTCTCACATGATGAATTTTTTTCTTCAACTCATCAATTTCATCAATATAATAATGTTTTGTGCCATCATGATCATATAAGAATTAACATCACTTCATAAAATCAACACAACATTGATCACTAAATCAAATCAATCTATATGGATTACTATATGTTGCCTCCCAGAAAGCGATTGGTTTAACGTCGTCTCCCCGACATAACCAACGTTTTAATCTGGTTGACCCAACATTAGGATATCCTCAAATGTATGACCCTCTCCACTTATATAAGCTTTTAACATTTTCATTTACCTCAATTATTCTTCAAGTTTTAAGATCATTAATATCTACAACTCAAAAAGGATAAACTTTTACCACAATAAATGGTCCTGACGACCTTGAGTTAAGTTTTCCTGGATATAATTTCAATCTTGTATTATATAACAAATCTTCTTATTTGGGCTCAAAATGCTTTTTCAAAATCTTCTGATCATGCCTCATTTTATTTTCTCCTTATAAATTTCGGCAATCTCATTGGATTCATTTCTTATATCTTCAAGCTCATTTAATTGCAGCAATCATTTCTCTCAAGCATCTTTTAGATTAAAATTAAACTCTTTAATAACCCAATAAGCTTTATGCTCCAATTCAACTAACAAGTGACAAACTTCCCTTATATGAGCCGATATGGTAATATTCCTATAGAAGTTTTGTAAGCAGTCCTACAATCCCATAAAGCACTATCAAGTCTAGCAGACCAATCAGTCATCTTAGACGTTACTATTTTTTCGAATATTCTTTTGATTTCATGATTAGATACTTCTGCTAAACCACTAGTATGAGGGTGATAAGTTGTGGTAATTCTGTGCTTTAGTCCAAACCTTTGAGTTAATGTTTCAATTATATTGTTCTTAAAATGACTTCCACTGTCTCTAATGATTACTCTAGGCATTCTAAATCTTGTAAAAATATTTTTCCTTAAAAAATTTGCGACACTTTTAGTATCACAACGAGGTAAAGAAACTACTTCAATTCATTTAGAAATATAAACCATAGTTGAAAAAATTTAAACTTTTCTAGAAGATGGTATAAATGGTCCCATAAAATCTAAACCCTAAACATAAAAAATTTAAACTTCCAGATTAAAATTTTCGTGCATTTCATTTCTTTTAGAAATATTCCCTACTCTTTGACATCTATCACATGATTTTATGTAGTTATTAATCCCTAAACAATGTAAGCCAATAAAATCTAAATTGTAAAATCATAAAAATAGTTTTATCAACCCCAAAATGTCTCCCAGAATCTGATTCATAACATTTTTGCTTAATCTCTTGTGTTTGTTCTATAGTACACATTTTCAAATAACTAAGTCCTTATATTGTATTTATAAATAAGGGTCATCCTAAAAGTAAAATTTTGAATCATAAATGAACTTTTCAATTTGATGTATATCTAATCGATAAGGTAAAATGTTACTAACCAAATAGTTAACTTTGTCAGCTACCACAAAAATTTCCATTCATTGATCGCATATAATTGTTCATCATAAAATATTTCATTATTTTCATCATTAAAATCATTATTTGTTTCCTATTTAAGCCTGGAAAAATTATCAGCTATCTGATTATTAGTACCTTCCTTATCCACAACTTAAAAATCAAATTCTTGCAATAGAATGACCCACTAATCAATCGTAGTTTTGAATCCTTAATCATCATTAAATTCTTTATAGCAGAATGATCAGTATGCATAATACATTTGGTTCCAATAATATAAGGTCTAAATTTATCAAAAGCAAACACTATAGCTAATAATTCCTTTTTAGTGGTAGTGTAATTAATTTGAGCTTCATTAAGGGTTTTACTAAAATAGTATATTACTTTAAAAATTTTATCATACATTTGCCCAAAAACAGACCCTATAGCATAATCACTAGCATCACACATTAATTCAAAAAGCTTTTTCCAATCAGGTGACACAATAATAGGTGCATTGATTAATTTCTCCTTTAATACGTCAAAGGCATTCATACATTCTTCATTAAAATCAAAGTTAGCATCTTTTTCCAAAAGATGACTTAAAGGCTTGGAAATTTTTGAAAAGTATGTAATATAATGCCTATAGAAACCAGTATGTCCTAGAAAACTTCTTATTCCTCTCACTTTAGTAGGAAGTGATAATTTAGTAATAACTGGATTTTTGCTTGGATCTTCTTCCATGTCTTTCTTAGATATCTTATGCCTTAACGCAATTCCTCCTACAATCGTAAATTGATAATTTTTTTAATTGAGAAAAAGGTTTGTTTCTTCAATACATTTTAGAACCCTTGCTAAATGATCTAAACATGAATAGAAAGAAGTTTCAAATACTAAAAAATCATCCATAAAAACATCAATTCCTTTCTCAATTAAATCACAAAAAATTGACATCATATATAGTTGAAAAGTTATAGGCCCATTACATAATCCAAATAGCATTCTCCTAAAAGCAAAAATTCTATAAGAAATAGTAAATGTGGTCTTCTCTTAATCCTCGGGAGCTATGGTATTTGGTGGTATTCAGAATATTCATCCAAAAAACAAAAATAGCGATGCCCAGCTAGTCTATCCAACATTTAATCCAGAAAAGGTAGAGAAAAGTAGCATTTCCTAGTGGAAAACTTTAATTTTCTATACTCAATACAAATTTGCCATCCAGTAACTTGTCTTATAAGAATTAATTCATTTCATTCTTTAAAGACAACAGTCACTCCTCCCTTCTTAAAAACACAATGAGTAGGACTAACCCAAAAACTATCTAAAATCGGGTAAATAATTCCAGCATCCAACCACTTTAAAATTCTTTTATTAAGAATCTCTTTCATTATAGGAATCAACCATCTCTAAGGATCAGGCCTAGGCTTATAATTATCTTCCATCAATATTCTATGCATATAAATTTAATGGCTTCTTCCTTTAATATTAGCTAATGTCCATCCAAAGGCTTTCTTATTATTTTTCAATGTCTTAAATAATATTTCTTCTTATTCTGTAGCTAAATCTAAGGATATAATGACTGGTAATGTAGATGTGTTCCCTAAAAATGTCTACTTTAAATGAGCAGGTAGAACCTTCATCTCTTGTTCAGGAGGTTTTTCAATAGAAGGAATCAGAGGTATAATATTCTAAGTAGTATCTAAAATTTCAAATTTCTCCTGAACATAATATGAATCCTTAGTGATTATCTCATATGATTCATCTTAAAAATCACTTTCTGTTTCATTCTTATGATTTTCTTGATCCGATATGACTTCATCTTTTTGATCTGATATGACTTCACATCTTGTTGAAAATGATTATCAATCATGTAAGCAATGATGTCCATTAAAGATCTTTTAACATCAGATACTTCATTATTTTGAGCACATTAAATGTAACTTCCTGATCTTTAACTCACATAGTTAACTGTCCTTTTTGTACATCGATCATTGCACATCTGGTAGCAAGGAAAGGTCTGGTGGCATCCAAAGCCGCCGAGAATTTCTTGTGTCAATGTTAAATGTCATTGTTTGGAGTCGCCACATTGTTTATCTATCATATCGTCCTAACCTTCACAAGATCTTATTCCTTTGGATCATGTAAAAATCCTTGTATAATAAGAAATTTGAAGAAAATAAGGGCTGATAAAATAAAAAACAGTAGAATAAAAAAATATTGGTGATAATCTTTACAAAAGGAGATTCATAGAATGCCTTATTCTAGAAATCTTTATATAAAGAATATCTCATGTGAAAGTTTGGTAACCAGAGATTTTTAGGCATGATATCTATCCTAAGTTCTTAAATCTCCTATAGGAGCAAGCTCCTATAGTTAATTACATCTTAGACAATTAAGTTTGTTTAAGAAAACTTCTTATTAATGTTAACACTTTTTTTCTAAGAAACTTCAAGAACAAGGAAATAAATGTCAATGTTCAATCCTAGAGGTAATATGTTTCTAAATGTCATGTACTACCCTAAATGTTTGATTTTGTCAATATCATTTGTCATGTTGGTTTCATTATTGTTTTTTTATTTATCATTTTGTTGTTTTTTTGTCTTGTAGTTTGTTATTTATATGGTGGCTATCATAAAAGTTTTAGGTTTTGGGACTATCCTAAAAGTTTTAGGTTTTGTTTCGTTATTTTTCATTTTGATTTTGTTTTGTCAATGTTATTCTTCTTTTTATTTAGTTAATGTCATTATTTTGATGTGGTTTTGGTTTTTTTTTTGTTGTCTTTTGTCCCGTCTTCAGAATGTTACCCTGCAAAATAGAATCAGCACACCCTAATAACATGTGAATTAAATCTAAAACAAAATATGTCTTTAACTTGCAAGAAAAACAATGTTAGAGCAATTCTTCCAAAAGAAATAATGCCAATTTTATTTCTTAAAATGTTGATTTAGTTGAATAATTTTTAATTTTAGACAACCTGGTCAAGATGTCCACTGCTCCGTCTTCCCAGGGTCATCAAATGCCTTGATCTACATAGTCTGAAAGGTGTTTAAACCAGGACCAGAAGACTCTTGTCAATAAACAGGATTTCAGCGTCCAAGAAATATTCGTAGTTCAAGAACACTGGGGATTAAGTTGCATTTAAAGATCTTTGTTCATTAAGGTTTCATTTAAGTCTTAAAGTCTTTTAGGATTTAGGTTGTTTACGATTTATTAACCAATTAAAATTTTCTACGTGTCGTTTTAATTGAATTTTATATGTCAGTTTTGATTTGTTTATTTAAGTCTAACGTAATTTAAACCTGAAGCTAATTATTTCAAGTTAAATCTAATATGAATTAGATTTAGGAATTTAGATTCAAATGCCTTTTGAATCTAAGGGTTTTTATTTAAATCCAATATAAATCAAACTTGGGAACTTAGATTTAGTGTCTTTTGAATCTAATGATTTCGAGTTAAATCTAATAGGAATTAAATTTGAGGATTTACATTCAATGTCTTTTGAATCTAGAAAGTTTTGAATTAAGTCTAATGCTAATTAGACTTGGGATTTTAGGTTTAATGTCATTTAAATCTAATAACTTTTTAGTTAGATTTAAGAATTTAGATTTATTGTCTTTTGAATCTAAAGTTTTAAGTCTAATATAGTCTTAAATTAAGAAAATTCTAACATAAGTTAGACTTTAAAAATTTAGATTCGATGTCTTTTGTATCTAAAAGTTTTAAGTCTAATATTGATTAGACTTAAATTTTGTAAAATCTGACATAAGATAGACTTTAAAATTTTAGATTCAATATCTTTTGAATTTAAAAGTTTTAAGTCTAATATAAATTAGATTTAAATTTTACTCTGTGGTCCTGACTAATTTTAAATTGATCCTGAATTTTTGGTTAAATTTAACTTAAGTTGAAATTAAATTTTGATTGGGTTAAGTTTAATACAGATTGAACTTTGAGGTTTCATTGACTTGAGTTCAAGTTTAAGCTAGAAGTTTTAACTTAAGTTTAATATGGGTTGAATTTAAGTTTTGTGGTTATCCTGGGTTCATAATGTGTTAAACCTAAGTTAGAAGATTTGACTCAAGTTTAATACGGGTTGAACTTAAGTTTGAGTTAACTTGGTTACAAGTTAGGTTGATCATAAGTTAGAAGTTTTAATTTAAGTTAAATATAGTTTAAACTTAAGTTTCAGTTAACTTGGGTTCAAGTTATGTTGAACCAAAGTTAGAAATTTGACTCAAGTTTGATATGGGTTGAACATAAGCTTGAGTTAACTTACGTTCAAGTTAGGTTAAACCTAAGTTAGAAGTTTTGACTCAAGATCAATATCAGTTGAACTCAAGTTTGAGTTAACTTGGGTTCAAGTTATGTTGAACCTAAGTTATAAGTTTTGAATCAAGTTATATATGGATTGAACTTAAGTAAAGGATAAGGTTAGGTTTAATGTATGTTAAACCTAATGGTTTGAGTTTAACTTAAGCTTAGGTTGGGTTGAACCTAAGTATAGGTTAAGGTTAAGTTCAATGTATGTTGAACCTAAAAGGTTTGAGTTTTGACTTAGGTTCAAGTTGGGTTGATCTTAAGTATAGGTTAAGGTTAGGTTCAATGTATGCTGAACCTAAAAGGATTGAATTTGAATTAGGTTCAATATGGGTTGAACCTATGTATAGGTTAAGGTTATGTTCATTGTATTCTAAAACTAAATGGTTTGAGTATTTACTTAGGTTCAAGTTATATTTAACCTAAGTAAAATTTAAGGTTAGGTTCCATTTATGTTGAACCTAAAAGGTTTGAGTTTTGACTTAGGTTCAAGTTGGGTTGAACCTAAGTATAGGTTAAGGTTAGGTTCAATGTATGTTGAACCTAAAAGGTTTGAGTTTTGACTTAGGTTCAAGTTGGGTTGAACCTAAGTATAGGTTAAGGTTAGGTTCAATGTTCTTAAACCTAAAAAGTTTGAATTTTGACTTAGGTTCAAGTTGGATTGAACCTAAGTATAGGTTAAGGTTAGGTTCAATGTATGTTGAACCTAAAAGGTTTGACTTTGAATTAGTTTCAAGTTGGGTTAAACCTAAGTATAAGTTAAGGTTAGTTTCAAAGTATGTTGAACCTAAAAGGTTTGAGTTTTGACTTAGGTTCAAGTTGGGTTGAATATAAGTTTATGATAAGGTGAGGTTCAACGTATGTCGAACCTAAATGGTTTTAGTTTGACTTAGGTTCAAGTTGGGTTGAACCTATGTATAGGTTATGGTTAGGTTCAATAAATGTTGAACCTAAAAAGTTTGAGTTTTGACTTAGGTTCAAGTTGGGTTAAGTATAAGTTAAGATTAGGTTCAATGTATGTTGAACCTAATAGGTTTGATTTTTGACTTAGGTTGAAGTTAGGTTGAACCTACATACAGGCTAAGGTTAGGTTCTATATATGTTGAACCCAAAAAGTTTGAGTTTTGACTTAGGTTCAAGTTGGGTTGATCCTAAGTATAGGTTAAGGTTAGTTTTAATGTATGTTGAACTTAAAAAGTTTGAATTTGACTTTGGTTCAAGCTGTGTTGAACCTAAGTATAGGTTAAGGTTAGGTTCAATGTATGTTGAACCTAAAAGGTTTGAGTTTTGTCTTTGGTTCAAGTTGGGTTGAACCTAAGTATAGGTTAAGGTTAGCTTCAAATTATGTTGAACCTAAAATATTTGATTTTAGCTTAGGTTCAAGTTGGGTTGAACCTAAGTATAGGTTAATCTTATTTAGGCAAGATTAAGTCTAATTTGGTTAGAATTAATTAAACCATGTTTGGGTATGGTTTAATGATTAATTAGACTTAACTAATGGTTATGTCTAATTAGGTTATGGTTAATTAAACCTAATCTTGGTCAAGTTTAATTGATTAATTAGACTTAATTAGTTTTTAATTCTAATTGGGTTTTGATTAATTATATCTAATTTGGGTAAGGTTTAATTGATTAATTAGACTTAATTATTGTTAAGTCTAATTATGTTAAGGTTAATTAAACCTTATTTAGGTAAGGTTTAATTGATTAATTATACTTAATAGCAGTTAAATCTAATTAGGTTATGGTTAATTAAACCTAATCTAGGTAGGGTTTATTTGATGAATTAGACTTAATTAGTGGTCAATTCTAATTGGGTTATGTTTAATTAAACCTATTTTTGGTAAGGTTTAATTGATTAATTAGTCTTAATTATGGTTAAGTCTAATTACGATAAGGTTAATTAAACCTTAGTTAGGTAAGGTTTGATTGATTAATTAGATTTAATAGTGGTTACGTCTAATTAGGTTAAGGTTAATTAAACCCAATCTAGGTAAGGTTTAATTCATTAATTAGACTTAATTAGTGATTAAATCTAGTTGGATTACGATTAATTAAACATAATTTTGGTAAGGTTTAACTAATTAATTACAGTTAATTATGGTTAAGTTTATTTATTTTAAGGTTAATTAAACCTTATTTAGTTAAGGATTAATTGATTAAGGTTAAGGTTAATTAGGTTAAGGTTAATTAAACCTAATTTGGGTAAGGTTTAATTGATTAATTATACTTAATTATGGTTAACTCTATTTATGTTAAGGCTAATTAAATTTAATTTAGGTAAGGTTTAATTGGATTAATTAGACCTAATAGAGTTCGGTCTAATTATGATTTAATTTATCTTAAACCTAATGTAATTAAGTTTTAAAATAATTATTCAAGTCTAATAAGGGTCTAGACCTAATTAGGATTTATGGTGATCAGACTAATGTGACTTAAGGTTTAACAAGGTTTATTTAGATCTAATTGATATCTTAGACCTAATTAGGATTTATTAAGTTAAACCTAATGTTATTAGAGTTTAACATAGTTCAATTAGGTCTATATGGTGTCTTAGACATAATTAGGGTTTATTAAGTTAAAGCTAATGTGGTTAAGGTCTAACTTGGCTCAATTAGGTCTAGATGGTGTTTTAGACCTAATTATGGTTTATTTAGTTAAACTTAATGTGATTAGAGTATAACTTGATTCAATTAGGTCTAATTGATATCTTAGACCTAATTAGGGTTTGTTAAGTTAAACCTATAGTGATTAAGTTCTAGCTTGGTTTAATTAGGTATAATTGGTGTCTTAGACCTAATTATGGTTTATTAAGTTAAACCTAATGTGATTAAGGTCTAACTTGGGTTTAATTAGGTCTAACTGGTATCCTAGACCTTATTAGGGTTTCTTTTGAGTCTATTTGGAGTTAGATTCAAAATTTAACTTATTCCAATGTGGAATAGCCTAAGTATAGTGATGTTTTGAATCTTAGTAATTTTTTAGGGTTTTTTAAATATTAATCTAAAATTAATAATCTTATCCCTAAAGTAAAATTGTTATTTTAAATTTTCAAATGGCTAATATTTGTTAGGGTTTTTGTATGTCTCCCTAAATTTCTTAACGAATTTTGAATTTAATTTCCTCAATTTCTGATTCTTTATAATTATTATTAAAAATAATTACAAAGTTCAATATAAATGAGGAAATCCTACTCTATTGGTTTTTCCTAGCCTTAGAAAAATCAAGGAATGTTCCTAAGGACTTAAAGATTGATCCCTAAAATTTTCATTATTTTCTCATTTATAAATAATTTTTAATATTTAAATTACTCCAGGGTGTATTTAATTATTTAATAATTAAATATAACTCGTTAATTTATGATTTCATTTCCACATTATTCTATTCACTGTCCTGAGTTCAGAGATATTTTTATTTTATTTTTATGTTTTTAAAAAGTCAAGATATCAATTTTTTATTATTTTAAGGTTAATCTGGATTTAAATAAATCCATATTAACTAGAAATAACTAGGGGAAGCCACGTGTCCTCGTACACGTGAAACCGCGCTTGATCAGCTGCGGGGCTCTGAAGATGGGATCAAGCTGGATTAAATCAGATCCGTCTATTTCCAAAACACCGAAATGGATGGCATTCGAGCATCTCCTTCGTTTAACTTAACCCGTGAGCCATCCATTTAAAATCATGAAGATATCTGTGTATTCTTAATGGATTTTCATGATTTTTGGCTCTAATGTTTCATCTGAAGGAGACAAATACATCCATGCGGTGATGATAGGGTTGTGAACTGGTTTGTTTCACAATTGATCAAACATGAACGCCATTAAAACCAAAAAAGCCATACCTCAGCCTTAATTGATATAAGCTCGATCTGAATAGTTCTTAAACTTTTCCTTGAGCTCAAAAAGCTTTGCCCTAACTAAATTTTACATGAAATTGGGTCTTGGTATGCATTTAATCTCAAGGTGTCATGGTTTGGGATGTTGAACAGTGGGTTAGAGTCTATGGGAAGGGCTAATTTTGATTCGGCTTATCTTCGTTGTTGGTGCATTTTTTGTGGTGTGGTGTTTTATTTTAGGAGTAGCCTGATAGAAGCTTTTGGTTGCTGGAATCGAGATCCCGTCACCCGCTTAAGAAAAACAACATTTAATTTGATTTATATGTAGATTTAATTTAGGGAAGGAATACATCTAAACTGATATCATATCCCTAATAGTTCAAATAGCCAAGCACTGTACCTTAAACCACGCATTTATCCCAAAGAATAAGCACGTTGCTTAACGGAACGACTCAATTAAATGAACTAAAAAAATTATGACATCCATTTGATCTGCAAGACCTGTGTTTGGACAGATAGATTTCCCCTATCAAATGCAGATGAATTAGGTAGGGTTTAAATTAATGTTGGGTTCATTTGCGTTTCCTATAAGGGCAAGCCCCTATAGTTAATTACATTTTAGAAGATCGAAGTCACCTAAGAAAACTTTGATTTAGATCGGGTAATATATTTTTACGAATTGACTTCAAAATGCTAAGGATTTTCAATGAAAGTGAGGTAATCGGAATCCAATAGGTGAGTGGTTTCAAGTTCTTCTACAGTTGTTGTAGGAACCCAAAGGAGGAAGAACTAGGAGAGGTCATTGATCCAAGAAGGAGTCTTGGTGGCATCCTAATCAATCCTATTGTTTGGCTTAATTTAGGTTGGGAAAATATTTTTATATTTAATCCTATCAATTTTAATTAATTAGGGCTTACACTCACTTGATGTCGATCAGGTGAATAGCCTGGAAGATAGGAGGACTTATATCATATCGGCTGACAACCTCGGAAACCTATGGCGAGTTGGGGCTTATATTGCACTAAGTGCAAAAACCCAAAAGATAAGATGAGGGTTTATGCCACACTAGGCAAGCTACCTCGAAGTCCGATGATTTGTTGTTTAATTCTAAGGAATAGTGTAGCTAAAGTAGACATGTTCTATTGTTGAAGATGGTCGTGCTGCCCACCGTGTATGCTCTAAGCTTTTGTTGTTGTAGAATGTTTAGTTTAAGAAGTGACAATCAGGGGGGTGAGAGCAGTGTCATGTTATGGAAGGTTTAAAATCGAGGTAGATTAGTGTTTTAATTAAAACAAATGTTTAAGTTAATTATGGTGACACAGATTAGGATCTCACGGTTCCCACGTTCCGGCATTGACATTTTCATCGGATTCACCTAGTCCAAATGAATTTGCTAAACTAAACTGAATGAGTTCCACACTTTCATTTAGATCGTGGGAAACCCCGTTAGCAACACGTAGGTTACCTCCTCCGAGGGATTCCCGGTCATCCAAGAGATGTTTTAATTTAGTTGAAGTTGCAAGTTTGTTTTGGTTGTTGAGTAAATTTTGAGTTATTTTGAATTTTGAGTGTTGTGAGGTAATTTTAATTTTCACAGGCAAGTATCATGAGTTGCAATAAAATAAATGTACAGTAAAGCACAAGGTAAAGTGCATTAGAGAAGAAACAGTAGTAGCGGTGTATGTAGTAAAGTAAAACAGCAGTAGCAGGTAAATAGTGCAAGTATGTGTTGAGGTGTGTGTGAAAATGTAAAAATGTGTAGGAAAGTTGAAACAAATGATTCGTAGAAAACTTGATGGAAACTCATCAGAAACAAGGTCTGTAGAAAACTCGGGAAAAACTCATAGAAAAGTTGAAAGACCGTAAGCACGGTGGCACGGAGGAGTCAGAGTTGTGTTATATATCCTGACCTTAGGAGATAGCTACCAGACCAACACCCTACAGAAGGCTGTCCTAACTCGACCTGAATAGTCAACCGTGGACCTTTGTAATTTTTTCATTCATTTCAATTTGGATTGCATGTAAGTGAAAATTTGTGGGTAAGAGGCTATGTTTGTTGTAGAGGAAGTTTTATTTTAAAGTAGATTTGTATATCTGTATTTTTTTGTAAAGTAATCTGATTTACAAGTTGACTATCCTATTTGAACTAGGACAACTAGAAACCTAAGGGTGGCATTGGCAGAAATCCCCAAGGATGGGCTAGTAGTATCGTAAATTCCTTCGTCTACCCTCTCTAGGGTCTCTAAGTCAGGAAATACTACTCTAGAAATCCCTTCTATCCCTCTGTAATGCAATGTCTTCATTGTCCCCCCTAACCATCCTACTTACAGCCTTGCTTAATGGCCCCACATATAGCAAAAGCCTATATGTATACAGTTATGTCTCGTGCTTAAGCGCAAGTCTAGGGTTAAGAAGCAAAAAGAAACAAAGGACTAGGGACAAGGAAAAGAAAGAGGAGATGATGATCCACCTAAAACAACATCGTAAAGAAGCAGAAGGGGTGGGCCAGTGTAAGAGTAGAAGCAAGCTCAACATGTGGTGCAAAAGAGGAAGCCACAGAGAAAGAAAACACGTAAAGACAAACCCTTACGAATGACTGTGAATGGGGAATGACTATAAGGCATCCAAAACAGGTAAACCAGACCTCTCCCAATATGGTGCAGAGAGGAGGCCACGAGATATATAAACACAAAAAACAAGCCCCTCCAGCAAGGTACAAGGGGTAGTTGTAAAGGAACAAAATCAAGAAGTGTAAAGACAAAACCAAAAGCCACAAAAGAGGGCCAAACAACCCATGTAGTTGGAAAACCTAGCCCAACAAGGAAGGGTGGGCAAAAAAATGGGCAGCACAAGGGCGCTAAAAAAACTTTTTCACACCTATAATTTTTACAACCAAAGAAGTGCAACATGTATACATGTAACAATGTCTAATTTTCCAATCAATTCCAAGATTTCCCACATTCGCAATGATGTACTAATGAAACAACATAAGTATAAAGTGCCATAACAAGCATGTTAAACAAATAGAAAGTGCATTGAGGTAGTGTAGGGGGAATCGGTTTGAAAGTGAAAGGACACCCAATGTTAGCATGTAAATTTAAAGCAATTTGGAGATGAAACATCTTTCAAAATTTTTCTCTTTGAAGTGGCAAGCATATCAGCTCCTCCCCTTCCTTCTTCTCTCTTGAAGAGAAACACAAATAATGCTCACCAAAGTAAATTTTAAATCAGGGCAGCAAACAGAAGCTTTAAATCAACTTGCAAATAGGCCACCAATTTAAATTTTCATGTAGGGACAACAAAGAGAAGCTTTAAATCAACTTGCAAAAAGGCTACCAATGTAAATTTTCATGTAGGTGCAACAAAGAGTTGATCTAAACCAAACCCAAGACATCATACGAGTGTAGATTTTACATAAAGATAGTACAGGAATGATTTAAAACATCTCTACACAAACGTACAAGTGCAAATTTTTACATAAGGATAGCATGGGACTGATTCGAAGCATCTCTACACAATTGTACAAGTGCAGATTTTTAGTTTAGGAAACCATAGAAATTATCCAAAGCATCTCTACATAAGTGTATAAGTGCTGATATTTAGTTTAAGCAACAATAGGAATGATCCAAAGCATCTCTACAAATGTGTATAAGTGCAGATTTAGAGTTTAAGCAACCATAGGAATGATCCAAAGAATCTTTACACAAGTGTATTAGTCAAGATTTTTATTTTAAGCAACATATATGTGATGGCATTCCTTCAAATGTGTAATAAACATAATTAAAACAAGTACCACAAGCATGTATGTAGCAATTCCCCACTTCTCCAACAAACATTTGGACCTAATAGCCACCTCCACAAGTGTGAAATGCATGTGAAATGTAGAACTCTTGGATGCAGCATGTAGGTGTTTTAAAATTTGGTGAGGTGTATGTGGAATGTGAAACCTTTGTATGTAGCATATGGGTATTTTGAAAGTAAAGTGTTAGGTAAAACGATGAATTTCAAGTATGGAATGAGGTGAAATGTGTGTAAAATCAAATCCCTAGTGTCATATGTATGAAAACTTGGTGAAAGAAGTGAGAAACAAGCATGTATGGTCTCATTTGTGAGTGCTCCAAAAGTAAGTATTTTGTAATCATAATTTTGTACAAAATTTTACCTAGCCATTTTCATGCTAAACATGTAATACTAGGAAAGAAAAAGCAAACATCATATCCTCCTTTTCTAAACCTCATCCAAGTTGCAAGTTAGAGAGCAAGAATGTAGCTAAAAGGGCTCCAAGATTTAGACTTAAGCCATACCATCAAGAAGATTCATAGCATGTATTCCAAACTTCCAAGCATGCAAACAATGTAAGCAAAAGAGGAGCATTGACACTTATACATGAAATCTCATCTCAACAAAACGACCAAACCACTAGGTGGAGGGTAAAGAGTGGGGCCAAGGGAACTCCAAAACAACCTCTAACACATACTAACAAAAGAAACTAGAACATGCCAAATTTCATAAGTAAGGTATAGCGAGCATAAAGAAGCAAGAATATAGAAAGTATAGCACGTCACTCAACCATTCTACCCAACCTTCTTCCCTTCCCTTTTCTTTTTTTTTCTCTCTTCTCATTTTCTTTTCTTTTCTCACATTGCATCTCTTTTCGCAAAAGCAAAGCAAACCCCACATTTGTTAAGAGAAAGGCTAAGCAACATGCCACACGTCATTACATACTCAATCATTCATTAAAGAGAGTAAGAATGAAGAAAAGGAATGCGACATATACATGCATACATGTCATGAAGGAGTAGAGCTTCAATTTTCAAGAAACAGCTGAAGTGGCAAAACCACAAAATTAAGGTGAAAGACAGCGTACACCCCCCAACATTTAAACATCTAATCAACATATTGTGATGCCAAAACTGAAGCAATGTTTAACTGAGCAAGATATAAGCAAATAAAGCATGTAGAGTAGCTACAAGCCATCTAATTAGTAAGCATGCTCTTTCATCCTACTAAGGCCAATATTAAACATGTAGGTAATGATGAACTTAAAGAAAACGAGGTAAGTACATGAGTATAGAAAAACCATAACAGGCATTCCACCTCATTCTCAAGCCCAAATGAAACTGGGCTAATTACTTGATGCACAAAGAGAAGCCCTAATGCATAGAGTTTCCAAAATTTTGAAAACCCCTCAACCTATCTTGGCACGATGCATACAAATGTAAAAAATAAACATAAAAAACTCCACCTTTATAAACATTCATGCTCATATTACCTTCACGTGATACGACACCATTAGGAATAAAAAGCATAACCATTAAATTTCATGAATCAACAAAAGGGGCAAAGGCACTAACAAGCTCACCCATTCCTCCACCAATGTCTTAAGAAAAATCCAAACTTTCCTTCCATCATCTTCTTTTAAAAGAAACTTGTAGCACATGATATGGGGAGAGAAAAAAAAATAGCCAAGCCAACAATTAAGCCATCCCAACATCAAATATCAAACAACCAAAGAAGTTAAGGAGCTAAGGAAGTTACGACTTGATATTTCGCACCAAAGAAACGCAAAAGAAATCTTAGAGGAAATTTGGGCAGCACCTCCCCATTCCACTATGAATTTTGGCCAACCCCAAAAATCCCCAAATGGGGTCATTTTATAGAGAAAACAGGAAGAAGAAGCGCAAGAAGAAGCCACCAAACCTTTCTATGGGTAAAGGCCCTTAGTCCAAGAGGTGTGTAAGCTTTTTAGGCTGCCATTGAGGTTGTAGAGATGAGGAATATGGTAGTGAAGAAGTGACAAGAGAGTGGAAGAGGTGATGGCTTGATTTCACGGATGGGATGGGAGCAAGGGAAGAAGAGCCATGCCTTGGAGAGGAAGCAACGGGGGCACACCATGGGGAGTTGGGGGGTGGGTTCAGTCAAGGTTGTTTCATTACCTAGGAAAGTGAGGCGCGACAAGAAGGAGGAGGGGCGCCAGCTAGGGCTAGGTTAATGAGAAAAAAAACCAATTTAATATTTAACTATTTTAACCCAAAAGCTCCGATTTTGGAACTGTTCACTCATGCATCAAACCATAGCAAAGTATATATCCTTCCAAAGTAATTTTGATATTCCTGACGCAACAACACAGTCTGTTTCAAGATCAGGGGTCGTTTGGTCAACCTCGTAAAAGATCGGATCAAAAATGTCAAATTTGGGGCTTTTGAGGAAATCGGGTTAAATCAACAAAATTGGGCTATGGTGTAGTTGAAGAAAATAAAATTGGGAGTTTTTCTAAGGTTTTGGGAATTTTTGAGAATTTTTAGAATTTTTGGCTAAGCAGGGGTATTTTGTTTATTTTAGGGGTTTTCGGGGTAAGTGAACAAAAAGCTAAAATAATGGCTTAGGGAAGTACAAGATGAAATTTGGAGTCAAACGGGAGTGTCTAGGGGCTTTTTTTACCAATGCAGACGATTTTACGAACCCTAGAATGTTTTTCAAGTATCGGCTTCTTTGCTTGCTAGGGACCAACCGGTTGCTGAGAAGTATGACATGTTTACAGTCAAACATCTCAGGGTGATGAGGGGAGCTCTCTGGAATGGATTTTGGAGAGCTTGGGTGATTCTGGGAAGTTTTGGATTTTGGGGCCCTTTTGAGGGGCAATTTGGTAATTTGGGCCAATTAGGGGTAATTTTGAAAATTTTGCTAGATTTGGGTAATTTTGGTCAATTTGAGTGGTGGGAGGTATTTCAAAATGATTTTTGGGAATTTTGGCATTTTAGGGAGATTTTGAGAATTTTGGTTTTGGGGTTTAGGTGTATTTGGGTCATTTGGCGGGTTTAAGGGCTAAGGGTCAAAATTGGAGAATTTGGTAGGATTTTAGAATTCAATTTGGGTTGTCAACTTGCTTAAGTTACAGATCAGAAGTGACTTTCTTTGGTCCTCCATATGTTGGTTCCAACCACCTTAATCATAAACTTAAGGTCTGGTGGGACCACACATATGAGTTTTCAAAGAGTTAAGAGATCAAAATGGGATGTGTTTGGTTTCAAATTGTGAGTATAAAATGTGATGTATAAGTGTGTGAATGTAGGTGTGAATGTAGATGTGAATTTAAGTGTGTAAGTATAAATGTGCATCGAACCTCCCAGGGTTTATCTTAAGGCCTAACCACCTATAGGAATCCCACCTGGACTTTCTTATGCTTGGCCTCTTCTTCCCAAACGCTGGAGGTTAGGCCTTAAGCATATGAAATTTCCAGGTGAGGGAAACAAGCATGTGAAATTTCTATGTGGTGGGGTTCCATAGCTAGTCTTCTACGAAAAATCACTAAGAGATTCCTATGACTAGACCCTAGGCTATCTAAGAAGAAACTAAACTACAACCAAAAGTGAGGTCAACATTCGTACACCTCAGATAAAATGTAAGAATACTCAATTTTGAATTTGGAGGGGTTTCATTTCTGACCTAAAAATTGTCATGCTTTAAGATAGTAAATTAGGTCAAACTAGTGGGCTTTAGGACGTAATTCTAGAGGGAATCCATTGCTCAGCTCCTAAGGAAGAAGTTTCATGTTGGAAGTTTTTGGATTTGACCAAAGTAGGCATACTTTTCTCTTCTCTCTTTCTTCTCGGGTTTAACTTATTTATAGCCATGGGAGGCCATGGGAAAGCTTGAGTTTACTTGGGGAAGGAGTTAACAGCTCGATGATGACTGTGGATACGTTTCATGGCCAAGATAACCATTGATGAAATTCCCCAAGTGATATCCATGATGAACCATCATTAATACATGGATTTGGTTAGGCTCTTTAGCTTCATTCCATTGAGTGGTTCTTAAGGTGGAGGGAATTTGAGAATGAGCTGGCTAACTCAGTCCGTTTGATCATCCAAGCCATGCTTTGAATTTAGGGGAGAATGACGCTTAAGCCTCATCTTCCATCCATGCCATGGCTTGGTCATGATGAGAGGCTGGTTTAAGTAGTGTTTGCTTCTTATTGGATTTCCAATTAAATGGTTGAAGTTGCATTGTATTTGGCCGGCCAACTCAATACATGAAAATGATGAATCACTTAATGAGTTGGGAGGAAGGTCACACGTACTTTTCTTAACCCTATCATTTATGTTTTGCTCATGATGGCTTTTAAACTAGGTGAATATTTAACTTCATATCTTGGCTTCCCTCCATTGGAGAAGAGTAGAGATGAGTGATGACCTCTCCTCATTCTTGGTGAAAAATTCATGAAGGAATGACACCTCATTGATCCCTTCATAATGAAGTCATGATGGTGTTTAATCAAGGTTAAAGTGGTGGGTCATGGGTTATTCAATGTGTTAACCCATGTGTGATGAGTTTCATGGGTCATGGATGACCCATTGATGACCTCACATGATGCCATTTATTATTTCATGGAGAAGTATTAAATTTGGAGGCCATTTATCATGTTATATATGATGTCATCTTTAATTTGAATTTTAGGGTTATTTTTTTATAATTCCACTTTAAATTAATTATTTAATTAATTAAAAGTGTAGGAAATTATACTATTAATGCATAAATTAATCGACATGATTTTGGAGTTTAATCATTTGATTTATTTTGTTAATTTGGTTCAAAATTAACTATTATAACCAAATTTGACTAAAGTTAACCATAGTTGACCAGGATTGACCATGGTTGGCCAGTTCAAGTCCATGGTTGACCCAAGTGATTTACTTAACTTTGTCATGATTAATTTAATGATGCGACCATTTATTTTTGTAATAGGGCCTAGGTTTAATTAGGGTTAACTAATTTACCAAGTCTGATCATTTTATTGTCTCAAATTAATCAAATGAGTCAAATTTGACCAATTTGGGGTCTAGATTGACTTGGTGGTCAATTGGATTAGCATTAGATCAATGTGGAGGTTATTAGGTCATGAATTGATCATTTTGACCTAATTTGTCCATTTGGGTCAAAGGTTGACCTGTTTGGTCAATGGGGTGGTCATTAGGTCAAAGGTTGACCATTTTGACCTAATTTGACCATTTGTGTCAAAAGTTGACCAATTTGTTCAATGGGGTGGTCATTGGGTCAATGTGGAGGTTATTAGGTCATGAATTGATCATTTTGACCAAATTTGACCATTTGGGTCAAAGGTTGACCAGTTTGTTCAATGTGGTGGTCATTGAGTGAAGTGTTGACCATTTTGACCTAATTTGACTATTTGGGCAAAACTTAACTATTTTGGTGAATGGGGTGTTTATTGGGTCATGGGCTAATCATTTTGATTTAGTTTGACCATTTAGGTCAAAGGTTGACCTGTTTGATCAATGTGGTGGTCATTAGGTCAAGGGTTGGCCATTTTGATCTAATTTGATCATTTGGATCATACTTGGCCAGTTTGTTCATTGGGGTGGTCATTGGGTCAAGGATTAACCATTTTGACCTAATTTGACTATTTGGGTCAAATGTTGACCAGTTTGGTCAATTTGGTAGTCATTGGGTTAAGAGTTTACCATTTTGACCTAATTTGACCATTTGGGTCAAATGTTGACCAGCTTGGCCATTAGGGTGGTCATTGGGTAGCGGGTTTACCATTTTGACCAAAATTTATCATTTGGGTCAAAAGTTGATCAATTTGCTCAATGTGGTGGTCATTGGATCAACGGTTGACCATTTTGACCTAATTTGAGATTTAGGTCAAAGGTTGATCGGTTTGGTCAATGGTTGATCAAATCTGGATTTGTCATTGCTGATTTGATCATTTTAAGATGACATTAAGATTTAAGTTAAAAAAGGCTTCATTAGGGTTTTATCATAGACATTGTGGTTTAGTGACCATTTGTGACATTTAAGAAGTCAATATTGGTAGACTTCCTGTATCAAGATGATCTAGAAATGATCCTCACAAAAGTGAGGTAACCAATTAAACCCCCAATATGTATGGTATACTGCATAAGTTTGCTACACATATTGGCTTTGACTAAAACCGCAGAAACTGGAGAGAGTGGATGTCATACCATCTCTCAAAAATGTTAAATGTCAATATGTCGATTTTGAGAAGGGAACGTTATGCGACTTATATCCTTTCTCAAAGAAAGAGCTAATGGAATGCCATGTTATCGTGTCAGGAAGGGTTATTCAATAGCTAAAAAGAGAGTGGATGTCATACCATCTCTCAAAAAATGTTAAATGTCGTTATGTTGATTTTGAGAAGGAATGTTGTGTGACTTATATCCTTTCACAAAGAAAGAGCTAAAGGAACACCATGTTTCTATGTCATGAAGAGTCTTAAATCCAATAGCTAAAGAGAGGGAGGATGTCATACCATCTCTAAGAAATGTCAAATGTCGTTATGTCGATTTTGAGAAGGAATGCTATGTAACTTATATCCTTCCTTAAATAAAGAGCTAAAGGAAAGTCATGTTTCTGTGTCAGGAGTGGCCTTATATCCAATAGCTAGAGTTGTGTGTAATTAAAACATGAAGAAGAGTGTATGCACTGGGGATGTGACCTTTATAGGTCGAAGTAAGGATCTCATGTTAATTGTCACGAGTTATTTATTATGTCATTTTTAATTTTAAAGTGTTCATTTTGGCATTTTTGGACTTGCCGATGTATTATTGACAACTAGGAAAGATCTTTCAAAATTTTATTCCACTACATATGATAATGTACATTGATGATAAAAGTTAACAGTACAATATATATCACATGACACACACTATAAACTGTCTATATAACATCACATCAGAAGTCGTCAGAATGTCCTTTTGTCGATATTGTAACCCTGGATACTGCTAGACCTACCAAAAATATCTAACACTTCAAGAAATTGTTTGTCAAGTATGTCCTAGGTGTTTGAATATTTATAGGGTCATGATAGTTCCAAAGGTTTTAAACCTTCGAGCTCTGACACAATTTTATAACCGATTGGCCATTTGTCAGGACACATTCTTCATAATTTAATCGAGATCTGTTGTTTGCTCACATTGGGTATGCAATGTTTAACAACATCGGTTCCATTCCCTTATAAGACTAAGACCGATCCATGTGGAAGGGGAATTTGGTAAGATCCGTGAAATTCTCCCGGTTCCACGATCTCTAACTCTCTTCCGAACATGATAGAGCATCTGTTTAAGAGAGATAAAGTGGAGAAAGGTCTCTCAAAGTCGTGATTATCAATGTGGTTGGATGAAATCCCCTTCTTCATAATTGTTGATGATGTAGCTGTAGGGAATACAACCATGTGGTATTATATTCCAAGCTACTAGTCGCTGGATGATTTGAACAATAACTGTGGGCATCAGGTCTACTTGTTCATGTTGTAGAATCCCGAGAAGATTCTCATATTGGTCTTTGGCATAATTTTAACAACATCCATATTGGATAGTCACCATTCCATTGCGACGTATCCATTTATTAGGCTCCAAAAATTTCCTTATTTATAAGATTCCAGCTCGTCCAAGATCTTGAGCTTCCATTATGTGTTCAACAATGGTGGCCGGCTCATCTTCATCAAAGACTCTTGTGACTAATTTGATACCCTCTAGTATGTTGATAGTCTGGCTATCGATATGTTTAAATTGTTCGAAAGAGTGTCGTCTAGGGTTCAGAATGAGTCTTATTTCTTTCTCAGGAAAAATTTTTCTGTCGGTCGATTCATCTGGAGTTGTAAGATCAAGAGCTGATATGTATGGTGTTGCCACGAAGACTATTCTTTCTATGGGTTGTTCTTCTTCGGGCTCTAAATTCTCCACTCCTATAACAAGATATACCACTCCAGGTGTGTATTCAGGGATCGGGAATTTAAATTCAGAATTGTCTTCTTCCATAAATTTCGTGCTATGTTGTTCTTTCTTTTCAAGTCACTTCAATCGTTTATTTCAGTTACATCTCTTAACTCGACTCAACCCAAATGTCAAATTGTTCGCTCCTGCAATAGATGTTTATGGTATTTCATGAGCCACAGCGGCTATGACTGACTTCAATTTTCCCTTTGTCAGGTTTTTGTTTTTTACTTATTGATTTTGCTTTTCTTCTGAGATATCTGGTTGTCGGGTCATGAACTCTAGCACGTGCAACCCCTTTTCAGCTTCCCTTTTTTCCACAATAGATAACAATGGTCCATTATATAGCAATTTGATCTGTGTCATGTCAAAATCATACTGGATCCTTGATCATTTCTCGATACATTAGCGGTCCAATGCCAAACACACACCACTTTAAAAAGTGAATATGAGTCTGTTGTTCGACATTTTTCTGTAAGCAATAGGTTAATGGAAACATATCAGACCAAGTTTCAACTTAATTTGTCAATATGAAATTCATTATTGTTTAGGAATGGTGTTCACAAACAGTTGTTATATGAACAGAAAAAAAATGTTCAAAGAAAGACATCGATTATCAAAAGTTTCATTTATCATTTTATTCATTGTTTTCCCAGTTTATAAACAAGTCATCATTTTCATGTTACAGAATATTTTCTTAAGAAACGCCCATTGATTGCAAGTAAGATTCTTTCTTCTTGACAGTCTACAATTTGGTAACATCCTCCTGAGTATGTCTTTTCATTTACATACAGGCTCTCCCATATTGGTTCAAACTTTCCACCTATTCTTCAAAAAGTGAGGATACGTGTTCAGAGAACTAAAAATAATACACAAAATGTTCTCGGGAAAATCAGTTTTTCATGGTCTTGTATCATTTTTACTTGATATAATTCAAGATTCTGTTAAGCTTGTAGACGCTTACCTTCCAAACTCTCAAGTTCTTCAAGTCGTAATTTAGCATTTTTTTATTCAGTTATTTTGCTGGCGACCGCAACCTTGAGAAACAAAATTTGCACTTCCAGTGGTAAGATTGCCTCAGAACCATAAATCAAAGCATACAGTGTTGACCGTTCTGGTGTTCGGTATGTAGTCATATAGGCCCATATAGCTTCTATCAATCTCTCATGCCACTTTCTTGAACTGTTAGCTAATGTCTTTTTCAAAATTTGTACAAAAGTTTTACTGTAGGCTTTAGCTAAACCATTAGCTTTAGGATAATAGATTATGGAATATCTCCAATCTATCCTATGTCTCTGAATAATTTTGTTCATTTTTGTATTTTTAAAAGCCAATCCAGCGTCTGATATGACTCTTCGAGGAATTTTATATCTATAGACAATAAGAGTCTTGAAGAAATGGAGAACCTATTCTGCCGTAACTTCTCTGAGTGGTATTGATTTTGCTTATTTGGAGAAATTATCAGTGATTGTTAAAATGAATCGATGGCCTTTAAATGACGGAGGGTCTATATGGCCCACTATTTCTATGTCCCAACATTCAAATAACCAAGATGCAATGGTTGGGGTTAATACATTCGGCGGCTGATGTAAGACCACTCCATGTATTTGACACTTATGACATTTCTTGATTTCAAGACAATCGGTCATCATTGTTGGCCAGTAATATCCCATTCTTTCTATTTTCATCATCATTATAGTTCTAGATTGGTGTGCACCAGATTAAACTGAATGAACTTCTTTAACAATCTCTTTGGCTTCAGAAAGAAAATCTAAAATGTAACTTATTTTCATCATGTAAAGGAAAACATTGTCAGAAAGAAATAATGTCAATTTTATTTCTTGAATACTTTTATTTTGTTTAGTTATATTTTAGATAACCTGGTCAAGATGTCACTGGCTCTGACGTCCCAGGGTCATCAGGGGCCTTAATTTACTTAGTCCAAAAAAAGCTTAAACCAGGACCGAAAGACGTATGTCAGCAACCAGGATTGCGTCGTCCTAAAAATCTTCATAGATTAAGAACACTATGGATCAAGTTGCATTTCGTGATGTATGTTTATTAAGGTTTCATTTAAGTTTTAGTTTCTTTTTCTAATTTTAGGTTTGAAAAAAAATGTTCAGTTATTTACGATTTCTTAATATTTTGTATGTCATTTTATGTTAAAATCTTTAATTTTGATGTCTTTTAAACTTAATGTTTTAAATTTGACGTATTTTTACTTTTAGATTTATTCTCAATTAAATCTAAAATTTTGATTAGATTTGAGAACCCATTTTTGAGATTTGTTAGATCAAGAAATTTAGATTTAGTTTTATTTGAATTTAAAGATTTAGATCTAACGATTTTTTGAAAATTAGATTTAATTTCATAGATTATTCTTTAGAATTTGATTTCTTTCGAATCTTATATTAAGTCTAATTACAAAATCTAACCTATGTTAGATTTGTCAAACTTATTTTTGTCGAAATAAGTTTAATTTAGATTGAATCTTAAATTAGATTTGGATTAAGCTTGATGTTGAGTTGGGTTTAATTTAAATCAAACTTGATTTTGTCACTAAAATAAGTTCAATTTAGATTGAACTTAATTAAGTTCAATTTGGGTCGAGTTTAATGTCGAGATGAGTTTGATTTTGATCAAACTTAATGTTCAATTTAGATTGAACTTAATGTTGAATTAAGTTTAATTTGGGTTGAACTTAAAGTTGAGTTGAGTTTGATTTTGATCAAACTTAATGTTTTTGTTAAAATAAGTTAAATTTAGATTAAACTTAATATTGATTTAAGTTCAATTTTGGTCGAACTTGATTTAGTCAAATAAGTTAGATTCAAGTTAGGTTGAACCTAAACTTAAGGTTGATTTAAGTTCAATATGGGTTTAACTTAAGTTTGATTTAGGTTTGATTTAAGTTAGTTCGAATTAGGTTGAACCTAAACATAAGGTTGAATTAAGTTCAATATGGGTTGAACTTATGTTTGATTTAGGTTTGATTTAAGTTAGCTTCAAGTTAGGTTGAACCTAAGCTTAAGGTTGACTTAAGTTCAATATGGGTTGAACTTAAGTTTGATTTAAGTTTGATTTAAGTTAGGTTCAAGTTAGGTTGAACCTAAACTTAAGGTTATCTTAAGTTTAATATGGGTTGAACTTAAGCTTGATTTAAGTTTAATTTAAGTTAGGTTCAAGTTAGGTTGAACCTAAACTTAAGGATGAGTTATGTTCAATATGGGTTGAACTTAAGTTTGATTTAGGTTTGATTTAAGTTAGGTTCAAGTTAGGTTGAACCCAAACTTAAGGATGACTTAAGTTCAATATGGGTTGAACTTAAGTTTGATTTACGTTTGATTTAAGTTAGGTTCAAGTTAGGTTGAACCTAAACTTAAGGTTGACTTAAGTTTAATATGTGTTGAACTTAAGCTTGTTTTAAGTTTAATTTAAGTTAGGTTCAAGTTAGGTTGAACCTAAACTTAAGGATGACTTATGTTCAATATGGGTTGAACTTAAGTTTGATTTAGGTTTGATTTAAGTTAGATTCAAGTTAGGTTGAACCTAAACTTAAGGTTGACTTAAGTTCAATATGGGTTGAACTTAAGATTGATTTAAATTTGATTTAAGTTAGGTTCATGTTAGGTTGAACCTAAACTTAAGGTTGACTTAAGTTCGAGATGGGTTGAACTTAAGTTTGATTTAGGTTTTATTTAAGTTAGGTTCAAATTAGGTTAAACCTAAACTTAAGGTTGACTTAAGTTCAAAATGGTTTGAACATAAGTTAGATTTAATTTAGGTTCAAGCTAGGTTGAACCAAAACTTAAGGTTGAATTAAGTTCAATATGGGTTGAACTTAAGTTTAGTTTAAGTTTGATTTAAGTTAGGTTTAAGTTAGGTTGAACCAAAACTTAAGGTTGACTTATGTTCAATATGGGTTGAACTTAAGTTTGATTTAGGTTTGATTTAAGTTAGGTTCAAGTTAGGTTGAACCTAAACATAAGGTGGAGTTCAGTTCTATATGGGTTGAACTTAAGTTTGACTTAAATCTAGCTAAAGCAAGCTTAATTAAGGTTTAAGTTTTATTTTGATAATACTCAAAGGTTAATTAAGTCTATTTAGATTATACTTAATTAAAATTTAAAGACCATTGAAGTGTTATTTAGGTAAAACTTAAGGTTTAATTAAGTCTAATTAAAATTAGACTTAACTAAAATTTAAAGTTATTTAAGCCTAATTTAAGTGTGGCTTAAGTTTGATTAAACCTTATTCAATTAAGGTTTAATAATTTTATTAAGCCTAATGAACTAGACTTAAGTAAGGTTTAGGATTGATTAAACCTTAGTTGGTTAAGGTTTAATAGTTTAATTAAGTCTAATGTGATAGACTTAATTATGGTTTAAGATTGATTAAACCTTAGTTGGTTAAAGTTTAAGAGTTTAATTAAGTCTAATGTGATAAAGTTAATTATAGTTTAAGATTGATTAAACCATAGTTGGTTAAGGTTTAATAGTTTAATTAAGTCTAATATGATAAACTTAATTATTGTTTAAGATTGATTAAACCTTAGTTGTTTAAGGTTTAATATAGTCTAAAGTGATAGACTTAATTATAATTTAATAGGTTTAAGAATAATTAAAACTGATTGGGCAAGGTTTAATTAATTAATTAGACTTAATTAGGGTTAAGTCTAATTGGTTTAAAGGTTAATTAAGCCTAATTTGGGTAAGGTATAATTGATTAATTAGACTTAATTAGTGTTAAGTACAATTGATTTTTAAGGTTAATTAAACCTAATGTAGGTAAGGTTTAATTGATTAATTAGACTTTATTAGGGTTAAGTCTAATTGGTTTAAGATTAATTAAACCTAATTTGGGTACGGTTTAATTGATTAATTAGACTTAATATGGGTTAAGTCTAATTGGTTTAGGATTAATTAAACCTAATTTGAGTAAGGTTTAATTGATTTATTAGAATTAATATGGATTATGTCTAATTGGTTTAGGATTAATTAAGGTATAGGTTAAACTTAATAAGAGTTTAAAGGTTACTTAAACCTAATGTAAGTAAGGTTTAAGTTGATTAATTAGGTTTAATATAGGTTAAACCTAATTAGAGTTTAAAAGTTACTTAAACCTAATGTAAGTAAGGTTTAAGTTGATTAATTAGGTTTAATATGGGTTAAACCTTATTAGAGTTTAAAGGTTACTTAAACCTAATGTAAGTAAGGTTTAAGTTGATTAATTAGGTTTAATATAGGTTAAACCTAAATAGAGTTTAAAGGTTACTTAAACCTAATGTAAGTAAGGTTTAAGTTGATTAATTAGGTTTAATATAGGTTAAACATAATTAGTGTTTAAAAGACTACTAAACCTAATGTAAGTAAGGTTTAAGTTGATTAATTAGGTTTAATGTTGTTAAACTTAATTAGGGTTTAAAAGATTACTTAAACTTAATGTAATTAAGGTTTAATGGGTTAATTAGGTTTAATGTGGTTAAACCTAATTAAGGTTTAAAAGATTACTTAAACCTAATGTAAATAAGGTTTAATGGGTTAATTAAGTTTACTATGTCTTTAAACTTAATTAAATTCGTATTATTTAAAATTTGTTCATTTCTTTTTAAGTTTGATTTATTTAAGCTTAATTTGTCTTTAAGCTTGATGAAGGGTTTGATTAGGATGATCATTAAGCCTAATTTGTCTTCTTAGACTTAACTAGATTTTATCATGAGTCTATTGTGAGTTGGACTCATTTTGAACTTAGTCTATTGTGAAAAATAAGCTAAGTAATAAAAAAGTGATTTTTAGGATTTAAATTTATTAATTTAAAAATGAATTTTAAATCCTTAATTTGAAATATCATTTAAAATTGTTTAATGACTTAAAAATCATTGTCTTAGGGTTATTGTCTGTTACACTAAAATTTCTAGCCATTTTCCAATTTGAATTTTCTTAGTTTCTAATTTTTATAATTACTTTTAGAAATAATTATGAAGTAACTTAAAAATTATTAAATGTAACCATAGAGAATTTTTCTGTCCTTAGAAAAATCAGGGAATACATGTCATGTTAAGAGGACGACTTTGTGAAAATATCATAATTTTTGAATTTATAAATAATTTTTAATAATTAAATTACTTCAGAGAGTAATTAATTAATTACAAATAAAATATAAGTCAAAAATTAAAATGATTTATTCCACATTATTCTCCTCTTTTTTTCTCTTTAGAGGTATTTTTATTTCATTTTTGTGATTTTTTTATAGAAAGATATGGATTTTTTATTTTTTTAAGGTTTCACTGGATTTAATTAAATCCAAATTATCCTAAAAATTCTGGAGGGGTCGCGTATCCTCGGTAGCGTCGAAAACACACCTAATCCCCTTGGGGATCCAAATAGCGGATATCTAGGGGTTTTGAAATGGCTAACCCTACTCTAGACCAAGCCCAAGCTCGGGTTGGGTGTGAAGAACCATACCTTGGCCTCAGTCGATGCAAGCTCAAATTGAATGGTTCTGAAGCTTCGTCTCGACCTCAGAAAGCTTTTCCCCAAGTTTATTTGAGGTGAAATCAGGTCTGTATATGACTTTATCCTCGAGGTGTCTCGGCTTGAATGGGATTGATCAATTAGTGGCTTAAGGGCTATAGGGATGTCTGATTTTGATTGGGATCATCTTCGTAGGGTCCTCGGAAGCTTCAAGGAAGATCAATTTGAAGTTTTGAGTAACTTCATTTTAAAATCCATTTTTGTCCTATTTTGGGGTTGTCGGGTTCGCTCAATTGGAAGAGAAGAGTGGCTTAAAGGGGCTGGATTCAATGGGGATCAATTGCCTAGGTCCTAAGGGACAATTTTGGTGTTGAGAGTCTGAGGATTTGAGCAATGTTTTGGGGGTTTCCAATTTTTCCTCTCCCTCTCTATGTGCTCGGGATTGGTCTCTTTTATAGCCATGGATGGCTATGGGCAAGCTTAGGTTGGTTTGGGGTAAGTTATACCAGGCTCATGATGTCTTCTGGATAGGTTTTGAGCTATGGATAAGGGGAATTGTATTTTCCAAGGGTAAACCATGTGAGGTTTACTCATGGTCTATCTTGAGTCCAGGGCTTGGCTTCTCCTCATTTGCTCTTCAAAGAGGTGGATAGGGCATCTTTATCCTTGCTGAATTTACCTCTCATAGGTAATTCATCAGTTCATTTGATGAACTTAAAGGGAGGATGACACCTTAGCCTTCCTACTCACTTCATGCATGACTTAGCCATGATTGCAATTAACCGTGATAAAGGATTGGTTTAAGCCATGTTTCTCCTTTATTGGATGAAAGGATAGGTGCATCGTGACTCAACCAAATCATCTTCCATGGATAGTATATTTGATGGACACTATTGAAACTTTCTCATTATAATGTCATGATGAATGTCCCTCTTAGTTAACTATGGTAAAAGAGAGGGTTGAAGCCATGTTCCCCTTCCATTGGGTGGTCTAAGAGGTGTATGATAAGCCATTGAAATGGTCGGCCACATCATCTTGAGGAAGGAGGTGACTCATGATTCAAAATGGGGGGAGAATGCCACCTCATTTTCTTCACCATGATGAGGTTTAACCATGGTTAATATGATGTGTCATGGGTTGAATTTATTTGTAATGGGTCATATGGGTTGTGGCTAACCCATATTAAGTCATTCATAATGTCATAAAGGGGTTTGGAATTTTTTAAAACCAATTATTATTTCATAATTGGTGTCATGTGTTAAAATTCCATTTTATGCCCTCTTTAATTTAATTTCCATTTTAATTAATTATGTCATTAATTAAAAATGTTGGAAATTATTTTATTAACGAATTAATTAATTTTAAATTAATTATTTGATTAATTTTATGTCTTTTTTGGTTTGAAATTGAATTTTGTCTGATTTCATTGCCTTTAATTATATTTTCATTTTAATTAATTATTTAATTAATTAAAATATTGAAAATTATATTATAGGCCAATTAATTAATCAAAATAATTTTGGAATAATTATTTGATTAATTTATATTATTTTTAGTTCAGAATTGAGTATTTTGACCAATGTTGACTAGGGTTTATCAACATTGATCCAGGTTAACTCAAGTTGGCCTGGGTTGATCAATTCTAGTTCAAGGATGTTTCATGTGACTTTCTCAACCTTGTCATGGTTAATTTGGTCATAAACTTGGTTGTTTTGTCATTTTGGGGTCTAAATTGATCATGTTGACAAATTTTAGGGTTTAGGTTAACCCAATGGTCAATGTGGTGACACTTACATAAACTTATGGTTATTTTGATTAATAACAAGTTGATCATGTCAATGTCTGTCATTAAAGTCAATTTTATGGTTAAGGGAGGCATAGGTTAGCCATTTTGACCAATTTTAGCCTTTTAGGTCAAGAGTTGACTAATGGGAGGCAGGGTGATTTTCTTTGTATTATGCTTGAATTGTTTTGATCAAATCTTATTTATTTGTATCAAAGAATGATCAAAAAGGTCAATGCAATAATCTTTGGTTCATAGTTTGATCATTTTGACAAAAATTGACTTTTTGGTCAAAGATGACCAATGAGGTAAATATGGTGGTCTTTAGTTGGATTGATGATTTTGGTTAATTTTGACTTTTTGGGTCAAAAGTTAACCATCGCGGTCAATGGAGTGGTCACTAGGTCAAGGATTGACTATCTTGGCAAAAGTTGACTTTTTATTGGTCAAAAGTTGACCTGTTGGGTCAACGGGGTAGTTAATAGGTTTGAAATTGATCAGTTTGACCAAAGTTGACTTTTTAGTTTAAAAGTTGACCTATTGGGTCAGTATGATTGGTTACTGGATCAAGAATTGACTAGTTTAACTAAAGTTGACTTTTAGGTTAAAAGTTGAAATATTGGGTCAATAGGGTTGGTCATTGGGTCAGGATTGACCATTTTGACTAAAGTTGACTTTTTAGGTCAAATGTTGACCTATTGGAAGTAGGGTTGGTTACTGGGTCAAGAATTGACCAGTTTGACCAAAATTGATTTTTTAGGTTAAAAGTTGACATATTGGGTCAATAGGGTTTGTCATTGGGTCATTATTGACCATTTTTATCTAAAGTTGACTTTTTAGGTCAATAGTTGATCTATTTAGTCAACAGGGTTAGTCATTGGATAAGGATTGACCATTTTGGCTAAAGTTAACTTTTTAGGTCAAAAGTTGACTTATTGGGTCAGTAGGGTTGGTTATTGGGTCAAGGATTGACCAGTTTGACCAAAGTTAACTTTTAGGTCAAAAGTTGACCTATTGGGTCAATAGGGTTGGTCATTGGCTCAGGATTGACTATTTTTGTCCAAAGAAAACTTTTTAGGTCAAAAGTTGACCTATTGGGTCAATGAGGATGGTCATTGGGTCAGGATTGACCATTTTGACCAAAGTTGACTTTTTAGGTCAAAAATTGACCTATTGGGTAAATAGGATTGGTCATTTGATCAGGATTGACAATTTTGACTAAAGTTGACTTTTTTAGGTCAAACATTGACCTATTGGGTCAATAGGGTTGGTCATTGGGTCAGGTTTAAACATTTTGACCAATGTTGATTTTTTAGGTCAAAAGTTGACCTTTTGGGTCAATAGGGTTGGTCATTGGGTCAGGATTGACCATTTTGACCAAAGCTGATTTTTTAGGTCAAAAGTTGGCCTATTGGGTCAATAGGGTTGGTCATTGGGTCAGGATTGATCATTCTGACAAAAGTTGACTTTTTTAGGTCAAAAGTTGACCTATTGTGTCAATAGGGTTGGTCATTGGGTCAGGATTGACCATTTTGACTAAAGTTGACTTTTTATGTCAAAAGTTGACCTGTTAGGTCAATAGTGATCAGGTCAGTATTTGTCATTATTGATTTGACATGTTAAGATGTCATCAAGATTTATGTTGAAAAGGTTGCATAGGGTGTCACCCCAGATGTTACGGTTTAGTGACCATCATTAAGAGTTAGAGAATTAATTTTGGTAGACTTCCCACTCTAATATATTTTGTAAATAGTCCTCACATAAGTGAGGTCAACAAGTTTTGGTAGATGTCGATATTTTTTATATCTATTAAATATTGTCAATTCCAGACCGGTTATGAGCACTTCATATTCAGCTTCATTATTCATGCACGGTTTAGTCAAATGATAGAAAAACGACATCATTGCTTAGTTTGGAGCAATGAAAATCAATCCTACCCCAGCTTTGTCTTGTATGATCGACTCCTTGCCTTTGTCTTTTCGAGCAGATGATGCTCGATCAAAGTATAATTCCCATCGTTGTATGTTTGAATATTTTATTTATGATTTCTGTTCATCGGGTAAATCATCATTAAGAGGTGATCCAGTCGAAATTGAGTGTGCTGCTAAGAATTCGGCCAATATTTGTCCATTAACACACATAGTGGCACAAATGTTATGCCAAATTAGAGCAGTATCATTGCCCATCTTTCTAATCTTCCAGAAAGTGTTGGTCATGTCATCAAGTATTGTAATGGGTTAACTCTTGAAATAAGAGTTATTTTTTGAGAAAGCATATAGTGCGTTCGCTTTTGAACTGCGAAAATCAAAGCTAAGGAATGCTTTTTAATTGCTGGATATTTTATTTCATTCAGAACCAAATAACAGCTTAAATAATATAATGCATTTTACTTTCCCTCCTCATTTATTTGGGCTAGTAATGCTCCAAGGTAATTGTCCAATGTCGCGGTGTAAAGAATTATATGTCTTCCTAACACAGGGGCTGCTAAGACAGGGGGTGTGTTTAGGTATTGTTCGATGGTTTCAAAGGCGTGTTGACATTTTTCATCCCACATGAACTTGGTATCATTTTAGGTTAAACTATTGAGAGGCTGACACCTACATATTAAATTGGAAATAAAACGTCGTATATAAGCTAGTTTTCCTTGAAAGGATTACAGTTGAGTTAAATTATTAGGATGAGGCATATTTATGAAGGCTTTAATTTTGAGGGGATCAATTTCAATCCCACGACGTCGAACAGGAAAAGTAGTTTTTGTATTATTTCAATAGTTGAATAATTTCTTTTGCTTCCATGTCGTTAAGGAATGAACTAATGAAAGATGGTTTTTGTTTTTTCTAGTCCCTAAATCTATTTCATTTAATTCATCAACTATTGATTTAATTTCTTCTACCAATTTTGAAGAAGCATCTTCGATTGTGAGATCAGATGTTTGTTCAGAAATATGTTCTTCCGTGATGACTAAGAAAAATTCAATATCATTCAGGGATTATAGTGTGCCAAATCCAATACCCTATTTAGAGTTAGGATTTTGTTTATTGTTATCCCACATTAGTTCAATAAAGTGTGGTTGTTTTAAAGACCATTGCTTGAGCATTAGACTATTTTGAATAAATTTTTGTGCCCAAGGAGGATACAACTCAAAAAAGATTTTCATTGATTTTGGATGATTTCCAGCTTCTAATTTTACATCGGTTTCAGTACTAGAAGAATTAGAGCCAAGTATAAACTTAATTTGCTTTTTATCATCAACATATACTTCTTTGACCACTAAATCCTCGATTTTAGAAGTAGAAATTGGAGTTAGGGTCATATAGAGATTAATTGTCTCATACATAGACTCAAATCTCTTTTCATTGTCTTCTTCTACAAGAGGTATTTTGAACTGAGTTTCTTTTTGAACTACCGATGTTGTCTCTTCTTCTTTAGCATCTTCTTTTATGTCTAAGTGAACGTTTAACTTCAATGCTTTCTTCATATTGACTGTTGGATTTTCTTTCCCTCGTCCTCATCCACGGCCTCGACCTCAAGTTCGAGTCTAATGAGAATTACCACCCTTTGCCTGTGTTAAAGAATAATAGTGTTTTTTTCATTTATTTTATTTTCTTTGTATTTTTCTTTTATATTTACCACTATCTTTACGGAGAATATATTTTTCTTTATTGGGGCATAATATGCTGCGTCTTAATTACTCCAATTTCATGGACTGAAAATGGTTGTAGATCTCCTATGATATAACATTCTTATCCTTTTTGTAAAAATTTTATGAGTTGATGCAGTGATGAAGGAACCATTTTATGCTCATTGTGATGTTGAATCACAATACCCTATTTAGAGTTAGGATTTTGTTTATTGTTATCCCACATTAGTTCAATAAAGTGTGGTTGTTTTAAAGACCATTGCTTGAGCATTAAACTATTTTGAATAAATTTTTGTGCTCAAGGAGGATACAACTCAAAAAAGATTTTCATTGATTTTGGAAGATTTCCAGCTTCTAATTTTACATCGGTTTCAGTACTAGAAGAATTAGAGCCAAGTATAAACTTAATTTTCTTTTTATCATCAACATATACTTCTTTGACCACTAAATCCTCGATTTTAGAAGTAGAAATTGGAGTTAGGGTCATATAGTGATTAATTTTCTCATACATAGACTCAAATCTCTTTTCATTGTCTTCTTCTACAAGAGCTATTTTGAACTGAGTTTCTTTTTGAACTACCGATGTTGTCTCTTCTTCTTTAGCATCTTCTTTTATGTCTAAGTGAATTTTTAACTTCAATGATTTCTTCATATTGATTGTTGGATTTTCTTTCCCTCGTCCTCATCCACGGCCTCGACCTCAAGTTCGAGTCTAATGAGAATTACCACCCTTTGCTCGTGTTAAAGAATAATAGTGTTTTTTTCATTTATTTTATTTTCTTTGTATTTTTCTTTTATATTTACCACTATCTTTCTGGAGAATATAGTTTTCTTTATTGGGGCATAATATGTTGCGTCTTAATTACTCCAATTTCATGGACTGAAAATGGTTGTAGATCTCCTATGATATAACATTCTTATCCTTTTTGTAAAAATTTTATGAGTTGATGCAGTGATGAAGGAACCATTTTATGCTCATTGTGATGTTGAATCACAATACCCTATTTAGAGTTAGGATTTTGTTTATTGTTATCCCACATTAGTTCAATAAAGTGTGGTTGTTTTAAAGACCATTGCTTGAGCATTAAACTATTTTGAATAAATTTTTGTGCTCAAGGAGGATACAACTCAGAAAAGATTTTCATTGATTTTGGAAGATTTCCAGCTTCTAATTTTACATCGGTTTCAGTACTAGAAGAATTAGAGCCAAGTATAAACTTAATTTGCTTTTTATCATCAACATATACTTCTTTGACCACTAAATCCTCGATTTTAGAAGTAGAAATTGGAGTTAGGGTCATATAGTGATTAATTTTCTCATACATAGACTCAAATCTCTTTTCATTGTCTTCTTCTACAAGAGGTATTTTGAACTGAGTTTCTTTTTGAACTACCGATGCTGTCTCTTCTTCTTTAGCATCTTCTTTTATGTCTAAGTGAATTTTTAACTTCAATGCTTTCTTCATATTGACTGTTGGATTTTCTTTCCCTCGTCCTCATCCACGGCCTCGACCTAAAGTTCGAGTCTAATGAGAATTACCACCCTTTGCCTGTGTTAAAGAATAATAGTGTTTTTTTCATTTATTTTATTTTCTTTGTATTTTTCTTTTATATTTACCACTATCTTTCTGGAGAATATAGTTTTCTTTATTGGGGCATAATATGCTGCGTCTTAATTACTCCAATTTCATGGACTGAAAATGGTTGTAGATCTCCTATGATATAACATTCTTATCCTTTTTGTGAAAATTTTATGAGTTGATGCAGTGATGAAGGAACCATTTTATTCTCATTGTGATGTTGAATCCTAGTAATATATATTTTAGAGTTTGAAAGCCTTGTGACATCATTATATCTCTTGATAGTTGGGATGCATCAATATCCAAATATGCAAGAGTCCTTAAATTCATTGTGTTAATCGAGGCACCTGGATCAATACAACAGACGATGTACAACAAAGAACCCTTGAACCCTTGAAAGTGTCGTGTCTTTTATATTTACTAAGATGTACAACAGACGATTGTGTTCAATCGTTCTAAGTAACATATCATTGTCAGAAAAGGTAATCTTCGTTTGTTCTTCTAATGAACAAACTTCACTCTAGGTAATACTAGAAAGTTTAGCTAATCAAATGTCTGGGTCTAAAAGGTTTTTTATCAATGACTCCCTCATTTCTTTAGAAAGTATAAATGCTTAGTTTTTCCAGTAATTTTCTCAGATGAGCTAATACATTATAATCTACTTTGTCATAAGGATTGTCTTCATTTATTTCAGATAATTGTGGGTGTATCGGTGGATCGATCTTTTCTAATATGAATATTTTTTTTCTTTTTCTTGGGTAGACATTCTGGGAGGCAGAACATTTCCACTTCGCAAATTGATTTCAACTATTTCTTCTAGCTTACTGCCCAACTCTTTTGTTTCTTAGTATGAAGGTTCCAATATTTTCTAAGTTTGTGTTCCTTGTAGCTGGAGTGTGATAGTGTCATTCTCATCTCTGTCATTAACGGAATTGTCACTTTTTTATTGTCATTTTGACTGTCATTAGACTGGTCGGGAACGTGTAGGATTTATGTATTTTCTACAGGATTAAAATTGGAATGATTAATTTTAGAAATATCATCCAAATAGACAAAATGTAAGCAGAACTGAGATTAGTATTATTCACAATAGTGATAAAAAAGAAGTCATACAAAGTTATCGGTTCAAGAGATTTCCTCCCTTTTTCCAAAACAACAATCCTAGTGGAAGATAAAGGAACATAAGAACTAGAAGTTAAAAAAGGAATTGTAGTTCCTGTGTCTAAAAGACCTCTAACCCTATTCGGTTATTTTTTTTTCTTTTTCTTCTTTTTCTTGGAAGATTTTATGATTTGTAATTTCGCTAGGATCTCCTCAAAAGATTTGCCTTAAGCAGTGTTGTCTTTGTCTTTATTGTCAGGTTTAGGAATAAGTTTATCGACCAAAATCATATTTACTGAACCTTTTTTAAGGTTCTTTCAGATAATCTCTCGGGACTAACATATTCCCTTCTTTAAAGTTGCACACTATCCAGTCTTTAAAGACAAAATATTCTTCAATTTTATGTCCAAGCATCTTGTGAAAAGGAAAATAATTGGGATTATCCTTCGTATCAACCTTTCCTGGCCTTTTAGACTTAGGCAGCTTGAATTTTGGTATCTTCAACAGGCTACAGAAAGTTTTGCCAACAGCTTCTGTCTTGAACGGGTATTCTTTATTCATTCTTTCAATCATCATTCTCTTATCTGTCGGTACTAGAATTGGTTGTTGAAATTATAATTACTAAGATGTCGGTTGTGGAGGTTGGTTCTGTCAATGTTTCTTTTGTTCGAGCCGGACTTGCATCACTTGTTTAGCCTTTTCCACAATGTTTCCTGATTTCTTTTCAAACATTTTAACAAAATTTGTTTTTTTTTGTCTTTCATGCTGCACTCATCTGCTTAGCCTCTTCTTTTAGTTTCAAAAGACATTAAATCTAAATTCTTAAATCTAACCCAAAAATATTAGATTCAAACAAAATTAAATCTAAAATACTAGGTCTAATTTAAATTAGACTTAATTCAAAACATTTTAGATTCAAAAGACATTGATTCTAAATCCTCAAATCTAATTCATATTAGATTTAACTCGAAATCATTAGATTCATACGGCACTGAATCTAATTTCCCATGTCTGATTTATATCCGACTTCATTCAAAACCTTTAGATTCAAAAAGCATTTGAGTATAAATTCCTAAATCTAATTCATATTACATTTAACTCGAAAACATTAGATTTAAATGAAATTGAATCCAAAACTCTCAAGTCTAATTAAATCTTATAAACATTAGATCTAAATAAACTTGACTCCTTTCTTTAGGTCGAAATTACATTTGAGTTAAATAAACAAATCAAAACTGAAATATAAAAACCAATCAAAATGACACATGGAAAATTTTAATTTGTTAATAAATCTTAAACAACTTAAAATTTTCCATCCTATAATTCGAAAAGACATTAAAACATAAATGAAACCTTAATGAACAAACATTACCAAATGCAACTTGCACCCCAGTGGTCATGATCTACGAAGATTTCTTGGATGATGCAATCCTAGCTGTTGATAAGGGTCTTCCGGTCCTGGTTTAAACACCTTTTGGACTAAGTAGATCAAGACATCTAATGACCCTGAGACGCGGAGTAATGGACATCTTGACTGGCTTGTCTAATATTATAAGTTAATCAACTAAATTAACAATTTAAGAAATAAGATTGACATTATATCTTTTGTAAGAATTACTCTGACATTGTTTTTCTTGCATGTTAAAGACAAATTATGCTTTATATTTACTTTACATGTTAAGGTGTGCTGACTCTATTTTGTAGTGTGAAATTATGAAGACGGCACAAAAGATTAAAAAAAACAAAACTACATCAAAACAATGACATTAACATAACAAAACAAAACAAAATTGACCAAACAAAATCAAAATGACAAACAATGAAAAAAAACATAAAACTTTTTGGATAGAATTCTTAAATCTTAAATCAAAAAAAAAAAAACAAAACTAGATCAAAACAATGACATTAACATAACAAAACAAAACAAAATTGACCAAACAAAATCAAAATGACAAACAATGAAAAAAAACCTAAAACTTTTTGGATAGTCCCAAAACCTCAAACTATTATGATAGCTACCAAACAAATAACAAACTACAAGACAAGAAAAAATAACAAAATGACAAACAACAAAACAAAAATGAAACCAACATGACAAATGACATTGAAAAGATAAAACTTTTCGGGTAGTACGTGACATTTATAAACATATTACCCCTAGGATTGAACATTGACATTTCCTTTTTTCTTCTTGAAGTTTCTTAGAAAATAAGTGTTAACATTAATCAGATTTTTTCTTAGACAAAATTAGTTGGCTAAGATGTAATTAACTATAGGAGCTTGCTCCTATAAAAGATTTAAGAACTTAGGATAGGTATCATACCTAAAACATAAATGTTCATTTTCACGACTGTTAGATAAAATGAAATGTGCAGTCTCTACGACAATGTAAAGAAGAATTCTTGTAATTGAAGATCCTACTTATCAAGAAACGGATCAGCAATTCCTATTAGACAGTCAGTGTTCTCAAGTACCAATGAAATTTTGTTTGGGACCAAGAGTGAAAGATGTAATTGTCACAAAAGATTGAACCAAAAATAACAAATTATTATAAGAAGCAAAAGACACATCTGCTAAAATGATGAATCTGGTCCAAATGATACAAAGTGGAGATCGTTCTTACTCTCAACATAATGATATACTTCTCAAGATATCTCGTCCTATATTTAAAAATAATGTATGGAAAGGATGATTTGAATTAGTTGTGCCAAGAGAATGTTAAATAAGTTGTGATAATCGTTTCACTTCAATCTTAATTTACTTTCAATCTGGCTAATTTATTTGTTAAAATATGTTGAGTTTAACAATTAAAGTGAAGATTACATCCAAGATTCAGGGAGGTCAAAGTCCTTGAAAGTAGGGTGCAAATAAATAGGGAAATATTATTTATTGGGTGTAGAATTGAAGATTGTAGAGTGACAGACTAAAATCCTCAATTTGGTCCTATCGTTTGGGTGTTGAAGTGTAGATGTTAGCCCTCAGGCGAGGGGACGTGGGAGCTCCGAAGTGAGAGCCGGTATCCTCCCAGCCTAGCCGCAGATTCAGTAATCAAGCATAGGATTAGTCAATATTTTTTATGCCTGGACCAAAGGGTAAAGAATAGGTATGCTCCTATTTGGCACAACACAGTTTTAAACTAATTCTAATTATCCATTCACTTAAATTTCTTAACAAAGGAGAAGGATACTTGCTTATATATTGAACCTCACTTTATTAGTAGAAGTAGTTAATTGTTAGTAAAATTAGTTTATTAAAATTGCATCTTATTTACGATTTCTTATTAGTGGCAGATAGGTAATTCGATTTACATGTTGTGATTCTGAATTGGTTTCTATAATCCTAGTCCGTAGCCTTTGAAATATCCCTTTGGGATCGATAGCCAGGACTCCACTAGAGCCCTGTATTACTTGAGAGATACGTATACTTGTGTTGATAAAGGTAACTCTGCAATTATTGATTATGTTATAAAATTGTTATAATATTAAGATTAAGCTAAGTATGTGGAGGCCGGTTTACCCTTCATATTTGACACGCACCTCTTCATTGAAAAAGTGATTCCCTGTGTCTTGGTTCATTGTATCTTGTTTATAACATGTGGGAATTTGTCCAGAGACTTCTAGATTGTTTCTGAAGCATCAATAATCATCACAAAACCATCTAAGAATTCTCTAGAATCCACTGCTGTGTTTGGCGCCTAGGCGCCAGAATCAGCCTTTTTTTTCCTCTTTTCTTCTCTAAGCTCATTTTTGCTCTATTTTCTCCTTTTTTTACTCTTTTTCTTCACAAACTCATTCTCTTGTACCTGCAACCAAAAACATAAGAAATACATTTCATTAAAGCGTAATATCCTTAAAATATTAATTAAAAATGATATAAAATTTTAGTTAATTTGAAGGTGGATCACAATCAACGCTAATATGTGTGGCATACTTGTACAATATTCCACACATATTTGGGTCCCATTTGTTGACCCCACTTTTATGAGGATCATTTATGAATCCATATTAGATTAACCCAACAGGACAACATTTGACCCAAAAGGTCAACTTTGGTTAAATTGGTTAATTCTTCACTCAATGACCAATATATTAACCCAACTGTTTAAACTTTGATCCAAAAAGACAACCTTGATCAAAACTGGTCAATTTCTAACCGAACAACCACCCTATTGACCCAACTAGTCAACCATTGACCTAAAAAGTTAATTTTGGTCAAATTGTTCAATTTTTTACCTAATGACCACCATACTGGTTAACCTTTGACCAAACCAGTCAACCCATGACCTAAAAAACATCACACTAACATCATAGGTTAAACCTTGACCTAATGAGGCCAAATTGGTTAAATTGATCAACCTAAGACCTAAAAGACTACCACATTGACATCATTGGTCAACTACTAACCTAATAAACTCAACATTGGTAAAGGAGACCAATACAAAACCCAAAAGCCACCACATTGACTAATGGGTTAAACTAAAATCCTAAAAATTGTCATTATGATCAAATCAACCCAAAAATTCAAAGACTTTATAACTTATGGCAAATCCAACCATGACAAGGATGGATGAGTCACATTGGACACCCTTAGACCAGAACAGATCAACCTGGGTCAACCTAGGTCAATATTGGTCAACCCTAGTCAATCACTCATTAAACCAATCATGACATGAATCAACACATGATAAACCCATTAGCCATCATGGTTAAGCATTAGTTAAAGCTCATCATGATCTTTTTTAAAAGTGGCATGATCTCCCCATTTCAAAGCTTGACTCACCCTCCTCCTTAAGATGATGTGGACGGCCAAGCTATATGACATATCAAACATTTCATAGACTCGCTATTAGGAGGGGAACGCCACTTACGCTTTCCCTTTTATCATGGTTAACCAAGATGCAAGCTCGTCATGATGCCAAGATAAATGAGCTCAAATGGTGACAATCAACTATGTCATAGTTGGGGAAGGATTTGGGTGAGTCACTACTCACCTCTCCCCTTACCCAATCAAAAAGAAATTTGCTTTAACCAACCCTTTCACCATAGGTTAAAGGCCATCATGACCAAGCCATGGAAAGGATGAGTATGTGGCATATGTGTCAAGCTCTCTTCAAACTCATTAAATAAATTGGTGAGCATACATGGGGGTGGTTAAAACCAGCTCAAGCTAAGAATTATATCCAACTCCCAAGTCATCCAATGGAGAAGAAACAAAGCTATGATCCATCCTCTTCATAATTGAACTCATATGGAGTAATATATGAATGCTCAATGGTAATAATCTCCATCTCAAATCTTACCTCTAGGACATCATTGAGCTATTACCACCTCCCCAAGCCAAGCATAGCCATGGCCTCCCCATGGCTATAAATAGGATGGCCCGAGAGCACCAAGGAGAGGACCAAACAAAAAAAAATAATAGGCACCTATGCACTGCTAAAATCCCTTGACCTTTAACACCAAATTTCTTCCCTAGGACCTAGATAATTGATCCTAATAGGTTTGAGCCTTAAAATCTACTTAATCTCCCCAATTTAGCCAACCTGAAGACCTTAAAACAGGATAAAAATGGAATTTAAAATGAGGTTATCCAAAACTTCAAATTGACCCTCCCTGAAGTTTCCTAGGACCCTACGAAGACAAACCCAATCAAAATTGGCCATGCCCATAGACCCTAACCTAGTTTTCAATCTCCTCCTCTCAAGTAGAGACACCTTGAGGACAAAGTCATATATAGACCCAATTTTAACTCAAATTGACTTGGGGAAAAGCTTCTTGAGGTTGAGATGAAGCTACAGAGCCATTCAAATCGAGTTTGAATAGACTGAGGCTAAGGTATGGATTATTTGGCTTTAATGGTGTTTAAGTTTGATACTTGTGAAACAAACCTATTCAAAACCCTAACAAATCCATATGGATGTCTACGTCTCTTTGAGATGAACCTATAGAAACAAACCTCACTCAAATCCATGGAGAAATGATCGATATTTTGTGTCTAGAAAATGACGGTGTTCGGGTTGAGACAGAATAGAGGGGATGAAAGGATGTTGTCCATTTCCGTGTTTTAGAAATTGACGGCTCTGGTTTAAACATGGCCGCTCCGCTGTATGGATCCCCGCAGGGGATTAGTAGCATTTTTAAAAATATGAGGACACGTGAAACTTAATTAAATCAGTTAAAACTTAAATTAATAAAAAATTCATAGCTTTGCACAAAAAAATCACAAAAATTAAACAAAAATACCTATGAGCTTAGGGTAGTGAGAGGAATAATGTGTAATTAAAATCATGAATTAAGGACTTATATTTAATTTTCAATTAACTAAATACTCTCTGGAGTATTTTAAATATTTAAATTTTTTTATAAATGAAAAAAATATGAAATTTTGAGAAATTAATCTTGAGGTCCTTAGAAACAATCTTTGTTTTTTCTAAGGCTAGAAAATTTCTCTAGGACAACATTTCATAATTTCTATGAGATTTAGTAATTATTCTCAACAATAATTCTAAAAATCAAAAAATAGGAAAATTAAATTGGAAATTGGTTAGAAATTTAGGAGGACAAATTTAAACCCCAAAATGACAAATTCTAGCCTCTTGAAAATTTAAGATGACAGTTTTCTTTTAGGGTTAAAATCCTAATATTTAAAACTCAAAAAACATTAAAAATCAAAAATTTATTTCATTTAACTCGTGCCACAGTGAGTTAAGTCAAATTTGAGTCTAAGCAACAAATGGACTGAAACTAAAACATAATTAGGTTAAATCCAACATTATCCAACATTATACTTAATTAACCTTATGAAACCTTAACAAAATTAGGTTTAATACAAATTAAACCTTTATTAGGTCTAAGACATCATTAGACTTAATTAAATATCATTAAACCTTAACTACATTAGGTTTAATGACCATTAAATCCTAATCAGGTTTAACCTATATTAAACCTAATCAATCAAGTTAAAACCTTACTTACATTACATTTAAATAATCATTAAATTCCAATAAGGTTTAACCCATATTAAACCAAAATAATCAACTTAAACCTTGCTTACTTTAAGTTTAAGTAATCATTAAATGCTAATTAGGTTTAACCCATATTAAACCTAATTAATCAACTTAGAACCTACTTACATTAGGTTTAAGTAATACCTAAACTCTAATTAGGTTTAACCCGCTAGACCTAATTAAATCATTAAACCTTAACTAACCAAGTTTAATCATACCTAAACTCTAATTAGGTATAACCATTTAGGCCTAATTAAATCATTAAACCTTAACTAACAAAGGTTTAATCATACTTAAACTCTAATTAGTTCTAACACATTAAGCCTAATTAAATCATTAAACCATAATTAACTAAGGTTTAATAATACCTAAACTCTAATTAGGTCTAACCTTTTATGCATAAATAAATCATTAAACCTTATCAAATTAAGGTTTAATCATACCTAAACCCTAATTAGGTCTAACCCGTTAAACCTAATTAAATCATTAAAGCTTAACTAACTAAGGTTTAATTACACCTAAACTCTAATTAGGTCTAGCCCATTAGACCTAATTAAATCATTAAACCTTAACTAACTAAGGTTTAATCATACCTAAACTCTAATTAGGTCTAACCCATTAGACCTAATTAAATCATTAAACCTTAACTAACTAAGGTTTAATCATACTAAACTCTAATTAGGTCTAACCAGGCCTAATTAAATCATTAAACATTAACTAACTAAGGTTTAATCATACCTAAACTCTAATTAGGTCTAACCCATTAGACCTAATTAAATCATTATACCGTAATTATCTAAGGTTTAATAATACCTAAACTCTAATTAGGTCTAACCTTTTAGGCCTAACTAATTAAGTTTTAATCATACTTAAACCCTAATTAGGTCTTACCCATTAGACCTAATTAAATCATCAAACCTTAACCAACTAAGGTTTAATCAAACCTAAAATCTAATTAGGTCTAACACATTAAGCCTAATTAAATCATTAAGGTTTAATCATACCTAAACTCTAATTAGGTCTAACGCATTAGGCCTAATTAAATCATTAAACCTTAACTAACTAAGGTTTAATCATACTTAAACTCTAATTAGATGTAATTAAATCATTAAACCTTAACTAACTAAGGTCTAGTCATATCTTACTCTAATTAGGTTTAACCTATTAGACCTAATTAAATCATTAAACCTTAAATAACTAAGGTTTAATCATACCTAAACTCTAATTAGGTCTAACTCATTAGACCTAATTAAATCATTAAACCTTAACTAACTAAGGTTTAATTATACCTAAACCCTAATCAGGTCTAACCAATTAGGCCTAATTAAATCATTAAACCTTAAATAACTAAGGTTTAATCATATTTAAGTAAAAATTAAGTCTAACTTATTAACCTCAGGGTCAACCTAACTTGAAAGTCAAACCCTAACTCAACTTAATCCTTAGGTTCAATCTAAAATGAATTTAGCTTAGCTCAAACTTAAGTTCAACCCATTTTAAACTTAAGTCAATATTTCTAACTTAGGTTCAACCTAAATTGAACCTACGTTAACCCAAACTTAAGCTCAACCTATATTGAACTTAATTCAACATTTCTAATTAGGTTCAACTTAAATTGAACCCAAGTTAACTCAAGCTTAAGTTCAACCCATATTGAATTTAAGTCAACATTTCTAACTTAGGTTCAACCTAAATCGAACCCATGTTAATCCAAACATAAGTTCAACCCATATTGAACTTAAGTCAACATTTCTAACTTAGGTTCAACTTAAATTGAACCCAAATTAACTCAAGCTTAAGTTCAACCCATAATGAATTTAAGTTAACATTTCTAACTTAGGTTCATCCTAAATTATACCCAAGATAACTCAAACTTATGCTTAACCCATACTGAACTTAAGTCAATACTTTTAACTCTAAATTAACTCTAATCTACATTAGAATTAACACCTTTTAGATTCAAATGACATCTAATCTAAAATTCTTAAGTCTAACTTTTGTTAGATTTAACTCAATTTAAGTTTAATCTACATTAGACTTAACACCTTTAAGAATCAAATGACATTGAATCTAAAATTTTAAAGTCTAACTTATGTTAGATTTTACTAAAATTAATTCTAATCTACATTAGATTTGCACCTTTTAGATTCAAATGACATTCTAAAATTATAAAGTCTAACTTATGTTAGATTTTACTCAATATAAGTCTACTCTACATTAGACTTAAACACATTTTAGATTTAAATGAAATCAAATCTAAAATTATAAAGTCTAACTTAAGTTAGATTTTGCTTAATTTATGTCTAATCTACATTAGACTTAACACCTTTTAGATTCAAATGACATCTAATCAAAAACTCTAAAGTCTAACTTATGTTAGATTTTACTCAATTTAAGTATAATCAACATTATACTTAACACCTTTTAGATTCAAATGACATCAAATCTAAAATTCTAAAGTCTAACTTATGTTAGATTTTACAGAATTTAAGTCTAACCTACATTAGACAAAACACCTTTTAGATTCAAATAACATCAAATCTAAAATTCTAAAGTCTATCTTATGTTCGATTTTACTCAGTTTAAGTCTAATCTACATTAGACTTAGCACCTTTTAGATTTAAATGACATCGAATCTAAAGTTCTAAAGTCCAACTTATGTTAGATTTTACTTCCTAGATTTAAACAACATTGAATCTAAAAAAATCTCAGGTTTACTTAGATCTTACAGACATTAGATCTAAATTAAATTAACCCCTTTCTTTAAATTTAAATCATAAAATAAATTAATACCGACAATCCACGAAATAACAATCAAAAAATTTCAAATTGCTTAATAAATTGTAAACAACTTAAAATTTTCAACCTAAAATTCAAAAAGACATTAAGACTTAAATGAAACCTTAATGAACAAAGATCATCGAACGTAACTTGAAACCCAGTGTTTTTAATCTACGAAGATTTTTTGGACAACGCAATCCTAGTTGTTGATAAAAGTCTTCTGGTCCTGGTTTAAAAACCATTCAGACTAAGTAGATTAATGCCTCTGATAACCATGGGATGACGGAACCAGTGACATCTTGACATGGTTATCTAAAATTTAATCAGCTAAAATATTTATGAAATAAAATTGACATTATTTCTTAAACACGAGTTTTATTTACATGTTATATGGTGTGCTAACTCTATTTTGCAGGGCAATCAAAATGAAATGATGAAATTAGTTTTATTTTAAATTTTGTTTGCATATTATAGGATGTGCTAACTCTGTTTTACAGGATGACAAGACGAAATGATTACATTAGTTTCATTTTAGATTTTCTTTGCATGTTATTGTGTGTGCTAACTCTGTTTTGGATGATAATCAAGATGAAATAACGACATTATTTTCATTTTATATTTTATTTGCATATTATAGGATGTGCTAATTTTATTTTTTAGGACGAGATTTTAAAGACAGGACAAATGACACTTAAAAAAATCAAAATGACATTAAAACAACAACATTAGCAAGATAGGACAAAATGAAATGACATTAAAATGACAAAACTGAAGAAAACAAAACCTAATTTTAGAATAATCACCAAACAAAAAATAAACTACAAAACAAAACAACAAAATTACAAAACAAAAAAATAAAATTAATATGAAAAATGACATTGATAAAAATTAAACTCTTATGACATATTACCCATAGGATTGAATGTTGATGTTTCTTTCCTTGTTCTTGAAAATTCTTGGAAAACAAGTGGTTAATATTAATCAGAAGTTTTCTTAGATAATTTTAAACTGTCTAAGATATAATTATTTATAGGTGCTTGCTCCTATATGAGATTTAAGAACTTAGGATGGGTATCACACTTAGAAATCTCTGCTTATCAAAATTTCATCGTCCTTATAAAAATTTCTGGAATAAGGCATTCTAAAATCTTCCTTTATAAGGATTATCATTGACATTCTACTATTTTCTATTTTATCAGCCTTTATTCTCTTCAAGTTCCTTATTATCTGAGGATCTTTTACACGATCTAAAGAAATAAGATTTCTTGAAGATTAGGGTGATATGATAGATAAATAGATTGACGACTCCAAAACATCGACATCAACACCGAGAAAATCTCCGACACGGCTCCGACCACCATCAAGTAGATTTGGTGAGATTTGTTCATTTGGTCCATTTTGGGACATTTGGGATAGCTTGGTTTGGGTTGGGCTAGAGTGTAATTATGGCTCAATTGATTGTTCAAAATGGTCTATGAGGATGTCACGAAGATTTTCAAACATTAATTGAGGTGGAAATTTTAGGATTGGGGCATTCAATTTGAGGGGATTTGGTCATATGGCAAATTTGCCTCAAAATTAAGAATCGATGGTTCCATTTGGTGTGAAGAATTTAAAATTCAAAGTTAGGGGAAATTGGTTGACGTTATGTTTAATTTGGGAAGATTTGGTCATAATGTCAAACTTGGGGCTTTTTCGTTTGGGTCCAAATTATGATCAAATGTGGATCAAATGGGGCTTGAATTTGGGTTAGATTGGTATTAGGGATGTTAAATTAAATTTTGTAATTGGCATTGGGGAGAATTGAAGTCAATTATGTGGACACTATGGGTGATTTGAGCATTTTGGGATTGAAGAGCAAATTTGGGGCTTTTGTTCAAATTGGGTTAATATGGTGATTCAAAATTGAAATTGAGAATATTTTGAGGGTTTTCGGAATTTTTAAGAATGTTTGGAATTTTTGGGCTAGGAGGGTCATTTTGGTAATTTTGGGTATTTTAGGTATTTTGAGTGGTGAGGAATGTTTTGAGATGACTTTTGAGGGATAATTTTGGTTGATTTTGGGAATTTTGGGCAAAATTGGGGTTTTATGGTAATTTGGTCATTTGGTGGAGTTTAGGTGCAAAGGGGTCAGAAGTTGGGATTTTTTGTAAAATTGGGATTGAAAGGTATTGATAATCCATTTGAACCATGGACCAGGGTGTTGATCTCATTTTTGATGAGGTCTTCTCTTCCCTCTTTAGTGCTTAGGATCTAGCCTTAGGCTTTTCCTTTGACTATCTTAGAGGACTAGAATTGGGACCCATCTTTTAGAAATTTAAACCACTTCTTGTCTCCCTGCAAACCCCAAAAGCTTGATTGTAGACCCCTAATCACCTAGAGGGTTGAAATCGAAAGTGAAGGTTTAAAGGATGAGTTCCCTATGGGACTCTTTGGCCTTAGGACCACCACAGGTGGCTTAGTGCAGTGAGGGTTGACTTACACACTCACTACACTCATACTCTACACTCTCACACACAATCCAAATCCTAAAACCACACCCATACCCAACTTGACTCCTTGACTCATGTAGGTAATTCATATGGATGGACCTTAACCCCTATGCCCCTGGCTAAGAGGGTTAGGAACAACATAGTGAATGCCTCAAATGAGTCCTCTCATGGTTCATATAGGCTTAACATGTCTTCATGGCTCAATAAAAGTGATTCCATTTCACTCATATTTGATCAATCTTCATTCTTCCAAAATTTCAATTTTTGACCCCGGGGACCCTACACCTATCAAACCTACCAAAAGCCCTTAAAATTGCCCAAATCCTCCAAAATTTCCAAATCACCCAAAATTCCCCAAAATTAACCTTTAACATTTCTTCACCAATCAAATTGATCATCCATAGCCAAAAATACCAAAAATTCCAAAAATACCCCCCAATACCCTCCAAATACCCAAAATGCCCCTCTTAGCCAAAAAATCCAAAAATTCAGAAAATTCCCAGAAAATTCCAGAAAATCCCAAATATTCCCAATTTCATTTATTCCAACTACACCATGGGCCAATTTTGTTAATTAACCCCACTTTTATTAAAACCCCCAATTTAGCTCATTCTTAACCCAAGTGAACCCAATGTCAAACCAAATCTACCCAATTGACCCCAATTTTGGTCCAATTCAATTCTAAACTCCAAATTGATACCCACAATATCAATCTAGACCAAATCCAAGTCCAATTTGATTGACATTTGAATCCAATTTCACTTTTGACCTTAAAGCCCAATTTGGACCCATGACCCAAACTTAGCCCAAACTAACCCAATTTAACTCCAATTGACCCCAAACCTTTTCTAAACCTTCCCTTACATCCCCACAAACAAAACAATAATATGATTTGCCCAAAATTTGAACCTAAACTCCACCCAAATCCAACCCAAAGTCAAAATGCCCACTTTTGACCTAAACCCAAACCTCACCCAAATGGGCCCCAAATCCCAAAATCAAAACCCAACCAAAGTTGAAACCTATTTGTAACACACCCATAAACATTTCACAACATTAATTTTACATCAATTTCAACCCTAGCCCAACATTGGCCCAAATTAGCCCAATTTGACTTATATTGGCCCCTTTACCAAAGAAGCCCAAATCCAACCCAATTCAAACCCAAACCACCTCAAATTTATTTCAAATCACTCATGACTCATCCCTAAACCAAACCCAACAATTATATGGACCAAACTTTTACAAAATTCCCATCCATAAACTTATTTTAAAAACCTAAGGCCCACTTCCTTAGGCCTTCTCAAAAAGCCCATACAAAATGATTTCAAAAAGTCCAAAATCCATCTTGAATCCCACATGACAATCCTCTATCATCATCCATTTGATAAAACCATCCCCTAAGTTCTAAATCCATAATGAAATAATTCCAAATCAAGCCATATGCCAAATCCCATCAAATCACCCCTAAATTACCAAAATTTCTAAAACCCTTTTCATGAAGTTCACTTAACTTTTCCCAAGCCAAAGGTGAGCCATGAAGCCATGAATGAGCCACATGTGAGCCATGAAAGCCTTGGAAACTTCACCACACCCAAAATGGCAAGAAGAGGGGACACTTTAATGATGCTCTTAAGAGTGATTAACCACTCCCATGTCTCCCCTAAACCTTGCTTAAACTTAATTGTACTTGGATGGTGACCCTTCCCCACTAATTAAGCTGACCTAAACCACTTTCTCTTTAGCCCAAACTAGCCATGGGGAGGTGCACCTAGCCCAATCCATGCATTTGACCAAACTTAGTCAAAATACACCCTTACCCCATTCCACTTTGATTCAAACCCTGTACACATAGCAGCAACCAATTCACTTCACAAACATCAAGCCCTGAGCCTCCTGAACCTGAGGGTGACCCATGCCTCCCGGCTAGCCGCCTGGATCGCCGAAAAACACCACACCTGAGAGCATCATGTGAGCCCAAGCTTGGAATTCTCACCTGCTGAGTTGCCCCATGCACAATGGCCACCATGGTTGTTCTTCTCCTCACCAGAGCAGCTGATCCCAACCCTTAAACCCCCCTGGGAGGCCCTCCAGCCTCTCCTATTTAAACACCACCTCCTCTCGGCCAAGAGAGGTGCTAAACAACACCTTACTAAAACCCTGCCAAACTCATCCCAGACCACTCTCTACACATAGAGAACTTGATCCCCACTGAAATCCCCTTACCATTTCCTCTCTGTGAGCTCAATTTCAGAGTTGAAATCCAAGCCCAAAACCAGGACACTTCACCACAGTGAGTCAATCCTCAAATTTATTGACTCTACACCTTCACCAGACCGAGAGGAGAAGTTTCCCAGCAAAAGCCCCCTCACCAGGCCAGCCATTGCTTCCAGCCTCCAAGCTTTGTGATCGGTTGTGGTCACTTTCATACTTATACAATTCACCAGGCCAAGGAACTTCATCTGGAGCTTGCTTTCACCCAATCGAACGTGACACAACCCTAGGATTGAAGCTTCACTTTTCTGAGTAAAGGTATAGACTCACTCTTCTTCTCGAGCATACAGAGATTCTCCATTTAGTTTGAGTTAATTTCAGTGCATGTTTACCGTATGGATGTGTTCGTCTCTTCAAGATGAATCCATAGAGCATAAGAACACAAAAATCTGTTGAGAATCGAGTGAGAAATTAGGGTTAGAAGGTCTACGGTCACGGGTTCGCACCAGTCGTAGACGATGACTGAGAGCCGTTGATCGCGCGTGTATCGGATGGACAGCTCGGATCGCGTCGGACTAGAACATGTTACGTGAAAGGTGGGTCCCGGGATGGCTGACTCAGATGGCAGCGCCCAATCACAGCGCGACACGCACCCCCTTTGGAGCTGCCGAGGTTGACGCGGCGCTGCGTGGATAAGTAGGAAAATAGGCTATTTTTCTATTTATTTAATTACCAGAACTTCAAAAATCCATAACTTTGTGTAGAAAAATCCTAAAAATAAAATAAAAATACCCTCTTGCTTAGTGAACAGAGGAGAATAATTTGGAAAAGAAATTAAATCATTTAATCAAGTATTTTATTTTTAATGATTTATTTACTCTCTGGACTATTTTAATTCTCCATGCATGTAAACAATTCACGATAGCATGAGACCATAGGGCTTTTAAAGCCTCTGAACTTGGGAACGTTCTCTGAATTTTCCAAGGTCAGACGCCATTCCTATGAGAATTTATTGATTTTTCAAGTTCATGTTACTATTTTGAGTATTTTAATTCCAATAATTAACATGTTGAGAAATAAATTCTAGGAAAATTTGGTGATGTTTCTTGTGACCAGAGGGACCTCGGAAAAATAAGTTTTGAGTTAATTCACTTTGAACAACCCTAATTGGCCTAAATACCCAAAATTGAACTTTAATTAATTAGGGTTAACCATCCATCAAATTAACTTAAAAACAATTCTACACTGTCCTCTAGGGATAGAAGAACACCACATAAAAATTTGAAACCAATTGGACTTGATTAACCCCACCAAATGGGTTGATTAAGCCTCTTAAGCAAAAATGGGTAAAATTAAACTTTAAAAATTCATAACTCACAAAATACTTTTCAAAAATTCACAAAAATGGTTTTGAAGCTTCTCTGATATCAGAGGAATTTGAGAAAATTAAAATTGTAATTTTCTAAAAAAAGTTAATTTTTAAGCTTTTTTTAATATTTTTAATAATTAAAAAATAATAAAAATCACAAAAATATTAAAAATCACAAAAATGTCATATTTTGATTTCTAATCATTTAGGAACAAACCAAATATTTTTTTTAAGTCCCTAGGGTAAGAAATTGAATTTTAAAGGCCTAAATTAATTTTTGAATTAAAAAAATGAATTTTCTTAACATTCCCTAAAATAATTCTAATAAATCAAAGAAAAATTAGAAAATTATAAAAATTGGTTCTCTAGTTTCCCAAATATCAGAGAGATTTTTGAAAAATATAAAATCCATTTTTCAACTTTGATTTTATTTTAAAATTAATTAATGCTCAAAAAATCAAAATAATTCTAATAAATAAAATATAATTCAAAAAATCACCAAAATTGGTCCAAATGGTCCTCTAGGCATTAGGAATATGCCATAATTTTCTTAAGAACAGAAACATTTCCTTGGTCATGTTATTGAATTTTCCTTGAAAATCCCTATTTTCCATTAAAAATAATTACGTAAATAAATTAAATACAGAAAAATCACATTTTCTCCTATAATGTCTTAATTGACATGTAAGTGAGGTCACATAAACATTTCAAGTTCATTTGAGCTTAATTTAGTGAGTTATAGAATTATTAAGCTTGAAGGGCAAAATGGTAATTAAAATTTTCAACCTTTAATTAAAATTTTAGGATTAATCAAAAAAGGGAGGGTAAAATATTTGATTTAAACTGATTTTGGATGATTGAAACTTAAATGGTTAAGGGTGGAAACCCACCAATCATTTTAAGATTAATTAAAGTAAACCTTAATCAATTAGTTAATTAAATTTGGAAGATTAATAAAAAAAAATTGAAATTATTAAAATAGGGATATTATTAAGAAGACATTTATTCTTTAATTTAAGAGTCCCTAAATTAATCACTTCAATAATATTTAATTCCTAATTAAAATGATAATCTAAACTCGAGATTTAAAATACTAAGAGGCTTAATCATTAAATTAAATTAAAATTAAAACATTTAAACTAAATTAAATCAAAATTTCAAACAAATTAATACTATAACAATTAAATTAAATCATCTTTAAAAACACTAAAATAAAAAAAAATTAAATCAAATTAAAATTAAATTAAATCACAATTAAATCAAAGTAAATCCAAGTTAAATTAAATTAAATTAAAACATATTAAATTAAATTAAATTAAATTAAATTAAAAATAAAATCAAATTAAAATAAAATTAAAATTAAATTAAAATTAAAATAAAATTAAATTAAAATTAAACTAAACCAAATTAAATTAAATTAAATTAAATTAAATTAAATTAAATTAAATATAACATAACTTAAGACATAAAGAATTCAAAATAAGTCTAAAACGACTTGAACACTATTCCAAACTTAAACCCATTAATTAAAATTAAATTAAATCACAGATCACTAAAACATCAATTTGCCCTTAAAAGCTCTTGTTATCATAACTCCTAAGTGGAGTATTTAGTAAAGTGTTATCTCACTTATAGGATATTCAAATGTCCTAGTTCACTGAGCAAAAGAACAAAACTTAAACTCTCGGATGATTAATTCACTTGTATAATTAAATTCTCTTGGACTTAAAACAATCCTAGAGGTATTGAAAGGATGTTTAAGACTCGTTTTAAGCACTTCCTCAATATGATAGGATGTTTATAAGAACAATTGAACTTAATTATTCTTTAATGAAGAAAATCGTCCTTAAACCATAATACGAGAACCTAGACGTCATAAGAGATGACTAACTATAGGATTAAGACTTTGATAGACAATCAAAACCTTTCATTAAGCTTCACCTTGGTACTTGTTAGAATATTTAAATTCCTTAACATGTGTTTTAAGTGCAGCTTGGGATGACGGGAAGACCCTCCAGGTACGCTTTTATTTTATTGCAATTTACTTTATTGTAAATGCACTTTACTTTTCTTGCATGATAAAGAACTGTTGCATGAAAACCAAAACCTTTAGGATAGTCCCTGAACTGAAACTAAAACTAAATTAAAAGTCATTACAAGATAAAAATCACTGCCACAACATTTCAAAATATAAAACAACTCAAAATTTAATCACAAACAGAACAACAAAACTATAATTGCAACTAAATTAAAACGTCTCATTGAATGATTGGGAATACCTCGGATGATGTAGCCCATGTGTTGCTAACGGGATTTCCCACGGTCTAAAAGAAAGTGTAGAACTCATTCAGTTGAGTTTAGCAAATTCATCTGGACTAAGTGAATTCAATGAAAATAACGGTGTCGAGATGACGAAACCGTGGGATCTTAATCGGTTCTGTTCTAATAACTTTGAGATTTGTTTTAATTAAAACACTAAAGACACTTGGATTTTAAGACTTCTCTAAAACCAAACTCTTCTCTTCTCTTTTGATTACAATCTTCTAAAACTAAACCTCTGCAACTATAAGGAGCTTGGGGCATGGTGGGCAGCACGGCCATCGTCATCAGCAAAACTTGGATCTACATCAACTAAACTTTCCTACAATTTAAACAACAAAGCCATAGGATTTTTAGGTAATTTTTCTAGTGCAACATAAATCCTCAACTCTTTGTTAGGCATTTGCATGATCATGTCATGTAAATTAAGCCCTAACCTGTCTTAGGACTCCGAGGTAGTCGTTTGGTACGACATAAACGCTCATATCTTCAAGGCTATTTGTATGATTTTATCATACAAATATAAAGTCCAACTTAATTAAAATCAGCCAGATTGAAATATCAGATAATATTAGGATTTTCTTAAAACCGAGCCAAACAATAGGATAGTTTGGGAAGTTGCCAAGATTCTTCTTGGATCCTCAGCTTCTCCTACTTCTCTTCCTTTGGATCCTCAAAAATAAATTGTTCCAAATTTTGAGTCATTCCCTTTTGAATTTCAAAAATCCAATCCTTTGAAAACCCCAAACTTTGAAATTCTTGAGAGCAAAACCACTGATCATTATCGAGAGTTTTCTTAAATTATTCACGTCATTTAAGATGTAATTAACTATAGGGGCTTACCCTTATAGGGAACTTTAAGAACCCAGGTCATATAAACCCTGTTTAATTCATTTATATTAATCAGGGGAATTTGTCGGCTTATAAAATTGGTTCGCAAACCAAACGGATGTCACAAATCTCCTAGTTTATTTAACCGAGCTCCATCATCAAGCAGTGTGTCTATTCTTCGGGACATATACACTGTTTGTGATGCGGTGCTTGTTTATATAAACTATTTGGGATGTGACATCGGTATGATTTCATATCTTAAAATTATTTTCAAAATCAAATACTATTTTCTAAACCATATATTCATATTTAAATTAAATTTAAAATCTAAAATTCGCCGACAATTTCTGTAGGCGACCCCTTTTCAAAATACAACACATAACCTGAAAATATGCCGACAACTTCTGGCGACTCCGCTGGGGAACAGTTCCTCTCTCCATTTTGGTCAGATGGTTTTGCTTTCATAAATCAGTAGTGAGTCCATGCCCCTAGTGGACCAAACTACCATTCTTCCATTGGATTACCCCGTTCATTTCTGTCTTGAACGAGTATAGCCTAGTCCTCTCGGATTTAGGAGCCACTGTTTAGACACCCTTAAACGGAGAGGTTTTGAGATCCTTTTACCTCTTTTCTGAGGTAGGGTGGACCCCCAATAGGTGTTAGTTTAGGAGTGATCCTTCGAGTCGAGAAGTCTTGCATAATACTTTCTCTTCATTTCCAATTCTAAATCGGATTCCTTACCTTCGCTACACCTTTGAACATTCCATTCCTAATAAACAAGCCCTCCAATGAATGACTCTTTTAACAAATAACTCCTTTTTGTAAATACATGAACAAAAATGTGTTCGGACTCTTTTCGATTCCTTTTCTTTTCGTCCTGATGAGAAGAAGCATAACTTGGGACTGACAATCAGAATCTACCTTGCAGAAAATGTCTGCCCCAAAGCTGATTTTCTCCTTCACCAATGGACTGGACTTCGCTGTTTACAAGGATGAGCTGCCCGACAATGGGATCATCCATTTCGGGCAAGGATTCGAGAACACAAATGTCAAGATCACTGACGTTACCCTTTTCACACTTACAGACAAAGTGCCTGAAACTGAAAGACCTTTGATCGAGTTCAACCTCAAGTCAACTCAAGAGTTCGCTCCCCTGCAAAGGGTTCCAGCTGAGAAGAATACTATTGTCCATAGGAGGACTGTTATCTCTACCCCCACCGGTTTAGTCGTTTCTGCACCTGCCCCGGCTTCCACCAAAATGAAGGGGAAGGAAATTCAGATTTGTAACGAGCATGTTACCGTGGAGGGTACAGATCTCCGTGCGAGACCTTCTGTTTTCGAAATTGGATCCAGCTCAAGGGTTCCACCCCTAACACGGACTAAGAGAAGAAACAGAGATAGAAAGATTGCCGGAAAGGCCGAAGCTCGCTGAAGTTGCTTTCTTGGAAGAAATCCCTGAGTACACACCACTACCTGAATACATACCATTGCCTGAGTATACACCGCTTTTGGAAGGAAGTAGATTCCATCCTCTCTCCGCCGCAGCTGATGAGGAAAATGTCCGCAAGATTGCTTCTACATTACCTCAACCCGCATACTATAGCGATAGCCAAAAGAAAAGGGCTAGGATTACACCATTTGCCCGACTACAGACTGTGATAGAGAAGTCAGGAAAGAAAGAGAGATGTCATGTTGTTGACCTCATTTTTGATGAGGTCTTCTCTTCTTCTTTTTAGTACTTAGGATCTAGCCTTAGGCTTTTCCTTTGACTTTCTTAGAGGACTAGAAATGGAACCTACCCTTTAGAAGTCCAAACACCTCTTGACTCCCTGCAAACCCCACAAGCTTGATTGTAGACCCCTAATCACCTAGAGGGTTGAAATTAAATGTGGAAGTTTAAAGGATGAGTTCCTATGGGGCTCTTTGGCCTTGGGACCGCCCTAGGTGGCCCGGTCCGGTGAAGGGCTGACTTACACACACACTACATTTATACACTACACTTTCACACACCTATACTCGAACTTGACCTCCCGACTCATGTAGGTGATTCACATGGATGGTCCTTAACCCCTAAGCCCTTGGCTAAGAGGGTTAGGAACAACATATTGGATGCCTCAAATGAGTCCCTTCATGGCTCATGTTGGCTTGATATGGCTTCATGGCTCAACCAAAATGATTTTATTCCACTTATATTCACCCAATCTTCAATTTTCCAAATTTTTAATTTTTGACCCCCGGGACCCTACACCCGCTTAGCCTACCCAAAACCCTAGAAACTATCCAAATTTCTCAAAAATTTCCAAATCACCCAAAATTCTCCAAAATCATTCCTAAAAATTTCTCTCCACTCAAATTGACCATCCATACCCAAAATCAAAAATTCCAAAAATACCTCCCAATACCCTCCAAATACCCAAAATACCCCTCTTGACCCAAAAATCCAAAAATTCAGAAAATTCCCAAAAAATTCTAAAAAATCCCAAATATTCCCAATTTCATTTTGTTCAACTACACCATGGGCCAATTTTGTTAATTTACCCCACTTTTATCAAAACCCCCAATTTGACCCATTTTAACCCAAAGTGAACCCAATGTCAAACCAAGCCTACCCAATTGACCCAAACTCTGGTACAATTCAATTCTAAACTTCAGTTCAACATTCTCAACACCAATCTAGACAAAATCTAAGTTCAATTTGATTGACATTTGGATCTAATTTTACTTTTGGCCTTAAAGCCCAATTTGGACCCATGACCCAAACCTAACCCAAACTCACCCAATTCAACTCCAATTAACCCCAAATCTTTTCTAAACCTTCATTAAAATCCCTACAAACAAAACACTAACATGATTTGCCCAACATTTAAGCCTAAACCCCACTTAAATTCAACCCAAAACCAAAAAGCCCAATTTTGACCTAAACCCAAACCTAACCCAAATAAGCCCAAACCCCCGAATCAAAGCCCAACCAAAGTCAAAACCTCTTTGAAACACTCCCATAAACATTTCCCAACATTAATTTTACATCAATTTCAACCGTAGCCCAACATTGGCCCAAGTTAGCCCAATTTGACCTATATTGGCTCATTCACCAAAGAAGCCCAAATTCAACCCAATTCAAACCCAAATCACTCCCAATTTGCTCCAAGTCACTCATGACACATCCATGAGCTAAACCCAACAATTATTTGGCCCAAGCCTTTACTAAAATTCCATCCTAAAATCCATTTTAAAATCCAAAAGCCCACTTCCCTAAACCTTCCTAAAAGCCCATTTCCACCAAATACAAAAGCCCAAAATTGGCCCTAAAGCCCACATGACATTTCCATTCGCCATCCATTTAATCAAAGCCATTCCCTAAGTTATAATCCCATCATCAAATAATTCCAAATCAAGCCTCATGCCAAATCACCCCTAAATACAAAAATTTTTCTTAAATCCATTTCCATGAAATTGACTTGACTTTTCCTGAGCCAAAGGTGAGCCATGAAGCCATGCATGAGCCACATGGAAGCCATGAGAGCCTCTTTACATGTCACAATGCCATTTTGGGCAAAAGGAGGAGAATCTTTCCTTAATTCCTAAAGGTGATTAACCACTCCCATGATTCCACTAAATCTTGCTTAAGCTTAATTGTACTTGGATGGTGACCATTCCCCACTGATTAAGCTGACCTAAATCACTTTCTATTCAGCCTAAACCAAGCCTTGGGTGGTGCATCTAGCCTAAATGGAGGGGTTGACCAATTTGAGCCAAAATGAGCCCTCTCCCATTCCATTCTAATCCAAGCCTTTTACACATGGCATTTGCCAATTGCATACACTAAACCCCGACCACGACCCACCCGAACAAGATGGTGACCAATGCACTGGCGGCCGACCACCGAGTCGCCGGAAAAACCATGGATGAGAGCTCACATGTGAGCCAACTTTGGAATTCTCCCTCGCCGAGCCGCCCCATGCCCAATGGCCACCATGGTTGTTCTTCCCAGCTCGCAGCGTACTGATCCCAAGCCCTAACTCTCCCCAGGAGGCCCTCGCACCCTCTCCTATTTAAACACCACCCCCTCACGGCCATGAGAGGAGAGTTGCAAAAACCTTGCCGAAACTCGCCAAAATTGTTACAAACCCTTCTCCACCCTTAGAGCAGCTTGATCCCAGGTGTCAATTTGCCCTAATCCCCACCGACAAAATCCAATTTCTCAGCCGAAATTCCACCCAAAACCAGGACACTTCTCCACAGTGGATCAATCCTCAAATTGATTGGTCCTACACCTTCAACAGATCAAGAGAAGGTGTCTACCAGCAAAAGCCCCATCTCCAGGCCACCCAGTTGCTCCAGCCTCCAAGCTTTGTGATCGGCTGTGGTCGAAATCCTACCTAGGCAATTCACCAGACCAGGAGACTTCATCCGGAGCTTTCCGGGACGCAATCGAAGGTGACACAACCCTCGGATTGAAGCCACACTTCTCTGAGCAAAGGTATGAGCTAATTCTTCATCCCGAGCTTCTGGAGATTCTCCATTTCAAATGCTTTAATTTCAATGCATGATCACCGTATAGATGTATTCGTCTCTTCAAGACGAATCCATAGATATTAGGGATTTATTGTGGACGGCTCTCGGGTGAGGACGCATGGGGACGATGAATGGATGCCGTCCATTTAATACACGCGCGGACGGACGGCTCAGATTAGGTCGGATCGGCAGATGATACGCGGAAGGCGGGACCCGGGCCGCCGACTCGAGCGGCGGCGTCGAATGGGAGCGCGCCACGCGGCACTTCGGAGATGCTAAGGTCGACGCGGCGCCGACTCGGATAAATAGAAAATTAGGGATTTTCCGGTTTATTTAATTCCCTAAACTTCAAAAATCCATAACTTTGTGTAGGAAAATCAGAAAAATAAAATAAAAATACCCTCTTGCTCAGGTGAACGGAGGAGAATAATGTGGAAAAGAAATCATTTAATTTCATCAAGTATTTTATTTTTAATAATTTATTTACTTGATCGCATTATTTTAACTCTCCATGCATATAGGAAATTCACCATGGCATGTGACCATAGGGCTTTTGAAGCACAGGAATTTGGGAACATTTCCTGAATTTTCCAAAGTCGAGTCCATCCCTACGAGAAGTTATTGATTTTTCAAATTCATGTTACTTGTTTTGAGTATTTTAATTCCAATAATTAGCATGTTGTGAAATAAATTCTAGGAAAATTTGGTGATGTCTCTTATGACCAGAGGACCATAGGAAAAATAGGTTTTGAGTTAACTCATTTAAAATAACCCTAATTGGCTTAAACACCCAAAATAGATCCCTAATTAATTAGAGCTAAACTTACATCAAATTGACTTGAAATCAATTCTCTACTGACCTTTAGGATCGGAGGAACCCACCATAAAAATTTGAAGTCAATTGGACTTGGTTAGATCTACTAAATGGGTTGATTAAGCCATTTAGGCAATTTGAACTTTAAAAATTCATAACTTTCAAAATACTTTTTAAAAATTCACCAAATTGGTTTTGGAGCCTCTCTGATATCAGGGGAATTTAAGAAAATTAAAATTTCAATTTTCTAAAAAAGTTGATTTTTTGTAAAAAAGTTGATATTTTAATAATTAAAAAAATAATAAAAATCATAAAAATAATAAAATTCACCAAAATGTCACATTTTGAATTTTAATCACTTAGGAACAAACCCCATATTTTTCTTATGTTTATTTAATGAGATATTAAATTTTAAAGCCCTAAGGTAATTTAAAAATTAAAAAATACATTTTTTTGGCATTTTCACTAAAATAATTATTATAAATCATAGAAAAATCAGAAAATTGCAAAAATTGATTCTTTGATTTCCTTGATATCAGAGATATTTTTGAAAAATATAAATTTCATTTTTCAACCTTTATTTTATTTTTTAAATTAATTAATACTCCAAAAGTTAAAATAATTATAATAAAAATAATATAATTCAAAAAATCACCAAAATTGGTCCAAGTGGTCCTCTGGTCATTAGCAATGTCCCATAATTTTCTTAAGGACAGAAACTTTCCCTTGGTCATATTATTAAATTTCCTTTGGAAATTCCTATTTTCCACTAAAAATAATTATATAAATAAATTAAATATAGAAAAATCATATTTTCTCCTCTCATGTCTTTATTGACATATGAGTGAAGTCACATAAAAATTTCAAGTTCATTTGAGCTCAATTTAGTGAGTTATGAAATTATTAAGCTTGAAGGGTAAAATGGTAATTAAAAACTTTAACCCCTAATTAAAACTTTAGGTTTAATAAAAATTAACAAGTAAAATATTTGATCCTAATATGATTTGGATGATTGAAATTTAAATAATTAAAGGGTAGAAACCCATTAAACAATTTAAAATAATTGAAATAAACCTTAATTAAAAAATTGATTAACTTTGGAAGAATAATAAAATTGGAATTATTAAATAGGGATATTATTATTAGGAAGAGATTTATACTTTAATTTAAAAAATGCCTAAATTAATCATTTCAATAATATTTAATTCCTAATTAAAAATGATAACTCAAATTTAAATTTTAAAATGTTAAAGGACTAATCATTAAATTAAATTAGAAAGTTAAATTATTAAACTCTTTTTAAATTTTCAATTAAATTAAAAATAAAAATTAAATTAAATTAAAGATTAAATTAAATTAAATCAAATAAATTAAATTAAATTAAATTAAATTAAATAAATTAAATTAAATTAAATTAAATTAATTAATTAAATTAAATTAAATTAAACTAAATTAAATTAAAAAATATTAAATTAAAGATTAAATTAAATTAAATCAAACAAATTAAATCAAATTAAATTAAATTAAATTAAATTATATTAAATTAAATTAAATCAAATTAAATAAATAAATTAAGTTAAATTAAATTAAACTAAATTAAATTAAAAAAATTAAATTAAATTAAATTAGATTAAATTAAATTAAATTAAAATTAAATCAAATTAAATTAAATTAAAGGAAATTAAATCAAATTAAACTAAATTAATTTAACATCAAATCAAACTAAATTGAATTAAATTAAATTAAATTAAAATTAATATTAAATTAAATTAAATTAAAGTTAAATGAAATTGAATTAAATAACATTACCTAAGACATAAAGAAATTAAATATAAAGCAACTTGAACACTATTCCAAATTTAAACCCTTTAACGAAGTTAAACTAAATCATAAACCATTTGAACACCAATTTGCCCTCGAGAGCTTTGGTTATCATAACTCCTAAACAGAACGTTAAATGAAATGCTACTTCACTTATAGGATATTCAAATGTCCTAGTTCACTAAGCAAGATGACAAAACTTGAATCCCCGGACGATTAATTCATTTATATAATTAAATTCATTTGGACTTAAAACAATCCTAGAAATATTGAAAAGATGTTTAAGATTTGTCTTAAGCACTTCCTCGATATGATAGGATGCTCATAAGAACAATTGAGCTTAATTATTCTTTGATGAAGAAAATCGTCCTCAAACCAAAACACAAGAACCTAGACGTCATAGGAAATGACTAGCTATAGGATTAGGAACTTGGTAGAAAACCATAACCCTTCCCTTAGCTCTACCTAGGAACTTGCTTAAATATCCTAATTGTGTTTTAAGTGCAGCTTGGGATGACGGGAAGACCCTTCAGGTACGCTTTTATTTTATTGCAATTTCTTTAATTGCATCACACTTACTTTTTCTTGCATGATAAACAACTGTTGTATGAAAACCCACACCTTTAGGATAGTCCCTAAAACTGAAACCAAAACTAAGTTAAAAGTCATTACAAGATAAAATTCATCGCCACAACATTTCAAAATATGAAACAACTCAAAATTTAATCACAAACAGAACACAAAACTGTAATTACAACTAAATTAAAACGTCCCGTTGGATGATCGGGAATACCTCGGATGATGTAACCTACGTGTTGCTAACGGGATTTCCCACGGTCTAAATGAAAGTGTGGAACTCATTCAGTTGAGTTTAGCAAATTCATCTGGACTAAGTGAATCCGATAAAAATAACGATGCCGGAAGGATGGAACCGTGGGATCTTAACCGGTGTTGTTATAATCAACTTTAAGATTTGTTTTAATTAAAACACAAAAACACTTGGAAATTAAGACTTCTCTAAACCAAAACACTTCTCTCATCTCCTGATTTATGACTTCTAAAACTAAACCTCTGCAACAACAAGGAGCTTGGAGCATGGTGGGCAGCACGGCGATCGTCGTCAGCAAAACTTGAATCTACATCAGCAAAACTTTCCTAGAATTAAACAACAAAGCCATAGGACTTCGAAGTAGTTTACCTAGTGCAACATAAATCCTCAACCTTTTGTTAGGCATTTGCATTGCAAATTAAGCCCTAACCGGTCTTAGGATTCCGAGGTAGTCGTCCGATACGACATAAACCTTCACATCTTCCAAGCCATTTGTATGATCATGTCATACGGATATAAGTCCTAATTAACTAAAACTTGCAAGATCAAAAAATTAAATAAACATTAGGACTTTCCTAAATCCAAGCCAAACAATAGGATAGTCGGGAAATTACCGAAGTTCGCTTCGAATCTGTAATTTCTCCTACTTTTCTTCCTTTGAATTCCCAAAACAAAATGTTCCAAACTTGATCCATTCCCTGTTGAAATTCCAAAATTCAATCCTTTGAAAACTTAAACTTTGAAATTCTTGGGAGCAGAATTATTGATTATTATCGAGAGTTTTCTTAGGTGATTCTCGTCACTTAAGATGTAATTAACTATAAGGGCTTGCCCTTATAGGGAATTTTAAAGAACCCAGGTAATATAAACCCTGTTTAATGTTTTTCATATTAAGCAGGGGAATTTGTCGGCACATAAAATTGGTTCGCAGACTAAACGGATGTCATAAATCTTTTAGTTTATTTAATCGAGCCCCACCATCAAGCAGTGTGTCTATCCTTAGGGATAGATACACGGTTTGTAGTGCGGTGCTCGTTTATATAAACTATTTGGGATGTGAGATCGGTTTGATTTCATATCTTAAAATTTTCAAATTTAAAATTATTTTCAAAATCAAATGCTACTTTTCAAATTATATATATTTAAACTAAATTTAAAATCTTAAAATTCGCCGACAATTTATGTTAGGCGACCCCTTTTTTAAATACAACACACCCTAAAAATAATGCCGACATATTTCTGGCGACTCACTGGGAAAATTCCTCTCTCCATTTTTAATCAGACAATTCTGCTTTCAAAAATCGGTAGTGTATCCATGTCCTTGTGGATCAAGCTATCCTTCTTTCCGTTGGAATACTATGTTCATTTCTACCTTGAACAAGTATAGCCAACATTCTCTCGGATTTAGGAGCCACTGTTTAGACACCCCTAAACAGAGAGGTTCCGAGATCCTTCTACCTCATTTCTGAGGTGGGGTGGGCCCCAATAGAGTGTTAGTTTAGGAGTAATCCTTCGAGTCGAGAAGTCTTGCATAAGACTTTCTTTTCCTTTCCAACTCGAATCGGATTCCCTACCTTCTCTACACCTTCGAACATTTCGTTCTAAACAAACAAACCCTTTAATGAATGACTCTTTTAACAAATAACTCCTTCTTATAAATACATGAACAAGAAGGTGTTCGGACTCTTTTCAATTCCTTTCTTTTCGTCCCGATGAGAAGAAGCATAACTCGGGACCGACAATTAGGATCCGCCTGCGGAAATGGAGGCCCCAAAGCTGATTTTCTCCTTCACCAATGGACTCGACTTCGCTGTTTACAAGGACGAGCTGCCCGACAATGGGATCATCCGGTTTGGACAAGGATTCGAGAACACAAATGTCAAGATCACTGACGTTTCCCTTTTCGCGCTGACAAACAAGGTATCTGAAGCTAAGAAGCCACTGATCGAGTTCAACCTTAGGTCAACCGAAGAGTTTCCTCCCTTGCGAAAGATCCCGACTGAGAGGAGTACTGCTGTCCGCAGGAGGACTGTTCTTGCTACCCCCACTGGTCTAGTTGTCTCAGCACCTACCCCGGCTTCTGCCAAATTAAAGGGGAAGGAAATCTAGAACTATGGTGAACCTGCTACCGTGGAGGGTACAAACTTTCCAGTGAGACCTTCTGTTTTTGAAATCGGGTCCAGCTCAAGAATTCCATCACTAACACGGACCCAAATAAGGAACAAAAGTAGGAAGATTGCCAGGAAGGCCAGAGCTGCTGAAGTCGCTTTCCTGGAGGAAATCCCAGAAATCCCTGAGTACACACCACTACCTGAATACATACCATTGCTTGAAGATACACCCTTTTTGGAAGGAAGTAGATTCCATCCCCTTTCCGCCGCAGTCGATGAGGAAAATGTCCGCGGGATTGTTTCTACATTACCTCGACCAAGCATACTACGACGACAGCGAAAAGAAAAGGGCTAGGATCACGCCATTTACCCGACTACGGACCGTGATCGAGAAGCTAAGCAAAGAAAGAGAAATGCCCCGTATCGGAGATTCTAAGAAGGATAGGGTGGGTGCCAGTCAAATCCCGTCTTGGGCCACGAGTAGAACCCGCCATCATTACGAAAAAGCCAAATAAAAGGATGAAGGCTAGTCCGCCTGTCGTCGTTTCAGGATTACAGATTAGGGAGGATACCACCTTCCAAGCATTTGGTCGACGGACCATCGAGTCCTAGACCTTCTGCCGCTAGAAGGATGGTATGGCGTCCCACTAATGGACGACTAAGATTAAAACAACAACCTGAGAAGGAAAGTCTCGTCAGGAGACTTGAATCCGAAGAAAGTGCTACTGCAGTAAAGAGGACTCGTGAGAAGGGAACCCGGCAGCTATCGCACGACAACTGCGAAGATGCACAGAAAAGACCGCTAGAGGATGCTATGGAAAAGTTGAGGACTGATATTCGACGACTGGTAAAAGAAAGGGAAGAGAAATTTGGAGATGAGATTGATTCATCGGAATTCATGGACGATGAGTATGCAGAAATCAACATGGTCGAAACACGAGTTTCGTCGGCTTCACAAGGTGCTCCCTGCAGCCGCAGAAGAGAGGAGCCGAAGTGATGAGAAGACAGCTTCAAGAGAAAGACGATACGATCGCCCAAATGGCGAAGAGGATGGAAGAGATGGTTGTAGCCCTAGCCACTCTCCAAAGTCAAGTGCAACCCCAAAGGGAAACACCCCCAGAGGTCATTAACATTGTGGACGGAGGAAAGGAGATTACATCCGTCAACGGGGATGATCAGCTAAAGAAAGATATAACACAAAGTATGATTCCAGAAAAGGATATCAAAAACTTGGTGGAACAGCAGGTACGAGAAGCCTTAGCACAATCAAAGAGCGGGACATCCATTCGGACGGGTAGACCTTACCCGAAGAATTCGACCCGTCCAATACCCAAAAGGCTTCGTACCACCTCCGTTCAAGACCTTTGATGGAACCGGAACCCCCGACAGCATGTCGCACACTTTCGTGCCAGTTGTTGCAATGGCGGCGGGAGCGATGCATTACTCTTCCGACAGTTCGTCAGCAGCCTGTCAGGGATCGCCTTTGATTGGTACACAGAATTACCGAATGGTTCGGTGAAGACATTCTCAGAACTAGAAAACCTTTTCATCAAGCGATTCGCCGGAGCTCAGCACCACATCACTATAGGTGATTTAGTGGTAGAGAAGCAGAAGCCGAACGAAACTTTGGTGGATTACATACTTCGATGGAGGAACTTAAGCATGAAGTGTGAACCACAACTACAAGAACAACATGCAATCGACATCTTACTTAAAAGCATTCACGGCCCGATAGCACTTCTCCTCAAAGGATTCACTATTAAGACTTTCGAGAAGTTGTTAAGCAAGGCGGGAGCTTGCAAGAGGAGGCGAAGCAATTAAATTTCGCCGACAAGACGGACAAGCAAAAGCCTGTGAAGACTTTTGAAAAGAAATCCGGATCGTTGCAGCGAGTCGACAAAGGCAAGCAACCGATACAAATATCGTCCGAACGGCCACAACGAACCTCAACGAATTACCGATGAACCTCGACCAAGCTATCGGTCATCTCCACAAGTATGAACAACCGCCTCGTCCGCAACGTACATTAAGGGAGCTTCGAGCGGGGAATATCCATTCAAGAATGAAGCGAGTGCCGTAAATGTTCCGTAGTCCGATGAAGACTCCCGATTTCCACTGCCGGAGCCTAAGAGACCGAAGAAATCAACAAGAAAGGTGATCCCAACTTTTGCCCTTATCACCGGATGCTTGGACACAAGATAGAAGATTGCATTACCTTCAAAAGTTGGCTCAACGACAACCTTCGGAAAGGGAATATAACAATCCCGAAGGAGTACATGAAGGAACCCCATAAAGGAGGTTCCGTCAATGTTGTCTCGACTGATCCCATCATTCCGATAGATCCCTATACAACTGACGATGGATGGATTACCGCTTGGACGAGGTCTTCAAAAAAGATTTTAGACAGCATCTAAACCGCTTCGGTGCGAGCTTCAATTCAAAGTTTGAAACCTGCTAAGCCGACTCTGTCACTTGCGATAGAAGAACCACCTCAACAGGAGACGATTGAAGAGAAGAAGAAAATCAACGAAGAGGAAAGGACCGAGGCTCCTAAGGCTAGACTAGGGGCCGCTTATCCTAGGATAGTTGTTTCGGATTCGGGGAGAAATCCCTCGAACCCCTGACTCTGTATGATTATCTGCTCACTTCGGAGGGATCTTATAATGATAAGGGTGATGGCGTTGGCTACATTTTGACTGTTTCTAACGATTACGTAACTAGCGATAATCCGGACATCGATTTCGATACAAATGACAATTCTCAAATCATACACAATCTCGACGATCACGATGACGAAGAAGACATCCACCAAGGAGGCTACGAGAGTTCAATAAGCAATGAATCCATTTGCAAGTTTCGAGGAGCTCCAGTCACAATAGAGTTAGAGCCTTCAGACTCCGAAGCTAATCCGAAAGAACCTGTCATTCCGATTCAGGAAGAAACACCAGCAAGCTTAACACTAGATTCAGAGGAAATTACAGAAGTTAACTTAAGAAGTGGAAGAGTCCTACCTCCGAGAATGGGTCCAAAGGACAAAGGAAAGCGGTGGTTGTTCAAGAAGAACCAACCTCGGAGAAGAAATACCCATTCAAGAAGAAGCCGAGATACATGGAAATAAAGTGGACTACAACGTGCTAGCCCATCTTAGGAAACTACCAGCCAAACTGAGCATCTACGACGCTCTCATCTTATCAAAGGAGATGAGAGAAGCTCTGATCAAGGCCTTACTTGATCTAGAAATTTGCTTGGCTCAAATGGCCGGAGATTCCTTAGATGAGGTTTGCTCGTTAAAGGAACAGCGAGGTGTTACCTTCACGGACAATGACCTACTACTTGGGACAGCAGACCACAACCGACCGTTGTACATTTCATTTACAATTGGAATGTTTACGCTCTCCGCAGTATTGGTGGATCCAGGAGCATCAATCAATATAATGAGTCTTCGAACACTAGCATATTTGGAAATCGATGCCCGCGAGCTCGAAGCCGACAAAATGTTATTAAGAGGATTCAACCAGTAAAGGAGAAAGAGCCCTCGGATCGATAACACTACTAATGATGACCGGTGACTTAGCAAAGACAACCGCAAAATTTCACATAATCGATTCGAAACGTCGTTCAACGCTCTATCGGGCCGACCATGGATACATGAAAACGAGGATGGTACCATCATCTCTACACCGATGGCATCAAATACTACGATGGAGGGGAACAAGTTCATCAAAGGTGACTTACAACCATTCTCCGTACATGAAATTGGAATCCATGAAGATGCAGACTTATTATGCACCACCGAAGAAAACAATTTTCTCCAGAGATACCATGACAAATGAAGCAAAGAAAGTTCGAGACAACGAAGAACCCGAAGTTCTAGTCCAACGATCACTCACCACTCCCTTACGGCGAGATGGTGAAGGTTTCTCCACAACTCGCATCCGAGGTCGAGGCCGGGGACGAGGTCGTGGTAGAGACGTTAGGACGAGTTGGACAGAAGAAACCAACCATCAATGTTGATCGGGAAGACAGCTTCGAAGAAGAAAAGAAATCAAACAAAAAGCAACGACAATAAGTTGGAAAAAGCCGCAATTCAAGATCTCTCTCGAAGATGAGAAGAATGAAGAATATAAATCGATGTACGAGAAGATTAACCACTATGTACATACTATGACCCTAACCCCGATCCATTCTAATAAGATCAAGGGTATGTGGTCAAAGAGGTACGTAGTGGCGGTGCAAAGCCAATCAAATTCTACCATGGTGCTACTTCCTCCAAAACTGAGAATAATGTACAATTTGAAGATGTCACTTCATCGAATTAATGGAATTACCTTTTGAGTGGTATTCTCCCCGTGTTCAAAATTTAATTCAGCCGTGGTTTCTTACCTCGACAATGGACAAAAGGCCAATCACAACATTTTGAAAAGTTATGGAATAACTCCGGTCGTCCACCCAATTCAAAGCATGGACTCGGATTCGACACGGAGGATCGCGTTGACGATACTGAATTTTGCTTGTTTGTCACTTGCGAATCTAATGAAAACTGCATGGAAACCACAGAAGAATTTGAAGATTCACAAATTGGAGACGCTCCACCAGAATTCAAAGAAGAAATTATATCTACAATAGATGAGTTAACGGAAGTTAACTTAGGTACTAGCGAAGAGCCTAGACCTACCTTTGTTAGCTCCTTACTCAATAAAGAAGACTCCGAAGAAATAATCAAGTTATTAATTGAATTTAAAGACTGTTTTGCTTGGAACTACGATGAGATGCCGTGATTAGCTCCGCAGGTCGCAGTCCATAAGCTAGGAGTGGATCCTACTTCGTCCCGATCGGACAAGGTCCCGGAAGAATGCGTCTAGAAATTGAACAACAAGTCATAGTTGAAGTTAAAAAGCTAATAGTACGCTAAATTTGTCCGTGAAGAACAATACCCGACTTGGTTAGCCAATGTGATGCCGATCGAAAGAAGAATGGTCGGATCGGAATTTGTGTGGACTTCGAGATTTAAACAAGGCATGTCCAAAAGATGAATTCCCTCTACCGATCCCGAATTAATGATCGACATTGCTTCAACACATGAAATATTCTCATTCATGGATGGATCTTCAGGATACAACCGGATAAAAATGGCTCCGGAAGATGAAAAGCTTACAACATTCGTAACGCCGATCGGAGTATATTGCTATACACAGTGATGCCATTTGGACTGAAGAACGCAGGAGCAACATACCAGAGAGCGATGACAAGAATTTTTGATGATCTCATCCACAATCAAGTCGAATGCTACGTGGACGATGTGGTCATCAAAAGCAAAGTAAAGGACAACCACTTGTATGATTTGAGAATTGTTTTCGAACGATTAAGGCAATTTAACCTTAAGATGAATCCCTTAAAATGCGCCTTCGGCGTCACCTCCGGGAAATTCTTAGGATTCGTTGTCCGACATCGTGAAATTAAAATCGACCCGGAAAAGATTAAAGCTATCTTAGAAATGCCGCCTCCCAAAACCTTAAAACAACTACGATCTTTTCAAGGAAAGTTAGCATATCTTCGACGCTTTATCTCAAACTTGTAAGGTAGGTGTCGACCTTTCTAGCACTCAGTTAAAAAGGATGCCAAATTTATTTGGGAAGAGAAATGCCGTAGGGCCTTCGAAGACATTAAACAATATTTAATGACACCTCCTGTCTTAGCAGCCCTGGTCTCGGGTAGATCGCCGATACTTTATACCGCGGCTTTAGACGACTCTCTCGAGCCTCGTTAGCCTGTGTCAATGATGAGGGTAAAGAAAATGCTCTTTACAACCTAAGCCGTCGTTTACTTCCGACGGAAATAAGGTATCCCACAATTGAAAAGCATTGTTTAGCCCCGATCTTCGCCGCTCAAAAGCTCGAGCACTTCATGCTTTCTCATAAGGTCAACCCGATCTCGAAATTTAATCCATTGCAATACTCGATGACTCGTCCAACACTTTCCGGCAGACTTGCCAGATGGTCAATGATATTATTGCAATTCAATATAACTTTCGTGCCTCTTCGTGCCGTAAAGGGACAAGTCTTAGAATCTCCTCTCAATGACGATTTGCCAGATGAACAAATAATGAGCCTAGAAGACCCTGATGATCGACGTTGGGAATTATACTTCGACGGAGCATCTTCAGCACACAAAGACGAAGAATCGCAAGTGATAGTGCCCGGTAAGGAAGGAATCGGGCTAATCTTTATAACACCGGAGCGGGGATGTTAAGATACTCCTACCACTTAACGTAACCGTGTACAAACAACGAAGTAGAATACGAAGCCCTCATAACGGGCCGGAATTAGCTATTCAAATGGGGATAACAGACATCAACATCTACGGGGATTCGCGAGTTAATCATTCAACGTATCACCGGATAAGTACAAAATTTTAAACCAAGACTCGAGCAATACTTCCAGTATGCCATACAATTGTTGGAACAAATTTCGAATGTGACAATCTACAAAATTCCCAGAAAAGAAATTGCCTTAGCAGATGCATTAGCTCGCCTCGCAAAAGAATTTGCCTGTTTGCAAGATGAGTCAGTAGAAGTGTCAGTTCACGGACATCAGGTCCTATCACAGCTCGACATAAACACAATACACAAATCGAAAAAGAAAAAGAATCGACTAGCAATGGTGACGAAAAACACGGAAGATCGGCGACGACCATTGATGAACTACCCGCAAACAAGAAAGCTACCGGACGATAGGTCGCTAGCCCATCGTATCAAGAAAAGAACTCGTCCTACGCATTAATAAACAACACGTTATACAGAAGGTCTTTTGATCAAATGCGGCTAAGGTGCCTAAGCGGGTCCGAGGCCCGTGAAATTGTTAAAGAGGTGCATTCGGGACTCGTGGCGCTCACTCGATCGGGTCCGAAGATGAAAATGAAGATTAAAAGATTAGGATACCATCGACCCTCGATGATGACCGACTGCATGAAAATCACCAAGAGCTGTCACCAATGCCAGGTGCACGGAGTGGTTCTACACCAACCTCCAAATGTGTTACATCCGACAATTGCATCGTGGCCATTCGAATGTTGGGGCACGGATATAGTGGGTCCAATAGAACCACCATCTTCAAAAGGACATCGCTTCATTCTTGCGGCTACAGATTACTTTTTCCAAGTGGGCAGAGGCAGTTCCACTTAGAGAAGTGAAAGCACACCACGTGCTACAGTTTTTCAAGAACCAAGTTGTCTACCGTTTCGGAGTGCCGCGCAGGATCATCTCAGATAATGGGTCAGCATTCAGAAGCACACAAATCAATAATTTTGTCAGGAGACACGGAATCGACTGGCGATACTCAACAATTTACTATCCAAGAGCAAACGGCCTCGCTGAGGCTTTTAATAAAACTCTCGTTCAAATCTTAAAGAAAACCTTGGACGATAATAAGAGAAATTGGCACGAGAAGTTATTAGAAGCCTTATGGGCCTACCGGACAACCTTCGAACTCCTACTCAAGCTACACCTTACGCTCCGGTGTATGGGTCCGAGGCAGATGTTACCTTTAGAGGTTCGACTTCCTTCACTCGGAATTGCGAGCTGCAAATAAGATCACGACGAAGAGAATGCCAAATTACGACTAGAGGAATTAGAAAGCCCGGAAGGTAAAAGACTTGCAAGTGCAGCAGAATTTAGAACTATACCAAGCTAAGATGGTTCAAGCCCATGGCAAACCGGTCCGCCCAAGAACCTTCAAAGTTGGTGACTTAGTTCTCGTTCTCAAAAGACCTATCCTCGCACACCGCAAGATAGGAGGAAAATTTGAACCCACTTGGGAAGGGCCGTTCGTGGTCAAGCAAGTATACTCGGGAGGTTCCTATCGCCTAGTGAATTGCCGAGGAGAACGACATATGCTTCCGATCAATGGACGATACTTGAAAAAGTATTATGCTACCTGATGTTTCGAAGGAATGAATTCTTTATCCTTAGAAGCACGGGCGAAGTAATTACTTATGACTGGGTCTGAACCCAAAAAAAATAAAAAATGTGCTAAGATAAATAAAATAATGATAATAAAAGTTTTCCTTGTTTTCTCCTCCATATCAAGATCTCTTTCCTGATCTTATCCCATTTCATTCCTGTTAAAAAAAAATATAAATAATAATATAATAAAAAAATGTCTTTAATAAACATTTTCTTAATGTTCTTGTTCTTAGTACAGCCCTCGATCCTTTTCCTTGTCTTTTCGCAGGAAATGTCGAACGGGCGGTCGGTCCCGAACTTTAGAAATGGCGTAAGCCTCGCACTCGATGAAAAGAGGGTGAAAGATGGAGCGATAATCGAGATCGACTCGGATTTCGCACCGACGAGCCTACGGTACGAGGAAAGTGACCGGGTCCCGACTGATCGAGAAGAACCGCCCGAGCGGACAAAGATGAAAGTGGGTGGCCCAAGCCACCAATCCAACAAGCAAGAAAAGAAAGGCAAACACCGAAGAAGATAAGAAAATGAAGTCCGTAGTCGCTATGCGAGAGGGCGAGCTTGTCGCCGCCGCTCCCACAGAGATTCAAGAAGTTCGAAGAGCTACTCTTACAGCAACGCAACGAAGAAATAAGAATCACCGTATCCGTAAGATGTTAACCAAATTATCAGCGGACCAGCGCGACGAGGCAGTTGCTACTGCCAGTACATACACTTCAAGGACGCCGGCTCACCGTGTACCGGGAGAAAGGAGGCCGGCTTCTAGGATAACGAAAGGACCGTGGAAATCTCAAGAAGATCGAAGAAAGAAGGCTACCACGCTACCGGATAGAACCACCGCAATGCATGACCTTATTGCGAAGCAACCCCGGGGATGTCCCGACGGACATCATCCCCGAGGAGCCGAGATATGCGAGGAGAACGTGAAGGGATCGAGCCGTATATCCCACAATACGTCACTGTGCCTCGCCATTTGCGGATTATTCCGAGTACGAGCTGGAAAGAATGCGGAATGTCGAAAAGAAAACCTTCGAATACTTCGAGAGAATCAGAGGCAGAAGGATCAATATACTAGAAGGCCTCGAGCTACATACAGACGTATTCTCGGAATATGAACAACAACAAATCGTGGATTGCATCCGGGATTTGAAAAGAATTGGCCGAGCGGGTCGCCTAAGGGAAAACACCTACTCAGAACCCCGGAGATGGATGCCAGGGAAGGGAAGAATTACAATACAATGTGGGTGTTGTTACAACTTTGCGGAAGACAGGAAGGGAAACCCACCAGGGATACTCCGTCATGGGCAAGTGGATCCAATGCCATTAGTCATCAAGAGAATGGTAAAGAGATTGATAACATGGAGGGTACTGCCAGCAGATTGCATACCCAATAGCTGCATTATTAACATCTACAAGCAGGGTGACTGCATACCCCCGCACATAGATCACCACGATTTTGTCGGACCTTTCGCACGTCTCTTTCTTGAATGAGTGTAACATCATGTTCGGATCCGACCTCGGGATAGCGAGGCCCGGGTGAGTTCCGAGGGCCGGTGAAGATACCTTTACCGGTAGGTTCCTTCATGATACCGAAGGGCAACGGAGCGAGATATCGCTAAGCATTGCATACCGGGAGTACCGGTGAAGCGGATCTCGGCTACTTTCGGGAGGATGGATGACGGGAAGACACCTTACCATTTCCGACCGGACCCGGAGCTAGAGAGCCTCCGGCCTTACGAGCCGTGAGCTACATGGAAAATATCACACCTCCAATGTACATCCATACGGCATCCTTGCCAAGGATGGCTTGGAAGGTGATGTTATCGACCATATACCTCACTATTCGGTACATGAATTTTTAACGGATACCTTTTGGATGGATCGACAAAGATCATACATAGTCCGTTTTGAGTCTATATGGATTGTATGAGATGTATTCCGGATCATGTTGTATGATGTATCTTCGGCATGATTGGAATGAAAGTGACCATGTCACATTTTTGGCCTTCACCTCTTTTGTGCAAATCGACCAGGAAACACCATTAAAGTTAAATGAACTTCGAACAAAGAACAAAAAAAGAAAACTTTCCTTAAAAATCTAAAAAATGATGAACTCCAAATTAACGATAAAATAAATTTGAATCGTTAAAGGACAAACAAAATGAACACAAATCTCAATCAAATTTCAAATTCAATCAATCATATCTCAAATCAAATCTCAATCGAAAATTCAAATTCAATCTTTCCAGATCCCAAATCAAATTTCAATCAAATTCCCAATCCAGATCTCAATCAAATTCAAATTCAATCTTTCCAAATTTCAAATCAAATCTCAATCAAATTCAAACTCAACCTTCAAAATCTGAAATCCAATCCGTTCTATTCTCTCCCTTGTCTGGGATGGAAGCGGTTGATTCCATTGACGCGGATTGAATCTGATGGCGAGGGATTATATCCAATCCATACCAGTGACTTCCGATCAACTCTTTTGAACGGGGTATGTAACATCTACATATTCCCTCCTAATCTATTTCCTTCATGAAAGTCTTTTACAACTTGCATGAAATTCTCGAAACACCAAAATTCCACACTTTTCAAATCACTACAAATCTTTGCAAAGTCAATGACTATTCAAATTCAAACTTTTAGAGTCGAGGATTTTACATCCAAGACTGCATTGCTTTAGGATTCTTGCCCTATCGCAATGAAATACATCAAATTCAAACTTTTGGAGTCGAGGATTTTACATCCGAGACCGGCATCGCTTTAGATTCTTTCCTATCGCAACGAAATACATCAAAATTCAAACTTTGGAGAGCCGAGGATTTTACATTCGAAACTGCATTGCTTTAGGATTCTTTCCCTATCGCAATGAAATACATCAAAAATCAAACTTTTGGAGTCGAGGATTTTACATCCAAGACTGCATTGCTTTAGGATTCTGTCTCTATCGCAATGAAATACATCAAATTCAAACTTTTGGAGTCGAGGATTTTACATCCGACACTGCATTGCTTTAGGATTTTGTCCCTATCGCAATGAAATACATCAAAATTCAAACTTTTGGAGTTGAGGATTTTACATCCGGAACTGCATTGCTTTAGGATTCTTTCCCTATCGCAATGAAATACATCAAAAATCAAACTTTTGGAGTCAAGGATTTTACCTCCGAGACTGCATTGCTTTAGGATTCTGTCCCTATCGCAATGAAATACATCAAATTCAAACTTTTGGAGTCAAGGATTTTACATCCGAGACTGCATTGCTTTAGGATTCTGTCCCTATCGCAATGAAATACATCAAATTCAAACTTTTGGAGTCGAGGATTTTACATCCGAGACTGCATTGCTTTAGGATTATTTCCTATCGCAATGAAATACATCAAAAAATCAAACTTTTGGAGTTGAGGATTTTACATCCGAGACTGCATTGCTTTAGGATTCTTTCCCTATCGTAATGAAATACATCAAATCAAATTCCCGGGTTAAGGATTTTACATTCGAGACCGCACTCGCTTTAGGATTCTTTCCCTACGACAATGAAATACATCAAAATCAAACTCTTAAGGTTAAGGATTTTACATCCAATACCGCATTGCTCTGAGATCTCTCCTCATTGTAATGATTCAATCCAATCAATTCAATTCTCTTTTGATGTTGAAGAGGTTACATCTAAGACCACAAAATTCCAATTTTCATTTCAACTTCAAATCCCTTTTGACAAAACTTCAATCTAAATTGAAACTCCAAACTAAAATCTAAGCTCACACATCAAAAATTAAACTAAAACAAAATAAAATCTAAGTTGAAATTCCCCGGATCATATGATTTGGGATTCACCTCCTTTTCCCTTTCCCCGCCGAGAGTTCGTGAATCTCCGCTTCAAAGATATACTTGACACTCCCCAGCGGAAACTCTTATACTTTGTCCTAAGTTTGTCACTTGGACATCTGTGTTGGTTTTGTTGATCGCTTCGGTCAACACCAATACGCGCGGTGTGCTCCGTCAGCTCACCACACCTATTGGGGGTCCATTTGTTGACCTCATTTTTTATGAGGTCTTCTCTTCTTCTTTTTAGTACTTAGGATCTAGCCTTAGGCTTTTCCTTTGACTGTCTTAGAGGACTAGAAATGGAACCTACCCTTTAGAAGTCCAAACACCTCTTGACTCCCTGCAAACCCCAAAAGCTTGATTGTAGACCCCTAATCACCTAGAGGGTTGAAATTAAATGTGGAAGTTTAAAGGATGAGTTCCTATAGAGCTCTTTGGCCTTAGGACTGCCTTGGGTGGCCTGGTCTGGTGAAGGGCTGACTTACACACACACTACATTTATACACTACACTTTGACACACCTATACTCAGCTTGACCTCCTGACTCATGTAGGTGATTCACATGGATGGTCCTTAACCCCTAAGCCCTCGGCTAAGAGGTTAGGAACAACATATTGGATGCCTCAAATGAGTCCCTTCATGGCTCATGTGGGCTTGATATGGCTTCATGGCTCAACCAAAATGATTTTATTCCACTTATATTCACCCAATCTTCAATTTTTCAAATTTTCAATTTTTGACCCCGGACCCTACACCCGCTACTTACCCAAAACCCTTGAAACTACCCAAATTTCTCAAAAATTTCCAAATCACCCAAAATTCTCCAAAATAATTCCTAAAAATTTCTCTCCACTCAAATTGACCATCCATACCCAAAATCAAAAATTCCAAAAATACCTCCCAATACCCTCCAAATACCCAAAATACCCCTCTTGACCCAAAAATCCAAAAATTCAGAAAATTCCTAGAAAATTCCAGAAAATCCCAAATATTCCTAATTTCATTTTGTTCAACTACACCATGATCCAATTTTGTCAATTTACCTCACTTTTATCAAAACCCCCAATTTGACCCATTTTAACCCAAAGTGAACCCAATGTCAAACCAAGCCTACCCAATTGACCGAAATTCTGGTCCAATTCAATTCTAAACTTCCGTTCAACATTCCTAACACCAATCTAGACCAAATCCAAGTTCAATTTGATTGACATTTGGATCCAATTTTACTTTTGGCCTTAAAGCCCAATTTGGACCCATGACCCAAACCTAACCCAAACTCACCCAATTCAACTCCAATTAACCCCAAATCTTTTCTAAACCTTCCTTAAAATCCCTACAAACAAAACACTAACATGATTTGCCCAACATTTAAGCCCAAACCCCACTTAAATTCAACCCAAAACCAAAAAGCCCAATTTTGACCTAAACCCAAACCAAACCCAAATAAGCCCAAACCCCAAAATCAAAGCCCAACCAAAGTCAAAACCTCTTTGAAACACTCCCATAAACATTTCCCAATATTAATTTTACATCAATTTCAACCCTAGCCCAACATTGGCCCAAGTTAGCCCAATTTGACCTATATTGGCTCATTCACCAAAGCAGCCCAAATTCAACCCAATTCAAACCCAAATCACTCCCAATTTGCTATAAGTCACTCATGACACATCCATGAGCTAAACCCAACAATTATTTGGCCCAAGACTTTACTAAAATTACATCCTAAAATCCATTTTAAAATCCAAAAGCCCACTTCCCTAAACCTTCCTAAAAGCCCATTTCCACCAAATACAAAAGCCCAAAATTGGCCATAAAGCCCACATGACATTTCCATTCGCCATCCATTTAATCAAAGCCATTCCCTAAGTTATAATCCCATCATCAAATAATTCCAAATCAAGCCTCATGCCAAATCACCCCTAAATACCAAAATTTTTCTTAAATCCATTTCCATGAAATCGACTTGACTTTTCCCAAGCCAAAGGTGAGCCATGAAGCCATGCATGAGCCACATGGAAGCCATGAGAGCCTCTTTACATGTCACCATGCCATTTTGGGCAAAAGGAGGAGACTTTTTCCTTAATTCCTAAAGGTGATTAACCACTCCCATGATTCCACTAAATCTCGCTTAAGCTTAATTGTACTTGGATGGTGACCATTCCCCACCGATTAAGCCGACATAAATCACTTTCTATTCAGCCTAAACCAAGCCTTGGGTGGTGCACCTAGCCCAAATGGAGGGGTTGACCAATTTGAGCCAAAATGAGCCCTCTCCCATTCCATTCTAATCCAAGCCTTTTACACATGGCATTTGCCAATTGCCTACACTAAACCCCAACCCTGACCCACCTGAACAAGATCGTGACCAATGCCTGGCCAGCCAGCCACCAGGTCGCCGAAAAACACCATGGATGAGAGCTCACATGTGAGCCAACTTTGGAATTCTCCCTTGCTGAGCTGCCCCATGCCCAATGGCCACCATGGCTGTTCTTCCCATGCCTGAGAGCAGCTCGATCCCAAGCCCTAACTCTCCCCGGGAGCCCCTCCACCCTCTCCTATTTAAACATCACCCCTCACGGCCATGAGAGGAGAGTTGCAAAAACCTTGCCGAAACTCGCCAAAATTGTTCCAAACCCTTCTCCACCCTTAGAGCGAGTTGATCCCAAGTGTCGATTTGCTCTAATCCCCACCGAAAAATCCAATTTCTCAACCGAAATTCCACCCAAAACCAGGACACTTCTCCACAGTGGATCAATCCTCAAATTGATTGGTCCTACACCTTCACCAGACCAAGAGTAGGTGTCCACCAGCAAAAGCCCCATCTCCAGGCCACCCAGTTACTCCAGCCTCCAAGCTTTGTGATCGGTTGTGGTCGAAATCCTACCTAGGCAATTCACCAGACCAGGAGACTTCATCCGGAGCTTGCTGGGACGCAATCGAAGGTGACACAACCCTCAGATTGAAGCCACACTTCTCTGAGCAAAGGTATGAGCTAATTCTTTATCCAGAGCTTCTGGTGATTCTCCATTTCAAATGCTTTAATTTCAATGCATGATCACCATATAGATGTATTCGTCTCTTCAAGACGAATCCATAGAGCATAAGAACACGAAAATCCATCGAGTATCGAGTGAGATATTAGTGGATTTAGTGTGGACGGCTCTCGGGTGAGGACGCTTGGGGACGATGAATGGATGCCATCCATTTAATACACGCGCGGACGGACGGCTCAGATTAGGTCGGATCGGCAGATGATACGCGGAAGGCGGGACCCGGGCTGCTGACTCAAGCGGCGGCGTCGAATGGGAGCGCGCCACGCGGCACTTCGGAGATGCTAAGGTTGACGCGGCGCCGACTCGGATAAATAGAAAATTAGGGATTTTCTGGTTTATTTAATTCCCTAAACTTCAAAAATCCATAACTTTGTGTAGGAAAATCAGAAAAAAAAAATAAAAATACCCTCTTGCTCGAGTGAACGAGGAGAATAATGTGGAAAAGAAATCATTTAATTTCATCAAGTATTTTATTTTTAATAATTTATTTACTGTCTGCATTATTTTAACTCTCCATGCATATAGGAAATTCACCATGGCATGTGACCATAGGGCTTTTGAAGCCTGGGAATTTGGGAACATTTCCTGAATTTTCCAAAGTCAGGGGCCATCCCTATGAGAAGTTATTGATTTTTCAAATTCATGTTACTGTTTTTGAGTATTTTAATTCCAATAATTAGCATGTTGTGAAATAAATTCTAGGAAAATTTGGTGATGTCTCTTATGACCAGAGGACCATAGGAAAAATAGGTTTTGAGTTAACTCATTTAAAATAACCCTAATTGGCTTAAACACCCAAAATAGATCCCTAATTAATTAGAGCTAAACATACATCAAATTGACTTGAAATCAATTCTCTACTGACCTTTAGGATCAGAGGAACCCACCATAAAAATTTGAAGTCAATTGGACTTGGTTAGCCCTACTAAATGGGTTGATTAAGCCATTTAGTGCACTTGAACTTTAAAAATTCATAACTTTCAAAATACTTTTTAAAAATTCACCAAATTGGTTTTGGAGCCTCTCTGATATCGTGGGAATTTAAGAAAATTAAAATTTCAATTTCCTAAAAAGTTGATTTTTTGTATTATTTTAATATTTTGATAATTAAAAAAATAATAAAAATCATAAAAATAATAAAATTCACCAAAATGTCACATTTTAAATTTTAATCACTTAGGAACAAACCCCATATTTTTCTTAGGTTTATTTAATGAGATATTAAATTTTAATGCCCTAAGGTAATTTAAAAATTAAAAATACATTTTTTTGGCATTTTCACTAAAATAATTATAATAAATCATTGAAAAATCAGAAAATTACAAAAATTGATTCTCTGATTTCCTTGATATCAGAGAGATTTTTGAAAAAATATAAATTTCATTTTTCATCCTTTATTTTATTTTTTAAATTAATTAATACTCCAAAATTGGTTTTTTAAAATAATATAATTCAAAAAATCACCAAAATTGGTCCAAGTGGTCCTCTGGTCATTAGGAATGTCCCATAATTTTCTTAAGGACAGAAACTTTCCCTTGGTCATATTATTAAATTTCCCTTAGAAATTCCTATTTTCCACTAAAAATAATTATATAAATAAATTAAATACAGAAAAATCATATTTTCTCTTCTCATGTCTTTATTGACATATGAGTGAAGTTATATAAAAATTTCATGTTCATTTGAGCTCAATTTAGTGAGTTATGAAATTATTACGCTTGAAGAGTAAAATGGTAATTAAAAACTTTAACCCCTAATTAAAACTTTAGGTTTAATAAAAATTAAAAAGTAAAATATTTGATCCTAACATGATTTGGATGATTGAAATTTAAATAATTAAAGGGTAGAAACCCATTAAACAATTTAAAATAATTGAAATAAACCTTAATTAAATAATTGATTAAATTTGGAAGAATAATAAAATTGGAATTATTAAATAGGGATATTATTATTAGGAAGAGATTTATACTTTAATTTAAAAAATCCCTAAATTAATCATTTCAATAATATTTAATTCCTAATTAAAAATGATAACTAAAATTTTAATTTTAAAATGTTAAAGGACTAATCATTAAATTAAATTAGA